>JALJVW010000085.1:13503571-14726785 GCA_024865655.1 Emberiza elegans
TGTCCCCAGGAAACTTGGACTTTTGGGAAAAGAAGAAAAAAAGGATGCCAGGGTGATTTAAGCAATGCCCTGGAGGATTGACCCATTGCTAGGGCAGAGGATCCAATTGCAGGAGCATGAACTATGTCGGTGAGACCTGAGGCTTTCCTGTGGGAAGGTTCAGGGCCTGAACAGGTTAACTCAGAAAAAACATATTAGATCTTTAGAAATGGAATTGGTGGGCTGCTCTGCTTTGTGAAACAGAAAGAATACCCAGCACATGGCTGGATAATCCTGTGATATTTTGAAGAAATTGTGCCCCCTGCTGATTTAATTAGTTTTTTTTTAGCCTCGGCTCTAAACCTGGTGAGAGCATTCAAACATACTGATTAGCAGTCAAGGTCAATAACTCAGATGTCCTGCTGGATAGTAAAAATCTTCTCTTTCAACACTGAAATAAGATGCTTATTATTGATTTGTTGGAAGCAAAAGGCAAAAGATGAATGGCATATCCTTGCAGGGCCAGCATTCTGAGGCCATGCCTGGCATTTTACATGTCCTTTGTAGCATTTAATGGGGAAATAAAAGCCTGGAATAAAACAAGCAGAAATTTGTGACCAGGGGATTTGGTGGGTTTATAAAGCCTCTGTTTGTGTCTTATTTGCATGGTAAAATTATCTCATTTTCTAGCAAAAAGGAACAGCCATTGACTACCCATTTAAGCTGATAATGACTGACTAACAAAAAAAAAAAGATCTCTGTGGAACAATAATCATTGCTGTTTTATGAGATGGGTGGTTATACCATGGTATCCTGCTTCAACTCTCAATGGCCTGCAGCATGAAAAAATGCACTTTTTCCCCCCAGGAAACCTCATCTATGCCAAACCAACTCACACAGAGGTCGCCCCAAGTCAGGTCAGACAGCAAAAGAAAGAAAGGAAGAAATCCCAGCAATGTTCTGCCACAGTTATGTGAATTCATCTTCAGCCAGCCCCACATCCAGCAGAGTGGGGCTGGATATGGGCTCACACTTCCCAGGAAAGGGCAACAAACCCCCCTTTCCCATTGCCCCATTTCCATCTGGCAGTCTGGGGCCACTGGAGCTGTGCTACAGATATGGTCCGGATGGGTTTAAGCTCGTCCAACATTTCTTTCCCCTAAAGCCCTGCTTAGTGTGCTATCCGGTGCTGCCCTGTGCTATTGTTAATGCAACCAGCAGGGACATTTTCTTCTGGCTTCCCTTTCCCAGCCGCTAGACCGCGAGCTGTCTCCACTAGGAGGTCATTGAGTACCCTCTAGTGGATATTTTGGAAAACATATCTCAGCTCTTTATTGGCCCCTGGAGCCTTGGCAGCAGCCCTCGGGAAAGCCTTATGTTTATAGTTAAGGTACACAGGAGATGGATTACCGAAAGCACAGCACATGCAAACAGTTGCAAACCCTTACAAGAGCTCCTTCTCTTTAGTTAAATCAATCATGAAGGGCAAACAAGATTAAAAATCAATACTTCCAGACAAACTGCTTGATTTTTTTTTTTTAATCTAGTGGATATGTACAAGGCCAAAAATCCTGTAAGGAAAATCAATCTGCCCATAGCATTCAATTTCAGTTTTTGGATTAGCCTGAGATGGCAATGGTCCCTGACCTGTGGCACCCAAGGACAGGCTCCTGGGGAAAGCAAGAATATATCCCTACAATTGGCTTCATTACCCTTTATTTATTAGCTTTATTAATCATCTGGGGTTTTTTTCCTAAATTAGTTAATGCATTTGCTTTTTGCTTCCCATGATCTGTATGTGGTGGGTTAACCTTCCCAAACAGACTAAATCCCTCCTGGCTACTCACTCACTCACTCACTCACTCACTCACTCACTCACTCACTCACTCACTCACACCCCCATCCTCAGAAAATGTGTGAGAAAGGTGTTGTGTCACAGGAAGGACTGGGAGCTTGGTAACTTGCCAGTTAGCATCACAGGCAGACTACAATTGTGGAGGTGGGCAGAAATATTTTAAGTTATCGCCAATTAAAATAGATTCAGGTAGTGAAAACCAAAGATAAACATTAAAACAATACCTTTCTTCTCACACTTCTCACAGGCTCAGCTTCATCCCCAACTCTTCTACTTCCTTTTACCCCAGGTTGTGAGGGGAGATGTGGGAATGGAATTTGGGGTCAGTCCATAGTGGCTGCTCTTTCCTTCTCCTGCTTTTCCCCCACTCCAGCATGGGGTCCTCCCTGGGCTGCAGGTCTTCTGCACAAACCTTCTGTCTTGTGGATCCTCCTCAGTGCAGTGGATATGTGCTTTGGGTCCTGGAGCACCTCCTCCCCCAGCCCTTTCCTTCTCCTCCTCTGCCCTTGGTGTCCCCTCTGCTGTTTCTCATTTTTCCTCCTTCCCTGCCCATCCAGAGTTATCTGCTTTTTCTGATACAGCTTACCAGTAACATTTTCACTGAAGTGTTGAGCAGCATCAGTTTCTGTTCCCATCATCTGTCAGTCCAGTCTTGTCAGTCAGCAGTCTTGTCAGTTTGTCTTGAGCTGATGTCAGACTAAATGCTGTGCCATTAGCATCCTCATCTTTATGCCTTTTATCAGTGGCTTAATGCTAATGCTCTGTAAGACTTCAGGAATTTCTCTGGTACACCAGGATGTTCTCAAAATGACGATGAGTAGGTCAATTACACCTCTGGCAGATTTTCCAGGCCTCCTGAGTATGTAGCAAGACTTAAACCCGCAGATTCTTAATGTCCTCACTTATAACTTAGCAGCTAAAAAAAATCACGTCTTTCATTATGCTTGGAAATACCATACTGCTTCTTTTTAAATATGTAAGGGAAATCTCTGTTTATCTGTTTGCCTTTTCTTACCCTTCTCTTTAGTAGGATGTCACTGCTGCCTGCTGTTTTTCAGGTTTCTGTCAGGCTTTCCCCTTTGTATGTCCCATTTCCTTTCTGGAGCACAAGTTCTGTGCTTGTGCGTTGGATATTTCATAAAGACCTCTGTATGCACAGCTCAAAAGGCTTTGGGACTCTCCTGGTGGCATGTTGTAAGTTCACCCCCCTTTTTAACATCTTTTCTTGTGGAGCTTTTGGACACGGCTTCTGGAGTTGGGCCTCATATGCCCTGTTCTTCTGTCAAGTTCTGAATTTTCAATTTCTGAACCATCCTGGTGGGCGAGGTTTTGCTTTTTTTTTTTTTTCTGGAAAGCACCGTTATTCCCAGAAAGTAGCTGGCTCTCAGTTTGTCATGTTTTAAAAGAAAACCAGACTGTCTCTATGTGCAGGTAGGTAAGATGGGCCAGTTGAGCCTCAAACCCTCTCCCTAACCTCTTATTTCAGATCCTCCATGGTTCACCCCCTCCACTAACAGCTGAGATACCTCCAACCCCCTTCTTCCCAGTCCCTGGGTTAGTCAAGGTGTCCAAAGAGTGAATGTTTGGAAAGGCACATTTTCAGTAATGGGAAGGGGTTATCTGAGGAGCTTCTCGGTCATTAAAAATTGATGCTGACCTGAGAAGGAAATTGGGTTAGAAGGTCACCAAAGAGACCGCCTGGGCTGTATTGTTCTATAATTCTATGCAAAAATATCACTTAGTAAGCTGGCTAAAAGTATTAAAGAGGCAAAAATAGGGTACAGGACGAGACACATGGCATAATGATGTTGTTGAAAAAACGTCATTATTTTAAATTTTATTTCCTGAAGTGAAAAGTCTACAGGAGGTGTGTAGCCATTCTCTAAAAATGTTCTGTTTCCTAATCCAATGATAATTTCAGTTGCTTTGAAGGTTTTCAGTTGATGACAGTCTGCAGTGCTGGTGCCCAGGGATGCACCCAGCACTTGATGACGTGCATTTCTTTGTGGGCTCCTGTGTTACACAGAACCTGTCCTCTCTGGTAAGTGAGACACTGATAACACTGCTGTTTTGGAAGCAGTGACTCACTTGCATTTGCTAATAATGCACTCGGAAATGTGTGCCATTTCCGGCTGGGTTTTAGCCAGGGCTCTGAGACACCTACCAGACACTGTGGGGCCACAGGAGGAAGTTGTCCAGCACCAGCAAATGATAAAGGTGCTTTTCTAAGGAGCAGGCCCCAAGGTGTGCATAGCCTTAGCTAGTAAGAGAGCTCTGCAAGTGCACATCTCCCACTGGTGCCGCCTCTCCAAAGTTACTGTGTCCATAGTTTGGCTTTGAGAGTGTAGTGATCAATATGGGAGGATTTCTTTTCCATTTCACTTACTCCGCTTTCATGTGGCATTGGAAAACAGGGCGTATTGTGTTTGCACAGTGAGGTTTTTGTAGCAGGGGTCTGTTGCCCCATTTTGTTAAGTTTTTCTAAGCCTTCTGATGTTTACATTCTTGTAACGAACTTTCTCACACACTTTATGTAAATAACTTATTGTTTTGCATTCTTTTATGGAGGAGGAGAAATTAATGGACTGTTGGTTTGTCCAGTGTCATTGGAGGGGTGGCACTGTCACCCTCCAATCCACTGTCACTTTTGGAAATCTATAAATGTTGGAGTCAGAAATCAAACTTCTCTCTTTTCTGCCTTGGTGAGCTGCGTGTCTGCATCATTTTATTTCGTGTCCTATATCGACAGGGGTCTACACCAGTGGCTTCTGTGAGAAGCTGCTAAAAGCCTTCCCCATGCCGAACAGAGCCAATGGCAGCCAGCTCCAAGAGGGACCTGCTGCTGGCCAAATTGAGACCAGGATAGCTCTGCTGCCATTACACATTTTAGGAGGAGCAAACTTTGGCCAGAGAGGAGTGAGAATATGGGAGAGGAACAACTCTGCAGACATCAAGATCCATGAAGAAGTGGAAGAGAAGGTGCTCCAGGCGCCAGAGCAGATTTCCCTGCAGCCTCTAGTGCAGACTGTGATGAGGTGGCTGTGCCCCTGCTTCTCATGGAGGTCCATGGCTGGAGCAAAGATCCACCTGCAGCCCCTGAAGACCCCCCTCTGGAGCAGGGGAAGAGTGAAAGGACCCCCGTTTTGAGAAGGATGGAGAGGGAGAAACCATGTGATAAATTGAGTGCAGCCCTCATTCCCTGTGCCCCTGTGCCCCTGTGAGGAAGGAGGTAGAGCAATCAGGAGTGAAGTTTAGCCTGGGAAGAAGGGAGGGGTGGGGAGAGGTGTTTTCAATTTTTTTTGTTTGCATTTCCCTACTCTGGTGTTAACTGGCAATAAATTAAACTGATTTCCCCAAGCTGCGTCTGTTTTGCCGAGGACAGGAATTAGTGAGTGATCTCTTCCTGCTCTTATCTTGACCCACGAGATGTTCATTGCATTTTCTCTCCTCTGTCCCAGCGAAGAAGAGGAGTGATAGAGTGGTTTTGGTGAGCACCGTGCATCCAGCCAGGGTGAACCCACCACCAGGGATGTGCCAGCTCAAGCACCAAGCACACAGGCTATTATACAGAGCAAGCAGAAATGGGTTTTTCCCTGTGTGATTTCAAGCATGAGCAACAAACACGTATAGCAAAAAATAAATTGGCTTAGCCAGCGCTTCAAAGGGTGTGAGCTGCCACCCATGGTAATTTCAGAGTGATTCCTGTCGACTTCCCCTTTGCAAAAGGTCTTTTCAGTGAGTCATGCTCTCATCTATTGATGTTCCTGGCTTCTTAAACCGCATCACTAACCCTTTGCCTTGGACCCAAAATTTCCAAATTGCTCTTAAAGGGTGCTTTTGTGTGTGTGTGTGTGTGTGTGTGTGTGAAAGTCAGGCAATCCCAGCCTGTGCCCCAAGAGACAGATCTGGCAGTGGAAAGTCACCATCCTCCCTGGCCTTACTCATCTCCCTCATGCTTGCTTTTCCCTTGAAGGGATGGAGTGTGTCCTCCCTACCCACAGGCACCAGTTGAGACACAGAGTGCCCGGAACTCTCCATCTCTTCCTGGGAAGAGGTGCCTTGCCCTTTCCTGATCAGACTGCATACTTATGATGCTGACCCAAACAGAAGGCCAGGATGAGCAGGCACTTCCTCCTCCTGCTCTACTACTGGCTGGAGGAGGGAAGCACCGTGTTTCCAAACTCTCCTTCTTATGGATCCCCCCATACTAGCTCAGATGCTCTCCATCTAAAGAACTTTCAAAATCTTTTCTGAAATGCGTCACCATTTTTGGTTTTCATTAGCACATAGATGACAATGACTACTTTTGAAAAGGCACAAGGAGCTCCCCATCTCTCCAGGCCTGCAAGTGAAGCTGCAAGGCACTGGCATGGTGGGTGGCAGTGCTTCCCATGGCAGCAGCCTGTGAAACCAAGCTTTCCCAATGCCTCCAGTGACTGATCCACTTAGGAAAGCAGCTCTTCTGGTTATGTTAACGCTTTAATCCTTTTCTCTCCCTTTCCAGAAGTGACAACTTTTCTGTTTGCACCTCCATTGCATCACCACTCCCCTCTACAGCTGCCCTGCATTTTTTTTTGCCTAACAGCATGTAATTAATCAGCTCAGGTTTGTAATAAAATATGACGCCCATTTAATAGACTGAGTCATTGGTAGAGCCAAGCAGAAAGAGCTGATGGGAAGGATGGCAGGGGAGATAACACGGGGCTGTCAGCAGGCGAGGGGCAGGCCTGCCTTGCACTGCCAGTGCTCTTCAGAGGCAGCCTGGGCAACACCAAGACCAAACCTGCTCATGTTTCCCTGTTGCTTGGTGAGGCTTTGGCACGTTTTCCTGCCTGAGCCAGTGCTGCTGCAGCAGGAGCCAGACTGGTTGGTCCTTTCCATAAGAGGTGGGCATGAGCTGAAGGTTAGGCTGGGAATGAGGAAACACAAAGAATGGGTGGAGAGGTGACTGCCAGCCCTGTGGGGACACATCCTCTGGACAAGGTGAAGGGGTTGGACCCCATGTGCTGATGAGCCACCAGTCTTATCCCTGAGCTGTTGCTGGCTTTTCAAAACACTTCCATATTTAGTTTTGTTTTGTTGCTGGCTGTGGTAATATCACATCATTCATCTTCATTGGAGGGTGATAAAATACTTACATAAAGCACGTCATAAAACCAGCTGATCATTGGCATTGTGGTACTCCAAGTCCTCTGGAGTTTCATGACAGAGGAGTTCTGTGACACTATAAAAATCTCCCTCCTGAGGCTCAGAGACAGTCAAAGCTAAGGAAGAGCTGTTGTGTAGCTGAGAAAGGCTTTTGGGCTTGCACACAGGCAGCTAAACTGGTGTATCTGGGAATGCTCATGAATAACACCAGAAAGATGCTGGACATTTTACAATTTACTTTGCAAGAACTGTAGAAAAATAAAAAGCACAGCACCATGATTGGGAAGGTGGGTGTTCTGTGTGTGTATATCTAGACATACATAGCAAAAATAAACACTTTCGGATTTTCTGGCTAACACAAGTGCTGCTATGCTAGAAGCTTTTTAAGCAAAATGGTTTTAGGTCCATTTCCAGGAATTATGAATATTTCCATGGGACTGGCTTTTCAGCTGTTTGTTAGAAAATGCTTACCTAGAGTTTTTTAATGATGTAGGCTAATTACATCCCAAATTAAAAAAGACCTTATTAATGAATAAGATACAGGGATTTGGCATTTGATTTCAGCATTCAGCACAATTCCTGTTTAATGCTGTGCAAACTAATTCAGTCTCTTATCCCAGACCAGAAGCTGCAAAAGCCGTGACGGTACAAATCACGCGTTGCAGCACGTTCACCGCACGAGAAGATTCAGGGTGCTCTGGGCATGGGCAGGAGAGCAAAAGCTCTGCCAGTTCTCGGTGTTTCTCCACACCACCATGTCCCAGGAGGCAGCAGTGGCTGCAGGATCTCATTTCCAACCCTGCAGTGTGACAAGGCCTGCACTGAGCTTGCAGATGCAGCACTAGCCCTGTATTAGCCTACCACACTGCAGAAATAACAGGATCAAAGGAGAGAGTCATCCTTACCCAAGTCCTTGCAAGTCTTGTTTCTGGTTGTTTACCAGGTATTCCAACCACTTTGTAAATGTTCCTTTTTTTTTTTTTTCCTTGGAAAAAAATATTAACAAAGAGCTAGGGCTAACACAAATTACCAACTGTGCTTTTTACTGCTGAATTAATAATCTCCTTACTTTATAGCCCTGCCAGGAGGGATAACACTATTGTTAAGGCATGACACCACACTGCAGAAAGGGTGTCTGCTCAAAACTTGTTTAGTCCTCTTATCCTTGCCTGTAAATCACTGGAAAACATACAAAACCCCTCACAGTTTTCACAGTGGCCATTCAAAGCAAACTGTAAGTCTTCTTGTGGTCTCCTTTCCTTGTTAAGGTAAGGCATACCCCAGAGCTAAACAACTGAGAGAGGTCTTTTAGCAGTGTTGAGGAGCTCTGGAAAGATCAGCTTTTGCTTTTGTGGTAGGTACCTGCCAGAAAAGCCATTTTAAGATTGCCCATCAGTTAAAGCTCTAAAGCCGTGGAGGTGGAGCTGCAGAAACGCCCTTCCTATTGATGCCAGACATTATTTAGCTCTTCCTTAGAAAACATCAGCAGTTAGGAAGGGCTCCAAGTTTTCCCAAGGAAACATTGTAATGAAATGCATCATCCAGCTGTCTGTGCCTTCACCACGACTCACCTGTACTCATCCTTTCATCCTGCAATCTGGTGACAGCTTGCAGGTTGTGCAAACCTGCTGAATTCAAGTGCCACCCAAAAAATGTTTTGCAAGTGGATGCAGTTTCCAGCTATGGAAATCTTCACTTTCCCCACTAAATCACTTGGAACAGATATTCAACATCTGCTATTTTTATTTACTTACATATTTAAATTGCTGCTCAGTCAATTCCATAAGTCCTCAGAGGTAAACCAGACCCAAGAAATAGGATTGACCAGTGATGATAATATTGAAATTTTAAAAGTGGGTCAGGGCCAAATATTGCTATGATTTATGATTTCTTATTCTTTCAACTTTCATAGGACAGCAGGGCCATCCCACTGGGAGTGCATGAATTCCTCCTCGCCAACACAAAATGCTCCTTTTGCTATGGAATTTCCAGTTTCAAGACCTGAAATTCTTGCATAAACATTCCAATTGCGTTATAACAGCGGAAGAAAATAAATTAAGAAATATAGTTAATTAGCCCACCCTCACCTCTGATTGAGTGTTCAAAAACTTCTGCTCAACTTTTTAAGCATCAAAAGAAAAAAGTTCCAGCTGGGAATTTAGAAAATATTGCTATGATTTATGATTTTCTTATTCTTTCAACTTTCATAGGACAAGCCATCCCAAATTCTGCCAACACAAAATGCTCCTTTTGCTATGGAATTTCCAGTTTCAAGACCTGAAATTCTTGCATAAACATTCCAATTGCGTTATAACAGCGGAAGAAAATAAATTAAGAAATATAGTTAATTAGCCCACCCTCACCTCTGATTGAGTGTATCATCAATCACTTCTCTAAAGCATTCTTCACAACTGTAATGGCTACTTTATCTAAGCATCAAAGAGAAAAAAGTTCCAGCTGGGAATTTAGAACCTGATACTTATTTTCTTAATATAAATATCATTAATAAGCAAAAATGAAGGCATTTCTTAATTCAGTTGCTTTAGTGACTGAAAGAGAAGAGGGCACAAAAAGAACAGTAAGTAATACCCTCAATGAGCAGAGTTCATGGATTTTCTTTTTCTTTTCTTCCTCAATGCTGAAGAAAGACATGACAAAGTTGTATTGAAGGAAATTACTTTTAAAACTTAAATCAGGAAATCGAGCACAAACAATCTTCTGATTTTTTCATTTATTTTTCTGAATTCCTAGTTCCTAAACATAGCTTTTGCAGCTAATAATTTCTATATCCTGGCCTAGTTACTGTGCTGAAAAAATGTTGTTAACTGTATTGACTTTGTGGCAGATTCTGGAATTCTTTTAAATTTCTAATTTACATCCAGAATGGACTGTACACCAGGTCAGAATGATGTTGAGAACTAATCTTGGTGTCTGGCATTATGCTTATGATGGGAAATTTGCTCTGTGAAGGAGGCACTGCACAGCATTCTGCTGCTGTTTTAACAAACAAAGAATTACATTGCCTCAAGATGTCATGCTGCCAAAATTGCTACAAAAATTAAATTGAGAACAGAGTCTCAAATCCTTTGTCTAGCTAAAACATGATATTATTTTCAGCATCCTTGCAATGCAAAAGCAAGCAGACCACTAATGTTTTGTGCATCTCTTTGTTCCTACGGCACGTTTCTACTCCCCATGAAAACATGCATCAAGAGGTAATGTGAAGAAAATATCATGAATATTTTTGTCAGATGAAAATACCCACTTATTCTCCAGTCAGTTAAAATTCCTAACAAAACACATTACAAGGTAAATGGATTCCTTCTACTTAGTGCATCTCCTACTGAGCTGAGCAGCCATCTTGTAATACTTGCCCTGAATTGCAGAGAGTCCAGTGCTGCTCCCTGGTAGCCAGTGGCTGGACCAGGGGCTGGCAAAGTCAGACTCAAGATGTTGAAAGAATGAAAAATTGTCTCACTGCCAAAAATGTGCTGAAACGTATTTTAAAAAGCACTCTGTGAATCTGAGTATGAAAAAAAATTATTATTTCAAAAATTACAAAATTACAAGCTCTTAATTTGAAACTGAAATTCTTCTAATGGTTCAGCTTAAGGATTTTAGTAAATCAGTCCCTCTGTAGCTTTCAATGGTCTTCAGACAACACCTTCTGGATCCAAGAGATTTTATAGACTTGTGAGACAGGCAACTTATGCCAAGTGCTTATCAAGATGGTACTACAGGGGTATTCCACAGCGTTGGTGCAACTAGAGGCATTAAGGAGAGTTTGAGTTACAAGCATTGCACATACAAGTCTCATATCTCATCCCTTTTCAAAAGCAGATTTAATAAAGAGTCATAAAGCAAGAAAAAGAATCACCCACGCACTGGTCTGCAGCACAAAGGGGAGTTTTCTCAGGCAACACTGTGTAAGTTCAAAATATGTTGCCACTTCTAGTATTTTACTAAAGTAATTACACCTTCATTGTAAAGTCTTCAAAAAAAACCTAAAACAAACAAACCCCCAAAACAACGAAACCAAAACAACAATTACCAAAAAAAGTGGAAAAAAAAAATAAAGGTTTTGGTCCTTATTTTTGTATTATACTCCAACTTTCCTAGTGTGCAATGTGAGGTCTAGATGGTAAATAAATTTTATAAATTCTGTTAGCATCATGAACTGTCCTTACTGAAATTCTCACTGAAATAAGTGAAACTTCACCTAGAGAATACCAAAAAGCATCAAAACTCACAATGAGGGATTTGACCTGTACAAGAAAACCTACCTGTCTTTAAAATAAAAATACCCAAAAATCAGATTTATAGAAAAATCTGGTATTTATTAAATTGCCATCACAGAAGAGCTCAGTATAAAATCTCTAACAAGGTGATTTTATAGCTCAGCAAACTCTCTGTTTCTCACAGCCAAAGCTCTGGTTGTGAATATACACTGTGCCTCCATATCATAGAATACAAAACTGGAGTTTCTCCTTGTAGCCCCATATTTGTTAAGCAGGAAAAAAAAAATGTAATAAAAGCTGTTCCTTTTATTAGTTTATTGTATCCAAAACACCCAGTTTTGAGACCATTAAATGAAAGATATTGTTAGTACTCAACCTGCTCAGAACGTGTGGCCGCTATTTGGCATTTCAGACTCCACAAAAAGCCACTTCACATGCCCCAGTGACAAATCACAGCAGTAAACTATTCTCTGAACACATCACAGTCTTCATCCAAGGAGCCACTCTAGCATAGCTGAAAGGCATACACAGAGGAAGTGATTAAAGTAGGCAAAGAGGAAAAACAGAATTTTTCAGTAAAGAGCTACCAATTACCTAAAATCTCATTTTCTGACTAAGTCCCAGCAATGTGGTGGTTTTTTCCTATTTAATTGGAGCATTTCCAGCATGTTTGGTTTATGTCAAGCAGCTAAGAGCTGAAAAGTATTCTAGGCTCTTTACAAATACTGCATCCAGGGATACATTTTCTACAAACTCCATACCTCATGCTGTCAGCAGAATATGTTCCAACACCCCTTGCCAAATTTGATGTTTTGAGAATAGGTAGAACTAAAAAAACCCCATTCCTCATTGGCCCAGGGACTTCTTCTGTGCCATCTGCCAATTGTGTGGAAACCAGGTCAGACACCAATTTCCAGGTGAGAATCTGCTGTTCAGTAAGGAAAATTCCTATCAGGCTGGGTAGACCCAGACTGCTGTATCCTGTGCCCAGGAACAGCATTTGAGGTGCACCCAGTGTACCAAACGATGCCAAGGACTTGAAACCCTTGACTGTAAAACACCCCAAGGTTTATTTTAATATTTTACTCACTTGTAGCTGCTACAAGATCTTCCTATGACATACATCCCACTCTGGAATAACTTAGTAAGCAAGCTCCTGACCTGAAGATACATGTACAAAAAAGAAAGAAAGCAGCAATAGAAGCTCCACAAAACCAGATTTTTAGCAGTTATACAGCAATTTTCAGCTTTTTAGGGCTTTGTGTTACTGCAAGAAACTAGTCAGAAGCTCTGAAGATTATCAGTGAGAAAATATAGAGTATGATGTTTGTAATTACTTTCACTCCAAGCATTTGTAGCTAGAAAAATCACTCTCTTGATTGTCACTTAAGACAAAGCAAAGTTTTATGTACTTCAGAATGTACTTATGCACTACTTGTATACCATTACAGCATCTGTCATGAATACACAACAGTAACAGTTATAGACATTTAACTCCTGCAACATCTGGGGCAACAGCAAAAACTAGAGGAGCAATCACCTTATGTTCTCCAGCTTTTGGACCAAGCTGTTTCTTGTATTTCTCTAGTTTTCTCTCATAAACACACTCGAAAAAATACTAGAATAACAGTGGTTTTCTCATCAACCAAATTAAAGTTGCACCACCGCAAGAACAATAGCTCTCTAGCTAAAGATAAGGAGGACAGAAAACACTTTGAATCATTTCGAAAATCAAAGATTTCTTTTTGTTTACCAGACTAAAACCTACCTGATTGATTTGACAGACAGCAGTGATGAAACACAAACTTGTATCAATTCCCACCTACGCAATCAAAATGCAAACAGCTTTTCCCCCCAGAGCAGCACGGACTGTGTGGTGCTCAGGCAGGAACTGCCAGCACTATTTTATAGGGTGCACTAATCAGGGCCTGGATGATCAAGAGACATAAACTTACCCATCAATAAGTATCTTTGTAATTAAGTCAAATGTGATGTCACTGACATGTCAGGCAGCCAACAGAAAAGTGTGCCTGCATTCATGAGGTGACCTAGAACTCCCAAGCATAAAAAAGACACTGAAAGGCACAAGTCCATAGAAGGCACTGCCTTCATAGCTGTCTGTGAGTACAGGCTTCATGTGTGTGTCTGAGTAGCCCATGCTCACCCAGTGCTTTGAGCTGAGCAAGAGAACAGGCAATAAAACCCTTCCCCCACCAACCCCCACTTTCCCAGATGTTAAGAAGCAAGTGACACAAAAAAGAAAATCGAACATCAGAGGATCCAGTCCATTCTATCCAATCATCCAATAAATCTGATTTGATCATGTTCTTATTTTTAATTACTGGTGGGGAATAGAGTTGTGAGAAGGATGCCTGCAGAGAGAGCCTACCCCAGCATGCGTTAATCATCTAAAGGACAAATCTTGTTCTGAACACTTGGTGTATTTTCCGATTCCAGGGAGGATACAAGCAGTGGATTGAAGCAATAGCTGAGAATTGGGCAAGACATAATTGACCACACCATATTTTGCTATGATGGCAGGTTTGATTCTCTACTACTTGACATCTGCAGTAGCTATTTGCACTGAGGTTCTAGGAGTACAACATGGGTACAACTTGATATTATAAGGTTGATTACAGAGCTCATACTTGGCAGACAATGAAGGAACTTACTGTACCCAGCATATGTAACCATGAATTGCACCCAATGCCAAAAGTGCTCCAGATTCTCTGGGATGAGAGACTTCATTAACACCACACAGTGTCCAGCAAAAGCTAAACTTCATGGCTAATTGTATTTCTAATTGTTAACAACTCCAAGACCAAATAAGGAAACTTAGGGGATTTTTTTTGTTTGTTTTAAGTGGGCATCCTATTTTCATCCTATTTTCCCTAAGAGTGATTTCAAAGTAACTCCACTATTATTTGGGGACAATATTAAAAATAGGAAGTCCCTGTAACCTTAAAATAGGAGGATGTGTCACAAAAAATGGTTTCCTGAAACTCCTGGGCAACAAAACAGATTACATCACACAATCTACACAACACTAAAATTAGGAATTTTGAGGCAAGATGGGACACAGAAGAACATACTACAGAATGTATAAAACCAAACTCAAACAGCATGAAAAAAGTAATGTTTATTTTTAATGTTTACAAAAGCATGAACACCTTATGCAAAAGCAGCACCCTGAACCATACATTTCCCTCAATCCTCCTGGGATATTGGCAGAAAGCAAGTATTTTCTCTGCTCTTTAGTGCTCAACATACTCTGCTGAGGTAAATGGGAACCAACCCATTCATTTCCGTGGAGCTCCCTCTGCTTGCATTAGCAAAGGGGCTGGTGCATCAGACTGCAGTGCAATGAGATGTCAAATGGGTGTCTTGCTTTAGGTATCAAATTAGATTAGTCTGTGTTTCTAACCAAGATAAATACACTATCCAAATAGTTAATTAGCTCCCCATTCTCTTCAATTTTAGCTGAAATATATCTCATTTTAAATAGGACTCTCAGCCCACATTAGCTTCATGAAAGATTTAACTTTATGCACCATGAAAAGTTTTATTCAAGTTTTTAAGAGATAGCTAGTGCTTGTAAGCTATTTTAGGGCTGACATCTTGCATCACAAAAGCTATTTGTCCGTTCTTACCTCCCTTCCCAGCACATGCAGTTCAAGTGTTTACTCTGAAGAAATGTGCCCCTTAGGTTAACCTGAAAAAATGTGCAGCATTTTCATTTTGCCTTCACCTTTTTCTCCTGGTCTGGAGCTGGAAGTAATTGATGGCCCTGTAATGAAATAGGCCATGCTTTTGAACTTACAGGGAAACATTTATTTAATAGTTGGACTCAGTCATCTTAACGGTCTTCTCCAACCTAAATGGTTTTATGACTCTATGATTGATTTTTAGAAGTTTTCTGTTAAACAGAGAATATGATTGCAATGATTTCAAAGACTCACCTGGAGCAAGTTACTCATACTAAAATGATCCCTACCATAACACAGCATAATTCCCCAGCTACCCTGAGTTGAGACCTCTCCCCTCAGAATCTACAACTGATGCCTCAAAATATTTATTACATTGGTAGAAATGGCTCTGTCTTGTCTGCCATCCTATAGCTAAAATAACTGACAAATACTATTTATGTTTGCAAGACTGATATTGGATCTGTGGAAGGAAAACTGCTTCATTTTCCTGCTGGAGCTAGGAATTATTCTATTAGCTCCTGCCAAATTCACATTCAAGAAATATAATTTACTTCATATATTGAAAGAATCTGCTAAGAACCCATACATATATACACACACACATACACTATGTATGTGTACACATATATACACACATGTATACATAATTTGTATTTAATTTTACACTGAAAAAGTGCTAAAATAATCCAACAACTGTCACTGCTAGAGATGAGGCTAAATGAAATGGTATTACTTATATGGCATCAAATATTTAGAGACTCTGGTCCAAGAGCTTCAGAACTCTTAGCAAAAAATTACCATTCATTGGCAAAAAAGAAAAGTTTCAAATTGTTTGAATTTAATTTTTCAATAAATGAAAGATTTAGAAGAACAAAACCCCAATAACCCTGTAAAGAATAATTGTACTGCAAAAGATTGTATAATTTGAATTTCAGTACTGTGTATAGAAAACACATATTTATACATACTTTCATGGCAAAAATTTTAAGCTTCCTTAGATTCAAAGATGACTCTAATGAATATGTCAGTATTTCACATGTGCATTATTGCCTATATCTTGGAAAACAAAAAGCTATACAAGTTGAGCCCTGTATTCTGTGAGTCTGGCTGCATAGTCAGAAACAGAAATATTGCACTCGAGATCATGCCTACAAAAATGCACATTTAATAAGGCCATTATATTCAAGATTGCAATGGGACTTGAATTACATGAACAATCAAATATATCATAAATAGACCTAGGAAAGTCATAATGCAAAAGATGTACTCAAAACAGCAGTGTTCCAGTAATTTAATAACTGGGGTTTTTTCCCCATGAAATGGCAATCTCTCAAACTGGTTTTATGCACAGGGCCAGACAACATGATGTGTATGTACACATGCATTCTCACAATGAGTTTTTCATGTTTTTTTAGAATTTAACAATTACCCCAGAATTTGATAGTAGATTTCTACTCAAGTTCTGTCAACAATGTTCAAGTTCCAATCAACTTTAATTCCCTTCCATACAGGATGAGGGGAAAAAATTGACTTGCAGTTATTTAAATATTTACCATCAAGCAAGACATAATTCTTAAGAATTAATCAGAAAGTGTAGCAAAGACACAATTGAATCTGTACTGGAATACTTCCCAGTATGCTGTTTCAGAGCTAGATCACATTAAGAGTATCAGTTTAGCTGATCTGGCTTATTGAATGAATGACAGAGCAAACAACCAATTTAACACTATTCAAGGAATGATACAGACTTAGAAGTTAGCTGCCCACATCCCACGGCAAATAGAAAGAAGCTACCCTTTAATCAAAGTGGAGTAAACAACCTTGAAATTACAGCAGGGTAACTGCATTCACACCAGTCACTACCTTGGAGTAGCAGGTGTGCTGTAAATCTGCTCTGTAGTTATTTACTCTTTTAGCTACTCCAAAGTTACAAAGCCAGCATTTTGGCTCGGTTAAGGGTGGTGGCATCTGTCCAAGAAGGAAGGGTAGATCCCCATCCCTCTTCCCCATGCCGCACTATGCAAATACGCAGTTATGCAAATGCAAAAAGCATCATTGCAAAGGCTGGAAGAATCAGAAGACACAGCAGATAAGAAACTTAATGGTCACATGCATTTGAGTTCAGCAGAGACAGTTTTTCACAATTCTACATTCTGCCCAAAAATCCACAGTGGTGATGATTAGGGATGAACCACCTCTCAGGTGAACCAACTTCAGCATTAGGAATTATTTTTTAATACAACAGACTATATCCAAAACCCTTTTTCCTAGGACCTGTTTTCTGGGTTTAGATTTTTTTTTAAAATAGAAACAAGACAAACCTGAGAACCAGAATATGTGACCTGCTTGCATATTATAAACAGTCAATGGATGATTGAGATACAAAAATCTATTAACGTGTCACTCGCTTTATACTCATGGTTCCGTGTACTTTTCTGCACCAATGGTGCCACTTGCCAGATACATGTTTCTTGCTACCTCTGGATATGTTTTTGACCAGAGCTGGGGGGGGAGATGCATTTGGACAGTAACAATGCAGCTCTTGCAGTGATGGACAAGGAACACAGTAATTCAGGATATAGTTTCTAATTCCACCCATCTTCTACTCATTGCATGCTAAGCAGCTCAAAATGTATCTCTTAGTAATCACATTATTCAGAAGGTGTATAAATCTTTCCCTATTTTCTTCACAAAGGAATGGTAAAAAGTCCTTTATGTAACCTGTAAATGAAAATCCATCTAAAACTTTCTACTTATTTTAGCAGTTTTGACTTACAAGGGTGGCCTGTCTATCAGCACTACTTTGCCTGCAAGTGTCTAACAAATAGAGTTTTGACAGGTATCAAGCAATAGCAATGTTTTCGATGTTTTATGTTTGCTGTATTTAGTACTTTTAAACCCAATTCTCTCTCCCAATAAAGTGATGGTTGGTCTTGTAGTCAGCATGACTACTCATGCACACAACATTTCTAAATGGAATTACATGCTGTTTTCTCTCCCCATAGCATTATCTTTCCATTCTGAGTATTTTGAGTCAGTGCCACAGATGTAATGCAGGTCACAGACAACAAGCAGCAGGCCTATTTTTACTGCTTGCTTCAACCAATATTTTTGTTCATATTTACACATTCTTAAAATGTACTCTTGACTTGGCTCTACTAAAAGTACCACTCCAAAATTTCAGTTTACGCTAAAATGATGACTTGATCAAAGGATACCACCAAAAATCCCTTTTACTCACATGTTCTCCTGACTTAGTATTAACGCATATTTAGATTAGAGGACTCCATATTTCAGAAACCAGTTATTTAATGCTCAATATTCTTTTCAGCAGATGAAGAGGTAGGTATATTTCCACACAAGAAAAAATAATAAAACAAAAACCAAACTGTAACAGATACTCAATTAAATCAAGTAATGTCTGAAAAGTCAAACACTGTTCTGACAGCACATATTTTGTCTGAAGGTACTCCCCAAGGAGGAGAAGAAAAGTTGCACATTCTGATTAGATAATATGTCATAATTTGAAATTTAATAATTTTCTGTAAAGAAAGCACAAGTATTCAAATGCTACTTCCTTTCCCTCCCCCCACCCCCCAAGAAATGTGGGTGCCAACAAAACTGCCTGTATCAATGGTAGTATTAACTTCTGGACTGCTAAACATGGAATCAACTGCAATTCTTCCTTACATTCACCAACACCAGCAGTCTACAAGTTTACACGGAGACCATATGCATGATAATTACATAATTACAATAGAAATTCAACTTTAGTGTTGTTCTTAAAACAATCTTCATAAATAATGAAAATATCTGTGTTCTAGCTCTTCAGTAACCTAAGGTTAATTGGTACAGATAGTGTTTTTTTCTTCCTTTTATAAACCAAACTGGAGGTTCCTCACTGCCAACAATGGTTAAGGCCTGGATCAAGTTACTCTCCTTTTGCTTTTCCCTTTTTCTGCTTTTTTCCATTTTCCACCACTGCATTATTTTCTGGTTTGCTTACTCCATTTGCAACAGCACCATTTGCTATTTTGCCATTCTTTACAGGTTCCTTGGGCAGCTTATATGTCCGATAGTAGAAGTTACCAAACAGGAAAATGAAGGTGATAGCATAGAAAATTACACCCCAGTGCATCCATTTAGGGAAAGGACAATCAATATAAATAGACAAGGCTGTGTGGCCAATAGTCACATGGAACTGCACCTGAAAGACAGAAAATATAGAATCAAAAACATCTGGATATATTCCGTAGGTCTGAGTGCATCAATTTATACCAATTCATTAAGTAATGAAAACAGCTGAACTGGGAGGTGGTAGGGAAGCTGTATTTGCCTATCACATTCATGCAGGCACATTTATGCTTGACCAGGAGCATCACATTTATTGTAGTACCTGGCATCAGTTTTCAGAAACAGGAAAATGAAAAGATAATAAGCAATCTGAATTTTCTCTACATTTTGAATGTGCTTTTGTTATTCAGTTGAAACAACCAGCAAGGAAGCATTAGACTTTTAACTCACACAACCCTTATATATGCTGTATATGTTTTTTCAAGCTGAATAAATGCTTCCATCTCCGGGAAGTACTCTAATTGAGGAGTGTCAAACAGAGCAGAACTTTTGGAAGGAGCAGCATCTGATCCAAAGCTCTGCAAATGCAAATCCACACAGAGGCAACACCTTTTATCCCAAAGGAGGGGAATTACTTACCAATTGCAATATGGTCAAATATCGTTTCCACCACAGGTATTTCTGAAATTTAGGGCCACAAGCTGCCAATCCATAATACATGTACATAATGACATGAATAAACGCATTCATTTGAGCTCCGAAAAAAGCTGTCCAGGAACAGAAGGGAAGACCAACATGTCATTTTGGAAAAGAGGATTTTTTTCTAGTATTACTTTTATCATTTTTTATAACAGTAAAAATCACAAAACACGAGACATGTCAGGATTCCATCTCCAAAATATTGAATAGAATAATACAGACCTGGCTGTCAACATGTGCTGACACAAACAGATGTTAATGCAAGCAGTATGTCACATCTTCAATGTAACTACTTATGCCAAAGCTTTTTATAAGATTTTTGTTGAACAAACATAAATTACATCTATTCCACATTATTAATATTCCATATTGTTGCAGTGTAACTGAAACTATTTTTCTGAAGGATTATTAAAAGCTTTATTTGACAGTGTAAAGTATAAAGTACCAGGCTCTGAATTTGAATCTTTTAAACTGTATTTAAATGCAAAAGGTTCACTTCTCAGCAAGAAGTCAAGAAACTCACATGGAAGTCTGATTAAATAGGCCAAAAAAAGCCCATACAAAGCAAGACTTGACTCATGTTTATAAGAACTTTAGGCATTGCCAGGTGAGTTTGTTTAAATTAATAATAATTAGTTTCTTTATTTATGATTTAAAATATCCAGCATTCTTAAATATGTCAGTGTGTAGTACAACATTTTCTAGAATGATCCACGTTAGATGTATGTTCACAGTTTCATTTACATTAAGATCCCTTTGCTTTGTCAAGATTAGCAGCCATTTAACAGAAACACATTGTATCTTGTTAAAGTATTCTTACACTGACAGAGGCTCAAAAATGCTCTAATGTATAAGATTAGGGCAACACAGACAACAGCTGCTGACATCAAACAGCTCAGATGCCCATGTGGTCTGGACCCAGTTGTTGCAATAGGGTCTAGTTTATAATAGACCTGTCTATGTAAGCAATGTGCTATCAACTAGAAAATAGAAGAACACAGATCTATCCACATTTATGCAGTGGTGCTATATAAATGCAGAAAAGCAACTGCTGCTTTTCCTTTTGCAAGCTCTAGGAACTAAGAGGCAGTGCTAGAACACAAAACTTGAAAGAAACTTGGAAATAGTTGTAACTGTTGTGTTAAAAACTGCAGCTATTTAGCATGAAAATTTTGAAAAGGCAAAAAGGGAGTGGGCCTTCTGTGATATCCAGGGAATTTCTAAAAAAGACTACTAGTAACCATCCAGTCTCCAATTATCTTATTTTATAGGTGCAGTTGCAAATAAAGATCATTAAACATCTGGTTGAGTACCTGCTTCCTGCATATTATGTGAGAGAAACTGAAAGGCAGTCAAGAGACACTGAATTTACATATTTCTTCCTTGCAATGTAAGTGGCCACTCAGTACTAAATATCTATAGTAAATGGGAGCATAAACCACCTATGCATTAAGTGTTAGTGTGGTTCAAAAAACCAAAAACAAAACACCAAACCCAAAATATTAGTTTGGTGTTCATAATATGGTATTTTGTGTTTACTAATATAGCACACATCAAAGGAAACAGGGCATTTTCCCTGTACCCTCAGCTCTGCAGAGCTTTCAATTTGAGATAAGGCTAAACAACAGGAACAAGAGTACAATGTAGGCAATTAAGGGTGTGGCAAGAAAAATAAACAAAAATAAAATTATTTGATGGAGGCTTTAGAAAAGAAGCAATGGAAAAAAAAGGCTGATAATGAATCTAGACTTGTGTCATTATGAATAGGTTTTAAAAGTGAATTGACAGATTTATTGGCTCACCTCCAAGGGAAGGTTTCAGAATTTTATATTTGTCTCTTAATAAAAATAAAAGCAAACCTTAAACTCATATACAATGCCAAAATAACATCTCCATTGTCTTTATTAAATTTGCATACAGAATGTGGCCCATAATTAGATTTTGCAGCTCTCTGTATCTGCAAAAATTAAAGTTGAGCAAGATGCATACATCTTTCTGTTTCCCACAGATACAGATACTTTCGAAGGCAGAACTTCAGGCTTGCAATTGATGCCCATGAGGAAAAGAAAAGAAGTTTTGCAATTCATTAGATTATTGCCCTGCTATCTTTTCCTCCCCCATGTTTCCCACAGAAGGAGACTGTATGCATTAATAAACAGTTTTGTATATTATTAAGTCAAGTCTATAACATTTTCTTCTATTGCTCCCAAACAATAATAATTCTCCCTTCTGCCCAGTCAAAAGCATATGAGAGGAAGGGAACTCACCTTGTCCACCTGCAACCCACTTAATACCAATCCACCACAAGGTGAACATGGTGAAATGGTGATAGACATGAAGGAAACTAATTTGGTTAAATTTCTTCCTCAGGATGAAGAATACTGTATCCAAATACTCAATTCCTTTAGAGACATAATACCACCATAGAGCAGCAGCTATCTGTAATGAAAAACAGAGACTGTGTAAGTTTGAGTGATTCCAAGCTGAATGGAATAAAGCTCTCACCCATCTAGCTACAGTAAGAGAACGACACCACTTCCTTCCCTAAATCTTGGTTAAATGTTGAGGTGAAGTCAAACATCTGACAGTATGAGAACAACAAAAAAATACTCCTTTCATCTGTTCTGGACATGGAGGAAGATAATGGAAGAAGATTATTCTGAGCCTGCTGCTCACCAATCACATCTGTAAAAAAGAGCTGATATAGTTAAAAGCTTTGCCATATCTGAACAGTTTACCAGTTAAGCACGGGAGGTTTGTGTCCTCATTCTCTCCTAAGCTTTGCAGAAGTCTGCCACAGGGCTTCCCCCTCTAATGAGGCAACACTTTGATGTGGTCAGAACAATGAGGCAGAAACATGATGATAAAATGAAGTTGCAAAGGTGAAACCTCCAGTACCACAGGCATATGCGTGGAAAGGTATCAAAAAAAGTTAGATGCAGCACAGATTTCACACTCCTTATGGCAATATTCCCTCAGCGTCTTCTGGCCTGCTCAGTAACTCCCTCTGTAAAGCAGCATTCCCCCAGTGGCTCTCTGCTATTCAGGGAGTAGAAAAAAAGAGACCACAGGAGCCGTACAAACTGTACAGGTATCATCCATCTACCCAACAGGGAAGTGCTACACACCCAAAATTCCTTTTCTCATCCACCCTTCACAGCGCATCTTGCCCAGGATGCAACACAAACAGGGCTTCCTGCTGAAATTAGGATATTGTCAAAGCAAGTAAAGCCCAGAAGCTCTGTGTAGCAATATGCTAATGCTATGATATGGGAGTATGGTGGTGGTAGGGACTCCCTCCCAGATCCCAAAACATAGCAACAAGTCTCGTTTTGGCATTGTAAGTCATCCAGCTTGTTATGCAAGGGTGGGACCAGAGGGTGACTCACACAGAGAGTGAAAAAAAAAAAGAGTTGGAATTGGTACCACCAGCAAGGAGAGCAAGCAATGTCACAACACACTATTTGTAAGATGCTGGCCTGGTCTTTCAGGACTCACTTGATGGTAAATCAGACTTTCTTAACTTAATATGGTGTGAAATAACCCCACGACCCCCTCAGTCCGCAGTGTAGAGAGAAGAAAAAAGAGTTAACACAGAGCAGCTTCCCTTCCCAACTCCACACATACTTCTTGGTGAGATAAGGGGAACCACAGAGAGCTGTAGAGAGCAATGCTATAGCCCTGCATGGTGTTTTCATCCACCACTCCAAAGCAGTGGCAAAGAACAACATCTCTCCACAGACCAAGTTTGTCATAGCTATAATTGGTCTGGTGAACAATTTGGGAGAAATTACAGCAGAAGCAAAAATGCAGCACAGGAGAAGAGTGCTGCATATCTGCATTGCAGGCTCTGCAGTTTCCCAGAGGGACTGCACATCTTACTGATGCCAAACTGCAGCCTTCCATGTATCCATTAATGAACACCCTTCTCTCTCTGGATGTGATTTAGCCCACTTCACATCTTGAGAAGAGGAGACAGATTTTTTCACTTTTATATGAAGAGATATTAATATCTAAAGCTAGAGAGAGGCTTAATGACAGAAATGTGACTCCCACAGATCTTGGAGTTCCCAGACACACAGGCAAGCTGCAAGAATCATTTATATATATATATATATATATGTATGTATATGTTGCTCAATATCCAGTACTGCCTCTGGGACAGGTAGTCAGGTATTTAACAACACCCACATCAAGGTTTGTCTCACACCCAATGGGTTAGCATAACAGTCCAGCATCTCTTACAGGTCTTTGCTAAAGTTGTATCTCTTACATAAATTAAGATAAGCATCTTTTCATTTCACAAGTTGACAATAAACACTTTGGACTGTATAGCCATAAAATGACAATCCAGCACTGCAACACTTTAGCCCTTTGGAGGTCCTCCCTTCAAATAAACTTTTAGAGAACCAAGAGGTCAGTCACAAGCAAACTGCCATAAAATCTTTTATAAAGTAAATGGACATTTTTGTTAATGAAATAAGGGAACAATAAGTCAAATAGCCAATAAGCAAATAGCCATTTTACTGTGACACAGAGCAAAATATAAAAATCCTACAAAAATACTTCTGTCTTATACCCAAAGTGCCACAAGTTCAGTATATGTTCTTGGACAAATAACATTACCCATCTCATTGCTCTTCTTTTGAATTGCAGCTAGCAGAGAAAGCAATTGCACTCCATGGGTAAAAATAATCTGAACTTTAGACAAAAATGCTTCCCATCACTTAAGAAAAACAACAGGACTCTTTGAAGGATTATACCTGCTGATCTTGTGTTCCTGTAGATTTTTTGTCTGTCAGCTTCTTTGCTCTGTTACTATCATCAAATTTTCTACCATTTACTCTCAAACCTGATACTGATGATCTATTTCAGTACTTCCAGTGACTTCTACAGATGTTTTCATCATTAGCTTATAGAAAAAAATGAAGCAAATGTCAAGTCATTTGCCTGAGGCCATGCATAAAGTCAGTGAAAAAGGGCAGAAACAGAGAACAATACACTGATATGCAAGCTATGTCAGGAGCAGATGGCTACTATTAAGATTTCTTTTGCAAAGCATCAAAAATCATGACCTAACCTTTAGTCTTTGGACCCTGCATGCAAGAAAGATTTAATTGAAAAGAAAAGGAATAATGCATTAAAAAGGCACATCCTTGTAATGAACAATACTAGTCACAACTATATATTTTCTGGTAATTTTCATATGTACCAATCTAAATCTGTTAAAACAGCAGATGGCACAGAAAGATTACATTACAGCCTAGGATTAAGGGGGTCAACAAGAGGTCCAATCCCATGTCCCCTGCCTGCTGCAGGGTTTTTGACTGGAGGGCTGCTTTATTACAGGACTCTGTTTCTGCAGCATTTTTCCTTATTTTGGTTTGGAGACAATTATCCATTAAGGGGTGTGAAGGGACAGGTACTTCTTGAAAGGTCACAGCAATGTGAAAAATTAAAATAGCTTCTATAGTGAATTTTCAGTTATAGAATATTGTTTACAGAACTTGTGAAGTCAAGTTTACTGAATTTTAAAGTATATTATGTCTTTTTCATAAGAGGAAACCACTCAAGCTCTAGACATAAATGCTAACAATGCAGATTACAATTACAATACAGAAAATAACCATTGCTTGGCTTCATGATTACAATCAGCACACTTAAAATAAGAACCAATTCACGCAGGCCCATATTCCCAATTCTTCAGAAATGGAAATAAAATAAATGAACTTTGACCTGGTAAACAAGGACACACACACATAAGCAGAGGGGGAAATGACTACTCACAGACACCAGCATACATTAAGTTAGACAGTGTTATGAAATCATTCACTTCAAATTCTGACGCTCCCAAAGGAGTACTACAAAGCATGGATTTAACATCTCAGCCCTTTGCACTTATTATTTTGACTCTTAATCTATAACCAAAAAAGTTTTTGCAAGTTACATCTGTAGATCCCTCTAAATAGTTTCTTAGAGGTTTTCTACATCCTTTTCTTTCTGTCTACTATGAACATTTTATTTTTTTCATAACAAAACCACTCAACTTCCTGCCAGCAATGAGTACAGTGGCTGTCTACTACATTCAGCAGATAAGTCATTCACAAAGGGGTTTATTTCAAGCAAATGTTTCGGCAACTGGGGAATTTAATTTTCATCCCTGCTTGCTCCAGTTGTCCATTGTTTCTTGTAGAACAGTCAGGGGAGCCTGAATGAGATTAACATGTGTAGGTAGGTGCAAAACAGTAAGCAGGAGGACCAGCTTCTGCACATTGTGTGTAAACTACTACACAATTAACCATCAGTGAAAGCCAGAAGATATAAAGTTGAAGAAAATTTACAGACAAGCACATGGGAAAATGTCCTCCTAAAAACTGGCAAAACCAAAGAGGCTATGTCTGACTAAAGAGGTCTCTGAGACACAGGGTGCTGACTTGCTAAACTGTACAGGGGAAGTGGCACCACCTGCCCTTACTTTGCTCCCTTAAAATCACTGGCTTACTGTCTTGATACATGATGTGGGTTGGGAAGGCAGAAAAGGACATTCTCTGGGATCCAGGATAGCCAAACTTTTTTTTTGAGGGGGGAGCTGTTTTCTGGGAGCTCTCTGTAGTCACTTGAAGGACAAAGGATGGTTTCTTGATCCCTTATTTTGATCAGGAGCTTTACACAAAGGAGGCCACTCAATGTGATGGCAATATCACAGTGGCACATTTCCAAAAAGCCAGAAACAGGGCCCCTACCAAGGCTCCTATGTTGCCATTTAGATCACTATATACAATTAGTTTCATGTTTATCAACATTTGTTCCAAATTTCAAAGCCCCAGATTAAAGTCATATATGAAGCTGTGCTCTTCAGAGCATGTTCCATAATGCCTTCTGGGCTCAGTGTTGTTTCCATGCTAGTCCCAGTCTTCTTTATCTGAGCAACACAGGATTTATTTACTCATTCCCTTGCAAATATGGCCATTGCATTTGTAATTGATTCTACTGTTGCAGTGCAGCATTTCTCTGTAGAGCAAACCTGGTGCCAGTAAATGCTAGACATTTAGTATCTAGAGCTATTAAAAGGACATGAGAGATGTCCAAAAATACTTATCAATTCTATACTCAAAACTGAAAAAAATTTTAAAATTGCTTTTGCAGGTTTGTATTATGAAAGATGATGGTGAACAAAATCTTGAGGAGGTTTGGATTGGGCTGGTTTTGGGGGTTTTTTTTGTGGTTTATTTTTTTGGTCTGACAGTGTCAAAAACCAGCATACCTTCTAAATCCAGAGCATGACATACTGTAAAGCAGGACAGAAATGTATCACAGAATCCTCAGTTCAACAAAGCACACTTGTGGAAAGTATCATTTTCTACTTGTAACTTATTTAACTAAACTGAGAATTCATTCAAAAGAGCTATCAGAAAATGATCAAGATAAGAATCTTGGCTGATAACATACTATACATACACTTGCTGCAGCAACCAGAGAGGACTCCATTTTCCCTCCTTCCTCAACTCCCTCAGTTGCAAACTGAATATGCTACAACTCAAAACTTCAGGGATAAATTTTATGCAAATCCACAAAAATGGCAAATAATTTTATAAAATTTAAAAACAAAGAAAAATGTCGGGAAGTCAAAAGACTAAATACTGCTAGAGCAATCCTTCCTATCTGAACACAGTATATAGCATAAATACATTCTTCAGGTCATTTTGCCTTTATTTCATTGTATAATAATGCTGTGTTTGTCATAACAAACAAAATGGATGATGATTCGTCTAAGCAGGTCTGATCTCTCCACTGCCTCCCACAAATAAGTGCACTTAAAAGTGAGCCTGTGAAACAGACTACTGCTTGTATTTAGCTAGTATAAAAATTCTTTCAATATATACCACACCAGTCCTCAATGTCATTCAGCTAAGCACAAGGGCATTCTATTTTGCTAACCTATTAAAAACTCCTCCAAACATGTCAAGCATCTTCTATACTCTGCTAGATCTTGTTTTCCCACAAAATTTTTAACAGAATCATTCTAGTGACTGCCATAGTGAGAGCACTGTATCGGCAAAGGTGAAAGATTGGCAGCTGCAATAAGGCCAAGAAAAATCTACACACAGAGCTGTTCTGCAATATCAGCCATTATAAACAAGGTGTAAGACTCAAACCTTTTGCTCTCACTATCACCCCTGCCATGTGCACAAGCTTTTACTAACACTGCCCATGAACAGCCACTCACAGACAAAACAATTCTCAAACTACCTTAAACATAACACATTTTCACTGCATTTTCAGGGACATGTCCTAATCTGTACATGGAACTTGCAAAAACAGCTGAGATTCTCAGGTGTCAGCTCTGTTGGAAGATAAGGTTTAGTATGTCAGCTAATCAACAGCATTACGAAAATGAACAAGGAACTGCACTTTGCTTTTAATTTGGAAGTTTTTCAAAACCCAGATATTCGAAATCTAAGATTATACAATGAAATGTACTGATAATACATTTGCCAAATGCCAGCAAGGCCTCATAAAGCCAAACATGGGTAAAGGAGACAAAGAGCTGCCACACCAGTTTGGGTGAAGTGCAACCGCAAGATAAGATGACAAATCTCACTGGCTTTGATCTAGCTAGGACACACCTCCTTTACTGTGGTTACCCTGGTATCCAAACTTCAGCAAATCTGGGAAGCAAAGGATGTACACAAAGTTTACCCTGGATGGTACAACTGCGGATGGAGCCAAGGATGGTATCTTTGAGACTCCCCTTACTAGCAGCAGTCAGAGGCAAGTTAGCACAAATATGCTGATGCATTTTGATTAAACCTGCCACATAGGATGCAGTCAAACCTGAATTGGCCTGTGAGGATGTAACGGGACACAGCCATTGCTGAGAGCAGCTGTGGAGACGCTGTTTTCAGAAAAGGCTTAAACCATCATGTAGTGCTATATATTACACACATTCATATAAAAATACAAAAAAGAAATACTCACCCTAACTTCATAGACATTATCTGAATAATCCACAGTCTGGCAGACATAGCTGTACCCTCGAGCTCTTGATGACAAGAACAACTGAAAATATTAAAGTCATACATGAGGGGAAATATAATACATAAAGCACAATTATAACAATTATCAGCAAATTTCTTGCTACATCAAACTTACCAGAACAGAAATACTTAAAATAGTCTTATTAATCCCAAGAAAATTATTGAAGAAAGCCAATATTTAGTACTAACAACCTATTATTACAGATTACTTATACTATATATATAATTTATACTATATATATTATTTATATAATATAAATTATATTATTTATAATTACAGAATATTTATTTTTGTCTTGTAAATTAAAAAGAAGGTACTAATTTTTCCTACATGTATCTGCCCAGATAATTAGAGCCTTGTACAACAAATTCTAGTATGACTTTAAGCTATTTGGACACTAGTATTCTTTCTGATGGCTCTAGCTTCAGAAACAGAAAATACCTAATTGCTTTCACTACAATTGACAGAAATGCTAATCCCAGTATGGATTCAAGAGAACACTATTCAAGAGACAGGAATTGGATAATTTGGATCTACAATTCTGAGCGCAGTATAACAATCAAAATCCAGAACCTTGCCCCTCACTTTGAACAGCCAAAGCTGAATACCCACTAAACACAGTGAGGGAAAAAGGATGGAGAAAAGTTCCCCATTTTGTGCCACAAAAACGGCCAAAAGCAATTGAAGTGCTTCTGTAGGGCCTCTCCAAACTAAGCACGTTGCAAAAACCTGGAGAGGGAAGATAAAATTGACATTTGAACAAGTTCCCACTGGAAAGCAGTACACTTGTCTAGAGTTGTACAAAGTTCAAGTAACACTTATCTTGACATTCATAAATGTTATGATCCAAGAACTTTTAAAGCCAAGTAATCCCTCTATTAAGGATCAAAGAGAGCAATGGAGCAGACAAAAATTAGGGTGATACAAAAAGATTTCAAAAAACCTGTCATGGACAGGCACTCACTACTCTCACCACTAACCTGACTTCCATCTTATTTACAACATACAAAACCTTGTGAACCTCTGGACTTGTTTGCTGCACGTGTGTAAAAGGAGGGAAATGAAAGAACTGCCCACAGAAATTATCCTAGAAAAGAAACTGAACTACTTCTGCATCATCTAATTCCATTTACAAACTACTGTAACTGGAACTCCAGTGTGATCCCACATCCAGTACTAATAGAGAGGAGCAGGGAAAATTTAATTTGCACTGTTACAGAAACCAACCCATCTCTACTGTGACCCACTGGATAACTCAACCAAGGTTCTCTTGGTAAAGGGCAGTAAATTGACTTCACCAGACTGAAATAGAATAAGAAATTAATGATTCTGTGGAAAAATAGGGTCTATTCCATTGTGACTTCTGCATGTTCTAAGCAAAATTTGCTCATAAAAAATTTGGACCTAAATTTGAATTCAGCATATCAGTCTTGCACTAGACTCATGTGCTGAGTGCTTTATGACTTTACTATTTAACATAAGCTCCCACAGATGAGCAAAAGAGCTTGCCATCAGGATGGTTATTTAAATAACTTTTAAAGGCATTTCACATTTAAATTCTGTTCTTAGCAATGTCTGGAAACTTTACAAACACTCACAAAATACAAGCAGTATCATTTTACTCGTAACAATTACATTAAAACTGGTGTGAATTACAATAGTGGCACAGTGGTATTGTAAACTTTGGAAGCAGAAATTGCCTTGTTACAGGGAACCACTGAAACTTGAACACCTTCTGCTATCAGTCTCTACGATCAAGAAAAGACACTTGCTGGAAGTGCTGTATCCATTGCCTCAACATCCATTGAATAACAACCTACCACCAGGAGAGAGGAGGAAAGCAGAACCTCTGTGTATAAATTATGAGCTTTCAGCATATAAACAACAAATATGTATTTGCAGTCCCACTCAGTTTTTTGTTAATTCAGTGACTTGGAAATGCTGCAAACACATATCCTCTAAGGAACATAGGCCTGAAAATTATTTGACTGCAAGTTTGGTATCATTCAGCTTATGGATGAAACAAACAAGTTTAAAAGAACATGTGAAAAAGACAGGCATTGCAGTAACACTGCAGAACTAATTTCAGGAGTTTCAGTTTTAGCCTGCCAAGATGATTGGATTTAATCTCTTCCTTCAACTATGCTTTCATGTCAGCATTAAATTCTTTTGTATCCGTCACACTACTTAGTTGAATAGTCCAAGAAAACAGTTTAGACAAAATGATGACTAAGGTGTGATGGTTAAATTTGACTAAACCATGTCTTAAAGGCAGGCTGAAATAATTTATGATTAAAGATTTTATGCTAGGAGCTCTGGGAGAGGGTCAAAATACAGATCATTATCAGATATCCCATTTTTTCCTGGCAAAAGTACAGAACAGACCAGACAGTTCTGCAATGCTGTAATTTTAACTGCTCTGTTCATTTTCTCACTTCTGGAAACAGATTTTGAAAATCTATCAATCAGAGGTGTTCCAGGAAGACAACTCCTGATCCCCATGGGCAGTCACAGCAGCATAAACTTAGCATCAGCCATATTCTGCACAGTGATCCTTGAACAATAATTACCAAACCGTTAAGTAATCCCAGTTAGCTACTGCTACACAGCTGTTCCACTGCAGTGTTACTATTCATTCCCTCTGTCCAGAAAATCAAACAAAGGAAAAATGCAGCCACACAGAAATTTATTTCAAGTAACACACTCAGAACATTGCAAACCAAATATTAGAAGTCTGCATCTTTTTATTTTTATTTAAAGGTATAGTTCACTTCATTTTTATTCTTAAAGATAATTTCTAGACAAGATACTTCTCCTCACTACAGACAATGGATATCTGAATTTCTAAATATTATAAACACTTTGAAAGAGTAAACAGCTCAATTTCTAACAAGAAATGTTCTGATACCCTTTAGGATTATGTAGATGAAAAAATCCTATCAGCTACAGGTGTTAAATTTACAGATTTTAGTCTCTCTTTAGACTAACATAAATCTAAGAAGAACTTGGAATACCTCAAACACAAATTCTCTCTATAGATACATTTAGTGTACTTATTCTCAAACAGAAACTACCTATTTATAGAAATACCTCAAAGGCAAACTCATCTTTAAAAGCCTGTGCGAAACATTGACTCTCAACAGACATCAAGAATATGCAACATCATTTTCATTTTGACATCCTCACACCTCAGTAAGAATTCCCTCTTGCAAGAGGGCATACACACCTCTTTGAAAATGAAGAAGTTGAGCAGAACCATCCCAAAGTTGTAAACAACCAACAGGAAGCGTAGCTGGAAGGGCTCTCTCGTCTTCATCCACTTGGGGCCCAGCCAGACAGTGAGGAGATAAATAGTGCTGATAGTCAGCGTTGGAAATGGAGACTGCATCAAGGGCCAGTCATCAACACGTTTGTCTGGGGGAGTCAAGCAAACAGAAGCAGTCAGCAAAGTCTGAGTAAAATATATTCCATCATCATTTAAGCATTGAATTTGTTAAGTATTATTTTCTCCTGGAATAGCTGCATTAGATAGTGGAAACACAATGTGCTCATTCTTTCTAGGAAGGTTAAAGAAAATAGGTTTTTGAAAAAACCCTTCTATATCACATTAACTCACAGAGAGATTCATTATGTCATTCAAGCTCTGTTGTCCACTTCTACAGTCCAAAACAATAAAGCAAACAGAATCACATGAACCCAAACACAAATCAACCCACTAATCCCCCAAACGAATTTTGCTTATGATGAATACTGGGCTGCAGTGGCAATATAACCAAATATTCATCACCACTGCAAATGAAAGATACACAGATTTAGCAAAATACTGATAAAACCAGCAGGTTTTATTAGTTTAAAATTAGACACTAGAAAGTCTCCTATAAAGTTTATACAGGTTGTATGATGATAACGTTTGCTACTTGATGTGGGTCAATCTCATGTCCCAGACAAAATACTAACAGTGTTACCAGAAAACAACCAAATAAAAGAGTTCTAAAGGGATGGTTCTAGTCAATCTGTGCTGCCACATGGGAGCACAGAAACAAAGGTTTTATTTACAGTCTCCTTCAGTCACTCACAGGATCCAGTTACATTACATGTATTTCAGAGGTGAGAATATGCTATATTAAGTTCTAGATCAGTATGAAAAATGCAGTGTTAGCTTGATGAACCAGTGACACCTGGGATTAGAAGACAGCTCTGCTAGAGGAGGGAAGCAAGACTGCAGTGGCACCTCCTTGCTCAGTGCCTGTGGTGTCCCATGTGTCCCATGTCTCCCCCTGCCCCGAAGGCTAACATCAAGCTGTAGCAAGATGTAAAAGGTAACCACTTCATAACTGTCAGACCTTCAGATACTGCACAGCTCTATGATACTAACTGGATTATTTTCCAGATGCTTAGGCCAGTAACAGTTCCCACGGAAATCACATCACAGGGCTCCTTGGGAAGCTCAAACATCTGAAACACCTGCCTTCAGTCAAGTGTGGGCAAACTCACAAATGCAGCTGCCAGAGATTTACCAAGAGGACAAGTTTCTTTCAGAGAACTGTAAGTCAAAGACCATGAAAAATCCCTACACCATAAATTAATTCCTGATCCCAGGCATACAACCAGCAAGTTAGAAACCCCTTCTTACCAAGAAAATGAGGAAAGTACAGAACACTACTGTCATTACTTCTCCCATACTTCTTTCTTGTTTCCTTTGTGGTACTTAAGGCCATAAATTAGAATCTAATTTTAGGAGCAAATTTCATGAGGCCCTCTATTTCTAATAAACAAGAAGTACTGTGATCCAGGAAAAGAGGGCATGCAGAACACAGATTATTCTTACTTCCAGATTATTTAATAATAATTGAGCTGCACATTCCAATATACTAGGACGTCTAAAGAGAAATGGAAAAGCAGAAAGAGAAGCCTAACTGCTTCCATTCTGTTAATGCCAGAAGAGAAAATTCATCCTAATGCATGGAAAATTCAAGAAAGGACATTGATGCTGCCAGAATGATGGGATTTAGCCAAGTGGCAACAGCCACCAAAAGAAGCCAAGGGCAAGACAGGGCAAGGATTACAGGGAAAAGTGTCAAAAAATCAGATAGATCAGCTGTAGAAATACAGGCAATAAAAGAGGACCTGAGCAGAGTGAGAGAAGACAGTTACCACTCAACTTTTCGTCAAGCTCCTGAAACCACACAGAATATCACCTACCAAAGTTGAAATCACTACTGCATTGCAATTATTACACTCTTATGTCCTTTACAATTTAGCTCCTTCTTGCCTTTACTGACTACTCTACCAACCTGAATCTAAAAACAAAAAATAACACACAAAAAAAAGGACCTCAAAATCTACCTGGTACCAAGTAATAGGCAAGGATTCATCACGAAACAAGAAGAAAGGTGTCAGTTAAGAGACAGCTCTGGGAATAGCCCATGAGTGCCATGCTTTATCAAATCCAGATCTCCCTTCACTGTAGTGTACAAAGAGTTAAGAGCAGGTGAGGCAAGAGACACAGTTGCTTTCCCAGGTTTCTTGCAATAAGGAATATAAAGAGGATAAAGAGAAAAAGACACATTGGAGAATCTCTCTTCAATTTTCTAACACAGTGTTTCATGATAATTTTACACACTAAAGTGGTAATATAAAGAAATGTGAAAGAGGAAGATTAGAATTTTAGTCAGAAGGTGAATGCTACCACCCACCGCTGAAAACAGGAAAACATGACCCCTTCCAGATTTCTTTTTGTGTCAGGAGACAAAGATTTCTGAACTCCTAGATGGAAGAATGAGGATTCACCAGAGGGTGAAAGGAGAGACAAAGGGACAACTTACACTAAAACCCAGCTGCAAGTAGGCTTTGCCTCACACCTCATCAGTACTGTAAACAATTCTTCCACCTCCTTTCCACAAATACTACAAATTGAAAAACCTCACTGGAGAAAACCAAGAGATATATTTCATTAACTCCGACAACTACATAAGAGTACCTGAGAAGCTGCCATTACTCTTCCGTGCCATAGTCTCAGCCTGTTACTTTCCCTCTCCAAAGGGTTTTTGGACAGTGAGCCACCACATCTCAGAGACATCTTGAAGTATTTACAGGAAAAACATATATTACTGATGCAAATCTTGTAACACACTGCCCAGGGTGTCCAACATTGCCATTTTGGGGGCCTGACCTCTCCTAGGACAAGTAATTACAAACACAAAATGCTTCTATGAGAGGGAACATGGTCAGAAATTCAGTTCTGGAGTGCATCCTGGCCAAAACAGTAGAGCAGTCTATTCTACTGGGCTAACTACAAACACTACCTTATGTTTATCTTGAGGGCATCTAGGAGCTTCTGCATATGATTATTTTTAACTAGTCCTGCGGCATCAGAAAACATGATACTATTACTCCCTGAACTTTTTCATCACAGCATCTCTCCAGGATAATGCAAAGTAACTTGCTACATCATAAGTCAACTCCATTCTTATTGCACAGAAGATTATACAAAACCAATTTCATTTCAGTTTACCTGGCAAGCCTGCTTGTTCATGTTCTACACAGAAAACCCAGAAAAATACAGACGCTTGCTCCAAACTTCTTTTCAGATGGTCTCTTTCAAAGATAAATTCACTATCTTAAGTCATCTGCTCAAGTGACAAACATTCCAAGCTACTCCAACACCTTCCTCCTTCCCAGCCCCCAATCTGTTTTAGCAAAACCAGCACAATTTTGTGTCCTACTTACTAGCTGGTGCTGATGACCACAAAAGATTTCTGCAAATTACAGAGAACTGTGATAGCTTAAGGGGACATACGAGTGCATTAAATCCTGCAGTATTTCACACGGAATAGGGAAATTTTACCTCAAAGATGAAATAAGCTTGAAATAAAAAGGCCAGCTCCCTGAATTAAAAAAAATCCCTCCAACTGCTGTGAAGCAAAAAGACCAATGCCTTTACCTGATTAGAATTGACAGAGATTGACTGAATCTTTCAGGGGATTAATGCGTTTGTCTTTCAAATCCCAAGACCCAGATTCTAATTCAATCACAAATAAAATGTCTGCTGCAGTGGCACAGCCTGTAGTACAGTGCTCTTCTGGTAAGGTGGGAAAAGTTCTGCAGCAAATACTTAGGGTTGCACTTTATAGCAAAAACGAATCCAGCCTAGACTAAGGCATCGGTTAACATGTTCTGGATAGAAAATAACTGTTATGTAAGGAAACAGTAGGAAACAGGTATATACACAAGGCTTTCCTGTCATTTTGTGTATATATGTTCTAAAGTTACACCTTGCAAAGACAAAAACCAGAAGAACTTAATTTATATATTTATATGTAAGTATGTTTTTTATTATTTTTATATATATATATATAAATAATTTAAATTGCCCATAGGTACCTACCTTTGCAGGATGTAATTCTTTTTGTGGGGAAATAAACAAGAAATACACAAATAGGTCCCTTTGATTTCTTCATTCAAAGCAAGAACAACAAGACCAGTGAAAAGGACTGAATATCCTGCCTGGCAATGTCCAAAGAGGACATAATTAACCTATACTGAAATATGGATGGAAAGTGAAGATGAATTTCAGTAAGGCTGCAGTGATGGTGTTCTAGCATTAAAAATCACAAGAAACTTTTGAGAAACCTACGGTAATTGTTTTAATATGTAAGCATTTCTGTTAAACATGGTTCAGCATTTCCTTTCTGATAGAGAAGATTTTAGATGGTTAAATATCCTGCATTTTACTTAGCCTGTGATAATTTTTTTTTCTTTCCCCTAGAAAAATAAGCAAACAAATGCATAGCACAGTCACTTTGACATTCACCTAGAGAAATCCTGAAACAGCACAATGGAGATTATTTTTGCTTTTAAAATCAGTTTTAGAGAAAATATTACTAATATACATGATTATTGCAATTCCCTGTGTTCATGTTAGGCTCAAAAGAAATACTTAGAAAATCTCCAGTTTAACAACACATGTATTCCTTAGCTATCAGGTCGGTGCTCACTAATTTATCTGGAGAGACTTTCAAAGTTATTAATAGCTATTGATACTATTCTCAGCGCAAAGACACTTACAGTGCCAATCCAGCACATCCATCTGGCCGATTACATTTCTAAAGACACTGCAGAAATGACAGCGAGCATTTAAAAGTGGTTCTGGGAGAGCTCTCTGCAGATCACCTTTATTTTAACAAAAGTACTTCCAAAGCCAACCTCAAGTCTAAGAAAAATTTCCTTAAACATGGCAAATTTTGACTCCACAATAGAAGGAAGGCAAAGCAGTATTACCTAATTGGAGTACTGTTCCATGAAACCACGGTGGTTTAATTATCTAAGGATTTCCCACATCTTGTTCCACTACCACTATAATTGAAATAATTACAAAACGAAAGCACTTATCGTATAAAAAAAAGATGAGAAATATAACTTCACACACCATAAAATGTTTACCAAGTTTTCACACTAGATACCTTCAGTGATTTCAGTGCTTGTTATTTCCACTACCACCATAATTGAAATAACTACAAAATGAAAGCCCATATCATATTAAAAAAACAGGTTAGAAAAATAAGTTCACACACCTTGAAATGGTTACAAAGTTTTCATACTAGATCCCTTCAGTGATTTTAGTGACCCCCTTACTCCCCCTTTTCTTTCTGGCTACAGAGAAATATACAATATACTTCTCTCCAAGGTTTTTATTAGAAATACTGGTTCAGGCATGTAAATATGTACAAGTGAATACAAGATTCATTCTGGCTACACAGCCACTGCAGACTGGATCTCTTGAAAGTAAACTTGAATAAGCATCTACCTGATTAGACCCTATGCTTTTAAACTAAACTGAGTAATACATCAGAATAATTTGAAAGTAGATTTACTGTTAGCAGTTTGTAGAAACTACAAGAAAAAAGTTCAGTCTCTGACTAACTAACACCTCAGAAAAACAACAGATAAAGCTATAAAACTAGCTTTTAAAATAGTACATGACTACATGACTACTGCAGTTTGAGACTGAAGACTGATAATGAAGTAGCATTGCAGAATGAAATTGAGAGACCATATATTTTTGGATGGAAAATCTACAGAATTTAAAAATTTCTATTCAGTTACTATTATTTTAATAGAGCTGTTCATATGACCCCAAATGAATTTTTTTTCTTAGGTTGTCATTGCTTGAACTAACTTACCTGCTTCGCTATTGATTATTCATTGCACAAATTGCACTCTATTCCTCAATTAGTGAAATTACAGAATCATTAAAGTTGGAAAAGACCTCCAGGATCATCTAGTCCATCCTATGACTGAACACCACCATGTCAATTAAACCACAGCACCTAAATGCCATGTCCAGTCATTTCTTGAACTCCACACTTCCTGGGGCAGCCCATTCCAACATCTAACCACCCCACCCAGTGAAGAAATTTTTCCTGATGTCCAACCTGATCCTCCCCTTGCACAGGTTCAGGCCATTTCCTCTTGTCCTGCTGCTAATAATCTCAGTTTATAAAGTTTCTTTATACTTTACAGGAGAAATCCTGTAATAGCAGATTGAAGCTACTGCATGAATTAAAATTATATCCCCACAGTCTCATCCATGTTCCAGGCAGAAGAAAAGTCCACGTCTTCTTAGGAGGGATTGTGCAGACAGATTGCTGCAGGAAAGCAAAATGACTGGGACAAAAAGAATGTCCACTTTATGCTTCTTTCTTATCTATCATACTTGGCAATGTCTGCAGTCTTCTGGCACTATGGGTATTTCTAAGGAGTTTGACAGGGTCAAATATACCTGTACCTAACTCAGAAAGAATCTAATATCATCTACAAAGGCCATTAAGAAGCTTCCATTAACACATGTATAAGCCAAGAGATCTTTCTTAGAAGCATTTCCCATTTTAGTACAGGATATGTCTTTTCAGAGGCAGCAAGCCTGGTAGACCATATACCAGCTTGTTGTAAAATGTTAACTAGCATAAAGTTGCTCTCTATAGCCAAAAAAAAAAAGGTTTAAACTTTAACTAGTTCATATAATTTTCTTTCCTAGACCCATCATTCTTTTCCTTCCTCATTTGGGTAGTTCTGAACAGTTATCAGGTCACTCACTTGTTGCCTTTTTTTTAAAATTTTCCTTAAAGAAACACTTCATCTCATTCACCTGCAAGTGTATTTTCCTAGCATAGAATCATCTTCATGGCTCATCTGTGAATACTCAACAAACACTTAAATTGGCCTTGCACTGGTTTCTCAAGAATCAGTCAAGTCCCTGCTGCTTTATGTCACAAAAAAATTCTCTATTATCACAATGTCACAGTATCAGTGGTGGTAATAACTGGCAAGAAAACAAAGATGTGAGTATCACAGAGTCATAGAATGCCCTGGGTTGGAAGGGACCTCAAAGATCATCCACTTCAAACCACCCTGTCATGAGCAGGGACACCTCCCACTAGAGGTTGCTCAGTCCCATCCAACCTGGTCTTGAACAATTTCAGGGATGGAGCATCCACAGCTTCTCTGGGCAACTTGTTCCAGTGCCTCACCACCCTCACAGTTAAGAATTTCTTCCCATGTATGGTATTGGTAAAGCTAAGGATGACATGCACAGGATGCTATATGGACAAAGGTTACCAAAACATGGGGAAAAAGCATAACAGCTGACCTGGTTTAAGTAATTTTTTTTTAAAATGAATTAGTAGATCAGTAGAGAGAAAGCAAGTTTTTCTTAATCTTTGATAATAAGGCTAAAAATCTGAGTTAAGCTTTGTCTATCCTTAAGCTTTAACTAGTCAGGAACAAACTAATTAATTCAGGTCAAGAACAAGAGACATCAAAATGTTTTGGCAAAGCATTGTCATTTTAACAAGCCATAAAAAATAAAACTTAGGTGCAAGAATAAGAATATTCAGCCTCAAGCACAGTGAATAATAAGAGCACATAGCCCAAAAATCAAAACAATGAAACTCACATATTCTAAGTTGGCTGTACAAAACCCCGTGGTCAGAAATGAGAGTTGCCTGCCCCAAACCCAAGAGGACTATGAGGCAAGACTAACAGGTACCACACACAACCAGTTGTGGCTTTGGTTTTGAATTTCAGGGCTTTGTAATTGACTGCTTAGTCTTCTTTAAAGCTGTAAACAGAAACATAAAATCAAAATGCCACACAGCTAGGAGCAACATCTTCTGCAGCTAATGAACACCTGTGTAATGTGCATGTGTTTCATAAACTCCCATTAAAGTAACAGGAAGGCCAAATCCCAATTTGCTGTTAAAAGGCCAGGTGTATTTTAACTAGCCTTCCCATCATTCTAATCTTCTCAGGACTCCTATCACTCAGACATTAATACCTTATTGTCTTTGTGCCTATATACAGCAATTACATTATGCACATGTTCCAAGACAAGGACAGTTATGGAATTACTATGAAGTTCAGGACACGTGACAATTTACCATCAAGTCTCAGGATTTTCAAGTCCAAATATATTACTTTGCTCAAATTATATTTATCTCCTCCATTGATTATGATTACCTGTGGGGACAGTACAAATGCTCTGCTTCAAGTAATAATAAAAATATAATCCTCATTGAAGCTTACACAAGATATGCAAGATACAAGCCCTTGAGGCATGAAGTACTCTTCTGGTTGCCAAATCTTCTTTTCCAAACATCACAAATGCAAGATGCATTCCCAATGCAGTAATGCCTGCATGCTTTTTCTTAAATATCATAAGTTATGGAGTAAACAGATGAAAGCACACCAAACCCCCTACCCTACAATGTAATTTTATAAAGTTCTTGCAGACTTTTATGATCCAGCATATGTCTCTGTATTTCTAAAGCAATAGAAGTACTGCACAAAACATACTTCATAAAGATTTTCTTCTATTGAAACTTTTATTCAAACTTTTGTGGTTTTTGCCAAAACTATTTCTCATGTCACTGCTTCCTACAAAAGCACTGGGGTTTGGCACTGTGAAAATAGTTGTAGAACTCTCAGTAAGCAGTAATGCAAACACAGGATTTATGCACATTCAATGTTGCAATAACAGATTAGTCTATTGGCCCACCCAGAGCTTTATAATGCTGAAGGGGATGATCACAGGGTATGATGACCTTCTCCAAAGATAGGTACTGGATTCCTTCAGTTTAAACATAAGTTCATTGAAAAATGTGAAAAATTATTAATATCAGTTCAGTAATAACTCTGCAAGGTCTTATCCACTGTGGAGTCAGGTGTTACATACTCAGCATACACAGGACTGACACATGTCTAATGTGCTAACACACTGGAAGGACAGTGATGTTTAACTACACAGCAAATATAAACAACTTATGTTGATGCTCTTGTAATGCAGAGTTTGGGGTTGTAGATGAACATTTAGAGACTTTTAAATGCAGTGCTTGAGCATGTTTGAAAACCAGTAGTGGCGAGTGAAATCTACCTAAGAATAATACCAGAAAGCTACTGGAGAAAATTTGTAAGAAGCAGCATAGAAAGTTCTCTGATAAACTACCTGTTTTTCCTGTTTGCATTATCACAAGGATGCTCCTCATCACTGTGGTTTTACAGAAGGATGAATGGGATGAGAATTTTGTTTTGATTAAAAACTACAAAAGGAGTTACTGAAATGCATTAGCGCTTCAAAGTTCAGAGGCAGAAGTAAATTTACAGTTGTGAGATGCATTAGGTCTTCTGTTAGCTTAACACAAATACATCAGTCAAAGCCTCCAAGGAAAAACAAAACTCTAAAACATTTGGAACTTAATTCCTCAACATCCCCTTAACATCAGCAAAAATGACAAATTGGAGGGGTGAGGAACCAAGCACAAAAAAAAAAAAAAGACTAATTTTGAAATGCTGATTTTCAAAATAGGAACTGAATGACAAAATGTTTTTAACCCAAACGTGATTAAAGGAATGATCAGTGTCTGAATATTTCATTTACTAGTACACAGTAGCAAAATCATCAGTTTGGAAACTACATAATGTCCATGTCCAAATGACTGCTACAACTGAGTCTTTTCACTTCCACAGTTGTGTTACCTTCCATGCTAACACACGGGCCCCAAGCTTCTCTAATGGTTTCAGCAATAAAGTTTCTCCCTCATGGTAAAAAATTCAGAGATCATTGAAATGGAGATTGGACAGAGTAGAAAAAAACCTGACCTAATTATCAAAGCCTTTTAGGGTACTCTGTGAGTAGTTCTACTGGGCTCATCTGTTCCTTGTAAACCACTAAATAATAAACTGTATAGAAAATGTGATTATGAAGTCTCCTATTTACAACCCAGCTAGCCAATTTAACTACTAAGCACTTTTTTTTTAATGTTAACTCAAACCATTTAAAAACAAGGTGCTACAATGATATTCTAAGAATAGGAGGACATAAAATCAAGTCAGAGAGAAGACTTGCTGGCTCAACAGAAAAAGTGAAAGACATGGGTTACAAATTCACTTCTTTCAGCAATATTCTAAGGACATTTAGAAAGCAATAAAACAATTTGTCTTATTGGTCATAACTGGGAGAAGCAATCAAGGAGATAATGTCTATAAGCAGATAAAAAAAATACAAGAATACTATAGTTAAGCATGTAAACTAAGCACAACATATGCAAGAGCTGGAAGAAGACACTTTTGGGATATAGCAGAAATAGATAAGAGGAATAGGAAAATATGATGGAAACAAACCAAACCAAACAGTCAAGAGTTCATGATTATGCTGAAACAGAAAGTGAAACCAGGGATGCACTGGATTGACCCTTTCTGGAGGCCAGATGCCCACCAAAGCTGCTCTGTCACTCCGCTCTCAGCTGGATAGGTTACAGAAGACAGAAGAAAAGGCTTATGAGTCAATCAGAATCACAGAATCACTAGGTTGGAAGAGATCTTCAAGATCATTGAGTCCAACCCATGCCCTAACACCTCAACTAAACCATGGCACCGAGTGCCACATCCAGTCTTTTCTTAAACACATCCAGGGTGTGACTTCACCACTTCCCTGGGCAGACAATTCCGGTACTTTATCACCCCTTCTGTAAAAAACTTTTTCTAATATCCAACCTATATTTCCCTTGGTGCAGCTTAAGACTGTGTCCTCTCGTTCTGTCAGTGGTTGCCTGGGGAAAGAAACCAACCCCCACCTGACTGCAGCCACCTTTCAGGGAGCTGTAGAGAGTGATAAGGACAGGGAGAGGTCACAAACTGATTACTGTCATGGACAAAACAGATGTGACTTGGGGAAATTACTTGAATTTATTACCAATCAAAATCTGAGTTGTATAATGAGAAGCAGAACAAACCTGAAAAGCACCTTTCTCCCAACCCTCCCTCCTTCCCAGGTTTCACTTCACTCCTGATTCTCTACCTGTCATTGCCCTGTCAGTGGCAATGGGAGATGGGAAATAGGGATTACAGTCAGCTCATCACATGCTGTTTCTGATTCTGCTTCCTCCTTAGGAGGAGGAGTCTTTCCCCTGTTCCAGTGTCAGGTTGCTCCCACAGGAGATAGTCCTCCATGAAATTCTCCAGCCTGAGTCCTTCTCACAGAGTGCAGCTCTTCACAAACTGATCCAGTGTGGGATCCTCCTGCCAGGAGCCTGCTCCGGCAGAGGCTTCCCATAGGGTCACAGCCTTCTTACAGCATCCACCTGCTCTGGTGTGAGGCTCCTCCACAGGCTGCAGATGGATCCCTGCAGCCCTATGGACCTCCACAGGCATCAGGGGCACAGGTACCTCACCATGGTCTTTTCCACGGGCTGCAGATGGATCTCTGCAGCCCTATGGACCTCCACAGGCATCAGGGGCACAGGTACCTCACCATGGTCTTTTCCACGGGCTGCAGGGGAATCTCTGCTCCAGTGCCTGGAGCACCTCCTCCCTTGCCTTCCTTCCCTGACCTCCATGTCTGCAGAGTGGTTTGTATCACATATTCTCACTCTTCTCTTCTCTGGCTGCAATTACTTCTGTGCTATTTTTTCCTCCTCTTCTTAAATATATTATTGTAGAAACATAGAATGGCCTGGTTTGGAAGGGATATTAAAGATCAGCCACTCCAAACAACTTTATCATGAACAGGGACATTTTCCACTAGACTGGGTTGTTTAGAGCCCCATTCAACCTGGCTTTAAACATTCCCAAGGATGGGGCATCCACAGCTTCTCTGGACAACCTGTTCCAGCATCTCACCATCCTCAGAATAAAGAATTTTTTTCCTAACATTTCTAACCCAAACCTCCACTCTTTTAGTTTGAAGCCATTCCCCCTTATCTTCTCACTACATGCCTTTGTAAAAAGTTTCTTTCCATTTTTCTTGAAGGCTCCTTTCAGATACTGGCAGGACACAATTAGGTCACCCCAAAGCCTTCTCTTTTCCAGGCTGAACAATTCCAATTCTCCTAGCCTTTCCTCACAGGAGAAGTGCTCCATCCCTCTGAACAACTTGGTGGCCCTGCTCTAGATTTGCTCTGTTAGGTCATTGTCCTTTTTGTGCTGGGGACCCCAGAGGTGGAAGAGTGGAGTAGAGAGACAAGAGTGGAGTAGGGGGACAGACTCACCTGCCTCAATCTGCTGGCCATGCTGCTTTTGATGGTGTGATTGTTGTCACAGAGATTTCATTAGCATCACTGACTGGCTCAGCCTTGGCCAGCAGCGGGCCCATCTTGGACTGGGCTGGCATTGGCTCTGTTGGACATGGGGGAAGCTTCTAGCATAGCCCCCCCACAAGGGCAAACCCTTGCCATGCAAACACAATACAAGGGAAGAAGAATCCCATGGTACAAGCAGACACAATGCCACAGAGAGAGTGAACACTCCAGGACAGGAGTTAAGGATCAAACCACTGAAATTATTCAAGCACCTAAAGAAAGAAGTTGAGTTGCAGACACACAAGCAACACAAAACCAAGAGCAATTGATGCCCACAGGCATCACTATCTTGCATCAAATGCAAGCCAAACTGAGGTAGCTTATTCTCCCTGACCTTCCATGAGAGAAAGCTAATCTAGCTCATGCTTATCTAGAGATCCAAGCACACACAGAATGAGTTAATACAAACCACATTGCACTCTATTTATCTCCAGGCTTGCCTTGCAGCTACTTATTGCTTTGCTTTCCTACTAGCTAGGGTGCAGTACTCAAAACCCCAAGAGGGCTAACACCTAAGTATTGCCAAGCCTGAATTTCAGAGTTGACTTCATTTGCATCCTTAAAATTCCACAAGACTTTGAAGTTCATACACTCAGAAGCACTTGAGTTTGACAACACTGAGCATAGTTGTACCCACGTGTCACCACACAAGATACAGGAACTGTATTCAGCATCTACATCCTCCTAAGTGAGATGTCAGTCAGACAGACCCATTCAAAGTGTTCCTTATGGAGTGCAGTGGTAGCTCCAGCTTGGTTTCCAAACACAGCTTGAGAAAGCAAAGCCTTGTCATATATTTACTAATCAGAGAAGTCCTACCTTATGGATCAGATCTGTCCTTAAAATCACACTGTCAAACTTCTGTGCTCTAGAAACACCCCAGTCACATTAACACTAAAAAAGCCAAAGCTGTCATTCTTTTAATGGTCAATTCTTTTTAGATAAATAAACCCTCATTTAGCTCCAGTTTTTCATGCCATTCCAGCATTCATTCAACCCCACTAGCCTTACCTCAAAAAACTCTTCAGCACACACAACAGCCTCTTCTCCCCCCTAGCCCTGCATCCTAGAAAATTCTTCCTCTCAAAGTCCTCTCCATATCTGTTTGGAGTCTTTTCATTCATTCACCTTTTATCTAAATGCTCTCCTAATCAATCAAGTAACTTCAAAAACCTGTCTGGACTGGCAGAGGAAAAAATGGAGTCTTGCCACACCCACTCCTCATGACTCCTGATCTACAAGACCTTAAAAGGAACTACATCCTACGTTCCCTAAGCTTCTTCTACTGCCTGTCCTTGTGCAGCCTTTGACACTCTTCCCTGGTTGCACAGGACAGCAGCACAGCTGCCTTGAATACAACCTCTTCTGGTGGTTCGCATCTATAACCACAGCCCTGCCACAGCCCTCCTCACCCCGAGCACAGCACGAGTGCAGGGTGACAACTACAAACACTCCTGTCAAGGTACTCCAACTAGAGACAGCCACCTATGAGCAAGAGTTCAGCCACTATCCCTGGTCAACCTGTGTAACCAGTGGAGTCTCCAGGATGACTGCATCTGCTTCACAGCAAGCATACTTCAACTTCCCAATAATTCTTCACCTCTGGTTGCAGTATGGAGCTCCAGGACCACACATTGATTTACACCTCATGATGCCTCAGCTGAGAAACATGATTTGCTTAGAACTCTGCAACAGCAATTTGCCATGTGCTGAATTCTAAACATCTAGCCATTTGGCCTTCTGCAGTAGGTACTAAGGTCATGCAATCACCTTGGTTAAATTCTGTGTACAGCCATTTCCAGATCTTTTCCCATGGATGCTCCTTTAAGAGTATTCATAACAACTTGTTTCCTTCAAAGACTTCAAGACACGCTACCTACACAGTTTTAGAATGAATTTTCAAATATTCAGTTATGTTCTTGTCATTTTGTCTACACATTTCCTTTTCCTTCTGGAATATGCTGATGAGTGTTCAAACAGAAGTTTGTATTACATTCTTGCTGGTGCTCTTTGAAGGTTTTTTTCTGTTTCATTTCTTTACTGGAGCTGAGATTTGCATATCATCCCTACAACTTCTCCTCTTTCATTTTAGGAAAGAGAAGTCTTCCACTCATAACTCAGCTTCTCATCCATAGAGTTCATTTTGCTTGATCCTACTCCCTCATGACCAAGGTCTTGAAGTTTGCTGACCCAAGGTGTCTAAGTAGACATTTCCCTTTCACTAATGTACTTTTCTGAATGATGTTTCCATTTCCAAAAATGCTTGGTATCTGTTTAGTTCTGACTATGTCTTTTGAATTGTACAATCTGATAAAATCTCCTGATGATGAAATGGGGTAGAATTTCCCTCAAACAATCAGCAAGTTGCCTTCAATACCAAGCATTATATTTTTTCTTCACTAATAAATTCCCTCCCTTCACTAACTGGCAATTAAATGTTAAATGAATCAAATAAACTGGATGCTCCTATTGCTCAGTTTAGTTGACAGCATTCTCATATGATCTAGGCATTAACACTCTTTGCTTCCACAATCAATTTCTCCAAGTGCTGCTTCTGCCACAGGTTTTTTCTTTGTGTTTCTGCCACAAGACAGCCAGCCCAGTTAGACAGCTTTTCCATTTCCAGTATGTTTCTCCCTGTCTAATCCTTGTGTTTTACCCAGCCATGGCCACAGACTGAAAAAGTTGTTCCCTTGAGAAAAATATTGTATCTGCATGACAAGTATTGTGCCAAATCACCAAATCTGATGCTCAGCTCAGCCAGCCCTCTGAAAGTTCAGGAGCACATTCTGCTTTGTTTCTGCGATACAGACTTCATGAACCTTAATCTCACCCTTCATTCTCTTTCCCCATCATCACCCTCTGAAGCACTTTCACTGGGATTCTACTTGCCTCCAGCTTTGGCACAGATCCTCAGCTACAAGGGACTACTTGCACTCAGAGTGTTCTGCTAAGCACCCCAGTGAACTTCTCAAGCATAAACACTCAGGATCCTTTGGTCATACTTGGGTTCTCCATGGGGGAAGTTACAAGGGAAGAAGAAACATGTTTTGTTCTGTTTCTGTTCCCTGGACTGAAAAAGAAAATGAACCTGGACTTCCTGGGCAATTTTTAAATTAGTCCCAAGATCTCCTAGCAAAAGTGGTCATGGCAATTGATGTTCTCAAGGAAGCTGCTCCACTGGTTCACCTTTTAGGCATGCATGCTGTAAGTTTCCCATCTTCTCCATCCTCACTGCCTTACACTTCTGACCTGACTGATAAAACTTACAATTGATGTTGCTTCTGAACAAGATGCTAGGTAGAACACCACCCTACCACTAAAGTGAAAGTTTGCATCTCTCTCCTTTCCTACTGATGGAAAAAGTCTGTAATCTTATTAACTGCAACAGCTGTAAATAGTTGCTGTTCCAAAGCAGTCCCACGTGGCCTGGGATGGCCCTGCCTCCTTTAAACTCTTGAGCTCCAAGAACCATCATTCTCACCCAAAGTCAGCAAAGCCTTCTGTTCCTTAGCTCAGTACATTCAAATTAAGTAGCTCCTCTAAATAAATATTTTTGTCCAGTGTTTCATGAGTCTTCTTTTCAAGCCACAATCCCCTATTCCCCCTGCCCAACTGACAATGGTCTCTGCGCCCACATTTTGAGATTTCCACACTCTTCTTTTCTGGATTGTGTCCTGAGTTATTCATCTTAATAGTTCCCCTGGACTCAGCCTGGAACCTCCCTTTAAGTCACTTGCTCAGTCATCTAATCATACCCTTAATCCTTCCTGGCAAATCCAACCCCAACCAGCTACTCGAGCTGAGAGAAAGAAGGAAGCCCTGCCCTAGCAATTACACGGAACTGGTCCCATGCCCTTATAGAAATAAGGGCATGGAATTCCTAGATCATATTTCCTGATAGTAACTGTTCCTCTGACCACCTTTGTTTGCTCTTGATGACCGCTAAGAATGTGTTTTTGACCCTTCTATCTCTTCTTGAAGATTATGGCTTCCTAAATTATGTCCTTCAGCCTCCTAGGCGAATATATAGTTACAATGGATTTTGGGCTTTCATGAATGGGGTCTGAAAAGTAGTCAAGGGTGGAGAGAAACAAAGTAGTTTTTCAACAAATGAACAAGCAAAAGCATCAAGCTAATGCTGAAAATGTATTTGATAATATACTTGGGGAAAAAGTCACAGAACACTGCTATTGTTCCCAAATGCAAGCCTTAAAAAACCAAAACCACAAACAAATCAGATTTAGATAGCATGCTTAATGCTAAAAGAAATTGTAACATCAACTCAAATTCCATTTAGGCTCATTATATACTTGGTCTTTTGGGGTTTTTTTGGTCTCAGTAAAGGTCAGTTGATTTTTAAATAGCACAGAGCAGGGGAGGAAAATGATCAAATTTTTAATGTGCAAAAATAAAGCAGCACAAGACTCAGTGGGATGTTCTGGCACAGTTCGACAGAAGTGTCATCACAGGAGTCTGAGGCAGCAGGAGAAAACACCTGCTGGCAAGACAATCTTGCTGAATACAGAGAACAGGGCTAAAGACACACAGGTGTTCAATAAAAAAATGGAAGTGGGAAATTGACAGAATAAGTGTAGGAGTAGTAGTGGGAATAAAATTTCTTCACATTTTGTTGTGTAATTTTGCTGTGTAGTAGTGTTTCAGTATGATTTATTGTGTAATGCTATTGCATAGCATCATTTGTTGAGCAACTTTGCTGCGTGGTATAGTTTTTTATTTAATGATATTGAACATTAGGCAATGGTCTTGCATGCCATAATTTGTGTTTTCTGTTGAGCAACATTACTGTCATAGCTCTTAACACAAAGGTGAATTGCATGAATTCATAACAGTGCTGAATTCACAATTTTAACATATCATAGAATGGCTTGGGTTGGAAGGGACCTTAAAGATGATCTACTTCCAACCATCCTTCCGTGGGCAGACACACCTTTCACCAGAATTTCAGAACCTCATCCACCCTGGCCTTGAACAATTCCAGGGATGGGGCACCCACAAGTTCTCTGGGCTACCTGTTCCCGTGCCTCATCACCCTTGCAGGAGAGAATTTTCTTCCTATTATCTAAACCTACTCTCTTTCAGTCTGAAGCCATTGCCTTGTCTTATCCCTACATGCCCTTTCAAAAAGTCCCTCTCCTGCACCCCCTTTAGGTACTGGAAGGATGCTGTATGTTCACTCACAGATGGCAAATGGAGACAATCATTTTTGTCTGAACAAAGAAACATGCAGAAAAGCAGCAAACTGAGCAGGTATTTTTGCAGAACTCAGGGCATTAAAGATTATTTCACTGAACAGCCACACAGCATTGCCTCATGAGTAACACTTTCTTATCCTGAGCTACCTTGTAACTACAACATGACACAGTATGTGTTTCACCTATCCCTACCTGACTGTAAGAACTACAGGATAACCTTGTTCCACACACTACTGGGTATAAATAAGATCTGTAATGTGTTTTTCACGTGACTTAGACTCTACTCAAAACTAGCCTTGCAGGGACCTGCTGTAATCCAAAATCTGAACAAGAAACTTTCCACGACATAGGACTGATTACTTCATTACAATGGAATCCTGCTTTAACAGCAGTGCTACCAAACTTAAAGCAAAAATTAAAAATTTTACTTTAGTAAATCAGTAAGACTTACACATATTATAGGGGCAATAGCAATGTCAGCCTACTATGCTTAACATCTTCCAAAGAAGAAGAAGAAAAAAGTTTGCTCTACATATAGTATCATAGTTAGTTACTTATTGTTACATTCTTTACATTTACTTGATTTTTCTACTTCTTTTTTCCCCCTCTGATCATTTTTGCTTACAATAGACATGGTCTATTGACAGACTTAAATAACACTTTTGAAGTTCAGGAAATATATCAGAATTTGAAGTATTTTTTTCAAATAAATCAAGTAGTCTATAAGGTTATCAACTTTGTACCCACATCTATTTTTATATCCATCTGAAAATGCTATTGATTGACCAGAATAGCATCTCTTTCATTCTTTACCTGGCAGTCTATGAACAATTGTATGTTGCAAGAGTCAGAGAGCAAACACTGGTAGATTACAATGCAGTGCTGCTGCAAGCATTTTTATTTGCTCTCATACTCTGGTACTTTTTAAAAACAGAAGAGAAAAATATACATGCAGGCTCAATTTTAAAAATATAGTAAAATACAGAAGGTATGGAAAGGCAAATTGTGAAAAAAGTGAGCTCTTTCCATCTATAACATAAGATTAATTTATTATCTGACAGATGGCAGAAGGGAGGGGGGGTGGAAAAGCAAAGACTGCTGATGCAGTGAGCTTCCCGTCTGTAATGAAGGCCCCACATTCCCACCTATCACACTGCCACCAAATACATCCACACTTACATGCACACCAGTTTTGCTCTGGGTTTCAAAAGAGCTAAACCTCATCGCTGCGTGGACAACGAAAAAAATGAAGAAAACATCCAGAGGAGTAAATGATCCTTCGGCCAGCTGCCCGTGGCTACTCACAGTAGCAGCTGTGAAAGCGACTCCTTTCATTTGACACACGAGACAGAACCATTCACGCTGACCAATAACACTCCCAGAGCTACCGGCCACTGCAGCAAGGCAGCATCTCATTTGCTGTCCCAGCACCGCAAGCTGCTTTTGCTTTTCCTCCGTATTCCAAGACATTTACTCTTCCTTCAGCATCTGCCACATTGCAGTCGTGGAGTGCCAATACAGGAGTGGAGCACATTGAAAACGGAAAACAGCAGGACTGACCCAAACACACTTAATATAAAATGGCAAGCTGCTGCAGCGGCGGTAACAACCATTTCCTCATTTCTTTTGCTGAACTCCACGCGATGCCGACGCGGGGCTCCCACCTGCCGCAGAAGCCAAAGACCGCCTGAGCTCCGGCACCACTTACCGGAGGGCCTCGCTTACCTCCGACATCAGATCCCCGTATGACAACCCCGAGGCTCCCCACGGCGGCAGAGAACCGGAGGAACCACGGCCCTGGGAAGCGGATTTCGCTACGTCCACCCGCGGGCGCCCGGGGGACGCGCTCACCTTGCCGCGGGTCGATGCCCCGCGCAGCCCGGGCCGCTACACGGGATTACGGCAGATAAACAAACACCGCACCGAGCGCACCCGGAGGGGCGAGGAGGGCAGGCGGGGGTGGGGGGGTCCGGCCCCGCCGCGGCCCCATCCCGGGGAGCCGGAGCGCGCTCCGCGTCTCCCGGGAGATGGAGCCATTTTGAGCCGCTGCGCATCAGTGGCGGCGGGCGGGGGGCGCCGGGCACGGCGATGGCGGGGCCGCGACCGCCCTGGCGCGTTACCTCGGATGCTCCAGGTCCAGCGGTAGAACTCGAGGGTGTCGTTCACCACGCTGGACACCAGGCCCATGGCGCTGGGGGGCTCGGCGGCGGCGGCACCCATGGTGAGCAGCAGCAGCAGCGGCGGAGCCGGCAGACCTCTCTCGGCGCGTGCGTCCGTGGCTCTGCGCCGGGGCTGCTGCTGCTGCTGCCCCTTCTACAGCCGGGGATGTGATTTAAATCTCTATCTCTCCGTATCTTCCCTCCAGACTCCGCCTCGCTCCCGTCACCGGCTCCCGTGCCCCGCGGGCAGGGCGGAGGGCGCGGAGGCGGGGGGCGGCGCGGCGGCGGCCGCGGCTCCGCAGCTCGGCGCTCCCGGCTCGGCGCTCCCGGCTCGGTGCGCAGCGCCCGGCGCGGTGCGGGCGGGCGGGCGGGGGCGTCACGTGGCCGCCGTCCCGCTGCCCCCGGCGGCGCCCGCGGAGAGCGCGGCCCCACGGCCCGGCCCGGCCCGGCCGCGCAGGCGCCCGGCGGCCCCCCCGGAGCAGGTGCGGGCGGCGGGGACCCGCTGCTCCTCCCGCGGAGGGCGTGCGGGGCGGCGAGGAGGCGCGTGTTATCTCAGCCTGGCTTTTCATGTTCAAATAGGGCTTTTAAATTTTTATTTTACCAGAAAAGGGGAAATGAGTGTTTCAGCCAACTCCTATTTCCTTTCTTTCTTTTCTCTTTGTATAAGTTGGGATTTTTCTTCTGTCTTCCCCTCTTGCTACCCCTTGACAGACACGCCGAGGGTCCGGCGTGAGCGATGTTGGTGTTATCTCCGTCTGGGCGTATAGAGGCTCTTCTGCTGCTTCCAGGAGCCTTCGCTAAGATCCCTCCTCCTCCCCGTACGGATAACACCAGCAACCGCAACGGGACCTCGCTACCTCCGTGCCCCACCACCTGGTGGCACTTCCCTGACCAGCCTTCTCCAGGTGCCACCCAGCTGCCCTTCGCACACCCCCCCTTATCTCCTGGACCAAGGCCTTTATGGTCACTTCACGGAACAGAGAGATTCAGCTGCCTGGAGTGCTGCTGGATGCTGCAGGAGAAGCATTCATTCTGCACCCTGTGTTTCAGTCCCAGCAAACCCTCTGTCTGGTATAAAGGCACCACCTGCTCCTCACACCCTTTGCTTCTTATCTCCTTCTTGGCAGCATGTCTGTCCCATGATCTTGCATAGTGCAGATGGCTGCATGACACCCTCGGGAGCGAGGGGCAGGAGGGGACCTGCTCCACCCTAGCTGCAAGCTTTCCTCCTAGCAGGCAGCACATCAGATGATGTCTGCCTCTCTCTCCTCCAGCGCAGCAGCACCTCTGTCACTTGTCACCCAGTCTTGGTGAGCACAGCTCGCACTCCTCCTCCTGGGTGAGTCACCCCGAGCTTAGCTCCTGCACTGCTCTGGCTGCTGGGATCCCAGCCCTATGGACAGGAGAGGCACACTGGCCATCACTAGTTACTCCACTGGAAGCAGAGTCACTGCACCAAAACCAGGGGGCTGGCAGTAGGGATCACCTACCCTGGGAAGAAGAAGAAGAGCTATGTCAACACCAGGAGGCCTCAATGGACAGGGAAGTCCAACTTATCCCAATGCTGGCTGAAAGCTGGAGCGAAGCAAGGATGTCACATGCAGATGTATGGACAGCTCCTACTTCTCTCACATGAGAACAGTCCATCAAAATTCTACATGAATTACAGTGACTTGAATTATGCCTTGTTTTGTTGGTGCTGATTATGGCAGAAGGTCTGGTAGAGCTCTGAAATGGATCTGCCACTGGATAGGGCAAGGTGAACACCAACCTGCTTCTCAAGTTGCAGGCAGACAGTGTAGTGTTAGCTGTGCTTCCTGCACCTCCAATAGGAGAAACCACTGGAGTGTATTCTTGGACATTTAGTATCTTGATATGTGCTTAGCATTGTCTAAAGCACAGCTTCAGAACTTTTTGTAACATTGTCATTTAAATCAAAAGGAAACCAGGAGATTGAGTCATAATCCTCAAATTGGTATTGCGGCCATTTGTGTTGGCCGCATGCTTGAAACAGAACGGCTGCTGAGTGAATCAGTGTAACAGAGGCTTGCACTTCCCTGCCCTGTTGGGCAAGATGTGGACTTAGGAGAGTGCCACCAGCACAAGGAGTGAAGATCCACAGTCTACCAAAGAACAAAAAAGGAACAAGACATATTAGCAATATGAATACGTATTTCTGTTAATAATTATTTACATTATAGCTTACATATATTTCTTTTTTTGAATGCCTGTTTATTCTGTGGAAGTCTTTTTTGCACAACTGACACCAATAATTATTGTTTATAAAATGTTTATATCATCCAATTTACTGTTTCATCCATTTCCAATTAGGTAACTTTTCTTGATGGCAATTAAATCCTTTATATTAGCAATATGATTGTACATTGATAATTTTACAGAGCCATTAAGGCTTAAGAGGAGCCACAACTGAGTTGCAGAGTTTGGACAACAGGGAGAAGATTAACTATTTAAACAGAGTAACTTCCTCTGTGCTTTAAGATTGCCTTAAAAAACATGATGAAATTTATGGCTAACTATTTTCATTAGTTTAACTTTCAGCCTGCAAACATGTGGACGTGCTTTTAAGATTAGGTCTGTGTCTGGGCTTCCAAACCCATCCCAGCTAGTTTTCTACATTTGTGCACCCAGCAGGGTATGCTACCTTAAGAATGCTGAGACCATGTCTTCTACTCAAAGAGAGAGAAGGAGGAAGGCCTCCAAAAGCATAGTATCAAAATATCCTCCAAAGAAATCTCTAGCATAGTCATCAGAAAAATATGATTTTTCAATATCATTAGTTGGCCAGTGTTGTCATTTCCTACTTGATAATCTACTTGTTTCTAAAACCTGGACATCTCAGATGGGCAAATTTCTGCCAGGAACAGGCAGATCTGTGGCAGCTGATTCCAGAGGAACACACACATGAATTCCCAGCTGTGCTGCGGCCATTTGCCCAGTGCTCCAGGGTGCTTGTTCTGGCAGCAGGCAACTGTGTGCTTTGGGAAGGGTGCAGAAGGTAACAGGAAGTTGTGGGATAGGTGGCTCTAGGAAGCTCTCCTCCCAGTTCCCATGCCAGATACAAACTCTGTGTATTTCTTCCAGATATTTGTGTAAAAAGTCCCCAATGATATCTCATTCCAGAGCTGTTTCAAGCCATTTTCTGCTTCTTCATGAAACAAACAAATAGCAATAAAAATGTTACAAGCTCCCGATGATCAGTGCCTTTAGTCGTGCTTGTAAAAATGCATTTATTCATTAATTTCAGTGAAGCATATGCTATCATAATGATTGATGAATCAGCAGATGCTTCTGCACTAGTTGAAAGTATTCCCACTCAGGTTTTGCTTCAGGTTAGCAATGAAATTGCTGTGAGGGGAAAATGTAATGCAGTATATTTGGTAATATTTATGAAGTGTAGTAGGAAGAAAGCAGTCAGAGCTTTGTATGTTGCCACCAGTGATCCCTCCAGGCAGCTCAATAAAAGACAAAAACAGCAGTACAAGAACTCTGCATTGCTACAAAGAGAATCGCCACAACCAGGAACTTACCTGGTGGGAAAGCATAAAATTGCTTGAATCAACACATTTGACAGATCTAAATGTTATATGATGCGGTAAGGGACAACCTATTCACTTATCAGTAAAGAAGGTGCATAAAGTATTGTATATATTGAAGCATGACCAAATTTAAATGTTGAAAACACAATTAACTTTAGAAATGTGTTTTAATTACTTGAATTATCAAATTCTCATGTTTTTCATTTGATTCCATCAGTGTCTTGGGAGGGAAAATGATTAAATAAATTAGCACATTAATTTGCAGTGAATGGGATTTTCTTGCACAGCTTATCCAATTGATATGGTCATTGCATTAAAACTTTCAAGTTGATATGCCTTATAAAGACTGCTAGCTGAGCCAAAAAAAGTTCATTTGATCTTTGAATCAACAAGTACAGGCTCAAGTGTACTCATATGCATACTATAAAAGCTTAAAAGAAGCTACTTTCATACAACCATAATATTTTAAAATAATAACATTAAAACCAACTATGTGTCTTTCAGCACTAATTAATTTGTTTATTACGTAACATTCTGTTAATTCCATAATTTGAGGTGGGGTAACTCTGCACACAGGTATTCCACACCACAGAGAATCTTCCACGGGATCTGAAACAGATCTGGCTTTTTGTTTTCTAAACCATCTGCTAGATGCCATCTCTCCTTTTATACATTTAACTGCATCAAAAGAATTTTTTCCAAACCAAATATATTTGAGTGATGCATCAGAAAGTGTCCAGAGATGCTAATGCTCAGTGCAGGCTTTGGCCAAAACTTACCCTTGATGTAAGTTCCCACAAGGTTCCACCTTGCTGTTGTCACCAGCACTGGATTGGATCTCTCATATGCATCAACTTCATGTTTTGAATGTCAGCCATTTTTACTGTGACTCTAACAGAAATATGAGAATTAAAGTATGTTTAATATCCTGGTTTAAATAGTCAAGGACCAGACTGAACACTCCCAGTGAAGTCAATGCAAGTTTTATTTCCAAAGGGCTCTCTATACATATTGACATTTCTTCTTCATCTTTCTGCTTAAAAAATTGAAGAAAGAAGAAAATGAGAGAAGTGGTGGGCAGCCTTCTCCCAAGCCATATCAGGCTTGACTGTCAAGTAAATATATCTGTGATTTGACTCAGGATCATTCTATTTATGGTTTTTTCCCTAAACTGTAGAACAAACCCTGTTTACTGCAGTCTGGGCAGAGACTGGAAGTGTTGGCCTGCAGTGGTGGCCTGCATTTAGCTTAAACTGCTGCTCTTTGGTACTTGTTCAGAAGAGGAGCCCTTAGTCCAGTGTTTCCCTGCACCATTCTGAGTGATTAATTTATAATTGATTCCTGTGTGGGAAATGTCACTAACTATGAAGTTAATGTGGATATCCAGTGTATGAGATGTGTTGTGTACCCAGCAGGTACATTCATAGCTTTACCTGCATTTCAGCTTCTTTTCAAAACTGAGTGTTCAACAGACATGAGGATGACAGAAACCTGTATATATACTTCTCGCTCTGCCTTGACGATACTTTTCTTACATGGTTTCTCATACTTTTACACAGCTAAGATTTTTATCTGCAGTGATATCTGTCACAGCATCTATCATTTGTGAGGTGTGGCAAGCACGCTTTTGCAATGAGGGCTTCATATGTGTACATGCTGGAGAAGGACGATGCTAAACTATGGGCTGATGTTTTGAGGGCACTGTGTTGAAATGACAGCAACATGTATAGTCAGATCTGCAGCAAGTCACTAACTCCCAAATCCAGCCTTTTCCATAGGTGTGTGTCACTGCTACTGCACCCACTTCACTGGGTGTGTCAGCCTCCTGAAGGCGTGTAGCTGTTTGTAGGGATGATCTTGCACCTTTGCTCCTGCGCTAGTAATGGCCTGAAATGTAGGGCATAGTCCCCTGCAGAAGCTGCTCATAGCAATGCAGGCAGGTGGAAGGGCGGTGGTTATGCAACCTGGGTGCCATCGTGCTCTCTCCAGCTGTAGCTGTGTGAGCATGGGTGGTAACCATGGTGCTGCCCATACTCTTTATCTGTGTGCTGTGTGGAGGACAAAATTGTGGTAAAGGAATTTATATATAAAGGCTGTGTCACCCTGTGGCCCCTGAACTGGTGTGACCTGGCTCCCGCTCCACCTTTCGCTCTGCCAGGGGGACACGCTGGGGATCTGCACGCTCTGGATGGACAAGCCTGAGTGCCAGCACTCATTATAGGCGTGTTGTCTTATCCTCAGAAAATCATGTGAAAGTATTTGCCACAGGCTTACACATTTTATAAACAATAGGTTAGCTATATAGCCCTACTGAGGTAATCTGGCATGATTAATTTCATTTTATGTACGGGGAAACCAAGCCTAGAGAAAAGTGATGCCAGTTCCAACCATTTAGAATGGAATAGAGCAGAATTTTTTGGCATGTCCCTTAAACTAGCCATGTCTTGGCCACTCCCTGGTATAACCCATGGTTCACGGGTCTTTTCAGTGTCATATGCAGGCATGGGCATGAGCTTCAGGACACTACTTGGAAAGAACCTGAAGATCCACCAGGTATTTGAAAGCAAGAAAGACACATATAAAACATAACACTTCCTACGCTTGTATAGTGAAATTCTAAATTTCCTACTAAATGTATGAGAGCTTTTGCTCTGAGTTTTTGTGCAGTGACTACTGTAAATCTTTTAGTTGTCAGGATTTGCAGTAGAAAATTTTGTAGTTTGTGTGTAGGTGTGTGTATAACACTATAATGTTTCAAGAGAAAAAGCAAGAGCAGAAAAAGATAATAGAACATGTGAATATTGAGTTGTTGAAATCAGAAACACTGTCATTACCTTGTAAAGGGCCTTGAAATCATCTTCTACCACATCCTGCTCACACTCAGCCCAAGTTGCCATGCATCCATCTCTCCTGCGTGGGGATATCCAGGCAGGGAAATCCCCAGGGAGGGCTGCTCTGCAGGCAGACTGTGTTTCCTGCTGGGATTTGCACTGCCCATTACAGGGTGTTGTGGCATTGGGCTTGGTGTTAGCCTCTGAGCCATCCATTCTTAGCGCAAGCAGCAATTAATACTCAGGAAGATTTTACCAGGATTACAAAGCTCTGGTGGGAATGAAGTCACCTGTCCCCAAGGTAAGAGTCACAGCTCTACGTGGCAGATAAGTGGACTCCCAAAGGAGAAGCTGACACCTTAAACTTTCATGTTTTTTAAAAGACAATTATTGAGTATAAGTAGATGCACTGAATAAGCACATTTTATCTACGTGCACATTTTATGAACTCTGCATCTACCCACAAATCTTTATTTTGCCTCAGGCCTTGTCTCAAAATATTAGGTCTTATCTATGTAATGGAGCAGGATGCTTAAAACCAAAACCTGGGAAGCCTGACATTGGAAGAGAATCTGTCTGTTAGAGGCAATATTAAAGTGTGTCCAAAGGACAAAGGCCAATCAGATACTGTAATACCTGCCAAAAAATCACAAGTAATGAGAGGCTCGTGGGCACAAAAGGATAGCTCTGTATCTGAATTATTTCAAGAGTTCATGAATCAATACTTGGAACAGATCTTGTGTAAATGAGCAGGACACCACTGAATTCAGTAGAGTCTTTATGGACACCTATTTTATATTGTTTACAGCAGAAACACCAAGAGAAGTATACTACTTGTCTTTTCATTGGGAAAGTGGACAATGTGAGGAAGGCCAAGGATGCTGCATTATAAGAGTACAATAAAATATTTACAGTAGTATATTCTGAGGATCAATTTATTGATACATGCTGAAAAAAATTCTTCTTTTTAAATAAGCTTGTTGAATAATAAAATTTGGTTTTATTTCTGCCAGGCTGATTCTAATAACAAAAGAACCAGGATTATTTGGTCTATACCTAGTAAGTCATAAGATTTGAAGAAGGAAAACAAAAGAGGCAAGAAGTGATATTTACTCTGAACTTAAAAGAAGGGGACCTCAGGGAGATTATTGTTGTGCAAGTTCCCAGGAGCTGCTCCTTTGAAAGAAAAAGGATCCCAGGAGAATGAGTCTCAAACCATGAGAAGCATCAACTTCTCTCTGCAGGACATGATGCAGGTGTGAGGTGGCCAGACTATCCAAATGGGGAACTCCTGACAGGGCTTGAAGGGGAAAAAGGGATCCTCTGGGACACAGAAGAAGGCATGGGCTGCTCAGGATAAATACAGAAGGAATTCCCAAGTCTGAAATGATTGAATTAAAAAAACTAAAGACTAGCAAGAACAAAATTGATAAAGTACATGAAGGAAGCAGCAACAGGAAGAACAGGGCCAAGTGAACAGTTAGCCTAGTAATGAAAGTCAGAAAGGTGGAGGTTTTTACATCCCAGTTTTTACTGGCAAAATTTGTTCTCAGCCTTTCCATGTGTTTGGTGGAATATAACCAGTGTGAGAGGAAGACTGAGTTAGGGATGACTCAAGCAACTTGAACACAGAGCCAGGTAGGAAGAGTGACTGATATCCCTTCAAGGCTGTTCCCTACCTCTTCAAGAGGTTACAGTGATCAGAAGTTCCCAATGACTGCAGAAGCAAATGCCACAGTCATCTTCCAGCATGACAATGAGGAGGAGCTGGGGAAATAGAGAATACCTGGCTTTACTTTCATCTTTGCAGAGGTTTGAGAGCAAATCCTTGTGTAAGCCATGTACAGGCACATTAGAGAGAAGAAAGTGATTGGGAAAAAGAAGTATGGATTTACCAATTGCAAATTGTGCTTGACCAACTTCATTACATTCTTCATTGTAATGGCTGGATTTGAAGATGAGGGCAGAGAAGTGGTTGCCCTTAACTTTGGCAAACTTTTGTCTCTGCTCTTACAGCATCTTTGGAGCTAAACTAGACAGACAGGGTAGTTGGGTTTACCCCTTAGTTTAATTCACTAGCTGGGTGAATTAAAGTGAGTAAAAAAAAAAAGGCTGGAGCAACAGGCTGGAAATGATGTGCTGTCTGTTTACAAGTGGGATTCCTTGGGCATTCATATGGGAGCAGTATTGTTTAACATCTCCACTCATGGCTTTGACAGTGGAACAGCATGTATCTGCCACAAGTTCACAGATGGTATCCAAATGTTGGGAGCAGTCATTGTGCTGGATGATGCATCTGCTGTTGAAGTCTTCTTCACTTTGACAAGCTGAAAAAATGGGCTGACAAACATTTTCTGAAATCCAACAAATGCAGTCCTGCATCTTGGACAGAATAACACCATGCAACAGTACCAGTATCCATATAGTATATATGATATTTAGTAGCATTCATGACACCAGCATGCTCTAGGAAGGGTATCTAGGATATCTAAGTATTTGAATACAGCCCAGGGCTAGCTCCAGGGCTGTATTCAAATCCCACAGAAGGTATTTAGCTACAGAAAGGAAACTATACTTTTAACTTTTTAAAAGTTTTACACAGTACAATATTGGTACCTAAAAAAAATGCAGTGCAGGACAGTACCTGACTGTAAGAGAACCTATAAGGGTATCTATAAGAGAACTTATCTCCTGTATTTTGTTGACACAGGGCTAAGGGAGTGCACCAGAAACTTCTGCCAAAGTGCAGGCCCATAACCCAGTGCCAGCCCAGAGCTGCCCAGTGCTATGGTGCTCAGACCTGCTGGTTATTGTGTCAAGAAGCAGATGAAATATCCTTCTTGGTCGTTGTCAGCTTCTCTGCTCTGTTTTCAGCCCAGAGTGGCTGCTAGCAATTAGCCTCCACGTAACTTTCTGCAGTGAAGAAAAAGAAGTCATATCTTCTATCTCTGTGGCACACAAGAGTTTCCATTTCTCTCTTTTTTTCTGAATTAATCACTTATAAGTTGTTACTTATCATAATTTTTTCTTGCCAGAATTTCCAGTTGCAGCTTTTATATTTAGTCAGCCCTACTGTATAGATCAAACTATTGTCAGTAATCTCTATGTTGGAATTCAATTAATATTTCTTCATTTAGTAACTAGATTTTTTATTGGACTGCAAACCAGGTTAGTCTTATTTTGATGGTTAACATTGCAGATGTTATATCATTCACCAAAGTTCTTGCAAGTTTTTAGTATATTTGTAGAAATGTGAATGCCAGATCTGTCAATGGTTTCTCAGAAATTATTGGGCTCCTTACAGCTGTTGGTCCATTTGCAGTTATGCTTACTGTCACTTAGCTACTTGTTAATACACATAAATTAAATTAACTAGATTTTGCACCTCTAACTCTTTAAACTCATGTAATTCAGATGCTTACAGAAGCTTTATCTTATAGGCTAGTACTATTACCTTTTTTGATCAGACTTCTGATCTTCAAATAGTAAGCCTATCTAGCAAAATCTGTATTTCATAATACCTGGTTGTTGGCCATTAATTGCTTACATATTTTATGTTTGTTTCAATGAAATCAAATTTCTGCCTTTTTATGGAGTCCTGAACCTGAGCCATGTTAATGAGTTATGCATTTGTGATATCAACCAATTTAATATTTGAGCATGTTCTCTCTAATGCACATTAAATTAATTAGTGTTTTAAGATTAGAGAAAAATCAACTTTAATATTTAGGGGGGCCTTTGGCCAAGTATTTTAATGTTTTAATACTCTTGGACTCTGAGTTTTCCATTTCCATGCTGTTTAGGGGTTTTAATATTACCAATATAATTAAAGATATGCATCCATTAAATTATAATATTACTTCAAGTGTTTCAAATGGGATAGCTTTGCTTGGTGACTTATGAAGTGGCTAGATGAAAATTGTATTCTGTCCAATGTGTACTGGTGTACTGCATTTAATGTGTCAGAAAAGTTTTTGTATGACAAGTAAAAATGAAATCTATTCCTAGATGTAGTTAGTCTTTTCTCTTTTTTTTCTGATACGTGCAAAAGGACACAGGCTACAATGTTACATGACCTGAGATACACTTTCAGTATATGGTATCTCACAGTATATATCATACAGGATTTATGATCAGGTAATGTTTATAATCCCAAACTTACTGAAATTCATTGATGATACAGATTTTAAGTCATACTGTACAGGAATATTTGTGAATGTACAGGTGTAATGATAGCCACAAATATGTTATCCTATAGGAATGGCAATATTGTGATTAATAATAATAACAGAAGTTACAATACAGCCAGATTATCCAACATGGTCATCACGGGAATTTTGGAAGACCATTTTACCAAGAAAATCAAACACTAAACCAAATATAGCACTTACAGCAACTTTTATTGCCACTTGGGCTCAAATTCCATATGAATGTATAGAGATTTTTCTTGCATGACAATATCAAATATGTTAAAATATCTTGCACTATATCCTAAAATGTGAATATTCTGTATGTCTAACACATGTATAAATGGAATTTCACCTATGAGTGGAATACTATTAATTGCAAATAGTAATAGTTTATCTGTAATGCCACAGTGACCGGAACTGGAACCTTTGTGCTAGAAATCACACATACAGCAGGAACAGAGCCTTTGCCATAAAGGCCTTGCAAAATAAGCTTAGATAAAAATACATTGCAGGCAAATTGGATATTGGCAGTTTTTTAAACTCTCAGAAAAGGTTGCATGACAAGTGCTCTGGCCAAAGGAGGGAAGACTAGGGAAAATGGCACCTGGTCCATGTTATGGCTAAAGACTGCCAAGACAATATTCCTATACAGATAAAGTGACCTATAACAATGACTCACTGATCTTACTGATATTCAAATGGGTACCTGAGGTGAGTCCACCTCTTTCATCTCTTCCCACATCTCCTTTCCTTCTCCCAAATGTGAGCTCAGCTCTGCTGTTAAATTTAAATAGATTCTTGCTGCATATTCAGTTTCTGGGGCTTGGGCTTGCCATGCATTCAGTGAGGAAACCTGAGCTCATGCCTGCAGAATTTGGAATTTCTGAACTTTCCAGGTGATTCTGCAGTGTTGTGTCTGTATGCTTAGAAAGACAGTGTAATAAGAATCCACCTGTGCAATAATAGAGCTGGGTACGCACTTGTATAATTTTTGTTAACGTGGCTATCCAACTTGACTTTAAAGGATTTGGTGGGTACAATATAGGTGATATTTTAGCCTTATCATTCTGAGGAATAAGTAATAAATAGTAGCAGTTGCTTGATCAAAATGGTAAGTTTGTGCTTAATCTCAATTTCCATTGTGCACCTGCAAATTTTCTATGAGCTGCTCCAGGTTGCACAGCCAGTGGGAAGAAATAGATACTTGTAGAGGAAGATGTTTTCCATCACCCTTAGATAAAAACGTCATTGACTGAGGTTTTCCATCTATTCAATAATGAAAAAAAGCCTAGAGCAGTGACCAGTAGGAGTTAGGGGACTAAAGAAAATTAATGTATAGTTTATGTATAGTTTACTATTGTAAACTATAAAAATTAATGTATAGTTTATGTATAGTTTACTATTCAGGTAAACTTCACCCATTCCGAGCCAGTGTGCATATTCTCTGTGTACATGCAAGCAGAATGTGCTGTCATAATATGAATTATAAGAATACTTTTCATGTGTCTATCTCATTCACCCCAGGACATCCTCTGTTTATCAATGTTAATTAATATGTCTTCATAACAATCTTATGAGGAAAGAATTGCCCCCAATTTAGAGATGAAGAAATGGAGTCATAGGATGTTTAAATAAGTTGTCCCCAGTTGCACAGAAAACCAGTGGCATAAATGTAAATACAAGAGGATGCCTCACATTCATAGCCCAAAGATAAGGTAATCATAAGGTGTGGTTCCCAAATCAATACAAACAGTGTAATATAGTCCTTGCTTCCGGCCTATTCAAAGTAAATAGGTTGAGGTGTGGTATGCACAAGGTAATTCCTGATGAGTTCACATCCATACACTAAACTTGGTACAGATATAGCCAGACTGAGAACAGAGCCACAGGGCAAGGGTCAAATACCTGTTCCACATACTTTACATATTTGTGTGTCTGCATGATTCATTTATTTTGATTCCGAGTAATCCAATCTTTCAGCAAGGAAACAATTTGATAGCCCTGACAAGAGGGACCAGGGCTACTGGTGGATGAGAGGCTGGACAAGGGCTGGGAACGTGTACTTGCAGCCCAAAAAATCAACCATATCAACGGTTTGGGTTAGCTGCTGGTGTGAACAACCAACAGCCATCTCCCTGAGCCACCATCATCTGCTATGGCATAACTTTGGACAGAGACTCTGTCAACCTTCCCTGTAGGACACAGGTGAAAGTAACTGAGAGGCTGTTAATGGCACAGAGGTATGAGAAGAGACCATGATGACCATGGACCTCAAGATCAGCCTCTGGCAGTGGGTGAACTAGATGATGTTCTGCTGATTGTTACAAGCACTGAACTAAGTGAAAGCTGTGTGTTAGAGAATCTATGACAGGAAAAAGGTCCACTGACCCTTCTGACTGTTGTCATGAGTGAGTTGTAATGGAACAGGAAGAGACTCCTCAATTTTGCTGCAGTATCCAGGTTCACGCACTGAGCTTATTAGTGGTTTACAGCTGTGAGTTGTATTTGTCTTTGTGTAAAGATGGGAAAACAGCATTTCTTTTTCACTGCTTTTTTCTTCCTGTACCAGGTAGACTATGGAGGAGGAAGGGATCTAGTCATGCAACAAGGGCTTCTTTTAATGTCTTTGCAATTTTCAGAAATATAAAAGATATAGGTACACTAAGGAAGAGTACCCATCTCTTCTGATATTTTTGTAGCTCTAACACAACAGTAGACTAAGATTAATTAACTATCACTGAAAAATTATCCCAAATGGATGGACTGTGGAACTCAGTACAATTACAGTCTTTGGCTTGTGCCATTTCTCAGCAAGCTTTTTCTAACTGAGAGGGATGTGGAAAGCCTTGTGAAACATTTGCTTTTTTGGAACTCCTCTGATAGTTCAGCTTCTTTTCATGCTTGTCTAAATTTTCCCTGTAGCTGGCAAGGGACACCTCAGACCACTTCATACCCTGGGAATTGCAGTGGTCAGTGGGATGCTAATGCGTGCTTGTTTTCAATGGCAACTTCCATAACTAAGATATGTTGCAGTCTATAACACACTATTGAGTCACCAGGCAATGAAGAAATCTCCTTTGCATTAACAGATGGAATTATGCTTATCTTTCCATGGTTTCCTTGTTTTCAGTCTCCGTTACTAATGTGTTCCAGGACCTACCAAGTATGAAGCAATAGTGAAACCATTTCTGGTAACATGATCATGATGCCATACATGTTCTATTATTATTTTCCCTAGCAAATCCTACTTATATTTTCCCAGTCATTAAAACTTTTTGCTAGTTAATAAAGAAAAATAAATTTTTAACAGAGCCCTCTGTTTATTTTGTCCTAGACTGCTTCAGAGTAGGCTTTCAAATGCACATTATTTCAAATGGGAATAGATGCATGTCATATTGATAACAATTCCTAACAAGGCTTTATTTGCTTAGATTAAGAGAAGAACATTTTCCACCTCCTCTATTAAAAATATTTTCTGTTGTTCTACACGTACTTTTGCTTTTGTACATAAAGGCTGGTTACCCTAAAAATTATGTACTTGGAAATTGAAGAGAAACGTTGTTGCACCCAAAACATTTATTGCAGGTAGAGTCTATAAAACCAAAAGTCTCTAATGCACCACATAAATCAGTCCATAACAGCAGAGTGGATGTGCATACCACACCAGTGCACAGCACACAACATGGCACAGGGCTGCCTGGCATTCCTTCATTCCTAAGCCACGTCACTGTGCAATAAGGGATGTGGGAGCAGGAGGCATCCCTCATTTTCCTTGATTGCTTCCTCTTAGATTTAGAGGGAGGGAATAGAATTTCTGTCTGTGTGTGCCAGATTTACCAGCTGAGCGTGTACAGGGAAAATGTATGCAACTAGAGCCTGCCATTATCTGCTCCAGTAATGAAAAGATAACACGAACAGTGTGCAAGTGCTTGCTCTGTAAGATCAGCATTCTGCAAAGACATGGCCAGGACTGCATCCAGATGTTTCCCTAGAAACTGATCTTTTCACTGCAGCCTGCACATTCTTTCATCATCCAGCAACTGGCACCACAGTAGGAGCAGGTCAGTGGGATTCCTTGCAGCTACTGTGAAATCACATGCCTTATAATGACCTTATCAGTAAGAGACTAAAATCTCTCTTCTTCCAAAAGGCAAACATTGACTCTTTAACAATGTCACAATACATACCTTTCTTATGTCCCTAGAGGTGTTCAAGGCCAGGTTGGATGGGGCTCTGAGCAACCTGGTCTAGTGGAAGATGTCCCTGCCCATGGCAAGGGGGGTGAAACCAGATGATCTTCAAGGTCCCCTTCCAATCCAAACCACTCCATGATTCTACAATTCTGTGACTCTGTGGTACATACACATACTCATGCTGAGTACCACTTGAGAATGATGGAATAGCACCCTCAGCAATTCTGTTTCTGTGTGTTTACTTAATGGATAAATAACGTGTGTTTGAGTGCCATTGATGATCTTACTGACACTTGGAAAGTCCCATTCCAGACAACTGTTATTTCAGGGATATTTGCAGAATTTCCCTATAACCTAGAGGTATCATTTCAAGGCCTGATTTTGAATGTGTGGTGTCCCACTCCTAGGGAAGGGGAGCACCCAACAGTCATAGAGGCCTGTGATTGGAAAAGAGCAACAGAATTCAGACAGTCCTCAAAAAATTACTAAGTTGTATGAGTAAATTATACACTTGGCATGGAAATCAGTATGAGTTAGTCCCTTATCTTCCACTATAAACACACACTGGTAGAATTTGAATAAGGACTAGGGTGAAAGAGAAGAGAGAGGGAAAGACTAAAGAAAGGGAAGGGAAGGAAGGAAGTGGCGGAAGGAAGGAAGTGGCGGAAGGAAGTGGTGGAAGGAAGGAAGGATGGAAATGGCAGGCGGAAGTGGTGGAAGTGGCGGAAGGAAGTGGTGGAAGGAAGGAAGTGGCGGAAGGAAGTGGTGGAAGGAAGTGGCGGAATTGGCGGAAGTGGCGGAAGGAAGGAAGTGGCGGAAGTGGCGGAAGTGGCGGAAGTGGCGGAAGGAAGGAAGGAAGGAAGTGGCGGAAGGAAGGAAGTGGCGGAAGGAAGGAAGTGGCGGAAGGAAGGAAGTGGCGGAAGTGGCGGAAGGAAGGAAGGAAGGAAGGAAGGAAGGAAGGGAAGGAAGGAAGGAAGGAAGGAAGGAAGGAAGGAAGGAAGGAAGGAAGGAAGGAAGGAAGGAAGGAAGGGAAGGAAGGAAGGAAGGAAGGAAGGAAGGAAGGAAGGAAGGAAGGGAAGGAAGGAAGGAAGGAAGGAAGGAAGGAAGGAAGGGAAGTGGCGGAAGGAAGAAGGGAAGGAAGTGGTGAAGTGGGCGGAAGGAAGGAAGGAAGGAAGTGGCGGAAGGAAGGGAAGGAAGGAAGTGGGCGGAAGGAAGGAAGGAAGGGGAAGGAAGGAAGAGTGGCGGAAGGCGGAAGGAAGGAAGGAAGGAAGGAAGGAAGTGGCGGAAGGAAGGAAGTGGCGGAGGAAGGAAGTGGCGGAAGGAAGGAAGGAAGGAAGTGGGCGGAAGGAAGGAAGGAAGGAAGTGAAGGAAGGAAGGAAGGAAGGAAGGAAGTGGCGGAAGGAAGGGAAGGGGCGGAAGGAAGGATGGTGGGAAGGAAGGAAGGAAGGAAGGAAGGAAGGAAGGAAGGAAGGAAGGAAGGAAGGAAGGAAGGAAGGAAGGGAAGGAAGGAAGGAAGGAAGGAAGGAAGGAAGGAAGGAAGGAAGGAAGGAAGGAAGGAAGGAAGGAAGGAAGGAAGGAAGGAAGGAAGGAAGGAAGGAAGGAAGGAAGGAAGGAAGGAAGGAAGGAAGGAAGGAAGGAAGGAAGGAAGGAAGGAAGGAAGGAAGGAAGGAAGGAAGGAAGGAAGGAAGGAAGGAAGGAAGGAAGGAAGGAAGGAAGGAAGGAAGGAAGGAAGGAAGGAAGGAAGGAAGGAAGGAAGGAAGGAAGGAAGGAAGGAAGGAAGGAAGGAAGGAAGGAAGGAAGGAAGGAAGGAAGGAAGGAAGGAAGGAAGGAAGGAAGGAAGGAAGGAAGGAAGGAAGGAAGGAAGGAAGGAAGGAAGGAAGGAAGGAAGGAGCAGTCTTGGCTCCAGCACCAATCCAGCTGGTAGGGTCCTCAGGGACCTGGGGCTGCCTCCTGGAAAAGGCGTGAAACGAGCATCATCTGGATGCAAATAAGACAGATGTGGGTGAGGAAATAGATGGGCTTTCTGCTTGGGAAAAATGTGATGTAAAACCAGAGATAATAAGAGTATGCTTTTAGAACATGGACTTGGGAAGGAATTCTCTCAAAAAGGATGGGATTTTTGGAGAAGACATTAATACAGTACAACCGAAATCATTCCATCAGAGGGTAGTGCACATGTAAGTCTAACTGTAGCTTCTCTTACAAGTACAATACAACCACCTTTCTTGGAAGTATATTAAAAATGAATCATAGCTGACTACTCAATTTATTCATTCAGAACTGTTCCCAAGTTCTTCAGTTCTCTAGTGGAGCTTATTTTCTTCTTTCTTTTTGCTTCTTATGATTTTGATAAATTTTGATAAATTTATAATTCCACAAAAAGCTGCATAAGTCTTGCAGTAATTATGCATTCCCTATTCAACATAAAGGTCACATCTGAGACAACTGTCTCACAGAAGTCTTATTTTAAAACCGTCTTTAATAAATTCACCATTTCAACAGATGGAGTAGAGAAGAGAGAAGACTAAGATGCATAATGGTAGAAACCCTGATGCAAAAAAGAGTTCCACAAAATATTCATGTCATAGGAATTACACCTCCTATAAAGCTATGCAACCCAGTCACTCAGCATATGGTAAGTAATTAAGGAAGCAAAAAGTAACTAATAAATAGAAAACAAGCATGACAATGCATTTGATAGCTCTGGCATGTTTATTTAGAACAAAATCAACACCATAGTCAATGCTGCATTGTTAAGAATGCAGAATAATGTACACACTCAAATGATTAGTCCACGATGGCAAATAAATGGACTTAATTCTATGGAAACTTCATTAGTACAAAAATTATATTGAAACACTGTTGAGTAGGAGTTTCAAAATGTTCACTGTTTAGTGGGATCTCTTCTCCTTCTGATGAAATGATCTCATGTTTTACTAGGTTTTTTCTGTCTTCCATAAACTGCATGTTTTTAATTCCCATCTAATTTTGGTGTTCATGCCTCAACAGCGATCCAAGATAACTCAGCCTGACTGGTATTCTTTAGATGTACAGCATCAACCATACCCTTCATCATGGGCAGTACTTTTAAAGTCTGACATTGGTTTTGGCTTCAAACTCACTGTCAGGACCTCTGGAATGAATTATGTAATACTTTTAAGCCAGACAGGACCATGAAATTAACATCTGTGTTGATATATCAGACTCACTGCATTTCATTGTATTACATTTGTATTGAGACAAAGAAACTTTTGACCAAAATCGTTCTTCCATAGTAAATTTGATTCAAAGATGATTATGCACAAATCTTCTTGAAAGCTTTATTTCAGTGCTTATGCTTAGTGCTGCGTTTTGTCTCCAGTTTTATCTTCCAGACACCGGTTCCTTGGAACTTTTTCTCACTAACTTAGAGACCACTGTAATATCTACTTTTTCTCCCAGTGAAGATTAACAGTAATCAAGTTATGTCTCAAATGCCTTTTTCTTTTCTTCCTTAAATAATAAGGCATTTTGTTCAAGTCTTAGTAATTTTGTGATTTTTTTGTGTATTTTAATGACTTGGTTTTTTGAAATGAGTCATTTGCTGTTGACTAATTTGAGACTCCCTAGCACCACATGTAAAAATAAGATCGTGTCTGAGCCCCTACTCACTAACCACATGATTTTTATACATGAGAATTGAATAATTTGTTTTTGCAATGCTATCATAGTTCTAAGTTTTCTGTTTTTAAAATCCTCTTATATGAATCTCAGAGTCTCCCAAGATATATCAAGATTCTGGAGCAAGAAAGAATTTTCCTGGTGAATGAGGATGTTAGGGACTATTTAAATAAACTGGACATACAAACTGGACCTGATGGGACACGCAAGTACTGGCCAATGTAATTGAAAAGACATTAAATTATCTTTGGAAGGTCATGGCCACTGGGGCAGATAACTGAGGACTGTAAGAAAGCAAATCTCATTGAAAATGGTTCTCTCTTCAAACATCCGAAGCAGTCCTAGAAAATGTCTTTTTGGGCCTTTACAGGGTATTGTGCAACATATTTTCCCAGAAAAGTTTATTTTCTATAAAAAATCAACCTGGAAATCATTCCATAATACTATTAGAAAGTATTTAATTTAAAGTAATCAGATTCTACTATCTTTAATATGTAGCAGTATTCACAGAACCACTGTTTAACATCCTTCTCTGTAAATAAACAGGGAAGTATTATACCTTGTGAAGAAATCTTGAAATATACCTTCAAGCTAGATGCTCCCAGTTTCCTGAATGGAAATAATTATTCTTCTTGATTGCAGTTACTGTCCCTGACCTAAAAGCAATCAAACTTAGGAGAGTTGCAAGGGGCAGATGGCAAAAAGTAATCAAGGGATCAGAAGCCCCCACATATCAACTACTCATCAGTATCTCCCTCTGTGTCTACTCTCACCTTGTGGTAAAAGTGAGCTCACTGAGAGCTGACCTGTTTACCACGTTCTTTGGAGGTTAAACCAGACAGGAGAGCATGGCAACCTGGGCAATTAAGCTAAATTCAGAGCCTACCTTAGCCCACAGTAACTGGTTGATAGGTTCCTCTCTTCAATGTACCTTCAGGTATAAATATGTGACCACATGTGGTTTCTTATCAGAATACATGTAAGACAAAGACCAGGGCAAAACCAGATCTGATGTTATTGGCTGCTCTGCCAGTCTTCTGGCCAGCTAGTATAAAGCATTGTGGTTTTACACCTGGGAATTCAGATTCCAATGAAAAAAACAAAATTAAGTGTAATGGTTTCATATGTGAGAAAATTCTGCTGTGTCTGCCTAACGATGGGTGAGAACTAGGCAAACTTTTTTTAAGGTGCTTTGTGACTCTTTTTGGTGAAGAAATGAAATACATCAGATATCATGATTTCAGAGAGACAGCAGGCACTTTTTTTGGACAAAATGGGACTCGGGGACTCAGTATTTTGTAGGGTGCTCACAGAACAGTATAAGCTATAAGGAATGAGATTTGTTCAACCATGAACACTTGATCCTTTCAGTTTAACATGGAGAAGAAAATCTTCCTTTCTATCCATTTAGATTATGTTGAACTTCACACTACAGTGAATAATTTACTACTGCTCTAATAAGATGCTAAAATCTAACTTCTATTATCTTAAGTTTTAATTTATTTTTTGAAGTAATGACTCTGGTGAATAGACAGCTCTTATTTGTAATCTGTTTTTCTAAGGCATCTTGAAAGTGTTAGATTACATTTTTGTATGAAAGAGTTGGTACTGAGGCATGGGATATGCCTATACTGGTTAGCAGCTGGGCAAGCAGGAGTACCTGTAAATACTCAGGATCTAGGCTTTACAGAAATGATAGAGAGTTCATCTGCTGAAACTTTCACCATCTGTACAGTAGACTTCCTATACATCACTCATTGGCAGTTTATATTAATTGCTAATTCTTACATATTCCATAATCTCCTTTGCACACTTTTTCTTTAAGCTAGCTCAGTCCTTGATCTTTGCTGCTACCTTGTTCAAAACTCAGGCCATCTTCAATGGGCTCAGTACTTTCTGAACATCCACTGGGATTTAAAACCTTAATAGCCTGAAGTTTCCTACACAATCCTTCAAACAGAGTTAAGCCTGAAGGGTTCCTGACAACCTTCTCTATTTGGAAGACAGCCCTCACATAATTTCTTGGTGTTACAGGATCTTCATTTTTGACAATCAAGATATTTCATTTGGTCATAATTATATTCCCTTCTCACCCCTGCAAATGGGGACAGGCTTTTCATGCTCATACATTGGAGCACCACATGGTTACAGAACCTCCTCACTGAGAATGAGGCCAAATGCCAATGTCCTGCTAAGTAATGATTGTGGCCACTAATCAAGTTTCCTTAGTATATATGGAATACATGCTAGGTGGGGTCAAAATGCCAGCAACCTTGCCTACCTGTGACTGTTACTCCAGTTTTGAAGGATTTAATATCAGCGAGGTTAAGAACATTTGCTTGCTTAAGACAATGCCTTACAGTCATCTAAAGTGTACCAATCTTAAATCTCAACTTTCCCAGTGCATAAAGTAATAAGCTGGACAACTGATGGGTTTCTCTGCTACACAGCATCAGAAATGTGCACTGCCATGGTGATCCCCCTTCGATTACTCTTGTATTTTTCTTCCTGGGGAAAAATCCTCTTTTGATGCACTCTAAGTATGGGATAACTGTTTATTCATGGCCTTACTTTTAAAAAGAAGTTTTGTTTTGTCTTGTCTTACCTCTGGGTATCTATTCCATGCACAATGTAAACAAGTGTTGCTGCAAGACTACCACATGTAGGTCAGCCCTTCCAATGAGCCTGGAGTTACCTTGGCAGGCAACCAAGAGTAATGCTCTGCATAGCATAACCCACTGCCTCCACTGGCCTCTCCACATCTCTCCCACAAATGGGATGGACAGCAGCAGCACTGCTAAGAACCACTGTGTGGGCTGTGCTCTGGGTACCTCAAATAACCACAGTGCTGATAATTGTACCATCAGCAGTCGCTGGGGCTATCCAGTGAATATCAAATACATTCCTCCCTGGCCCACGCTGTACTGCCACATCTTGACTGCTATTTTACCTCTGCTTACTGGATTGTCCTAACTTGTGCATGTCTCTTCATGCTGCTCACACACCCAGGGGAAACAGGGTGGACAAAGCCTTCTAATCTTTTATTGGTACCATGTGTCTGGACGTTTGCTAATTGCTAATTTCAGCTCTCATACTTTGGATTCAATCTGTCTTGGTGTTTGTTTCCTTCATGCCATTAATGTATGGGTTACTTTTTGAGTGACCTCCTTCCTTAAGAAGCCTTGGGAGGAGGTTGCTGCAGTGAGTTTACAAGCACAGTTTGCTACTGAAACTATGGTTCCTTTCCCAATTTTTTGCTGCTTTCATACCCCATCAATTAGGGAAGTGTGCAGTCAACCTGCAACATCTGATTCTCAGGGAAATCATCTGATTTTTCATTATTACCTTTGTTTCAAATCTGTCAGGACAGAATAGGAGAGATGGCTCTGCACAAAACTGTCACCATCTCTTAAATTAGTCATATTCTTATGGAGAAAGCAAGATTTTTTTATCAGGCAGTAGTCACTATTGAGCCATATATTATAGGTATTCCTTAAAAAATGCTATTTGGGCTCCAGAAGCAACAGTGACAGCATAGAGAACTGTGCAGGATAGTGCATGGCTTCTCAGCTCAACAGCTCTCAGCAGTGCCTGGGAACCCATGTTGCTCTCTGTTGCTGCCCTTGGACTGCTTTCAATAACCAGGTTAGCTCGTTTAAGATGAGCTAAAATTAAGAGCTATAACGAGGATGTCCTGAGGTGGATCTTTTGGCACTCATGCTGGTATTTACAGCTGTGATAAAAATCAGTTACATATTTATTTCTAGTAATAAGATCTTAAAATGTACTTCATGTTTGTCAGGCTTAGATCCAATTTTTTTTTCTTTTAAATATCTCCTGAGGCTCCATTCTGGGCAATCTGCCTACTAAAAACTTTCATTCACTTTGCTGTGTAATCTTCAATCATATTTTCAGCTAAAAAATACCAGTCCTTTTTGTGGGAAAACATCACCCCCTATCACAATTTTAGCCCTTTCAATAACAGAGTATTGGGGACTAGATTGCCAGTATTGGTATGTTCTTTGGACAATGGTTTTAGAAAGACATCTGGAGATTTATATTCAGCAGTGCATCCTCAGAACTGGATGTTAAATCACAGCCATTTTTTTATTTTCTGAAAGAGATAAAAACAGTCAGGGACCAACTAATATGCTGCAGTAAAACTGATTATAGCAGCAAGCTGCATTAATTCAAGCTGCATAAATTGTTGCTGGAATAATAGCAATTCTAAGTAAATCTAATCAGTTTCTTCTCTTCAAAGAAGGGAGAGATTGAAGAAAGGGATGGAAATGGGCATCTCCTGGAGCATCACAGAGAAGACCACCCACATCTCCCACAAGAGAGGATGATACCCTCCAGTTCCTTCTCTTAGTATCCAGTCTCTTCTGGAAACAAACAAGCAAGCAAAAGGCAATAAGAAACAATATCAAGTTGTGCCAAAGGAGGTTTATATTGGATATCAAGGAAGATTCTTCCCCAAAAGGGCAGTCTGGCATTGGAACAGACTGCTGGGGAAGTGCTTGAGTCACCATCCCTGGAGGTATTTAAAAGGCACATAGATGTGGCACTTAGAGACATAATTTAGTGGTGGACTTGGCAATGCTGGATTAGCAGTTGGATTCTGTGAACCTAAAGGTCTTTTCTAACCTAAACAATCAATGATTCTATGTCTTTTTCTTTCAGTGTCAATTTTTTCCTTTTTGTTTTAAAGAAACAACATTTAAATCCATTTTGAGTCTATTCTAAAGTTTCAGTTTGCTCCTCTTTTGCTGAAGTTTAAAAACTATTTTTAAGTCCAGCAATGGAAACAATCCCTGATATTTCAAATCTTACCATTTTTCACCATTTTCACATTATGAAAACAAAAAAAGGTTTTTATTCCTATTTATTGGAACATATCCCAAAAATAGCTGAAGACTCATTCAGTTGTCCTAAATTATTATCTTCAGTTGACCAAAGTTTTATTTTTTCATTAAATAGGGGAAAAGCTTTAATTTACAACCTATCGCACTTAAAAACATGCAGAGAAAATATTATTTTCTTGAAACATTAAAAATCAAACCATAACATTCAACTCAAGGGAATTACTAAGAAAACAATTTCTACACTGTGCATTTTGTGGAGAGTGTTGATGAGATTATTTGGCTGTATCGGTAAATAAAAAACTATCTATGTAACTCCAGCTTAAGCAGTATCCACAAATAGGTATTTTCCGAGACACTTTGCATCTCAGGTCCTGTCTTCCTCCCTGGCAAAATCTGATTAATCCCTATTTCCTATATAATTGGAAATCACAGGCTCCCCTTTCTCAACAATACTGATGGACAGTAATTACAATGTACATCCAAAAGTGCTCAAGACAATTAATACCAACATGATGCAACACAAAGCTGACTTATCTGTATGATACTACGATCTGCTGTCATTTTTAAATATTGGTCCAATTGAATGTTATGGTATGATACTTTCTTACTTCTTGTCTGGCTTCACAAATAGATTAATTTGATTTTTCCATATGTAAGTTTTTTTTACCAAATACCTACATTTTTTAAAAACTCTTTCCAAATTGTAAATATTTTTGTAATAATAATAACTTTGTGATGAGGTGGTAACCAGGAGCCACCATGATGCTTTTGATTCAGTCTGTATAGGGCTGCTAAAAAAGACCAGAAAATCTGAATCTGATCTCTCTCCTAATTCTGGCAACAAAAGTTTTGACATGCTTCTTTGTTCACAGATCATTAATTTGTTGGATAGTTGTGGTCTGTGCATGCTCATCGTTCATCTAACACAGGAAAATCTCCTGTTGAAATGAGCAGATAAGTGCTTTGTGTCACCGGAGTCTTCCACTAAAGCTAAGTGTGAGACAAATGTCCAATGCTGCATGCTGCTAACATCGGAGTTGTTTTCTCATTATTATCAGCACAAACAGTGAGAACTTTCAAGGCAGAAAATAATTTATCCATTTCCAGGGTTAGAAGATGCTTTTGAAAGTAAGTGGCCTTGAATGTTTTGATCATGCTGCTGAGAAAAGAGGTGAGCCAGTCTGAGATACTCCTTTCATCCCATGGCCTCAGGTTACTTTCCTTGTAGGAGAGAGAATCAAAAGGAATGTGTATTTGAGCTGCACTGCTTCAGTGGAACATCCCACTTTCACTGGGATTAAAGAAGTACTCTGGATTCTTTAGTGGCATTATCAAAGTAGGAACCTCCAACAGAAAAGGGAGAAATCAGGTAAGGGGTGAAAAACAAGATTCATGAGAACTTTTTCAGAGTTCAATTGCATTAAATGCCATTGCTTTGGGGGGCAGTTATGACATACTTAAGTCCTTGTGTAACATGATCTTCCCTTGCAGCATTACTGATTGCCCACTTGATTTTTTTTTGAATGTTTACAGGGTTTTTTTATAATTTTGTTTTCTGATCTGGTTTAACTCTTTATTCTTCTAAGGTTGTTACATGTTACTTCTATTCTAACTCCTCCTATTCACGTATCAATTTCACTATTTTGTTTACTTCCGTCTTAAGGCCATTAGTAAAGGTTTAATTAATAGGTCAGAAGTGCAATCTCTGTGGTTTGAGCAGATGAGTGCTTTGTGTCACCGGAGTCTTCCACTAAAGCTAAGTGTGAGACAAATGTCCAATGCTGCATGCTGCTAACATCGGAGTTGTTTTCTCATTATTATCAGCACAAACAGTGAGAACTTTCAAGGCAGAAAATAATTTATCCATTTCCAGGGTTAGAAGATGCTTTTGAAAGTAAGTGGCCTTGAATGTTTTGATCATGCTGCTGAGAAAAGAGGTCAGCCAGTCTGAGATACTCCTTTCATCCCATGGCCTCAGGTTACTTTCCTTGTAGGAGAGAGAATCAAAAGGAACGTGTATTTGAGCTGCACTGCTTCAGTGGAACATCCCACTTTCACTGGGATTAAAGAAGTACTCTGGATTCTTTAGTGGCATTATCAAAGTAGGAACCTCCAACAGAAAAGGGAGAAATCAGGTAAGGGGTGAAAAACAAGATTCATGAGAACTTTTTCAGAGTTCAATTGCATTAAATGCCATTGCTTTGGGGGGCAGTTATGACATACTTAAGTCCTTGTGAAACATGATCTTCCCTTGCAGCATTACTGATTGCCCACTTGATTTTTTTTGAATGTTTACAGTTTTTTTTTATAATTTTGTTTTCTGATCTGGTTTAACTCTTTATTCTTCTAAGGTTGTTACATGTTACTTCTATTCTAACTCCTCCTATTCACGTATCAATTTCACTATTTTGTTTACTTCCGTCTTAAGGCCATTAGTAAAGGTTTAATTAATAGGTCACAAGTGCAATCTCTGTGGTTTAATGATAGATTATTTGGATGCATTGATAATTCAAAGGGTGGAGTATTAATGATTAAGTATTTAAATAAATTTTGAACCCTACTTCTTCTAGTTACGAGGGGACACTTTGCCCCAGTACAAATATATTTTTATATATGCAATAATAACAGTAACTCAATTTACATACAATAATATCTTCCACATGAGGCACTGAGATGATTACAATTCCATTACTATCATCATCATTTTTCATAGATAAGGAAGAAGAAAAATCCACACTCTAAGCCTTAGCTGTATGTCAGTAAGACAGTGAAAGACTTGTAAAGAAAACACAGGCCTTTTCCTTATTAGCTTTTTGCCAGCTCAGTCTTTATAAAATTGTTGAAAAGGGATGCTGGGAAAAGAAGCAACTGGCAAATAAGAGGTAGCATAGAAACAGAGTCATAATTACACCTGAGAGGCAGGGCAAATGTTACTATATGTTGGATTTATTCTCTGAAGACCCTGTCTAAGCTTCTTGGACCTTGACTGTACTTTCTTGGATGTAGTTATACTCAAACACATTCCATCTCTCTAATTCTAATTCTACTTTTTTTCCTAGCAGGTGATTTCCAGAAAATTAACGCTTCTGTTGTTGTTGTTCTTGTTGTTTTTTTAATTATTTTTTAAATCTTATTAAATATCACAGGTACACTGGCTAACAGAAGCTGCACATAAAACCAGACCGATAATTTCATGTCCTTGTGGTTAAGAGCATAATTTAGGTTACTGAAATCTAGATATTAACATCACTTTTTCAGGACCAAATTCACAATTGTATGCAGTATCTTTTCTTGCTTTCACTGTTTGTGGTAAAGGAGACTTTTAACAGTTGCAATGGTAACAGCAATTAACAGTCTGTGGAGCACCATGGCCAACACTTTACAGCTCTCCCAACCTCCTAAAGACCCCACATGGCCACATGGACTCACAAATTAGCAGAAACAAATCCTATTTTCTGGCATTTATCTGTTATCTATTTTCTGTTTTTCATCTGGCGATAAACAATGTGTTTGCTATTAATCTTTTTTTTTTAGACAGTGGAACAAGAAGTGTCTGATGCCACACCTGTATGTCCCATTACACCTATAATGGTGATTGCTGTTCAGATGGCTATTACACCTCTTTAGAAAGATACATGTTAAAGTGACTGATACACATTATTGCATTATGGCCACCTCCTCTCTGAAATACTCTAATAATGCAGTGAACAATGGTGATATGTTGTAATAACTTTAAGCCCTGATCTGGTATTGCACACAAATGCATCTTTCACCCATACACATCCTTAAATTTACTACTTTGAGCTTGCCAAGTCAGACTACTTTTACTTGGCTCTTTCTGATAGTCTAAGTATTTTCTCCAAAATCTAACAATAGCTAGGTCTCAAGTGAGGAATTTATGATGGAAGATGTCAAGAATAGACATTGAACAAACTCAGGTCTCAGATTTCTTAAACTGGGCGGCATTCACCAATTATATCCCTCTGCCCACACCCCTTGTTTTCATCAAAAAGTAAATGGGAGTCTCTCAGGGCTTTCTCACTCTTTAGGGAGTGGCAAAAATAGATTCAAGTTTCTCTGGCCATGCTTAAGTAGTCACATAGGAACCACATGCAGTCTAAGGGCTGTGCAGAGGAACTCTGCACAAACCAGCACATGCTCCTTTCCAGGCAGGTGTCAGAGGACTGTCCCAGTACAATTGTGCCTCTTCTGAACTGGACATTTTTCATGTCCAACTAGAATGTAGGCAGGAATGATAACTTGTGACTATCTGACTAATTGGCCTAAACTGATTGCTTTTGCCAAAGCTTTAATCTCAGAAGTAGTAGACAGCATTATTTACAGTTTTAAAGATCAAACCTCAGATTTAAAATTTCACTAAGGAATTGAATCGCACACAGTGTAGTAAGTTTTATAGGTTTTAATGCAGTTAATATGTATTATCTGACAATTTTAGAAATATTTAAGAATGCACTAATATAAAGTGTGCTGCAGTAAACATGGGAACTGTACCATGCTTAGCTTCTATAAAATGGACACTTGAAAGGCAATTCCTGACAGATATATATGTATGTTTTCTTTTGTTTGGTTTTTTTTCATGGACATTCAACAGAACCCATGGATCCAGCATGACCCAAAGCTGTGAACCTGCACAAGCAACATTTTACGATTTCTCAACTCTGTTCTTTTCTAGTTATTTCCAGCCCACATAAATCTGTAACTCAGTTTGGTCATAAATGAAATAAGCTGCTGAACAGCACCAGCTGGATCTGATGAAATCAGTGTGTACAGCTGGGTATTATCCTCCTACTGGAGGTACCACAACTCTCCTATCATCACGGATTTCCTGTGTGGCCTCATACATGCATTATACTGGCCAGATAACAGAACAAAACACAGAGGAACTCCAGCTGAAAAGCCATCCATGGCAGATTACTAATTATCTAACAGGCCGGTGAGCAATCATCTTTGTTGTACTCTGTGTCAACCTGGTTTACAGAATCCCCTGAGAGAAGTCCTGAGGGCAAAGGAGTCCAGGATTGTAGAACATTCTTCAAGGAGGAACTCTTACAGGCGTAGGAGCGGCCATTCCCATGTGCCAAAAGGTGAGCCAGCAGGGAAATCTGGCCTGGTAGAACAGAGAGCTTTGGCTGGAACTTAGAGTAAAAAAATAGGGTGTACCACCTTCAAAAGAAGGAGCAGGCAGCTTGGAGATGCTACTACAGCGATGTCACAGGGTTATGCAAGGAGAAAACTAGAAAGCCAAAGCCCCGTTAGAATTTAATCTGGCTATTGACATAAAAGACAACAAAAAATGTTGCTATAAATACACCAACAAAAGGAGGGCTGAGGAGAAGCTCATAGAATCTCACAGAATGGATAAATTTGGAAGAACCACAGGGCATCATCTTGTCCAAGCTCTCTGTTCAAGAAGGGTCATCCTAGAGCACTTTGCACAGGATTGCATCAGATGGGTTCTAAACATCTCTGGTGAAGGAGACTCCACAACCTCTCTGGGCAATCTGTTCCAGCAGTGATCACCCACACCATGAAGAAGTTCTTCCTCACATTTTCTATCCTTTACTGGATGCAGGGAAATATAGTGACAAAGGATAAGGAAAGGCCTGAGGCACTAAATGACTCCTTTCCCTAAGTCTGCAATAGTAAAACCAGTAGTTCTCTTGGTATCCAGCCCCCTGAGCTGGAACACATGGACCAGGAGCAGAATGAAGCCCCCATAATCCAACAGGAACCAGCAATCTGCTACACCAAACAGACACACACAAGTCTATAGGGCCAGATGGGATCCACACAAAGATACTGAGGGAGCTGGCAGAAGTGCTCACCGAGCCACTTGCAATAATTTCAGTTATCTGTCATCCACGTATTACAGGTGTTCTGGGGTTCCAGTGCAGTCTGGATCACTCTGTGGCAGATGGTAGGGCTGTGTTTCCACTCCCAGGACTGTCAATCCCAGGTGCATTGGATGCCCTGTGAGCAGTGTCCTGCACTCTGCTGCCGAAGGACTGAGGAAAACACACTAGCAATGTCAATTGTGATATGCTTGTTGGCTGCTTTTGACTCCAGCTTGTGTTGAAGTTCCAGCATCTCCAGTATGGCAGCACTGAGTGGTGCCATGACTTCATTCAGGCCATGACAGTCCACTCTGTGTCTCCTTTCTCCAGTAGACTTTCACACTGTCCATATGGGACTATTAAAGGGTGAGTCCTGCTGATCACTCCTTGGCTCTCCAGCTGATGAATCAGCTCATGGATGGGAATCAGGGAGTCTCAGCTGGTGTGATAATGCTGCCAATACACTGCAGTGGTAGGAATCAGCATCTGCTGCTTTTCAGCCTTCAGCAATGCTGAAGGGAACTCTGAGAGACCTGGCAAGGTAGAGAGCTGCCTAATTTCCTCATTCTCCAAGGCATCTATACTAAAAGCCCACCAATACTCTTTTAGGTCTTTGAAATACCCTCACCTGAGATGTCTACAGGGCAGATGAACGGAGCCTCTGGGCCAGTCGCAGAGAGGGGGTTTTGCCACTCATTCTCAGTTAGACTTAATTCAACCTTCAACATAGACAGATCCTGTGATCTCCTATTACTCCAGAAACACAGGTGGGTTCTGCCTCTTTGTGATCTGATGGCATTTGTGGACACTGTGGACTGGTATTTACTAGAGCCCTGCAGTCCTGTGGATCTGATGTGCAAGGCCATTGGGATCCACACAGTCAGTAAACCAGGCTGTCTCCTTCTTTCACATATTTGCAGGCAGAGCCCCTCTAATACTGTTCATGGACATCTCCATTGACTTGTAAAATCAGCATTAATTTCCATAGGATCAGAAGTAAAACCAACCATTCCACTCGGACTGGGAACTGCCCACTGAAGACTGGAGCAGCAATTTTCCTGGAAGAACCTCCATTTGTGATTGCTTTTATTTGCAACCCGTGTACCTATGTCTCTAGAGTCAAGGTAGACTTTCCACCCCACTTCCTCATGTCTTCTTTGTGGTCCCTCAGGTAAAACCACAGGGTATCTTGTGGTGTACACCCTCTATATCCTCCCTCTTGAGCAAAAGAACGCTCACTGCAATAGCTGAGATACTGGTCTGTACAGGTGACGAGTAGGACCTATCCTCTCTTTGTTGCTGAAACTCCTGGAACAGCTCTTCCCACTTTTGGACAAGTTTTCTACAGCCAAGATACAGCTTAAGAGGGAAGAATAGAGATTTTCTTCATACTGCTGGAGTTTGTGAGCCACTAAATCCATCTTCGGTGCCTCTTTGTTTTTCCAGATAATGACTGCCAATGAGGGGCATACACAGAAAGTGCATTCTGTACAAATTTCTGTCACATGGGTCATGTACATTAGATTTCATCTTGATCTGTGGGTCACTGCATATTGCTTGGGGCAGAATAAATTATCTCTAGCATGGCTAATTCCTGAAGGTACTGGATACTTGTCTTCAAGGTGGTCCATTTGTCTTTCTTGAAGGGATTCCTTTCCTTCATGCCTGACAGGAATCATCTCCACCACAGGCTGAGGACTTGTGTTCCTCTTTCCATTTGCCTTATCAATACTCCCTTTACCTAGAAAGTGATCTCAGCTGCTTGGCTTCCTAACCCTAATTCCAGGCTACTAGATCCATTATCCCAGCACTGGAGTAGCCAAGTGACAATGTGCTCATTGAATGATGGCTGAAATATTTTCACACATCCTGCAGATCATCAAGGATAGGGATCAGGGGTCATCTCTTGTTCTGCTTCTTCCTCCTTGTTCTTTTGGTAACCCTGCTTGGTCTCGGGTTCAGCTGTCTGGTCTCTGCCCCGAGATGCATGGGATGGTTCTGAGGCAGCCAGCACTCCGAAGAATGAGTTTGGACTCTTCACTTTTCGGTCTTCAGGCTGTTTATTATTTCTTATCTACAAAATTTTTCTCTCTGCCCAGCCAAGGTCTGCTCAGCAAGACAGCCATGAGCACTCTCCCCCGTCCCCGAGGCAGTGTCGTCCTTTATATTACAAACTATGTATATCATATTTACTTTTAATTCCCAATACCTATCACCCATATTAGACAGTGCACTTTCACCCTAAACCAATCCCCAAGTGCCAACATCACAGCAGAAAATGGAGAACAAGAAGAAGAAAGAAGGACTGGGCACGCCCTGGTTCCTCCATCTTGTCCCCATAACCCTTATACCAAAAATCCTAAAATCTTTATTTTCACATTGTGAACACATTATTTTTTCACCATTCAAACTGGTGTGGCTCCCATGTCCTCATGCACAGGTGGCATTTCATTAAAAGGATCAAAATCAAGCCACCAGGTGTTCTGGGCAACATGCCAGGGTCTTCGAGCCCCCCGAGAGGGTTCTCGGCAACTCTGAACATCCAGAGGGATGTGCTGAGTTCCCACAGCTTGGTCCTTTACTAAGTGAGCTTTCATGTCCATTTCTTCCTCTCTACAACATCATCTGACACCAGCACAGGTTGGTTCTCATGTTCAGCTGCAGTGGCTGTCAAGGGAGTTGGATCAGCTGTGGCGTCTGTCCCCAGGGCTGGGGTAACCACAGTGCCTGTTGTTTTGCTCTTTGATCCAGAGACTTTTTTTTCCCTGCAAAATACTGAATAGTGATGAACTTGGGAGGTAAAGAAGTTATTGTTATTAATAGTTTCCAATAGATGGCTCCCAAAGTACAGTGGTGACAGTGGTGACAGCGATGCTGAGTACAAATACTAGATTTGCTTCATGACCAGGAATTCTGTCATACCATAAGCCAGTGCTACAAAGTACAGCAACATGATAACTTTAGCTCAGTTCCCATGGGTGAGATACTGCAAGAAAGGTATGACATGGCACATCTGAAAGAACAAGCACACCAACTTTGAGATCAAATAAATCAACATTGTGACCAGGGACTATTAAACTGATAAAACAAATGCTTATAATAAAATTGTTCCAACACATTCTAGTCAGATTTGTCATTGTCTCAAGACATCATGCCCCATGTTGGGAGCCAAAAAGAACTGCTAAGGCTATGGTTTAACCACAGCATCTCTCACCAGTCCCCACCCCACCATTGGTGGTATGAGGAGGAGAATCAGGAAAAAAAACCATAAAACCCATGGGCTGATAGATGTATAGTCTAATAATTTAGGTAAAATAAAATAAAAATAACTATAATTTTCATGCAAAAAGGGAGACAAAAATAAACCAGAGAGAAATAAAACCTAAGAGAACAAAGTGATGCACAATACAATTGCTCACCACCTGCTGACCAATGCTCATCCCATCCCCGAGCAGAGATCAAGGCCTTCCAGCCAACTCCTCCCAGTTTATATACAGAGCATGGTGTTCTCAGATATGGGATATCCCTTTGGCCAGTTCAGCTCAGCTGTCCTGCTCATGCTCTCTCCCAGCTTTTTGTGCCGCTCCTCACTGGCAGAGTATGAGAAACTGAAAAGTCCTTTACTTAGGGTAGGCGCTACTGAGCAACAAACAAAACATCAGGGTGCTATCTACCTGATTCTCCTACTAAACCAAAACCACAGCACTTTGCCAGCTATAAGGAAAATAATTAACTCTATCCCAGCCAAAATGAAGACAATGTGGCACTTAGGAACATGACTGAATATTGCACCTGCTTTTCTCCGTGTCTGCCATTGGTCCCAGTTTTGATAAATCTACATTCATATCTGGTATGGCTGGCACCATCACCCAAGTGACCTCATACTTCTGTGGTGCTGGTATTCTTGATGTGGTTATGTAGGTGCTGTCCATGGTGTATCATCCTGCTACAGGAAAGATGACCTTTTCAAAATATTCCACTTCCAATACCTGTGAAGTTGGGCTGTCCCTCACACAACTCCTCCATAACAACACATGAGATCCAGCCAACTTTCACTGATCTGTAGCTTTCATCAGCTGCTTACAATGCTGTGCTCAGCAACTTCTCATTACATTCTCTATATTTCCACCTCCCCTCAGGCAGCCTAACCTCCATCCAGGCCCTATTCAAGAGCCTGATCATTTGCCTGCAGCCTTAACACCATCTTTGTATCAAGTTAATCAGCAAAAATTTAAAATCACCCCTATAATACAGACATCACTGTTACAGCCAATCCCTGAGGTATCCTTCCTGACATGAACAGCTTGAACACTTCTTATTGACACTTCCTTTTTGAAGTATGTTTATTAGCCAGTTTCTACATCAATATTTTGTGTGCATGAAAAACTGTTCATTTTATAGACCTCTGCAGAAACTGGAATCAAGACAACACAAATAAACCCAAAGGAGCAATGGTTCTCATTATTTTATTGATTATGACCATCAGTATAGAAAAAAGGTTTATTTTCCAAGTCCAGTCACAAAGCATGCACCCATTCAGTAAATTAAGAAATACCATGGGATAAGACCACTGATACACAAAAACAACAAGAAAAAAAATTACACATAAATCTCAAAGTAGTCAGTAGTGACAAAGAGTAGTATGTCATGGAAACATAACTTGTAGGAGGACTGGGAATACTGGACATATGGTGATTATTTTTGCTCCTCAAAATCTTAGTAGTTGTTACTTACTCATTGCTTTCAGAACAACTCCTCAGTTGTTGGGGTAACTCTGCCACCTTGAATGCTTGTTTGCTTCTTCTCATGGACATCCATAGGTTGTGGCCATGTATTGGGAGTCAGGAATAGTCAAGATACTCTCAGTAAATGGTGTCCATGAAATACTCAGCAAAGCTTTCTCCAAATGCACTTTCCACCAAACCAGCTACAGTGAAGGTCTCTCAACAGTTGCAATCAAAGACCTATGATTTTTTTTCTTTTAGATAAGCCCTTCATAGGCTTCAGACACTAAACCTCAATTATCAAATTTAGAGGATGGGGGAGTGGCTGCCAAATTTTCAAGAGGAGAAAGGCCTCCCTTTCTCCTCCCTTATATCCATCACAGAAAACATCATAGTGTGGTATAAAGATTTTACCAACATTTGAAAAATCCTTAGTGACTTATCTGTACACTTACTACATTTAGATTTACAATACCATTATCTAAAATAATACGAAATCCTACCATAAGATGAGGTATTTAAAAGAGTCAAACAATACTCACCTGATAGTGATTCATTACAAAAGACTGACCTCTCTCTCCTTTTGGTTGTTACCCTTTTTGCAATTCACAATTCACTTCTGTCATTCAGAGTGGAATTACCTCTAAGTGGAGACTACAGTTCCTGTACTTCTTAAATTCACTAAGTATCCATGACTTTATATTAAACAAAATGAGAAGCATAAACATTTATAAGCAAATAAAGAATGGTTCTACCAACCATCCAAAACCCATGCATATTTTATGTTTTGTTGAAGAATGCTAAATGGAGGTTATTTTTTTCCAAAAGTATTACAGCCTTTCTTTCTCTGACTCTTTTGTTTGTCTGGGGCTTTCCCCTCCCCCAAAATCTATTCCATCTTCCTTCTCCTGTTTATTTTGGTTTTGCCAGGAATCTATATGGTATTGATATTTCTTGTCAGAGCTACAGAAATCAAATGACAGCTCCTTAAGGCATTTTTCACTTACTAGAACAATACCACTTTCCTCTCCTTTAACACCCATCAAAACTCTTGCTAATAAAATAATCTACCTCTATGTCCCTCAAGTGAAGCCAAATGCAGAGCAGATTCATGCAACTTATGCTGTTTCTTTACATTTTCACTAGATTTGGATTCTGGTGGAATGCAAGGTCACACAACAAATCCATCAACCCACTAAATATATGGAAGAAGGAGTAAGGCAATGCTGAAGAAGATCATCTCACTTAGCCTTAGCTGAGAATTTGAATTGCTCTTATTTAGTAGAGAAACACAGGGACCTCCATGGGATCATCCATTACATTCTAAAAAAGGTGTTTGGTCAAAATTTCCTTGTTGAAATCTTTTTTGTTGAGTATAGATTGAGCCTGTATCACTAGATGAGCTGAGATATTTAAAATGTAGATGAATAAAGAAAAATGAGATGAATTTCAATGAAAGGCCAGAGTAGGTATCTTATTATTAGACATCATGTGTGACATCTATGGCAAGACAATGATTAGCAACTTGCCAAATTAATAAGGAATAAATACACATCTAAGTTTTATAACGTGCCATCAATCTTGGAAATTGACTATTTAGCATAATACTGAATTCATGATAAACATCAGAAGATGTTTATCACATAGCTGCAAAGAACACAAATTATTGTGTGCACCCAGAATGCAAGCCCAGAGGCCGAACTGTTCTGCTGAGTGCCTTTGCATTGCTATAGTCCAGGAGGGGACAGGGCAGAGCAGGAGGTGCTCGCAGCAGCCTTGGGCACACTGCAGACACGGGATGGGCCCAGGAACGATCCCTCAGAGGGAAACGTACGGGGAGACGTAATGTTAAGGACACACAGCCCGGTTATTCCGTTACAACTGAATGAAGCTTCAAACTATAACCGGCCATGACCAAACGGGGAAAGCATTTCCAGATAAATAATTCAAGTCAACCGGCGCTGCCCCGTCCCCGCGCTCCCGATACCCGACCAGGAACGGGCCGCGACCACCGGCCGTCCCAGCGCGCCTGCGCACCCACCCCTCCGCTCTGCCCCGCAGGCCGCTGGGACCCGCGGCCGCCGCTCGCGGCGCAACCACCAGCCAATGGGCGGGCGGGCCGCCTGTGTTTCCCTCCTTCAGCCAATCAGCGCTCGCTTCCTCCCGCCTCCCGGCCAATGGGAAGGGCGCTCTTGGGGCGTCGTCACATTCAAACCGGGCGCAGCGCGCGGACGCGCTTGCTCCGAGCCGCGTCCCGGCCCCGCAGCGGCCTCGGTGAGGGCGGCCGGGCGGGGGTCGGGGCGGCCGGGAAGGACAGCGAGGGGGAAGGGACCGGGCCGGGGAGCAGCGCAGTGAGGGAAGGTGGGTGACGGGGCCGGGGGGGCAGCAGAGGTGCTGGTCTGCGGTGAGGCCGCGGGAATGCTGGGCCGGGTTCCTCGGCAGCCCCGGGTCTGCGGCTTCGCTGGGCTTCCGCCCCTAAGGGCGAGGAAACCTGGCTGTGTCTTCCGCCTCACGGTCTTTGTTTGTGCCACATTGCCTCACCTCCTCCGCTGCTGCTCAGTCTCTCTCTTACTTAGCCCAATTTTACATCCTCATGTCTTATCCTTCCCGTGTCTTACGTTAGATTTTAATATTTTTCTATTTTATTTCTTTCCTAGTGTTCTTTTTTTTTTTAGTCGATGGCGGTTTTTCTTAGTGTTGGGAGTTTTTGTTTTTCTTTTTAAAAAATGCTGTTTTAGGACTCGTAAATAAAATAGAAGGAAGATTATGCGCTTTTATAGATAGTATCTTTTAAAGGCTGGGTAGATGCTTCAGAAACAGGAGTTATTTTACCTCTCCTCTATAGAAGACATAAACAAGCAATGTAATACAGTAAATACAGTATTTCAAGACTCGATGCTGTTGCTTCTTTTTATTATCAATGAGTATTTTTGAGTGTGTCAGATGTGGAATCTTACCACCAACCTGTAGTGCCACTTTATCCATTTACTGCTCTCAAGTCTCTGTCCTTTGGCTCCTTGTGTAGTGGGTCTGTATAAGGGGTTGAAGTTACTTTAACTACTATACTTTATTTAGAGGTAGTTCTTGCTGATCTTTGCATTATGTGTTCTCCCTGTTCCCTGGTTCTCCCTCACCTTCTCTCCTGTAGGAATTTCTGCATCTCAGGTATGCTGGAGTGGAGCTGGTGCAGTTACTGCCTCAGTTCCCACTCAGTGCTTTTTAACAGCGTGTGCCTGGTTTAGGTCTTCACTGTTGTCAGATTTTAAATGTATATATACATACCAGTGAAATTCATGACAAATGATCTCTTTGAGAGTAATTATGCAGCAGATTAACATACAAAGAACCTGTGAGTACTTGCTTATGGTTTAATGTGTGCATGAGTAGAAAGACTGCTGGCAAATCATGACAATATGTAGATGAATATGCCCTTAGTGTACTTTTTATTCTCTGAAGGTCACAGCAGGCTGACTTATTTGGAAGTGCTTGGCCTCATTGAAAATATTGTCTTTAAGCTTTTTTTAATTCTGTTTTTATTACTAACTAGGATTAGTTTAATTGATTTTGATGAAAACTGTATTTCTGAGATATGAAGATTAGGCAAGCTTGCACAATAAGCTTTCAGTCTTTCACCCATCAATTTTTAATGCACAGGAACTTCTTCAGGATGGAGAACTTCATTTCTTGCCTTTGGGTTCTTGGGATCATCTGAGGTAGTCTGGCCCTCATCTATCTTACCTTTTTGACAAGGCATATCCATTCTTCAGGAGAGTGTTTCTCTGCAACACGTTGAACCTAGAGCGGTTAAACAGCACACCAGAAATGTAAGTTTGATGTGTATTGTTGTGACTTCAGATCAAATTTATCTAGAAATTTATTTTTCTTTTTGTCTACTGCATTTGGGAAGCTGCAGGAAGAATACTGAATCTTTGATATTGGTGGGGAAAATGTATAAAGACTGTTTAAGAAATCCAAAATCCTCCTGGGAATTCTTAGCAGTTATGGTTCTAATGAGATATTGTGGTGTTTCTTAACATGAGGTAAATTTTTTTTGGTTGTCCTGGTGCTTCAGGTTCTGGAGAAGCTGACTTTGTCCATACTTTGAGGGAGTGGGTACAGTTGAAAATCAGATCTCTGTGGATATTCTCACCCATAAAGAGATGATTTCGAGTATCTGATTTCCTCTAGCCCTTTCTACAATGTTTTTTTAAAAGGCAAAACTGCAATGTGTACTAAAATTTTCCTTATGAAGTAAATAGGTATTATCTGTGTGATGATACATATCTACTTCTTAAGAATACTTAATTTACTTCATAAGGATACTGTGTGGTGACATGAACAGTATTAGCTATAGTAATCACCTATGTAATTTTTAGGAGCGTGATCCCCAAAAGATGGGACAGTTTACAGACCCACTCTCAGAACAGCCGAAATTGGCTCTGGGGGAGAAATAGGTATTAAAGCTGGTTGCAAACAAGCATTGAAATTAAGATCAATTCAGTGTACATTTTTGAATATAAATAAGAGGGGGGTTCCTTTATTTGCTTCTGTTCAGTGAAACAAAAATAGTATTTCAGATACTACTGATTTAGCATACAGTGTTTAGCTTTCAAAAGATTTTGGGGTGTTTTCATCATAGGTCTTGCCTGAGGCTATTTGAGTGTCTCTCCAGACCCTTAAGATGCTAAGGCCTCCTTGTAGTGGTAATGTAGATGGTGCTTTTGCTGGACTAAGTATTGGAATTTACACAGTGAAACTGTGTTTTGAACCTACAAAACAACACTTCTGTATAGATAAGAGCAGGCTTGGTGGGCCATATTTAGGTCAGGATGAACATGGAATATTCCTGCTTTTGCCTTATAAGCAAGCTCTTTTAAGCATGATAATCTTTCTGATTTGTGGTCTTTGCTTGGGGAAAGCTGGGAGCCTCGTGCTTTTAAAGATATGCCAGCTTCTGGTGAATAATGCTCTAAAAATTATTTGTGGGACTTCCTGAGAGTTGTGCCTGATGCATTTTTTAGATAGTGGGGTTAAAGGTAGATAAGCTTCATTCCATTCAATTCTTTCTCTAGCAATAATTGGTCTAAAAGTAGATCTAAAGTTTCTAACCCTCTGGCAACTTTTTGTTGATTTTTTTATACACAAGTACAAGAGGACAAAAACCAACATTTCACTGTAGAACTAAACTTAGTCTTTCTTTGAGCCCATTTAATCTGTCTGAAAATGCATTACTTTCCTTGTTTCTGGGCCCAATTTCACAGTAATTACAATGTCAAACCCCTGAATATGCACTAAATTCACGACAGTTTTTACTAGAATTATGTTCTTTAGATGCATGGAGCATGAATGTGGGAAAAGCTGTTTATTGTAGGCAGAAAAGGAAGAAATCATTAGGGTTTTTTTAGTTTTAGCAGTTTTGCTCTGGTCAGACTGCCTGAATTCTTACCTCTCAGCTGTATGCATGTATTATCTCAGATGAGGAACTGTCAGAATGTTGAGGATTTGGCATAAGTTTGTTCTTATAAGAAGTCTTTGAATCTCTAGACCTCCTTTCAGAAACTTAAAAATAGTTGTCACTTGTCTTTGTCCTTTGAACAGAGGAGAATGTGAATTCTTTTCTGCTTAACCCACTGTGAGAACTAATTGCTGTAACCTGTGGGAAAGTGTGGATTAACACTGTGTGCTAAAGTAAAGCCAGCCTAATTATGAGTACAGAATGTGATTTAATGTGATGGACTGGAAGCTATTTCAGGCAACACATCAAACTCCTCATTTTATTCAAATGATGAATATACCTGATTGGAAAGAGCTACTGTGGAGCATGAATTAGGATTTGGGTGGATCAGTTAAGTACCAATTCTTTTTATTTGTCCAAGTTGTCTTCTGCAAGGTAGTTTACTTTGTATAACTTGTATACATTGACAAAGGCTTAAATAGAGTATTTGTTACATAATGTGGTTGACTCTCAAGCTCCAAATGATACATGAGAGGCTTTGCCGTGGTAATTCCAATCAAAGTGAGCTACAACAGGGTTCTTCAGTAACTCCATTGTTTTTTAACCTTGTGCTTGCAGATGGAGGAGACAGACCAAAGTGAAAGAGGATTGCCACAGATTACATCAATCATGAATAGAGTTAGAAACTTGAAAAACAAATACAGAAATGAAGAGAATATCACAGATGAATTTAACTATACTAAAATCTCAGCTGATACAACAGGTATTTAGTTTTGTTATTCTACTCAGTTACACAAAAGATCTTAACATAGATTGAGTGAAAGAGCCATTAACTGAAATGATTTCAAATTTAGTGTTTTTTAATATCAATCACCAAAAAGTTAATTTCATCTCTCCTTATTTCTTAGCTCTGTTGCTTTAATCTTGTTTAAAAAATAGTCAGTAACTGTCTTGCACAAAAGCTTATAAAAAGTGTTTTCTTCTGTACATGCTTGCTGCTGTTTTAATCAGTCTCTTTTTTTTTCTGTCAGATAACTCTGGAACTGTCAATCAAATAATGATGACAACAAACAATCCAGAAGATTGGCTATGTTTTTTACTTAAGCTAGAGAAAAAGGGTGTTCCTCAGATGGATGTTAGCCTACTCAATAGACTCATTGGCCGTTACAGTCAAGCAGTGACTGCGTTACCTGCAGAAAAGTACAGTCAAGATGAGAGCTATGCTCGCATCCTTGTGAGATTTGCTGAGTTGAAAGCGTAAGTATAAATTTTCAATATTGAATTCATAATTCTATTTTTGAATTAAGGTAAGAATACCTTGTTTCATTATTGTCTTCTGCAACAAATTATCATTTTGAGTGTGGAAGGTAAGTAGCTTTGGTTAGTGAGCTTATCTGTTGTCTCCACAGTATTTTTTATGCTAATAAACATGCTTGTTTAGAGCTATTTGATTTAGAGATGTTAACACACTTTTTTGCTTGGTTATCTATGTAAGGTGCAAGAATGAATAGCATGAAATCCTTTTTTGAGCTTTATTTTAGTATGCTTTCTCTCTTACTGGACAAGATCATCACAGTTTGATTAAATTAACTGCCTTAGTATAGGAAGAAAGTGTCAGAACATCATTATCTAGTTCCATACTTTGAAAATTACTTTTGGTTGTGGTCATTTATTGCATTATTCAGTGCAAATTCAAGCAGTGTGGTTGTACAGATGTGTTCAGACATAATTTGGGACAGGGTTATGATTAGATTTTTTTTGGTAAGGGGTTCTTTTGTCTCTTGAAATAGTACAGCAAATATTTTGATGAAGAGCTGTAATTGAGCAATGCAGCAATCTAAGAATCAGAGCTGAGCAAGTGGTTTTCCAGTGAGCATAGCTAATATTTTTCTTTTATGTTCCCCTATTTGACTTTTTGGCATATGGTTTCATCTTGCAGTGTGATAAATGTCTACTTCTCTGAGCTGTCCTTTGCATGGACCTTGCTGCATCACTGTTACTAAAAGCACACAGTGAGAGTAATCTGTTGAATCTCCTGTTGAGAAACAGGAGTGAATAATGACCCTGTGAATCTTCAGCATCTTGAAGGGGGAAGGTGTTTGTGTGTAAGTGGAGTAAAGAATCTCTTTCAGAGAGGCTTAAAGATACATTGCAAGATGGCATTCTTATTCAAAGATCAGTTGCTTTTCTTCAGAGCAGAAATTGTGTAATATAGGCTTCTGGATCCTAGTTTGTGGAAATTCTTTTCCAGAATAGTGATCAAGTCACATCTGTTATCTTATTGTAGGAGAGCTTAAGTTCAGAAAGATTATTTCCTACGTCCCTAATCAATTGGACCTATTTTCACTTGATCTGTAGAACATGGTTTGAAAGGGGGGGATACTTTTAAGATGTGTGCAAGAACATAATCTTCAGTATTCTGTGTGATGTATTGCAGAAAGCAAAACCAAAGTTGCTGTCAGTAGCTTGTTAATACATGAATAGTATGACAGTTCTAGTTGTGGTGTCTCACTGAAATATCTTCAGTTGTTTTACCACTACAGCCTCTAGGGACCTTGTGGGAAAGTAGTCTGTCTTGTTTCACTATTAAAATGCACTCTACAGCTGTACTAAAATAACTTACACTTTAGTAGCCAGCATTACAGAATTTACCTATCTCACTAGGTAACTCAGGTCTGCTCTTTTTGTTTTCTGCTGCATATTTTTTAATTGACAAATATAATCAGTCATATATTTCTTGACATGCCTAATAAAAATTTCTTTTAAAAAGATGAACAAGCCACTCCAAACTCCTTTTAAAAACTGTACCCACTAAAATCTGATATAGCATCAATCCCACTGAAACTTCACTATAGGATCTCCCTAAATGATGATTATTCATTTGGAAATTGATTTCAGATACTAGCTTGTTAATAATTTTTATAATCTAATACTTTTTTATGCTATTTCTTGTTCAGAGTAGCATATAATATCAATTATTTATGTGGGACTACATTTATGAACTACATCTGTAATCTCATCTGCAGTGAAATTACTTTGTTGGTTTTTAGTCCAACCAGTCAAGTGTTGATTGTAATCTTTGGAGATTAACTTAATCAGTGGCTACTTATTTGGATCTTTTGTGTTTGACATGTTTACTTACTGCTCATAGTGTATTCTCATTGCTCATAATTTTTTTGTTCTCAATTTCCCTGGTGTTCTACACTCTGCCTTCTCTGTTCCTGGCTGTCAGTTTGTCCAGTACTATGTATTTTTGTCTTTCTTGGTTTTAGGTTCTGTTAAAGAAAATCCTCTCATCTCATGACTTTGAGTGCTTCTAGTTTATTTTTTAGCTATTGCAAGTAAAGCAATATTGATACTACAAGTTAAGTGACACTGATAGGTGCTCTGATACTACCTTGTGTGGGAGATGTGCTAGTCAGTAGAATTGTTTGCTGTTCTCCCAAATATTCAATGTAAACAAGGTGGAAGAGCAAATCAGCATCACAAACTTCAGAAGCAGTGGCAGTGGCTTGAGATTTTAGTATCTACTGCCATCAACATTATTTTGTTCTGACTGTAGAATGCTATGGCTTGAATGGGTCTTGAAGATCATCTAGTCCCAGCCCCTCCTGTTGTAGGCAGGGACACCTTTCACTAGACCAGACTGCTCAAGGCTTTTCCCAGCCTGGCCTTGAATGCTTCCAGGGTTGGGGCATCCACAGCCTTCCTAGGTAACCTGTTCCAGTGTCTCACCATCCTCACAATAAAGAGGGTTACCTCTTTATTGTGACTACCATAATTTAGGCCACCTAGCCTAAGTTGCTTCTTTCATTTTGTACCCATTTTTGCTAGTTCTACCACTAGAGTTCCTGACAGTAAGTCCCTTTCTGGCTTCCCTACAGGCCCCATTCAGATAGTGGAAGCTTGCTGTGAGATCTCCATGCAACCTTCTCTTCTCCCGGTGAACAGCCCCAACTTTTCTAGCCCATCTTCATAGGAGGGGTGCTCCAGCTGCTTAATCATCTTTATGATCCTTGTTTGGACTTGTGCCAATAGGTCCCTGTTCTTTTTTGTTGGGAGCTGAATGTAGTGTCTCAGGTAGGATTTCCCAAGAGCAGAGGGGCAGAATCACCTCCTGTAACCTGCTGGCCATGCTCCTTTTGGTGCAGCCCAGGATTCTCTTTGGCTTTGTGGGCTCCAAGTGCACACAGCTGGCTCAAGTTGACTTTTTAATCAGCCATCATCCCCAAGTCTTTCTCTCCAAGCTTGCTTGCAATCACATCTCTGCCCAACCTTTAAGTGAGGAACTGCATTGTTCCATTCTTGGCACAGGACCTTTTTGTCCTGGTATCTGCTTTAGCTGCAGTCTGGCCGTGCCAATACCTTTTGACCTATTGTGATACCAAGGTTGTCTGAAGAACCCTTGAGTGTGCTCTGAAATAGTTGAAGACAGCAAATGCTTCTATGATTTTCTGTATTGTACCTTTGCAATGCCAGACCTGCTCTTGTGGAGTGCTGCTGGCTGTAGCACAGTGCCACCAAGCGTGTGACACTTGGTGCCTATTGCTAGTCTTAGGTCTTGTTCTGTGTATTGCTATTCAAGCTGTTGCTGCTTTCTACAGGAACTTAAATTTTAACAAACTCTTTGAAAGTGAATGTAATACAGTACAGCTTAATTTATTTCTTTGCCTGCACATGGGATATTCTGTGCTTGTCCTATTGTTTTGGATGATTAGAGCAGAGTTCAGTAAACCTATGTGACTAGTTACATGCCTAAGTAGCATGAACAACTTCTTTCATTCAAAAATTCATAGAATTCTACTCAAAGTGTTCTTTAGCTTTCCATCTCGTATTTTTCTGTACTTTTACTTTGAACCATGGTCGTAAATTATTTGCTCTTCCCACTTCTAAGTGGTACCTTTGGGTACCTGTTGAGTCAAGGGGGAACTTAGGAAAGAATTCCTTTATCTCTTGATTACAGATGTTGCTGGTAAAAGTGTTAAACTCTTTTTTTTTTGTCAGTTGAAACATAATATTAATGTATTACATAGTGATATAGATGTAGGCCTTTTGTGTCTTGACTGGTATTTGCAGAGGCTGTAGTTGCTCTCAAATATTTAAATGTTGGTGTATTTAAAAATATTTAAATGCTGTGTGTAAGCATGAACCTGCTCAGCAATCTGTGGCTGAATGTAACACTAGGATTAAAGTTTGCCAAAAGTAAATGAACTATTAAGAGCTTAAGGATTGAGTCCTTTGAGTTTTGGGAAGGCTCACTTTGATAACTTTCAATAATTAGAGTTTAAAATTCTTTGACTATTTGTAGCTCATCGATTGCTCTAAGAAAAAGGAAAATCTTTAGCCTGTAGATGGGTTACTTTTTCAAAGTTATTTAAAGGCTTCATCCAGTACATGAAACTTCATCCTTCTCAGGCTCTTCACCTTGTATAACTATGAATGTGCTGTCTTTCACAGTCTTCAAGATCCAGAGGAAGCACGGGACCAATTTCATCTGGCCAGACTGAACTGCAAGAAATTTGCTTTTGTGCATGTGGCTTTTGCACAGTTTGAGCTATCACAAGGTGTGTAAAAAAAACCAAAAACAATCAAACTTGTTTGGTGTTGCTGTTCTGTGTTGTTCTCAGTTTGGTTGTTTTAAACTTCTGCTTCCTTACATAATTTGTAAGGAAACTGATAGGTGTTGCATCAGAAGAAAGTAGGGATTTTTTTAAACTGAAGTTTACTGAGAGTGTGTGTTCGCTTTTAAAGTGAAAATATGCACACAGATCATTGATTTTTTCTGTTATAGAAATAACTGTCAAACCAGGTGAAAATTGTTAGTAGTTTCTGCTTTTCTAATTTAGAGTTTGCAGTGGAAGGCTTTTGAGTAAGGCTCCTCCTGCATTGAAAAGTGAGGCTCAAATACTTTATTTGCTTGTGGAAGAAATTTGTCTTCTTCCAAAAGGCATCTGTAGATTGAGTATGTTTTTTATTAAACAAAAATACACTGTCAATGTGCAATTTGTTTGCCCTGGTACTTGCTAGCAAGGCTGTGTTGGCTGCCCACTGGCTTGTGTTTTTGGATGTCTCTTTTGTTTCCATGGGGGATTTGAGCAGTGACATATGTCACGCCACCCTGGGTATTTCTTCCTTTGTTACTTTTCTCTGTTTGAAAACACAAGCACATTCCATGAAAACTGTTTCCTTATTTGAATGGAAAAACTTGATGAATATATCAATTTTTTGTGATTTTTTTCTTTCATTTTTTTTTCAGTATCATGCAAGTTGTTGTATATTATTGCATGTTGTATGTATTTCTCATGTGGCCTAGTGTGAGAAATTCTCCCCAAACGTAGCTACACTAAATAAATTAATCTGTACATTCTGCAGTCTAGATTCTGAATACATTTTGCTGGTTATCTGTCTTTTTTATTTCTGGTTTTTTTTCCACTGATAGTGTTTTTGTCTATACATTTTTGCTCCAGTACTACTTTTTAACTGTATTTTAGGATATTGTTTAGATGCTCAAAGTGTGGCCCATAAGGCAGAGCCATTTCATGAAAATCAAAGTAGATAGTCATTTGTCATCTCAGATTTTCCAGTTTTTCTTTACTGGTAAATTGATTGGCATTAGAGCAGGAAAGGCCATCAACCAACTTCCCCCTCCCAAAAGTACATGTTATGTTTTGTGAATGACTCCTGTACAGGATGGGGAAAAAAGACAAAAATCTGGTTGTTTGTGTCTTGAAATGACACAGTTTCTGTTATGCATAAGTGAGTTATCTGACCAGTCTTGTTCTAATTTAAATTTATGATATTGAACCTCTAAACAGTAATAAAAAGATGATGATAATTTATTTAGTGAGCACTGAATGTTTATTTGAACAGATAATTAAACACTAATAATGCAATAACAAAGATATTGTTAAATAAGTGTAATAAAACCTATTGTGTAATTCAATAAAGTGTAGAAATGTTGCTACAGGTTACCAGTGACTAAATTAATCCTGTAGTTATGGGATGGGTTCATGCAGTAGTTTACCTTAGTTTGACAGTAAGTAATCAACCTAGAATGAAGTCCTAATCCCAAAGGAATGATCAGTTATGATCGGCTTTGTTTTATCTGCAGTGTGCTCTCTGATTTGCATCTGTTACCCTTGAGCTGATCTAGGTGTCCTTTAGTAATGTGTATGGAGCTACAGTGTCCCTGCTGGGTGCCTCAAAGAGGATTAGTGGGATATGTGAGTTGTAAATTGTTACTTAAGAGTGCTGTTCCTTTTTCACTGTGTCCACTTAGGCCAGAGGGAAAGGAGGGTAGTACTTTGTTGCTTCTTCATCCCAGTGATTTCAGCAGTGCTTGGCACACCTGTCAGTGCTTTCTTTTGCATTAAGAAGAAAAACTTAATTGCACGTTCTCTTCCTTAGCTCACTGTTTTGCTCAAGATAAAAGCTCAAGTTGTGAAATTAGATTTGGTAAATTGATGTTGATTTCTTAATAATTTTAGTGACCTGGAAATGGAGTGACAACAGTAAAGGTGCCATTCTGGTTTTTGTGGCTCTTTTTTTACTGAAGTACTGTCTAAAATTTCATTTAAGTCCCCCAGATGAGGAGTTGTCTTGTCAATACTTGGGTACCTTGGGTAGTGTGCTTGAGGATGATTTGCTGTGAATTGGTCAGAACTCATGACTACAGATAAAATTCTACTCTTGACTGTTTCAAATCTTATGCCAGGGGGCTGTATTCAGGCTTTTGACATCTGATGAGGTGGACTGATTGAAATTCAGCCTTGATTTTGTGCTTTGGTTCCTCATCTGTTGAGGGGGATGAAACAGTTTTTCACATACATGTTTTGCTGTCATGCTCTTTCTTACTCAAGGAGGCACACAGTGCTAGGAGGAATTACTTTTGAGTAAGAAGGTCTTATTGAAGCAATGTGTGGTTACTAAATATAGCAAAAGGTAGAATCAGAATGCTGATTAAGGATTCTTAGATCCTATCCACTTTGCTAATGATTTAGGAGAAAAACCAGTATTTGACTATTTGTATTTGACAGTAACAAATACAGTATTTGACTATCAAAACCAAATTCGAACAAATTAGAACAAAATTTATTTAAATTAAGTTATAGCTCATCTAATTTTGGTGCTTCCTTGCTTCAGTGATTGGCATAATCCATTTAATATTTTTAATATTCTTAAAATAGATTACTTAAAGCTTAGGTTCCTGGTACCTACACTGCGCTTCCACCAACCTGAACTACAGGCAAAGTGATGTCTAACTTCATTTATGAGTGGAGTTTTGAGTGCAGGGGACATGGTGATCTTAAATATACTATTATGCATATACTTGAGTATTTCTTATAATATGTATGTGGCATGAAGGTAATAACCAAGCAGTTTTTTTTGTTGCTTTGGAATGGAGGAAGAAGGGCATTTGGGGTTTCAGGGGCATTGACAGCTGTAGCAAAACATTGCATCATTTTGCCCAGATGTTCTTCAAACCAATTAAAGTATTGTGGTTACAGTACACTTTTTTCCTTATTTGACTTTTTCTAATAGATGCCTATGAACATGTTTGCATCTGTAAATTGACTGCTTCAATGTGGTTTAACACATTCCCTTTCCTACCCCATCTCTCTTCAAAGTTCTCTGTTTATGCCATTTAGTAATGTCTAAAACTGTAATGAAAAAATATCCTTTCTTTTCTTAACTGTAGTGCTGTCCAGAGCTGTTGTTTTATTTAACAACAGCTGTTTTTAAATGTGATTTCTATTAAGTGCATTAAAGATGTTTGATAATATATGCAAAATACAATTTTTACCTGGTCAGATCTAAATGTGAGTCCATAAAAGTCATATTTCCTTGCTGATACGACAGAAAAAAATGGATTTTAGAATGAGTACAATTTTCTTACAATTGCTATAACACTTAAAAAAATACTGAGAATACATGTTTTGTGACTTGGTGTTCAATTTAATGTGAAAAACTGACTTTGTGATTTGCTTTTAACTATTTTCAGGCAGTTTCCTTAAAATGGCAATGTAAGGGAGGTGTCCCTAATGAACAATGGCTTCACAGAACTATGCAAAGTGAACATAAGACAACATGAATATAACCATCTTGTTAAAAAAAATCTTGCCCCAGTGTAATTGTTTTTTTTTCTTTTGTGATGTCTAACTCTGTGCTTCTTACACTTAGAAAATGAGAAGAAGTGTAAGCAGATCCTTCAGAAAGCTATGGAGTGCTCTGCTGTTCCTCTGGAATTGTTGGAAACTGCTCTGCAAAACTTACATTTGAAAAAAAAGCAGTTACTTTCAGATGAGGAGAAGGAGAACTTTGCAGGTAATTGCATTTTCTTAAAATACTGGTTGCTTATGCATGTTGTGTTTCTAGATTGGAAAAAATCACTAGTGTTTGTCACTTCTAGATACAAATTCAGAATCTCTATTGCCCAATAAACAGATATTTGTCTGTATTGTAAATCTCATTCCTTCAATGCTTGTTTCCATCTTCAGTGCAGTGACTGCAGTTTGCAGGAGCTGTGGTATGGTCAACTGATTCTGCAGAGGGCGTTCCTCTGGCTGTCCGCAGGGATTTGCAGTTTGTAATGGAGACTTACAGCTCTAAGTGTGCAGTAAGAGCTACTGCTGGTAGAGAAGAATTAGGACTGAAATATACGGACTAAACTACATTTATATAGTTGCATGGAGGTGTATCTTGTGACAGACTGGGAAAGAGTTGACACTCATTTCAGTGAAGTCAAATCTAGGAAAAATAATCCATTTCAACTTTATTTTGGAGAAAACCCATATGTTTGTCAGTACAAAACTGAAGTGCTTGGCTGTATCATAAATCCTAAGTGATCCTTATTGATGGATATATAATTTCAAATAGGGAACAGTTATTTCTTGAAGTTTTAAGAGATAAATTTGTTTGGAGTGGGATTGAGCAAAAAATATGGTTTGACTTCAGCATTGAAGTTGTGTAGCTAATTTTTTCAAGAGTGATGTCTAACACTTCCATATTTTTGCATTGTGTGAGGACAGGATTAATGTAAAATAGGTCTGATTTAATTTCCTTAGGGATAGATCTTCAGGAGTGGTGTTTGAGATGTGGTTGGCACTTATTGAATCAACCTTTGATTGAAACACTAGTGGAGGTGAACACTTTTAATAGTATTCAGCTATGGCATTCATTTCTAATAAACTCTATTTTGTGTCTTATTCTGTTTATCATTAATCAGATGTAGACATCATAAATGCCACTACTGATGTACAGATGTGCCACAGGAGAATATCTTGAAGGATACCAATATTCTTCATGGATTGTATAATTTTTTGCTGACCTTATTGACTTGCTGCTGCAGGGCTAAGGAAATACCTGTGAGAATGAATGGCAAAACTCTGCCTGCCAGTTAGGAAGCAGTGAACTGTGGGGCAAGAGTAGGCTCATTTATTTTTTCATATATATGGGTTTGTAATTAGGTATTTGAAAAATGCAAACTATTAATTTAGTTATTTAAAGATTAAAGTTTGAAAGGTAAATAACACCAGACTTGAAATATCTCAAACTCTGGGACATAAAAGGGGTAAATCACTGAATTTGGCTTTAAGTGAATTTGTATGGTCCTCTGGAGCAACAGAGGCTATTTCAGTATATTGGCATTCAGGTTTTTTTGTATTACCATTTTTAGAGCTGCTTTTGAAAGGTTTTTTATTTGAAAATATGAATGCTGTATATGCAAATGCATTTGTTCACAGCTTCAAAAGATTGAACAGAATGTTTTTGACAGTTATATGCTGTTAGTGTTGTGATGCAAATATAAACCATGCATCAAGTCCAGAAACCTTTGGTTTAATTCCTTTTTTTCTCTTTCATTCATGCACAGCAATCTAAAGTATTTAACATACCAGGTGCAATCAAACATGTTCAGTTGGGAAAAGGTAGTTTAGTATTTCAGAAATGCAGAATCACTTTAAAATTGTTTTGAAGAGAGCCTAAGGTCATGGGGTCCAGCTGTGGTCAGGAGTATCATGAGAAGCAGATTGGCTGTCTTAGACTGTGAAGGAATGAAAGTATTGTAGAGCACCAGCTGGGTTTGAGAGTCCAGTGGTCAGCTTGGTGGTTCAAAAAAAATCTTTGAGGGAAAAAAGTGTGAGTTGCATTTGTGAGATGGTGATGGTCTTGGGTTGGTAATAAAACTACAGTGTACATTGAGGCACCTGTTTTATTTAAATCAGTGGTTTGGTCTGTTGGCACAAGTAGTTCATAAAATGTTAAGTATTAGAAATAGTCAATACTGCACTGTTCATCTACCAGAAGTCTGACTTCTGGCTGAAAGTAGAAAAGGGATATGAGAGAGTTCAAAAAAAAAAGTAAAATCCATTTTAATGAGCTAAGTGCTATATAAAAGTCCTTAAATTGTGATTTATTGGAAGGCTGTGGATAGCTGTAGATGTTGTTGGTCAAGCAGATCATTTCCTATACTGATGGAACACAAGGCCTATGTGACGTAAAAGATCATATTATATAGTATCTTAGAATCTTTGAATGGTTTGGGTTGGAAGGGACAATGAAGGGACATTGGAAGGGACATCATCTAGTTCCAACCCCCTGCTATGGGGCAAGAATACCTTCCACTAGACCAGGCTGCTCAAAGCTTTCAACCTGGCTTTGAACACTTCTTGTTGCCTTTGATTTTTTTAATATGTTCTTTCGTGTCTATCTTTTTTTAAAAAAATCTTGTAGCATTGAAGAGATCTTAATCAAAATAACTAGATATTAATTTACATTTTTAAAAAAGGGTTTGTCGGGAAAATAGCTGAGTTCAAGTGATTGTTTATGTGAAGGTGCTTAAAATAGCTTGTACTCCACATTGTTTCCTAAATGATGAATTAAACTATATTGTGATGGGTATGTGTGTTCATTAAGGTATTGATACATTTTCATTAGTGTATTCTGAGTTCTTGTGGTTTCTTTGTCTCTAAGAAATGACCTTCCCTTCACCTGTAGGGAAAAATGTGAAAGACTGTTGTTCTGAACTGTTTGTTTGTGTGTTTGAGGTTCTAGAATGACTTTTCAAATAACTTGAGTGCTGGTTGTGTTTATATCTGTAATATGTACTTTCACAAAATGTATTAAGTTGACTTGACATTTCATTTTAAGATTATTGTACAACTTCATAAATCTACTGCTAAATATTCAGTAATCAAGCAGGAGTCTCTTCTGGATTAATATGAGGCTGGTGAATGAGCTTTTTGCTATTGCCTGCCTTGATACTCCTGACCTTGCACAGCTTATATGACCACTCTCAAATTTGCTATCAGTGAAATCAGCTGGTTCAACTTAACCCAATTAATTGCTTAGAGTAATTTAGTTGAATTTGTCTGATATACTCTGATTCTAACTATTTTCCCTACAGTATCAAGTACACAGGAGTCTGGACTTCAGAATATAGGTGGAAATCACAGAAGCTTAAAAAAGAATGATTCCAATGAAAATTCTTCTACTATTAACAGATCTTTATTTAGGTAATGTCTTAATTTCTTATTTAATGTCTTATAACATCATTTAAACCAAAAGCAAAGACATACACTACAGTGTTGTGTGTGTGTTTTTGTTTTGTGGGGTTTTTTGTTTTTGGTTTTGCCTTAGGGAAGAGAAGTCACAGGAGCTGGGTGCCCTAGTTAATTACCACAATCCATTGAGACCACTAAACAAATCTAACCAGGTAAAACATGTAGCATTTTCTTTAAAATCTTAAACTCTTTGTTTTGCTGTTCACACCTGGTAACTTTGAATTTGTTCTAAGATTTGCCCATTTGGGAGGATTCCTGTTTCCCTGGTATCTGATGATGGTGACGACATGGAGGATTCAGATGTCCCACTCACGGCTAGTATTACCAAGAGGTATGGTTATTGGGTTTACCTGCATCACCACAGACTTGACTAGTCCTTTTCAATGATACTTTTATTGGATAGTGGAAATGTCAGATGTAAATATCAAATTTGACCAGAAGGATAGAGACAAATAGTCATTATAGTTGCAGCAGGTAGTACAGTAACCTACTTCTAATCTTATGGAAATTCTTTCTATGAAAGCATGTGAAGATGAAGAGAAAGTGTGTTCTGGCTAATCAGTAAGCTCAAAAGAAATGAAAATTAAAATGGAAATAAATTTTGTTCAAAATATCTTTAAGTTTATGTAGTCCAGTTTTTAAAATAAGAGAAAAGACAGTCTTGCCACTCAAGATATTTTTAAATCCTCATTTTTTAGGACTTCTTTGTATTGTTTCTCACTTGACTGAGTGAGAATATTTGCAACTTGTAGCCAAAAGTCTACACACTACTATTTTTTTCATCTCATTCACCAAAAAGACCATTGCCACGCTGTGTTGGCCTGTAATGTAACTAAGAATGTTACTTCAACAGGCAAATATCCAGCTCCAAACAAACAGCCTTTGTTGCACCTTTTCCACCATCAGAAACAAAACCTTGTGGGCGTGATTTGTGCAGCCTGGGAGATTTGCAGGTAACTTAAATGTTTTTTAAATACATGGAGGAATTCTAGCTATCCTATGATATTAGTAAGAAAGATAACAACAGCTTTTTCAATTCAAGAAAGAAATAATGTAGGATTTCCCTTTAAGTAATCATTTGTGGCTAGAAACATTCATTATGGCTTTTAAACTCGAAATTTGTTATGCATAATAGGGCATTAAAAAAGAGCTTTCTCTGAACAGTACATCTGATGGGAGCAATGGGGGAGTGGTGTTTGGAATATGATTTATGAAGAGGAGATAAACAGATTTCAACTTGACTACAGGACCTTTTTCAGCTGAAGTCATGAATTTTACCATGGGAAGTACCCTATTTAAGGAAATCAGTTCAACTAAGTTAGTGTTCTATGGAGCCATCAATTACAGCTTTTTATAGAGATTTTTTTCATCACAAAACAAATGTCTTGCATTACTATGTCTTACATTTTAATGTCCCATGTCCCCATCTGCTAAAAGAAAATTCCAGAATAGAAAACACTTAGGCCTTTATTATAGAAACTATATTATGAAAATTCAGGACGTTGATGTATTTAAAAATAGCATCAGTAATACTTGTCTGTGTAACCTGCACAGTTCCCTGAGGCATGTTTGCTTTGCAGTGCACCTGCCACTTAATCACCTTAAGGAAATATCTTTTGTATAGTACTCCTGAGTTTTCATTTGATTGTTTTTAAGATGCTTTTTATGTTCTTTAGTCCTTACAAGAAAAAGCAGCTTTACAGTTGCAGATGTTGGACGAGGGCAGCTCAGGAACAGCTACCAATTCAACTGTAACTCTCAAAACCAAAGTGGATGCAAGTCTTGTGACCAAAAGAGCAGGTAACTATTAGTGTCATGTCTGAGTAGTTTGAAATAGAATGAGCATTGAAAATGTTATTCTGTATTTTTTAAAAATGTGTTGCTAAATAAAATGTTTTTCAAAAAGTGGAAGTTACTGCATTATTAACATATTTTTGGAGAATAATTCTTCAAGTTCTTTTGAAAACAGTTTTGCTGTATTTCAGAAATACTTCACTAGATATTGCATGGATTTTGACTGTTGTGTGAAGTCAGCTAGAATTAGGGATGGTATTAGATTACATTATGTTGTCTTTCTGGAAAATGTTGTAACCAGCTTGGATTTATAGCAAGGATTTCAGGGCTAATAAAATCTAGAAGGTTGCTATTAATTATTTACCAACTTCATGGAATATGGAATACATGTACTAACCGCCTGTGGTTAGTTGCTAACTACTTCAGTGTTTCATAGGAAAGCTGGTTCCCTAAGTGGCTTTCTCATACTGCTGAAAAAATTAGGTGAAAATGTTTAATACTGCAAGAGTTAGATTTAGGATTGTATAAGTACATATGTATTGCAGGAAAGAAACATTTCAGTTGAAAAATTGTGATTTTTTTTGAACTTCAGTCTCCCCTCAGCTCCTCAATGAACTTTTCCCACTGACTTGCATTGGGAACAGTTTGGGTTTCAGGTCATACTTGCCCTGTTTGTGTTTCATTCATGTTTCCAGGTGAGATGTTGGTTGAGGTAGTTCAGTCCTTCAGCAGTTGACTTGCACTAAGCTGCTCAGCATGGGATGTTGCTTTCTAGTAATTTGAAAAGAAAACTTTTCTGGCTTGTGAAGGAACACTCTTAAGCTGTGCTGTTTTCATTTTGCACTGTCACATCCCACCATTTCACTCTTGTACTACCTGTGCAAAAGGAGCTAGGAGACAGTGCCAAGTTCCTCTAGGCGTCTGGCTTCAGTCACTGCACTTGGATTATAGGTTGCCTATTGCTGCAGACAGACTTCTAACTTGGAGTGTGGTAGTAAGCTTATCTTCAGTGCTTTATAAACCTTCTCAATATCCTGGGAGTTGTAGTACAATTTGTGAACCTACTCTCATTGCCTGTGTTGGTGTAGGAAACAGTTGCATGTCTGTTACTGTAACAGTGTTATCCTAAGACTTTGAAGAAAGTTGCCATTTTACTACAGTGAATAGAACATGCAGCCGAGGATTTCATTATGTCTTTTTAAGGCCTAATTCCAGTAAATCATGTGTGTTTTAGTCTGATCTAGAAAATGAGGTAAAATTATTGTAACTTTTCAAGTGTTGAATATTGAATCATTGTAATAGTCTGGTTTTTGTTTGGTTTTTTTCCCACAGAAAATAAAGTTCAGCATCTGGAGCTGAAGACACCAGAGCCCAGGAGTCTGGAAAGTCAACAGCAACAATCTAGTTTTGGTGAAAGCTACAGAAAGCAGTTGGAGCAGACTAAACTAAACTGTGTTAATGCCAGAAAAAAAATGCCAGCTCAAGAAGTGTCACAGAAAAGCTGCTATGGAGAGGTAAAGTAACAAAAATACATGTTACATGTGTGCTAGCAGCAGCCTTCTCATGTTGAAGAAATTATTTCTGTGTTCTTAATTGTGGCTCCTTGCTTTGCCCTTTGTAGGGAAAACAAATGAACATTGAGCAGTCTGGTCATCCTGTTTCAAGACGATCATCACCATCAGATGCTGTTTCTAAGAAAAGTGACCCATCACACGTTTATGGAACACCAAGCACCACATCTAATGATTATATGGCCTGGTAAGCCTACCATGAGATGGTAGCTGATCTCTGGAAGGGTTTAAGCAGATTTTTACAGGGTTTGTTAAATTTTTCTGTTTGATAGCAAACATTCCAAGTACTTCTGTGAAGTGCCTGACTTTGAGATTCAGATTGCATTTAGGGACCTTTGTCTTTTTGGGAAGCTTTTCAGCATTTGAATATTTACCATCAAATCAATAAGTCCTTAGCAGAGCGTTTACCTTTTTCACTGATCCCTGCTACATGACACTTTCTTTTGGATAAATTTTTATGTGGCTGAGAAGCTTTTTAGATTGATAACTATATATCAGTTTATTTCCCATGATGCAAGTGTCTGAGGTTTTTTAAAAAGCACTTTGATAAATCCAGAAGCTTGCAGAATTAAGCACTTACGTTAGGAAATTATAGCATTTGTTTATCCATGTTACCTTAAATAAGGCATAAACCCCTATGCCTCTGTTGGCAAATCTTTCTAATTATATGATTACTTTTTGTTTTCATAAGACTCTAGGATGAATCATATAGGCCAAGGTTGTATGCTGAGTAAGTACTGTTCCTGTTGGTGGAACCTCTGTCTCTATAGCTGTAGAATTCAGACTGTAGGTAGGGCATGAACCACATAATTTCATGAAGGAACATGATAATAATCCTTGAATAAATTCTCTTTACTTAGTTTGTACATGCTAAATATGCAGAACTGCTGAGTGTTTCTGTATTTGGACTGGTTTTGTCCTTTTTTTTACTTCTGTGATTTTACTCTACCAAATGAATCCTAGTTATATACATTTTTTCCAGTTCTGATCTTGGCATTTGTTTCTGTAAATACAATGGGGGAAAAATAAAGTATGTTCAGAAATGTAACTAAAGAGATGGTAGACAAATCAGGAGAACAAACAAAAAAAAGGTTTTTTCACAATCTTTAGTTTTCTAAAATCCATGATCTTTCTGCTCGTACACAGTGTAGCTAAAGCTCTCAAGGCAATAGTGAGAGTCTTTTAAGTTGTCTGTCTTAATATGCTTACTTTAAAAAACAGGTAATCTGAAAAGTTATTTACTCAATAACAGTAAGCTGGAGAAGAGTAACTGGCTCAAATCTTAGAGTCATCTCTTCTAGCTTTATAGTTCTTTTACTTTTCAGTTGCTGGGAAGTGCCAGCTATTGTCTGAAGACAGTGAGTTTGTGTTCTTAAAAGTATTTGCTAAATATGTTCTAGTTTCAGTGTATTCCTAAAAGGACTTCTAAATGAAGATGAAGTGGTCTTAATGATAATTATTGAATGAAGTGGAGGCTTGAGCCCTTGCTAGTCAATAGGGTTTAACTTTCAAGAAACACTGAAGATTTCAACTTTGTTGTTAAAATAATCTGAAGAAAATACAATTAATGCAGATATTCATTTTTTTGTTAGTTTCAGCACACCAGTTGTAAAGGACAAATTTCTACCAGGATGTCAAATTTCTACTCCCTACAGCCAGTTCCCTTACTATTTACCACATACTCCAGCAACTCCATTTCAAAATCAAGTTGGCTTGAAGGTAACAATTTTCTGTCATTTTAGCACATATTTTCATTGGGAACTACTTTAGGTAAAATAAGTGTGTATATATATGTTTTTCATCTGAAGTTACTGTTCATCTTCCTGGAAGAGTAATGGAAAGTAGTCTAGTATTCCTAAAATAACTTTTGTCATGTGTATGTCTGAATTTAGATGACTTAAGTCAGATGTTGAAAAATCAGTTCAATTTTTTAAAATGCTGGAGCCTTTGTCTGCAGTCTAAGCCTTTTCAGGTCTGTCTTAATGACAGAGAAAAGAACTAGAGCCTCTATTTTTGTTCTGCAGTGCTTTTACAGTGGTATTACCCAGTACAGTACCATTAAAGAGATGCAGTGTGTGTTGAAAATCATGACTTTGAGGGAGGTAAAAGATTTCATTTTGCCTCCATTTTTCTTAGTTTTCACAAATTTTGATGCATTTGTTGTGGCCTGACATAATGTAAAAATGGGTTACCTTAGATGTGTTGCAAATTCAGGTAGGAACCTTCCCAATTGTAGATAAAACTGAGGGATAGATTCAAGCCTCCTACCAGAGGATAAGTATTGATAAATTGATAAATCAAACTTGAGGCCTTTCTATGGCCTGGTGTAGCAGTTATGGGCAATGGAGGCTGTTTCAACTTCACACTACTGCAGTCTTTTAGCTAGTAATTAGCTTCACATAGAATGGTAGATGGTTTCAGTACAGCTCTGAAGTTTCATGCTGAGGCTGAAAGTCTCTTGGATAATGTAGTTTCTGGCGTTATATGTAAAGAGGGAGGTGTCTCTAATGATCTGGGAAACCTTATTAAAGAAGATCCTTTCCTTGATTTCCAGTGTGAGGAGCATTGGCACCTTTTACATGAGTGCAGTGATGTCACATGCCAAATGATGATCAGTGTATGGGGATCTAGCTTTCATTTGAAGTTTCTTTACTGCTTATAAACAACTTTATCATCTTCAGAAAGAGCAAGACAACTTAAAGCATTTTAACTTAATAGAAAGTAGAGCTCTCTTAAGTTCTGTTGCATGTACCAATATTTATTTCTTAACCTTTTCTATGTGTACACAGATTCCAGCTTCTGTACCTTCACATGAATGCCTTGTCATCAATGGAAGAGTTTATACAGTGTTAAAGCAAATAGGTAGTGGAGGCTCAAGTAAGGTAAGGTGCTCCTTTATCCTTTTAGACAGTCACTCATTTACCCAGTAGTACAATCTATTATAAATACATGTTGAAGTCACCTAATGAGTGCTTAGTGTTAACATGTACACGATGTTTGACCCAGGGAATCTAGAACGTTGCTGGTGTGCCATGCTTAGACTTTTTGCTCTTGAAGATAATTTCTGTGGTAGAGTAAGCATTAAAATTCCTGGTAGAATTAGCTCTTCTGTTGTAAGACATGTGCTGCATTGTGTACATCCTAATGTGAGAGGCTGTTGTTTAGAGCAGTGTGATTACACTGTTGGGAAATGGGTGACTTGTGAAGTTGATTGAGAGCCTGAAGGAGACAGACCATCTCTTAACTACTTCTGTAACTTGTGTGAGAAGTAGAGTTGTAGCTATGTCTGAAGTGGTGAGTGAGATGCTTTTTACAAGGAAATCTGGGGTCATGGGAGCTTGGGAAACAATATTGGCAAAATCTCTTGTGTTTGTTATAGTTCCTTACTTTCTTAACAGCATAAGCAGTTTAACTGGATGTTGTAGGGGACTGTGTCAAAGGCCTTACAGAAGTCCAGATAGATGACATCTGTCTCTTCCCTTGTCCACTGGTGTAGTCCCTCCCTCACTGGATTGATCAGACAGACTTGCATGCGGTGAAGCAGTGCTGGCTCTTTCAAATCACCTCCCTGTTCTCCATGTGTTTTAGCAGAGCTTCTAGGAGGATGTGTCCTAATTTAATTACTTAGAGGTCTTTCCCTTTGTGAATCCATGTTGACTGTCTCATCGTTGCATTCCAGTAGTACCCAGTAGGATATTCTCTGTAGTTTTTGCAGCAACTGAGGTTAGGCTAACAAGTTTGTGGTTTCTTGGGTCTTCCCTCCCATCCTTCTTGTCAGTTGGACTAATATTAGCCAGCTTGCAGTCAGCAGGGAACTCCAGAATGGGAGCTCTCTTGCTAGTGTATGGTTGTAGAATGAGGTAGGATGGCAGGGACTTGTGTGTCATTTTCTTATAGTCTGCGTAAAACAAGACTAAAGTAGAGCAGAGTATGCATGGGGTTTCGTGTTTAAATATTGCCAGGGATGGAGATTTCATAGCCTATCTGGACAAGCAGTTTTCCTGTTGGACTATATGACAGTGAAAAAATCAAAACATCCAATCATAATTTTCCTTGTTAGCTATGTCTGTTGCATCTCATACTTTGATGGTTCAAGAGGAATCTGTCATACCTTCCCTTTAAATAGCTGAAGACAGCAATAGGATTTCCTACAGCCTTCTCATCTTAAGACTAAATGAGACTTTGTGCTCTCAACCTTTTCTAATGTGCCATGTGATCTAGCCTCCAAATGATTTTGGTGTGACCAAGTGAATGTGTGAGGGCAGATCAAACCTGTATCTATGGGAGTGTTATGTCATAATATTTATCTTAGGAACACTGCAGACTCATGATGTACTACACCTGGTGAAATATAATGTGGTGCCAAGATAGCTTCTGATAGAGGCTTGTTTCTGTTGTAACTGGCGTCTTTGATTTTTTTCATGCTGACTTGAATGAATTTTTCGTATTGTTTCTTCCTTTTGAAAAGGTAGACTTTGGTATTCTGGGCAAGTTGAGATGGAGGACCATGGTATATTGGAATTAGGGATGAATGAAGTTATTAACTGATACTGTGTTTTAGGTGTTTCAAGTACTGAATGACAAGAAGCAGCTGTATGCTGTCAAATACGTGAACCTAGAGGAAGCTGATCAACAGACTGTTGAGAGCTATAAGAATGAAATTGCTCATTTGAGTAAACTGCAGCAACATAGTGATAAGATCATCCGCCTTTATGGCTAGTGAGTAAATACTAACTTTATTTAATCAGTATTTCACTATAAAAAGATATTTCCTTCACTTTTAACACACATGTTTTATTTTTAGTGAAATTACTGATCAACATATCTACATGGTAATGGAGTGTGGAAATATTGATCTCAATAGCTGGCTTAAAAAGAAAAAAAAGATGGATCCATTGGAACGAAAGAGCTATTGGAAAAATATGCTGGAAGCTGTTCACACAATCCATGAATATGGTATTCTTAAATCATTCTAGGTATTTGTATAGGATATATGGCAGATAATATGGATCTGGTTTAATTTTGGAGGTGGTATTGTTTTTAGTGTTGATGTAATCTTAATGATCTTCAAAGATGAGTGTTTACTGTGTTTTAAAAAAAGCAGTGATGCACAAAAACAAGGTAAATCTTGATCCAGAGAGATTTAGCTTGCTCAAGAAGGATCTCATAAGTATCACTGTTTATGCTGTCTGCTTTCTTTCAACAGCCAGAAAATATTTTGGTTTAGACTGCCTCATATACTTCTACTTGTTAATTCCACTTGTTCTGTTAGACTCAAATTTTAGCCACTCAGTCTCTCCATACCTAGCTTTGTCATAAATGACAGCTCTGCCATCTTTACTTTGACAAATTTTTTCAGCTTTCTCCTAGAGTTCTTCAGGTCTTCCTCTCCTCTTTACCTATATAATTGTGTATGCATCTATATTCTGTTTGTTTGTATAGTATAAAGGAGAGGCAGACTTGGATCTTTTCCCATATAATAACAAAGTGAGGACTGGTACATGTAGCAGAAAGCATCATCTATTTTCAGGACTAGAGCATTTAATAATATAGCAAGCAGCAAAACCTCTGAAATTCAGCAGGCATACATACATGTGATGCTTTGAAAAAAGACAAATTTTTGTAAAATATCAACATAGATTGGTTGATTATGTAGATAGTAACCAAAATGCATCTTAAATTGTGCAAGTAGAGTTTTTGAGAAGTCAGTTGTGTATATTCCTCAGTGAATGGTACCTTTAATCAGACTAAGCAATAAAATTATTTTATTTTAACTACCTGCTTAGCTAATTAAAGAGAGCTACAAGCATGGACTGGCCACTGAACTGCTCCAGAGCAGCAATCCAGTGTGGCCATGTGCCCACAGAGCTGGAGTGTCTGTTCCAAACTGAGACAAACTCTGCGACTCAAATTGCTTGGAGCTGTTCTGGGGTACCTGCAGGTTTGAATAAGTAGTAATTCTAACTATAAATTCATGCAAGTTAAGAACTCTTTAGGAAAAAATGGAAGCACTTTTACGAAATCTGAAGAGACTCGGATAAAACCAATCTCCACCTTCTCTCTGTGCAAGGGTTATGGGAATTGAGTAATTTACTTTAAACTCTTTTTTACAGGCATTATTCACAGTGATCTGAAACCAGCAAACTTTCTGATAGTTGATGGAATGTTAAAACTAATTGACTTTGGCATTGCAAACCAAATGCAGCCAGATGTGACAAGTATCATTAAAGATTCTCAGGTGAAATACTTCTGGAAAATTCATGTCCATTTTTCTGTGAAATGCAATAGTACCTGCTGATAATTTTGATTGTAATAACCTCATTTACTACTGAAACCTTATGCTGAATGGTTTTATATGTGTACATGAATATTCATGTATATTGATTTTTACATGTTTTTAATGAACAGAATAATAATGGCATTCAGCCTTAATAGAAACATACTTTTACGATGCTTTTTCATGTTTTGGGACAGAAATCTAAGGTTTCATTAAGTGAATTAAATTTAATGCATGCTTTACTTAAAACATTTTTCATTTTTATGGCTAGGCTGGCACAATGAATTATATGCCACCTGAAGCAATAGAAGATAGGTCTTCCTATGGAGAAAATGGCAAGCCTTGTTCTAAGGTAGTATGAGCTTTTTCCTCCTATTCCCTTCATGTTAAGAAGGAAGGAATTCAATCATGTGTCTTCAGATTTGTTTTTTTCAAAATCTTCCACTGAAATTTGATCATAAGAGAATTTATTGTGCTGGGATGATGGTGGGCAGAGTTGGAAGGTTAAGCTTCATCTCCCTAACTACCTAAAAGCATTTGGCAGATGGTGTTTAGCAAAATGTAAGGGCTCAATTACTGCATAAAATTGAAAGTAAAACAGAGGCACAGGCTTGAGCATTTTAGGGCCACATATGAGTTCAGGGTATCCTATTAATTTTTCTCTGCTACAGAGTATTGTGTATTGTAGAAAATTTTATAACCTCACCAGGGCAATGGAATGTGAATGATGAGAAAGGTACTGAAGGGAAAGCATTTTTTCATATTGGCAGTCAAAATTCAGCTGAGGTTACATGGTTTGGTGCAAAAGCATTTAAAATCCATATGTACTCACATGTACATGAAGATTAACTTTTTAACAGTTGAATGGAAGTATTGTTATGCAATGAAATACAATCTTGGCTTCCTAAAATCCACTTTTAAAGTATTTTATTCTCTATTTTTTAAGGATAGTAATTTTTTTTACCTTTTGTACTTTTAAATTAAAACTGCATACAAAGTGCAGATTTGTTCAGCTCATCTAAGCAAAAATCTAACCGCTGTGCTGAGGGTCAGGGTCTCTGTATGCATCTTTCTCCACTTCCCTCCTCTCCTCCACTCTGTGGTTCTCTTGAAGTACTTCAGCTTCAACAGGACAACTGCAAAGTTGTCCTGCAAGGAACAGCCTGAGTGTCATGGTTGAAATACAGATCTGAGTAGTTTAAACCCAGCTGAATTGAATTGTGGCTTTCCACTTAGGAGACATAGTGGTGATCTCTCAGGATTTCCTGGATTTAAATAATTTAGTATGCTTTTAGTTGTATTTTTTTTTAAATCTGAAATTAGAATCCTGCAGTTTGACTTGTTAAGGACAAACTTTATTTTTAAGTTCTTCAAGTAAGTTGATTTTCAAAAATAGCTTAGAAGAATAGTTGTCTTATGGAATATCAGTGAAGGAAGCCACAATACTATCTTAGAAGATAATGGTGTGCTGCCTTGGAGATTTTGTGTAATAGTAACAAACATCTTTTACAATGAAAACTGTACAAATACATGATAAATTGACTGAAAAGCTAGTTCCTTAAGCATAGAGTAATTTATTTTTTTAATATTAGATAAGTCCCAAAAGTGATGTGTGGTCGCTGGGCTGCATTTTGTACTGTATGACATATGGAAGGACTCCGTTTCAGCATATAACAAGTCACATCAATAAAATGCATGCTATTGTTGATCCAAGCTATGAAATAGGATTCCCAGATATTGCTGAGAAGGATCTTCAGGATGTGCTGAAGGTAACTGTTCCTTTTGTTTTAAATAATGGTAATTTCTTTAGTTAAAGCATATTTTATAAAACTGAATGAGATGTGCTTGAAAGACTTTCCACAAAGAGATGCTCACTGCTACTTGTAGTAACAGGCTTTATTCTAAAAGAACTAAGCTAGAGCTACTTCATGTGGTTTCCATATTAAAATCTCTTTTCAGCACAATACCAGCTAAGTACTGAAAACAGTCTGACTTAAGTCCTTTGGTTCAATAACCAAAGTAAATGCTGTTAATTCCTAGGACAAATCATAATTTATAGGTGAAACATTCTTCCTCTTTTTTCATTTGCAGCGCTGTTTAATAAGAAATCCTAAAGAGAGAATTTCTGTTTCGGAGTTGCTGGTACATCCCTATGTTCAAATTCAAAGCCATTGTCAAACAGGTACATTTATTTTGAAATAGATTTTCATTAAATAGTATTTGTAACTATGCATTAAAAACCACTTTACTCTTAGAGGTACTATGAACTTGTTGGTGTGACTCAATTTTGTTTGGTGCCTACATCTGCTTCGTGAAAGACTTCAGTATTTTAATTCTTAAACCTCTTGCAAACTGTTCTGGCAGTTTTTACACTGATAATGCATACAATTTCACCATAAGTATAAATAACCTGCAGGTGTCCCAAATGCAAAAGGAACAACAGAGGAAATGAAACGTATCCTTGGCCAGCTTGTTGGCTTGAATTCTCCCAATTCTATTTCTAGAGCTGCAAGGGTAAGTAAATTGTCTTTTCTATTTAATATAGTAGTACATGCTCATGCAGACAAAGGTTAGAATGTTTAGTAGTGAAAGCTGAAACAATACATATATGAAATCTTTAGCAGTAGCTGGAAAAACATTGCATATCTTAGCCTTTTATTTGCAAGGGTGCAGAATTTCTCTACATTCTTCTGAATTGGAAAGGTTGAAAATGGTGCCAGTAATCTTTACTTTTAGTTTTTTCTTTCCTTTCCACCTCCCAGTAGATCTGCTTTGCTTTTAAACTGCCCTCGTGTGGGGGTCTTCTAATTTAAGAACTCTCACTGTGGAAAAATTCTCAATTGATCTGTTAAGTGTGCACACTTTTGGACTGCAACTGTTCCTGCTTCCTGGAAGTTGCTGAGCTGTTAATGCAGTGCTATGTGTAAATTAGTTCCTGTGTGTTGAAGTATTGCAGCCTCTCTGTTTATTGCCTGAAAGAGAAGCTTGGTAAATCTTCAACTCTGTTCTTTCTACCTCTGTCTCAGAAGTGATGGTGGTAAAGTATACATAAGACCTAGAGAATGCAAAGCTGCTTTCATGGGGAGGAAAGCAAATTCAATGTATAATAAATATAAAGGAGTTCATGCTTACACTTCTAGTTGCACTTGATCTGTTTTGAATATGAGGGTGAACAAGTATTCATTCTTCTAACAAAATGGTGATGTGGCTGTTTGTGGGCATCTGAGTATCTCAAGTAAAGCTTGCATGCCCCCAGTACACAAATAACTCCTTCCATGCTGTGGTTTCCATAGTGGAGACATTTAATAGAGTAAACTTGATTTTTAGATCTCTCTAGCTCATTTCTTCTCTCCTGACTTGTGAAACTCTGTGACTTTGCCCACACTGCAAAGTCAGTGTATGTATTTTCCCCTGGGGACTGCACTGCATTACAGCTGGTACAACTAGGCTGTCTTAAGTGTGTTTTTGTTTTTAATTAGACAGAGCAATTTTAGTATGGAATATTTCAGTACATAACAATTTATTTCAAGTGGTAATGTTTGTTATATAGTTTGAATCTATGTGCAGTACAACTGTGTTCACCTGAATACTCTGTGTGTTTAACTTTCAGACTTTATATGAACAGTGCAACAGTGGTAAAGCGCTTGATGTATCAGCATTTGCAAAACCTGGGAGTCAAAAAACATGGACAACAAAGTGATGTACTACTGTTCAGGAGGCAACAGATGTCTGGTCTGTTCAAAAAGTATTTTGTGCTGCTAGCTTTTAAAAGGACACTCAGCATAAAGTTTGCATTTTTATATGTTCCTTGTGTTCTTTTGATAATGATTTCAGGTCATTAAAAAGAGCTTAACTGAATGCTTTTTACTGTGGACTCTTTCACTCCTTGCATGCTGCTTGGGTTGAGCAATGACAATGGCTACTTGGTGATTATGGTCTGTGTTACTTACAGAGCACTACACTGTCGGGAGTACAAAAACTTGTATGAGAATCTTTTAAGATGAGATCTTATGAGAAGCCAATATAAAAAGTTCCCAAAAAATGCCAACTGATGTACATGAAAAACATGGAATACTTTTTGAAACCTCTCCTAAGCCGTGAACAGTGTTATGCTGTTCTGTCCTTTGCCTAACAAATACCTTGGAAATGAACATTCTGTATAAACCACCAGTTACAACATTGGTAGATGCATGTTAATGTCACCCAGTTTTTGAACTGTTCCTGTGGTTAAGTGTTATGATGGAATCATCAGTATTGTGTTGAACTTGTATGAATAAAATGGCTCGTGTTGTATTAAAAATGCTATTACAAATTTAGTCTGCTTTTCAAATTTCAAAATAGGAATTCCTTCAGAATTCACAACAGTAATAAGTTACTAATTTGGGTTTTTAAAAGCATTAATACTAAGCATTCTCTTAAATGCTCTGAATGTAAGAAGTGGATTTTACATTGTTGTTATTGGATTGGTCAGGTTTTAACTGAATTAGATTTCTGGTGCGAGTGTATGTTCATACTTGCCCTCCCTTGTTTTGGGTTAGCTGTGATTCTCCACATCACACAGGGAGAGTGATCAGAGTGGGAATTATTCCTGATAAGGAGGACGGCTGAAGCAGGGACAGAGAATGTGTGCTCCACTGCAGTGTTGGAGTACACAAAGAACAGCACATCTCCTTCCTAAGAATAAATCTGGAATGATAAACTTAAGGTGTTGGTCTCATTGTCATTATGTGAAACAGGGTGTGGAATCTCAATTAGTCATCTGTCAGGTTAGTAGTTGTCCCATATTTCTAGTGAAAAAGTGTTGTTCCCCATAGAGGTCTTGTTCTTGCTCATTTTTTGAAAGACTTAGTGCTGTTGTTGCAGAAGTTCAGAGGTATTTCAGGCATAAGAGGTACCTGTGATAATTTTACTCCACCTTTTGTTTATAGTTTGTTATATATATATTAAAATTGTCAAAGTTGAAGCCAATGAAGAAAAAATCTTATTGTTCTGCACATTTCATATTCTAAACAGTTTGAGAGACTACTAAGGTATGGGAACTGAAACACTTTGGCTTTCTCTGGAAGGGGGGAAGAAATATCAGCCTCTTCAGAGAAAAACCTGTCAAGAAAATCTTTAGTCTGCAGAAGTGTCTTTTCATAAAGTGAAAAGTTTCCCAAGTCCTTGTCTAGATTACAGCGCTTGAAAAAATTATTTGTAATTATTCTAATGTTACAGTTGTTGACTTTAGCTGTTTTGCTTCCCTAGTTGTGTTGAATATTGAGAAGCAGTGCTATATTACTGCACAGCAGCGCTACAATAGCTACAGCTATTTTTCTTTTGTAGTGTATGATTTATCAAACCTTTCTCTTACTCCATGGCTGTTGAAGAACCCACAGGAAATTATAACTGGCATGAGAGGGAGCTTATGAAAGAGCCCTGGGGCTGATAAGAGGCAGTGGGTTATCAGTCATCCCTCTCAAATAATTTTTTTCCATTGCAGATGGGCAGTTGACTTATACTCCTTCCCCACCTCAATGATGTGTTGCAGGATATCTGTCTACCTTGGTAGCTGCCACTTACAAGTCTTCAATCTATTCCAGGTTTTTTTCTGTCTTATAGACAACTATCTCCCTTCTCAGGTTCTGCTGGAGTCTTAAAAGCATAAGTGAATTACAGAAATGTGTGATTAGTTTTAAAGGACAAGAAATAACAATATTAAATGTTGTGTAACAGGTAACTGCTAGAAGTTTTTCAGGGTTACAAAGTTTTCATCCTGCATTGCTGTCACCTTCATGGCTGCATTTCAGGACATTGTATATAATGGAGAGAGAAGATGGCTGGTAAAGCAGAGCATGTCTCTGTAAAGAGATAATGTTCAGTATAATACTATATCAGCTAATAGTGAGATTCCACAGCTATGTGAAGTGTACAAAGGTAAATGAGAACACTTCACTAAGCTCCCTGTTGTAATTCTTGTTGGAAAAATGGGTTTGGGAACTTACAGCTTGTAAATCTAAAACTGGTCCAAAAGCTCTGCTCAGCAGCTGGCACTACAAAAGAAACCTAACTGCAGAAGGGTCCTTTTTCATTTATGAATGGGTATAGCATGACTCAGTCTCCAGATTCCTCAGGAGGGTAAGTGGAGGGGCAGGAACTGACCTCTGTAGTGGTGGGAGCTGAGGAAATGGCAGGAAGCTGTGTCAGGGGAGGTTTAGGTTGAATATCAGAAAAAGGTTATTTACCCCAGAGGGTGGTTGGGCACTGGAGCAGGCTCCCCAGGGAAGTGGTCATAGCACCAGCCTGACAGAGTTCAAGAAGTGATTGGGCAATGCTCTCAGGCACAGGGTGTGACTCTTGGGGTGTTCTGTGTAGGGCCAGGAGCTGGACTTGATGTTCCTTGTAGGTCCCTTCCACCTCAGGACATTTTTTAGTTCCATGATTCTGTGACTCCACCTGAACTCTGCTCTGTAAGGTTAGTTGGAATTCAAACACTAAAAATTTAAGTTTTGAAGGCTCTGCTCATGCAGTCATTCTTCTTGTGACAGGACTCTAATTTAGGAGTCCTTGACAAGATCAAGAAAAGGAGGCTGTTTGCTTGCATATGCCTCTGCTCTAAGGACACTTGACCAAGGAACAAGAAAAATCTATTCACAAATCCATCACCATGATGCTGGAGGAGTCAAACTCCTGCTTCTCATCTAGTCTTGTGGGAGGCACTCTTAAGATGCTACTGCTGTACATGTAGCTGTGCAGGAGGGAAATGGTAAAATCCCTAACAGCAGAGTGCAGAGCAGAGGGTGTGAGTTAGTCTGAAGGTAAGTTGTCAAATTGTCACTATTTTGGTTCCTCCTGTGGATTTCTGTTCTTCCTTTAAGTACCTAATAATGGTTGCATGCTCAACAGTTTTAACCAATTCTGGGAGTGGTGGTAAGTATCATGTTAAAAATTCAACAGTTGAACAAACTTGAGTTCTAGCCCCAGTAGGAAGTCTAGCTTGTTGCTCCCTGAACTCTTCAGCAAGGATCTCTGACTAATCCTTGCAGATGTCAGTTATGACAATTCCTTTCTTCTGTCTTCCAGTTGTTTATGCTCTTATTGCCCTGCTGCTCACACAAAACAGCGTTCTCAGCAGCAACAAATACAATAAAAAGTGGTATTTGTTTTCTTTCTCTCTTTAACACTTTTATTGCTAAGGCATATCCTGTTTCAGGTAAGGGTGAACTGCTAATGTGGGAGTATTCCCTTCCTGCTTGATGTATATATCTCTTCCCAACTTGGTTATCTGTCCCACCTGCCTGGAGCACAAGGCTTGTCAGTGTGCCCTTGTTTGCTTACTGCTTCACATAAAGTAATTAGGAGATATATCTTGCAAGATAAAGGCTATAAAGAATGGAGCAGGCACTGCAGTGTGATTTACTTGTAGGATATAGAGGTGTACACCTTTATGGACACAGAATTAGTCTTTATACAGCCTGTCCATACACTTTCATGGGAGTTGCTGAAATGAAACCTGAGATAAAAATCTGACTCCTCACCTCAATTCCTTCTCTTGGCAGGTAGAATATTCACAGCTAAACAATGATGCAATTTGAAGATTCTGGTTCTAATCAGATGAATTGCTAAAATCCAGGCAGATTTTGCAATGAAAGATATGACTAATTTGAAGTGGAATGGTGGTACCACTGTTCTGAACCCTGAATAAACACAAGGAATAGGTCAGTTTTAAAAAATATCTGTCCATTGGTCTTAACCCTTATATATTGTAAGGCTCTCTGGCTTGTCTCTGTACCAACTTAATGTGTATGTTATGTGATAAGTGCAGGCATGCTTTGAGTTCCTCTTTGTAACATGCTCTATGTCTATTGCTTTTCCCCTATTTTGTCTCTGTTATTTGTATTTTAAATTGGCTTTTAAGTAGCTATATTTAAGGAAATATGAATTGGATTTCCACTTGCTTCCTTTGTAGTCTTGAATAGACAAAATCTTGGAGATCCCAAATGATTGTTAGCCTAGCACTGCCAAGTCATGGATAAAATATTTGAGAGTCTTAGCTCTTTACATTTCTTGTCTTGTTTGCTTTGAGTTTGTCAGAAGGCTGTTCAGTACCACAGATCTGTACAGTGCTGCTTGTGTTCAGTGACTCATTGGGGCATAAAGCTCTTTACTGCAGTTGCAGAGTGGCATTGTACTTTGAAATACTCTTATCAGGCATAAAACATGTGTTTGGATGTTCATGCAATGGGACACATAGTTCTGTGCAGCAGAAGGCAGTGAAGTCCCCTCCACAGTGATGGGGAAATGCTGGGTTCTGCAGCAGCTGCTGTGTGCTGGAGCGACTCCTGAGCTATCCAGCGGGAATCACTCACCAACATTGTAGGAAGGTACCTGAGTAATGAGGAGTTCTGAGTCTTCAGGAGGTCTTGGGTACCTGAGTGAAAGATGAGCGTCTGCCTAAATCTCTTTCAGTCTGATCTTTGGACTTAGCAGACGTCCAGCACTGCAAAGGTAAAGATATTACCTAACTGCAGTGATGGATGCTGAGCAATGCAAATATGAACAAAGCATTGGATTTTGGGACAGCAGATGAAGCTTCAAAGAAACCCTGGCTTTTGGCTTGCTGTTTGCCATAGGTTAGAGAATGCTCCTGTTGCTGCTCTAGCTTGTCATTTGGAAAAAAAAAGCCAACTCACATGCATCAGTGTTCAGAGCTGAGAAAGTAGGAAATTTTCATGTCAAGCTCTGCTCTGTAACATATTAGTCCAAGGAACTATTGATGTGCCAGTAGCAGCTTTTCAGGGCAGTTGATAAAGCTCTCCAGACCCAGGTGGCTTTGACTGCTGAAGTCTATAGGAGTTTGCAAGAGCTGTTTGTGAGGTGTTGTCCTGTGTGATTTTTAAATTAGCCTTAGGAACAGAGAAAGGGAAGGTAGTAAATATGATACTTGTCTTCATGCATGTTGAAGCTTGTAAATGAGACTACCAAATATGTGTTCCATAGTAAATAAAGTCTATGTTGACAGAACACAAAGGAATTCACATGGGAAAAAAGTATTCTAACATACATACAACACAAGGGGCTGTGGAGTGGTATTTGGGGATGATTCTTCTGCATTATGCATAGTTTTCTGAAAATGTCTGCCCAAAACTTTTGCCAAGAGGAACCAATTAGAATACTAATTATTGGGAAAGGATGAGAAAGCAAGAAAATATTGGTATGTTGCTATGTAGAGATATTTGGGTTGCATGCTGTCTGCAGTCCTTGAGAAGGTTTAATAAAGCTAGAGAATATGGAGAGACCCAATGCAGGCCTTCAGGGAGATGGAAATGACTTCCATACAAGACTAAAAGCTGTATGACTTCCTTAGGAAACTCTCACTAGGAGGAGTCAGCATTGCATAGGGCTAGGACATGATGAAATGATCAGTAAGACTATTAGAAATGGATGAAAGGAAGATCCTAGGGTTTAGTATGCAACATGTAAGTACATCTGAAGTATTGTGGAAGCCAAAGATACTAGTGTATTCACAAAGAGATTGGGTATATTCAAGGAGGTCAGGATGATCCTTGGCACTGTATGTTAGTGGTGAGATGTAATCTCTGGCTTGGGAATTCCCCCTATATATATCTCTGATTCTCTAAGTGCCTGGGCTGTTTTGCCAGAAATGAAATTGCTTACCTTGCTCAAAGGGTTCATGATAAAAAAGTTTAGCAGACCACACTGCCTTGTGCTCTGACCCCTGTGACAATAGATTCTTTAATTGGTTTGGTTTCTTTGGGTCCTGGCTAGTTGATTTCCATCTCCATGCCTGTCAGTGTGACACCTTTTGCAAGCAGCGTTCGAATGTATTTGCTCTATCAGTGTCAATGGAAGGCGATCGTGTTTTAGCAGGCATTGTGTACCAGCAGCAGCTTGGCCAGAGCTGTGCTGCCTTACCTTGCTTCCCACCTGCCTCCTGCGCCACTGCCTCAAGGAGTCAGGCAGGTTTTGTAGCTGTGCTGTAACTTCCCTGCTGAGATCATAGCTGTACCTCAGAAGGGCACCTGGAAGCTGGGATTGATCATGGCAGGCTGTTGCCTGGGTGTCAGCTTTGGAGCAAGCTACAAGAAAGCAAGTAGCTAGAATAGGCAACTAGAATGATGGTAGAAGCCGGGTTCAGATCTGCTTGTCGGAGGTTTGATCCCACAGATCCAGTTTTAGGTTCTGTACCCATGCTGTGGCTTTCTTGGCTCTGCTTGTAGCCACATCCTGACCTAGTTGGCACTAGGTCCCATTTCACACACTGCCTGCTGATAACACCAGCAGCAATTCCTGCCAGCAGCTTAGGTCGGTGCAGGTCGTGATGTTTCAATAACCACTTTGGCACACTGGTGGGTTTTTGTACATGGGTGGGTCCTGCAAAACTTGTTTAGCTAGCCCTTCTTTTCCAGAGTTCCCTGTGTGCTCAGTCTTCCCACAGCACCGTGCCTCACACTTTGCTATATGCATGTCCTTACACCCTGTTTCAAGGCAATAGCTGGAACCTTTCCAGTGGTGGTTTCATGGGGAAATTCTAGTTCAAGGAGTTCACAGTGGTCCTTTCAAATTCTTCTGGGTTTCACTTTAGATAGGGGCCTGGTATCATTTGGGTGGACTCCTGCCCATAATTCTGAACATAAGACCTCCATGTCCTGGAGTTTATGTTCTCCCAGGATCTGGAATAAGTGCTGAATAATAAGGACCCTGGGGCCTTTGCTGATCACTTTGTGGTCTGTCACTATACTGGAGTATTAAATCTTCTCCCTTCAAACTCTGGCAAAGGATCTTCTTGAGTTCAGGGAGATTCTGCTTTATGGAAGACAACTGAAAAATAAACCTTCCTACATGTTGGACATCTGTTCTTGTTTATGTCCTAAAACCTATATGTCTTCAAAAGGAATATGCAGAAAAACTGGCTGTGTAATGAGTCGATCCATAAACATTGCTAATGCATGGGTTGTGCATCCAAAGCTACATCCAAGCACATTTTCCATAAAAGCTTATTTATTGTGTCTAATTACAGTAAACAGGGTCACTACAAGTGAAGGCTTACTCATTCTATTTACTGAAACATTGTATCTTTCTCTTAATTTTGCAATTATAATAATAACTTGAAGTCCATATTGACATATGGTATCATAGGGGTTAATTGATTTTCACCTTGAGCATCTCTTAGAACATCATAGCCTAATAAAGAATTTCCTGAAGACAGGCCAAGCTTAAAGGAAAGATGAAGATATAAATCCAGGACTAGATGAAGCATCTACTTTATCTAAAGGAAAACCCTGTTGTAGCTGCTGGTGTGAATGGATCCAGATAAAAAAACCAAAACACACAACAAAAAGCAGAAAAGTCCAACCAGAGACAGGGAAGTGCTACATCCCCACTGTTCTGCCTTGTGAGCTGGTGTGAGCCTCTCTGGGCTGGTGTCTGCTCTCCTTTCTCCCAGACTTCCTTCTTGGCTGAGTGAGTCAGAATTTTCTATAGAGTGTTTTCCTGATCCACCTACTGAACTGTCTTTGCCCTTCTGTGCATCCTGCTTGGTCACATTCAAACATGATGCATTGAAAATGAAAACATTTCAGAAGTGTCACCAAGTGCCTTTTTAGAGGGAAATATTTATCTTTTCAGAGAATACTTTTCTAAGTACAATCCCTAGGCAGCGTTTTTTTTTCCCTTGGCTTAGGCAGCTATGCTTCATAGCAAGTAAAAAAAAACTAATGCAGAACTCTTCTTCTAGCCCCCTTTTTTCACTTCCAACAGTTTACAGCACAAAGTGAAAGGCTTTGGCACTAGGTACTTAACCTGCTCTATGTACAATTGAGGTTACTGTGACTTTTTCCTTACCACCTAGACCTGAATGACTGATCCTGAATTAAGGACGATAAAGGTAGAGGTAAGACTAAATTTTATTAGAATATTGGTGATGTCATTAATTATCTATGATCCTTAAATTTTGAAGGTGTTCCAAGAGCCTCTTTTCAGCCTACTGGAACAGGTCTTAATTTGCACTGAGCAACTCAGGCTTCTGATTTCTTTCTGAACCAGCAGGATAGCATCCAAAGTCACATAATGAACATGAATGTTAGTACTGTATGTTGTCATCTGTCTTAATGGTTCACTTTTCCCTTATTTCAGTCATTAAAAAGTCATGCCAGAATATGCATGGGAAGATATATGCAATGCCTCTTGATCTTCTGACTGTCATAAGGAAAGAAACTATTCAGTAGGGTCTCATTTATCATAAATACCCAATTGCATTTTGTGTCAATTTCTACATTATTGTTACATGTTTTTAATCAAGACATACTTTTGAGGTCAGGCTAGTTAGTCTTGCATGGATCAGCACATTTATTGCCTTTTGCAGTCTTGGTGATCTTCAACCATGTTACACTCCAAAATGAGTCTACCCAAGCTGCAGTTTCATATAGTAATCCTTTCAAAGTTACTGAAAAGCAGCTTGTTGTGATTAGAATGAAGGTCCATGTTGCCTCAGAGCTTGTCTCTGGCTAGTATGGGATGCTAAGGAAAGAATGGCCTGGGGCAAGTGTGCAGTGATGCATCTCAGGATGGTGATCAGCACCTTCCTTTCCCTGCAAATACAGCTGCTCTTCCAGTTCCAGGACAATGGAGTTGTGCAACAGCATGCTCAGTTGCAATGGCTACCATGCCTTTGCTCCGAGGACACGTCATGGTCCTCACTGAAAACTGAGGCAGAATATAGATTTCTTTTGGGGTTAGATGTAAATTTAGTTATGTGTCTATTGTCCTCATTTTCCCTGTTTCTTTTTATGTAGGAGAACATCCTGTTCATTTTGATTACCTTTCAGATGAGAAAAAAAATTGAAAAGTTCTAATACTCCCCCCTCTTTTTTTTTTTAAATAAAGTTATGAAATATTGTATCTGGAATTCCTGCTTTTTGAGTTTTTAGAAATCAGAAGCTGTATTCCTTGATCTGCATTTGTTTGCCCTGCCACTTTGACTCTCTGACCACTTGTTTCTAAAAGCGTATCTTGCAGTCCTTCTATCCTCTTTGCTTAAAATGAAACTGCCTGGCTTTTGGACTTACAGATTTAGGAGCTCTTTGGTAAGGAGAAATGTCTCTCTCTAGTTTGTGCCTTGAACTTTTTACTTTTGAGGTTGCCAGCCTCCCAAAGGGTATGGCATTTGGCAATATTAATCTCTTTTTTAGCCTCTACGTTTCTGGAGAGCAGCTCTTTCCTGTAGGCAGTGCTGCTGCCATGGTGGCAGAGGTGATGTCACCTGCTGGCCAGAATGGTCTGAGAGGAATCAGAATTCTGAGGAGCTTGGTCTGAGGCAAGCCATAAATGAGTGCTCTCCTCATGCTTCTGGTTTGGTGTGGCCACCAGCCTGCCCTGGGAAGTGCATTTCAGGTTGGGTCAGGACTGGTGCTTGGTGAGCACTAAGGACCAGAAGAGGTCTCCTCAGCAGAAGGATATTCTGCTGCATCTTCCATGTCCTGAACTCAACTATTTGCTTTGATCAAAGCATCACCTTTTAATTGCTTCATGTTTCATTTCTGCAAGTAACTTAATGTTGTATTTCTTCTGCAAGTAAATGCTGCTTACTGGTTGCCCTTGTATTAATGAGTGCAAACTTTTAACGTGAGCTGTGACTGTATCCAAACCAGGTGTGTACCAGTGGCAGTCAGAGTGCAGGTTTGCTTCCTTCAGCTGTCCCACAGTCAGAACAAAGTTCCAGGAGTGAGCAGGGTTTCTTTTCATGCTGTCCTGGGGTTTGTTATCAGTGATGATGCTACAAGGCAATAAGTCATTGTCCAGTCAATGCCAAATTGGTAGTGGCATTGGTGTAAGAGCTGCTGTGGCAATGGCAGCAGTCCCTCCTGTTCTCTGCATGGGCCTGTATTTTTGGCATAGGACTGGCAGGTGTTGACAGTGTCCTCAGACCACCTTCAAGCAACATGAAATGTCATTTAGCTTTATTAAATCTCTCTATAAAAAATAATTTTATTACTCAGCGTCTAGGTGCCTTTAAACATGTTTCTACCTGTACTGATAGCTTCCTCATCTGTCACTAAGGGATTATGAACAATCTTTTGTATTCATAGCTCTGCCTTCTTTTGGTAAGGTTTTGTATTTAGTTACAGCTCTTGTAAGGGCTGGCTGAGCTGTACAAAACCAACGTGCCACTGGCTGTGCACAGTTTAACTCACTTCTGATGCATGCCCAGGGAAAAATTTCTGCACTCACCAAATATCTTCCAGGTTAGCATTTGATTTATGTGTTACCTATGTTGACTGAAAGCACACAGAGCTTTTTGACTACATCTGAAAGGCATGTTTGAGGACAGGGATGGCAAATGTTTTTTGTCCAGAGTCAAACACTGGTCTTCCAGTAGTGAGTCTAAAATTTTCTGTGACCACAGGCTGTGGTCAAAGCTGCTGTTTCAGCTCAAACATGCTGCCTGCTGGGGTCTGTTTGTGCCTGGCCCACATGCCAGAAGCTCCATGTCCTGCTGGTGTTTTAGGAGTGTGTTGCCCATGCACTCATTCCTTCAGTGACTCACAGGTATTGTAATCAGGTTCTTTAATTAACTCCTTTGAGAGTTAAATCTTTACCAGGTTTTTAACAGTGGCTTGGATACTTTTGCATAGCAATACTCTAAAGCAGCTGATTCAGAGAACAAAGTTAAGCAAGCCATTTCTGTACTTAGTTCACTGCTTTAGGAGGTTTTGTATTCATTCCTGCTCATCTGGAGAGCTGCGTCTGTTTGACTCTGGTTGGCCATGATTCCTCTATGCACCTAGGAATGTTCTTTCTAATCAATATGGTTTGAGGTAGCTTTAGTCTTGTATTGCCAGTTCTTTCCACAACTGCTCACAAGATTAAGTCACCCTTGACTAATCTGATGGCTTTCTGTGGTGAAATGACTGGATCTGGGAATGAGGGGTGAGCAAGAGATGATGTTTCCTTTGACTTTAGCAAGACTTTTGGCACTGCCTCCCATAAAACTCTTGTAAGCATGGCAGGATATTAGGGATTGGGTGGAAGGGTGGATGGACAGCTAGAAGATGGGTGAAACGCTGGCTGGTGAAATGCTGACTGGCATCAGAGGGCAGTGGTTAATGGGTTGCACTTTCAGACCCCTGCAGTTCTCTACTTGTTGCTCGGGTGTGTCCTATTCTACATCATCGATGGCCTGGAGGAGGCAATGCAATGCACCCTCATCAAACTTGTGGATGATTAATGTTTGAGGTCAGGCATGGTTTTCCCAGGTAGGCTGGAGGAACAGATAAACAGGAACCCCATAAAATTCAGCAGGGGCAAATGCCAAGCCCTGCCCTGGGCACCAGGATAAGCTGGGACTGCTGGGGAATAGCTCTGTGGAAAGGGCCATGGTAGGCAGTGAGCTGGGCATGTGTGTCCCCCAGATCAGCACCTGCAGTGCTCTTCCAACAGAACCTCTGCCTGTGGAGTGTTTAGCTGAGGTAAATTAGCCAAACACTGCTGCTAAGTTCTGTGTCATTCCCCCATGATTCAAGTTCTCTCTAGCAGCAGCATGATTTACCCTGTGACCTCTGAGCAGTAAGTACAGCCATGCTCATTGTGTAGTCTTAAAAGTTAGGGATTTAAAAAAATTACGTGACCTGGGTGTCAGGATGTTTTTATTACATCCAGCCTCTCAAGGTCTTCCCTGTGTTCTTTAAGGCTGTTGGAGCCTGTTCTGCCCCTACACCTTTGTGATGTGACAAAGAGCGCAGTGTATGGGAAGGACAATCAGGAGGAGGAGGAAGCCCTGCATGGGTAACTTGCCACCAGTGAAGCAGCAGGTGGGAAATGGGATATTTCACATCTGCTGGCACTGAGAAGCCATTGGATGGCACATTGGTAGGGACTGATGTCAGGCAATTTGGTATCTACTGCCAATTTCCAGAGGAAGGCCAGCAATACTGCATCTGGTGAGGGGAATCAAGCTCAAGGACATTTGGTCTGTGGTTGGACCCAAAAACATCTCTATTTTCAGCTTATTCCTTGGAAATATCATGAGGGTAGTGCTACAACTAATCCCTCTTTTGAAGTTTTTTTTTTTTTCTTATATCAAATAATGTCTTGAAAGATAAATTTTTCTTAAGTGAGAAACTTTTGGTCTGGCAGTCCTAATATTGAAGCACATTTATTCCTCTGGCATTGCAAAGAGCTCTTGTGATGGGCAGGAGCTTTGTTTGCAGGCTGGGTTTGCAAGGCAGGGAGCAGGGACTGGAGTGTTGCACATTTCTCGGTGTTCTGCATCCACTTGAGGGCACCACAGCATTGCCGGTAGCAGGGATTTTGTTAACTGCTCGCGGGACTGTGCCCTGCACTATAAAGGAATCCTTAAGGAAAAAAATGCCCTGCATAGTTTATTTAAAGCCACCACGACTTGTAAGAATATGTATTTCTGCTCTGTTTGACCTCTCCCGGATTGTGGATGCTTTGCCCCAGCACACGAGACCCTCTTGTGGTGCACAGTTGTACCAGCCCTTTCCCTGCCAAGAGGGACATGTGCTTGTGGGTGAACTGACTCCAATGGAGGAAAAACAAGGAGTAATTTAGTTCTTAGCTCTGGTGAGAAACCAGCTTTTCTGGGAGAGGCAGGGCAGTGACAACTCATTTATTTGAGAAGGGCCTGTGAGCCAAAGGCAGATAGTGTGCTCAGCATGGGGAGTGGGCTGGGCAGGCAGCCCTCTGCACCCTCCCTCCAGCAGGCAAAGCCACTGCTGCCACTGAGATGCTGAACCTCTTCTTCCTTCCTTTTTCCTTCCAGGTCTGCATGCCATGCTTTCTCTTCCTTCAAGCATGGCTTTACTCTCAGGCTCTGACCTTTGCATCCACAACCAGCCTAGGGCAGTCATGTTTGTTACTGTCCTCTGCAGCATCCCCTGCAGGCATGCCACAGTCCAGGCTTGGGTGCAGCTGCATTCCCTCAGCCAAGGGAGTTCTTTTGGCAATAAAGTCACCTTTGTATGGCTGAGGAGGTCCCCCCAGCACAGCTCCTAGAGAAGCAGAGGCTGAACAAGCCCCAGAACGAAAATGGCCATGGTTCACCCTGCATCCCCTCAGAGGTGCAGCCCCTTGGCTTGGCTGCTTGAAGGACAGCAATGCTGACACTGGCTGAGGGATGGTTATTTGCTGGTTTTAGAGGGAGGTTTTCTGAATTTTCATAGAATTAGTAAAGTTGGAAAAGACAAGATGATCAGACTTCCAACTGGAAACCCAGCAATGTGAGGTCCACCACTAAGCCGTGGCCCAAAATGCCACCTCTGCAGGCCTGTTGAACACTTCCAGGAATGGCGATTCCATCACTTGCCTAGGCAACTGATTCTAATGTCTGACCACCCTTTCACTGAAGTAATTTCCCCCTAAACTAGCTCCTTCAGCACAACTTAAATGCATTTCCTTTCATCCTGTCACTTGTTACACTGATCCCCACCTGGCTACAACCTCCTTTCAGGAACCTGTAGAGTTGTAGGCTGATAAAAGGTGTCCTGCAAACCTCCTTGTCTCCAGGTCCCTCAGCTGCTCATTATCAGACTTGTGCTTCAGCCCCTTCACCAGTTTGTTGCTGTTCTCTGGACTCACTCCAGCCCCCCAGTGTCTCTCTTGTGGTGAGGGGCCCAGAGCTGGGCACAGCACTCAAGGTGTGTCCTCACCAGGGCCAAGTGCAGTGGAAAAGTCACTGCCCTGCTCCTGCTGGCCACACCATTTCTGATACATTCCAGAATACAATTGGCCTTCTTGACCAGATGGGCACAGCTGGGTCATGTTCAGCTGCTGTCAACCAGCACCACCAGGTCCTTTTCCTCTGGGCAGCTTTCCAGGCACTCTTCCTCCAGCCCATAGTGCTGCAGGGGGTTGATGTCACCTAAGTGCAGGACCTGGCACTTGGCCTTGTTGAATCTTACAGATGGATGGCTTTGACCCATTGATCCAGCCTGTCCAGATCCCTCTGTAGAGCCCTTTTGGCAGAGAGGGTTGGCTGAGGATGTGACTAAACCAGAAAATAGTCTGTCCCCACTAGGGCCAATTGCTAACAGGTCAGGAGTCCTTCACAGCACTGTAAAGAGCTGCCTGGTGAAACCTCCTGAGGGATACTTTGAATTTATGAATTTAAGCTTATTACCGGAGAGGAATAAAAAGGAGGAGGTGTGTGCTGCTCTGGCAAGTGTTGCAGGCCTTGGAGTTGTGCCCCAAAAATGTTTCTGTTTGCATTTCAGAGGCTGGGCCACTGCAGGCTTGTCAGCACACGAATGGACTCCCAAATGCATAAAGCTTTGGTAGGAGACATCTGTCCTACAGTGCCAGAAAGAATAAGAATTGATTTAATTTGGGGCTCAGCCCAGGATTCCAAAGGGCCCTGGCTGGCATGGTGCCAGGCAAATAGACAGGAAGAATGGGTTTGAATCTCAAATCTACCACCAGGTTGTGTGAAAAACTGTTGTCTTTGAGCTTCAGCTTCAGTAGCTGCACACTGCACTTCTTTATGTTCACATTCAATGGCCTAAAATGTAGGGGTGACATTGCTGTCTAGATTTGTTATTTATGGCCTCATTGAGAACCTTATCTTTCTCAGTGAGTCATCTCTTTCAGAACTCCTCTGCAACAGATGAAATTTCACCTGATAAAAAGACATTGAGCAGGCTGGTGTTGGTCTAAAGGGTGGGAAAAATGAATGCCTCTTGCCCCTGGGTCAGCTGCTTCCTTGCCAACTATTATCTCTCTTTTAGCTTTGCTGAATGAGGTTGGTGATCAGGCTGTGAGATTTGGGACCTCCAGTCAATCTGCTGAGCTTGTGCCAGCTGGGAGTGAGGTGCAGCCTGTACTCCCCACAGAGGGTGCAAATCAAACAACTGCTGACTTTAATGATGAACTGTTTGAAGAGAAAACATTCATATTCCTGGGTTCTACAGTGTCCCTGTTGTAGAGTTGTGGCACTGGGTCAGGTGTGTGAGGGTCTCCTACTGACCCAGCCAGCCCATGCACTGGGACTGTCTCTTGCTTCTTGAATCAAAGTGTGGTCTGAAAGCCCAGGGATCAACTCCACAAGCTGTTTTATCTCTTCCCTCTGTCAGACCAGCTAACCAACTAATTTTCTGGAAAGAGAACAGAGCTATGTGCTGTGAACATTGACTCCAGCAATGTTTCCATCACCCTTTTTAAGCAGTTTGGTGTAGGTGTCAGAAGAGAATGGCTCCTGTTCATTGGCATCTAAGAGGTCATTATTTAAGAGTGATCTCTTTGATTGATCTCAGTGATCTAACTGTGCCTCTGCATAGTTCAAAAGGGCACTGAGAATTAGGCTTGACTACACTTTCGTGGTGTATTTCTCCTACCTTTGGAGGCCCTGGGCTCTTCTCCAGTTGTCTATGAACTCTACTCTCCCTTTGAAGGTGCTGGGTAGTTCAGTTCTACTTCTTCTAAGTCTTCAGTTCCATTCTCTTCCTGCTCAATTGCTCCATCCATGCCACAAGGACTATCTGCATGCAAATCCCTCTGGCTCCTGGCTTTCTTTCATATAAATCCATTGGCTTGGCAGCTTCTAGTACCTTTACGTGGTTCAACCCCAGCCAGAGGCAAAGCCCCACTAAGCCACTTGCTCACTCCCCCACCTGCAGGATAAGGGAGAAAATTGGAAGAGTAAAAGGTAGAAAACTCGTGGGTTGAGATAAAGACAGTTTGATGGGGAAAGTAAAAGCTACTCACACAAGCAAAGCTAAGCAAGGAATGAATTCAGTGCTTCCATGGGCAGGCAGGTGTTCAGCAGTCTCCAGGAGAGCAGGGCCCCCTCCCACCTGGTGGTGACTTGGGAAGACAAACAGCATCACTACAAACATCCCCCCTGCCCCTTTCTCCTCCCCATCTTGTACACTGAACATGAAGTCATATGGTCCTGAGTATCCCTTTGATCCATTGGGGCCACCTGTCCCAGCTCCTCCAAACCTGCTGGGCTCCCCCAGTCTCCTCCCCAGCATGGCAGTGCAAAGAGTGAAAAGTGCTTGGCTCTGTGTAAGCTCTGCTCAGCAATAACAGAAACATCTCTGTATCATCAACCCTGCGTTCAGCACAAGTCCAATACACAGCCCCCCACAAGCCACTTGGGAAAAGCTAACTCCACCCCAGCCAAACCCAGCACAACACCTCATCTTCTCCAGTGCATGTTTCTCATTCAAGTTCTTGCTTTACCACAGGTGGTCCCCCTGGCCACTGTCTCTGCTGCTGTGAGATACAGATTTCATCTCTGTGTCCAAGGAGAGGCCATTGCAAACCTGTTCTCTGTTTCTAGGTCTAATTCTGTACTAATGATTCAAATTGCCTGGAATATCTACATGCAGTGGAACACAGGGATGAAGGTGCAAAGGACTCTGTTAATAAATTTAAGTGAAGTTACACAGTTTACCTTTTCTTTTTTCCTACCCTATATCTCCTGTGAAGATAAATGGGGAAATTAGTGTTAGAGTTATGTAACACTGGAGAGAAGTGCCTGCTTGTGTTTAAATATGTGTAGGTGTAAATGATTAAAAAAAAAAGCAACTTTTATGTCTGCTAAGTGAACACTGCAGCACTGGTTTCACAGTGTAAAGTAAAGGCAAAACCAAAGCAGCCCAACTTGAGAGTTAGTGTTCAGTAATACTCACTGCCCTGTGGCATCACAGGGTAAATATGGTCATGTTAGACCAGAGATTAACATTTTCCATTAATTTTACTTTTTCCATAAACAAGACAGCACTGTGTTATTTTTTGCTTTTAAAGCAGCATATTAACAAGCACATGCTGCTGGATCCCAATTAAATGTTAACTGCAGTCAGCTGTTATATGGATGGCTTATCAGTTGTTTTCTATCTGTGAAGTCAACCTGAATAAGATTCTCTGTCCTTGGATTTTGCAATTGCATCTGGGTAGTTTGGTTTCCCTTTAAGATGGTTAGAGTGAATATAAATAACATACTCATGGAGGTGATTGTCAGATCAAAAGTCACTGGGTTCTTGCAGAGAATTACCAGGTGTGGGGTCATCATCCTGTTTGTAGATAATCTAGCTGTGCATTTAAGAACTCAAAAGTCTACCTGGATTTGTCCAATGATGGAGTGAGAAAAGAAAATAAGAAGTAGGGAACTGGAAAAGCTTCACGATACTCTACAAACAGGGAAGTATTTTCCTATCAGTGCTGCTCTTGTTATGTCTACTATCATAAATAGCACCTGCTGCATGATACAGATACAGAAGGGCATATTCCAGCAACTGTCTTAGAAATAATGGTATTTGTGTGTCAGGGTTAATCTGCCTTCCTTCTTTCACATTTAGAAATCTTCTGGGCTTTGAGAGCAATAAGCAAGGATGCACCTGTAATTTCCTGGAGCTTGTTTACTTCTTGTCTTAATTTTTTTGGTGATAAATCCAAAGAAGGTCAAGGTCCAGTTGTTTTACCTGCTCAAACATCTAGTGACAAACAAGCAAACAAAACAAAAGGCAGGAAAAAAAAGGTTAGAAGAAAACATTTGTTTATGAAGTAAATTGATGCCCATTTTGATGTATCTTCATATATCATTGTTTCTTTTAGCTGTTTTGGACCACAGTATCAGCTGTGTGCAGCTAAGGCACACCCAAACCCAGCCACTAGTGTGATTTCATGTGGACATCAGTGATAGTAATGTTTATTTGAAACAAAGAAATTATTTCAGTGTTGGAAAAGAAAATTAAAGGGGGGAAAAAAACTTCCCACCTTCCTCTATTTTATCTTCTTTGAGATTAACCCTTCCATAGTAAGCTCTTGGCTCAGGCAGTGAAGTGCTAATTTCTTAATAAACAATAACAGTGAAAACAAATAACCAGTAGTAATAATTTTTCCCAATAATTTTATTTGCTTGCCAGTTTTCTTCCTTAGCTGTTCACTTCTTCTAAATGCCTTCATCTGTTGAGATTTCTGTGTCATGATTTAATATGTAACAAAATGCACCAAGACCTCACACCTAATCTCGCCCTTATCAAAATGTTCATTTTTCAGAAGGTTTGATATTACAGAGACCTCTTCCTCTCCTTCTATAATTATTTAATGGGACTTTCTATCATCTACTGATTTTTTTTCTCTTCTCTTGCTGCCTAAAATGACATTTTGGGTCAAGATGTGTGTTTTCTGAGGCTGTATTAACAATCTGCTAATCCTCTGGTCACACTGGAACACAAAGTCAAATGAAGGTGAGGAAGGCCAGCTAATAAAACAACTCTGCTTGCTTTTTTTTCAAACCTTATTGCTTGCTGTGGACACATGAATTGGGACTGGGAGTAATTCTTCTACAAATAAATATTTTTAGCTGTTCTGCATGCTGTCTTTAAATACATTCTATATTATTTGTTTTAACTTTAGAAGTTCTTCAAGTGATGTCTTGTTTTGACCCTACAAATAAAACCAGAATTACTTTTCCCTCTATGTGTTTTGATTTCATTTTTGCCCCAGGTTTTTAGGATTTAAAGGTGACACCTGTAGTCACAGTAAGCCAGACATCCCATGTGGATAGTTACTCAAAAAAAAAATTTGTGAAATTAAAAATTTCACAGGTTTGTTTTCTATTGGGTGTTCCATTCCAACACTTGTTCTGAAAAACAAATCTGTTCTTGGTCACACTTTATAGTTTATTAGTAAAGTGATGCTAGCACAACAGCAGAGCAAAGGTGAGTGCTGCCCTTTCCAAACTCTGCTTGCAGAAGTGTGGGGGACCGGGCAGGAGCACGGAGCTCTGAAGGGGTGACCTCCTGCCACAGGATAGGACCTGTTGGGCCAGCCTAGTACAGCTTGTCCCAAAAGCCTCTCCCAGCACTGGGCTGGGAACTGGGCTGAGGTACCCTCCAAAGTCCTGTCACCACAACATGTGTGTTTGCTGCCAGCTCCAGTCTCAAATGAGATCAATAATGAGCTGTGTCATTTGTTCACACTTAGGAAATTGTGTAACACATGATGGGCAGGGTATTTGGTGTGGGTTCAGAGTAGGAGTTCTAGCATGAAACATTTATATAATGAGATTTGGGCATTTCCCAGATCAGTTCTACTTCATGCTGAGCTGAGAACTTGGTAAATCCTAGCCCCCTATGGGAATAGCTGTAAACTGAGCATGGAGAAATCCTTCTGCCCTGTCCAAAAGAGAATTTCATCTCTACAACAGATGGTATCAAGTACTGACTTAGTGGAAACAAATTCTAGGGCCTTGATGCAGGAGGAGAGAGGAAAAAGGGGAAAGGTTTGGGTCAGAAGGACCTGCACTGTTGGATCTGAGCTATAAAGGGAAACTGGGGGTATAAATTTTTCAGTCCATCTGAGTTTGAATGTGACCTCTCACAAGATTATCACAGAGCTCTCACCATCCTGTCACAGGAACTTGGGAGGGTGAAAGGACTGTTGAGCACACTGCAGACACATGCTTCTCTTGGTCTTGTGTTTCTTTAAATGCATTCACACAAGCCTTGCAGTTAAACTGATCTGATTTGTGGTTTTCAAACCTTGCCTTTCTGAGCACAATTTCAATGCATAATGGCAGGACTCTAAGGTGTCAGTTCCCTTCAGGGTGGAAGATTTAGGTATCAGACAACAACTCCTAAGGACAAAACTCCTACATACATTTCCCCAGGTAGCTAAGGGAGAAAAAGGCATGTCTGCTTTGTTTCAAAGGCTGGTTGAGAGGTGACAATGTTTGCACCTCTGAAAGAAAAATACCTTCCAGTAGCCACTGTAAGCTAGGAGCAGTCACTGGCATGTAGCATGATAAAATCATGCTGGAACTGTGTGAGTCCCAAAGGAGAATGTTGCACACTTGATTTCTTACCCAGTTTTATAATGTGTTTGAAATCAGTACATTGCATACATTTCAGTTTCCATTGCTCTAATGATCTGATGATTTCCTGAAACACTTTAATGGAGTTTCCACTGACCTTAGAATAATAATGTTTTATAAAAAAAATGGTTAAGTGCAGACTTTTATGAGACAAATGGAGCCAGGCTTCTCTTTCAAAAATATGATTTTTGCAAATGTGCATGGTTCTAAAAATCTCAGAGCTGTTTTTCAGAGTGACAGAAATAACATAAATGCCAGAGTAAGCAGCAGTTGATCTTGCAACACTGAAGTTTCAGTACTAAGTCATTAACTGTATACAGAAACAGGTCCAGAAGAAGGTCTGAATGTCTTTCAAACTGCCACTGAACAGCAGGGAAGTGCCTCTGTCTTGTGGCCACCTTTGATTCAGCAACTCACATCTTCATAGAACTATTTGCATTTATCCTGTCCTAATCTGTTCTTATTAAATGTGGTCAGATTGATCTTTCCCTCCTTTCCCTCCCTTCTATTTTTAACCTGTACTATTTAACATTTTCAGGTTTCAGAATCTTCTACTCTCTCAGCATCCAAGTTCCTTCTACAGAGAGACTGTGGTTATCCTTCTCTGAGTTTGAGCATTTGAAATCCATTTCCTTAGCCTTAATTTCACATAACTGTTTGCTCAAAACCATACATTCTCTCTGGAAAGGTTTTCAATATTTTTCTTCACCCCTGCTGGACTCCATGGTTCTCAGAAGGCTGTCTCGTTCCCCAAGGTACCTTGACAGGTGAGCCTCTAACATGGAGATAGAAAAAGAAATTAATTTACAATTAACAGTATGACTCAACATCTTTTCTTTCTCCCCAGTTTTGTCAGACCAACCTGTTTCTGAACAAATAATTGCCTAAAGGCAGGCAGACTCATGCCTTTCAGTCTTGCCAGTCAGGTAAAGGTTTGACAGATTAAGTATCCATTGTTTTTAAAACCAGAGAATTTTATGTTTTTAAGTGCTCTGAGATCTTAGAAAATCCATATTTTGAGACAGAACTGCTTTTCCTTTTCCCCAATCTGAATAGATAGATATTTATATCAAGAATTATTAGTAGAGAAGTTATCCTATGGCAAACAGCAAGGGAAGTTTAGGCACGTCAATTTTATCACAGGGAAAATTCAATACATTAGTCTTATGTTTGTCATAAAAGACATCTTCTGATCTTTTTGTCCCCTATATATTTCAAAATAAAATGAAAGAGTTAGGGATTCAGTTTCTTGGGCCTTGTTAATCTGATCATATGTTAAATGCATAAAGCCAAATCTGAAGATATACACAAAATATCTAATCTGCCACCTAACCTTCACTTACCAATCTGTGGTATTTACAGAGTGCTGATCATTCAATTAGGCATTTATCTTCAATGACACAAGACAGACTAAACTTTGATATGATAGTGGGCTCCATATTACATTAAAAAGTTTATCTTCTCGGCAGAGGAGGGAGCTGAAGGAGGAGCTCCTCTTCAGAGCCACTCTGGAGATGGCATTGCTAGCCAGGAACATTTTCTAACTGTGCTTTGCACCACTTTTCACTTGCTGAGCAATAATAAGTGGTGCATCTATCTGTATTTAAAATGACAGATGGTGCCTGTCCCACTGCTGATAGGGGTGACTGTACAAACACCGTCTCCTCAGTGGGGAGCTGGAGAAAAATGGCACAAACTTGTACAAGGTCATTTCTGGTTTGTTTAAGCATCTCTACATCCCAAGGTGTGCTCTTATAAAAAATGGACAATTTACCCTTGTAAAAAATTTAGCATGAAGAAAGCAAACAATTGGTGTTGTGCAGCCTAAAAGCTACTCATGTCTCCAGATTCATGTCCATTTCCAAACATGACTTAAACCAATCCCTTACCTGTCACCTGTCCCAGAAGCAGCACACCTGCTATGGTGTGCAAAGTGGTGAAGAAGGCTCTGACCCCATGTTTCTGTGAAGCAGGTTAGAGCTATTTAAAATTGTGGAAAGAATTTACTTATCCAGCTGGGTTTGTTTGTTTTTGTTTGTTTGTTTGTTGTTTTATTTATTTGTTTCTTTGCTTTCTTAAACAACATGAAGAGCCATTTTGGATTTATTTATGCACATGCATTCAAAGAAACCTATTGTTTCTTTAGATTTATAAGAAGCTGAAGAGTTAAGAAATATGTTCCTGTGTCATCCCATCTTTTGCCTGAGGAGAACTGCTGAGCTGTTATTTACTTTCTGTGCTAATATTTTAGTCTCATATTTGTTATAGCCCCAGATGGCACATGTTTGCATTCACATTTGCAACAGCTGAGATATAGTCAGGCAGCACAATATCTCTAACAAAATGTCCTTGGTTTAAAATGAAGATAAACTCTGCCCCTACTTCAGCTAGTGAACAGCACTTGCCAAAAAGTCACCTTAAATGCTATTCCAAGGTTTCTTGAAACAAAGAACAGGAGTACATGAGTTAAATATGATGCCTTGGATATGTTTTTAGGGAGGGGGCTCCTCAGAAGTCCTGTTTTGCATCAAGATTTGAGGCAGAAGTTCAGAGACACTTGAGTTCTATCTAACTCAGTCACCAGAGGCAAATTTAAAACAGGCCTAGTTTCAGTGTTAGAAAACATTTCATGACAGGGCAGTTGCCTCTCTATTAGTTTGCTAATTTATTCAAATGGCTGTCATAAAAGAGAAGCTGATTTTATCAGATATAACCAACCAAAGCATTTAAGCACATGCTAACCCTCAATCACTTGAGCTTCAAGGTAGGTTAAACATGTTTAAATTAACTGGATTTGTTATTCATGTAGACTTGCTCCAGATGTAAGGGTCAAATCCTACTTTACCATGGCATTCTCATAAGCTAAAGACATTGTTTCAGAACTTGTTTAAAAGCTGAGCAGGCTTAAACATGGACCTAGTATTTCCCAGTATCTGCCTAGCCAAAGCTGGCAGTCTGAATTATAGCTTTTAGTTTCTCTAGCTGAGAAATGAATGCCTTTATAGCTCAAGAAAGATGGAGGAAATGGAACCCTTCTAGAAAGATAATGGTTTTATTCCTGTTTCCTTTTCTTAAGGCTGTTAGAGAGGTCAGCTGTCCTCAAAAGTGCCCGTGACACGGAATTCACCCAACCTCTCCCAGAAAACACATTGTATAAAACTCCTAGAGATTCCTGTTCTGAAGTCATATGGATGTTTATAGGCCAATTAAATGTTTTCAAGTGAGACCAGAGTGATAAGAGGTCACTGAATCAAGGAAAATGTGTGTATATCAAGCTGGTGTGACTCCAGAAAGGCTGCTGTCAGTTTCCTGGGAAGGCATTTCCTTCTTAAAGCCCATATGAAATAATAGCAGAAGATTCTTCTCCTCCAGAAATGCATCTGCCTCCAATGTCACCTTTTAGGAGAGTAGGAGAGCTCACATCAATGCTTGGTAATAACACAGTTACTATATATATGGTGTACATATGTACAGTCCAACATTTATGTGCTTGTATATATGGACACTAAAGACAGTGTCAGATTTTCTGCCCCATAGTTACATTATTATAGTCTTTTAAATGACTCACAGTGTTTAGTGAACTATTCTGAAGAGCAGTGCCTTCAAAGTTTGAGAATATCAATGTCTGCTGATGGTACAAAATTATTTGGAGGAAGACAGGACTGTCAGAAGAATTGCAGAAAGGCTTTATGAAAATCATCAACTAGGTGTCAAATGATGATTAAGTATATGTGTATATGCATATATGGCAAAAGATGCACATAAACCACTCCTGACTCTATTCTGATGAAGTTAAGAGCCTCTGAACTGATGACCATCATTCAGGAATAAAGCCTGGGGGCTGTGACTGTTCCATGGCAACAACAGCTCATTGTTCAGAAGTGACTTTGAGAAAGGCAAAACAGAGAACTTCATCCTGTCTCCGTATAAACCCATGCTTTCCTAAGTCCTGGATGCTGTGTCCTATCCTGATACTTCATGCACATCCCTCTAAAGAATATCTTAGAGAAGCTGTAGGGCTAGGAAATATTCAAATAAGGTTAATAAGATGATCAAAGGCCTCGTGTCACTCTAAAGAAAGAAGCTGCATCTCTTTAGTTTGGACAAAGGGTGACCATGGGAGTCTTACTTATCAAGTAGGCCAAGCAATAGACAGGATGAATAGATATTGATTGATTAGTTGATTGATTGATTCACTTTTTTCCTCTACAGTAAAAGAGCAGGAAGGTACCAGATCCTGTAAATGTAATGTTTGATCAAGTTTTGTATCGCTTACAAACATCCACAGAGAACTCCTTGACATAGGCTGATGTGGATGCTGTTGTGGCTTTAGGAGCAGACTGCATAGGAACATAGGTTAGAAATTAATTGAAAGTTATTAAATGGATAAAATAATTCTGGTTCGGGATTTCCCTAAGATGCAAATTATTGAAGGCAAGAAAAATAGTCATGAGAAGAGTGGTATAAATCATACCCTCTTCCTGAAAGATTCATGTTTTGCTACTGCCAAGGTAAGAATAAGTTTGCTGTGTAAGCTTCTCTACTATCTGAAAAATCTCTTCAGACTCCCAAGTATTCCATTAAGTGATTTAATGCCATGGACTATGAGCCAAAAATAGTACATGTCTTATATGTTTGGAGCCAATAAGATATTTGTTATTTTAATTCCCAGCAATGGGGTGAATATAAAAGAGCTGTCTGCAGCAATCACAGGGTCATAGAATGGCTTGGGTTGGAAGAGACCTTAAAGATATCTAGCTCCAACCCCCCTGCCATGTGCAGGGACACCTTCCATTGACCAGGTTGCTCAAAGCCCTTCTAACCTGGCCTTGAACACTCCCAGTGATGGAGCATCCACAGCTTCTCTGAGCAGCCTGTGTCAGTGTCTCACAGTAAAGAATTCCTTCTGTATATCTATTTTAAACCAACTCTCTCTCAGTTCTTTCAATTTTGTGTGTGAACTTAGGACACATTGTATTGTTGTCCAAATGGCAACACTTGTGCCTGAGGAGCAATTCTGATGGTTTCAGAGAGAATGTCGTGGTAGTGAGTATTTGTGGGCATGGGTGTCTCCTAGGTTGAAAAAGTATATAAATGCAAAGCAGAAAAAATAAGACTGATGTGACTGTGTCTTATTGTTCCCAAGCCAGCATGCTAGAGACAGCTAAAATAGATAGAAATCCATGGAGATTTATCACATCACAAAATTGGGTTTTGTATTGTGTGCTTCCTTAACATTTGAAAGTACAAAGTATTGCTACTGCAGCATCGAGACTTAGATGCTTTTTATATCTAGGTGCATGTGGCTGCAACCATTCTATAGGTAAGATTTAGAAAGAAAAATTAACTGTTGCCCAGTTTATGAGTGTAGAGCTAAATTTGGCTGCTGGTCTTCTACCTTTGAGAAAATTAGGTCACACGGGCAGTAAATTTTGAATCAGGATGACCAGGATCAGTTTCATCTGCAATTCAATGTTGACTCATAATTCTAAGTAATCATTTTCTCAGGAAAGCTGATAATGCATCTTAGGCAGTCATACTGGTGCAGTGACCTTTACTCTTATTTTTGGTAAATAGTCATAAAGTTATTTAATAATTATGTATCTATATTTTATATATATATACTGGGAATTTCTGATAGAAAGAAATATAATCTGCTTCTGCCTCTTAGATCTATACACAACCAAAGGAAATAAATGATGACAAATAGAAATGGTACCCAATACCATATGTTGCTGACATCAGGACTCTGCATATGACTGATGCAGACCTCAGAAGGAAAAAAAGTAGGAAAAGAACCAATTTAACCTGAAGGAGAATTTTCATATGCACAGTTAATAGGAGCTGGGAAATAATGACATGAACCAAGAGAGTGAAATGGTTAACCACGAGATGTTGCTCTTGGAGCACAGGAGTTGGGATGCTCAGAACTCTGCTGCCTGGATTACTGAAACACCACCATGCTCACCAACAGTTAGGAGACAGAACTTTTCACAAGTAAACACTCTGCAAGAATGATTTTAGCAAGCTCAGTCTGTCTTTCTAGTACAGCCATTAGCCAATGAATGTAATTAATGCTGAGCCTCAGACGACATTGGCCCTCTAACTGGAGTTCATTCCATTCAACCGCAGCCCAGCTTGAATTTTACATCATGAGTAAGAAGGATGGGACTTTCTGGGGACTTCTGGGGACTTCTCTGTTGCTGTGCCATTTAACATGCAAAGCTCTTTGATCCCCCAGCAATGGACAGCAACAGGGAGCTGTTGAATGAAACAAAATGTGGACAAGCAAAACCACCACATATTCAGTGCTGTGTGTGCCTTGAACCACCACAGAAGTTAGTAGTCGCTGCACCTCAGCAGCACTACACTCCTAAATTTCTCAACTTTGGAGCAGTCATCTCTTCCTCCACTTTTTGTCTCCTCAGAAGGGGAAAATTTTGCAACATAAATATCATGAAGAGGTAAAGAATGTACTTCTTGAAATAGCCCAGCATGGAAAAAACCCAAACCTGGTGTACCAAAACACAAATTTGCAGTTATGCATGTGATGGTGGGGGGGAGGCCTTTGCACACCAAAGGCTTAGAGATCTGGCAGATAGAGACCTTCAAGCTGTTATTTTTAATGCCCAGTCCTTGATGAGACATGCTGAGAGCCCAGATGGTACAAATGCATAAACATCATGCTTGGTGAAAAAGACTTAGTACCTTTTCCCCTGAATAAGAGCAAGCAAGAGAGTAGAGTGTGAAGCAACAAAAACTTGAAGTATCAATGTCTTCTTATTAAGGCTGAGTTCCTTTCATTCCTGCTACCTAGTGTTCCCTGATGTTGGCTGAAGAGTCCTGACAATTCACTCATTCAGCTCTCGAGCTGCTACAAAAGCTCCCATGTACACTAGTATGAATTGCCATTTTTTCTTCATCAGTTTCTATGAGGATTAGAGCCTGTCTGGGAGAAATATTCTGAAGGAGGAAGCTGTACTGAATGTCTTGTGTTGTCTTGTTCTACATCAATGCCAAGGTGCCCAGGCTGCTCAGGGAAGTGGTAGAGTCACAATTCCTGTAGGCACTTAAAAGCATGTAAATGTGGCACTTGAGGACATGGATTAGTGGTGGACTTGACAGTGTTGGGTTAATGTCTGGACTTGAGGACCTGAAAGGTCTTTTCCAACTTAATCAATTCTATGATTTAAGCCTTCATATTCTGTGTTTGAAATTACCATTTGTGAAATGCAAGAGAGAACACTGTCATGAACTCCAACAGCTGACGTTCTCTGGAGTTTCTCTCAAATCTCACAGAAACCTGAGGTAATTCTGAAACACAAGATTTCCACCTCCAGGACCGTCCCCAGACTGACCCATGCCACCCCGGGCTACAGCAGCCCAGGGACGCCAGCAGCCTGCAGCCACACCCCATTCAAAACACACTGGTGCAAGTAAAGTTCAAGGTAACCTTATGGATCAGGGTCACATTGCTTTCCAACACCTGCCCAGGTCTATATAAGCACACAATGCCTCCCTGTGTGGCACAAGGGCCCTCCCCTGCTGCTGACGTACAGCTCCAGACATGCTGCTTCCTGCCACAGGGAACTCTGACTGCATGGCCACCGAGATCCCAGCTGAGAAATGTGGGAAATGTCAGTGTGAGACACACCGTTCTAAAAGCATCCTGTACCAGATCCTTAACAAAGAGCAAGGAAGTGAGACCAAATGGCACCAGCAGCACTGCAGCCCCCATTGCTCTGCAAGAAGGAAATGTTGCCCTTGTTTGGACAGAAGAGCTGTCCTGAGAACACCAGAAGCCACATGCAGAAGAGCTTCTGAAGTGCTGTTGAAGACTTCAACTTTTATTAGAAACTTACCTTCTTTCTACCACATGCCTTGGGAGGATCAGTTTGTCCTCATACGACAAAATTGGGCCCCTCTTTTTGTCCTGGGCATGGCACAAGAAGGAGTGGATTTTGACCTGAAAGAGATTCCAGCCACCAGCTTATTGAAAAAAATCCTCCTCAATCAGTCTTCAACAGCTATGAATGAACTGGGCACCTCATCAGCAGGAGTATCTTTCATAGAAGTTCAGAAGATGAAGAATTTATTGTGGAAATTCTGGGACCTGGACATAAGTGCAAAAGAATTTGCCTATCTTAAAGGAATTATTCTTTTTAATTCTGGTAAGTCCTCCCAGAAATTACACAAATGATTATGCGTCTAGAAAGATATTTGACATTTTTTATTTACATATGGAAAATGTTTTGTTTTACTCATTTCTATGAATATAGTTAAATGTTCTTAAAAACCTGTGTTCCATGATTTAACAGTTTTTCTGCCTGATGTAGTTTATTTTGGTTCCTTGGATAGTACATCACCGACTGTAAGGAAAAAAACAACATCTATCTGGCAAATTTAAAGTCATAAAGAATTGTGTAACTTCACTGACTTCCAGTTCAAAGATAACACAGCAGCCTCACCCTCACATCACAGCAAGGGAGAGAGGGTACATGGGCACATGATGTGAGCTTTAGAAGTATTTTAACAAAGACTTCTTCAGTAACAAGAACATGAGAAAATAACCATCTGATTTTCATCAGTGAGGCAAAAGCATGCTGTGTTGAGTTTACACAGCTTTTATGTATATTTATATAATTCAGTTTCTCTACTTTCAAAGCCTGGGACAGCAAACTAAGACCTCTGATTGCATCCTCTCACTTCTGATGCCAAGTTCAGACTCCTTAGGAAGGAAGGTTGCCTCAGTCAGCACCATGGAGTGCATGAATCATTAAAAGCTGAGCTCCAAGTCCACCAAAGTAAATGGAAAGACTTATTGACTCCAGCCTGCTCCGGCTCAGATGCCCAGCTCCTTCCACAGCAATCACTGCTGCTGGCTGCACTGTCAGCAGTGTGCTGTACTTGGGGCTGCACCAAAAGGATACTTGAATGCCTCAGTTATTCCATTATATTTCTTGTGGTGGGTGGTTTATAGGCTGCTCAAAGGCTGTGTGACTTTATAGTTGCTTCCAATGGGATTCAAATTCTGATTCTTGAGGTGTAATGTCATCCAGACACTTGGTATTGCAACAGCAGCAAAGCAGAAGAGTTAGTTTCAGTGCAAGCTTTTTTCACAATAAAATCAGGCTAAAAGAAACCACTATTTATATCCAGGGGGATGATAAGAGGAGAAAGGCCTCATCTGCAGCAGCTTACACAGTTTAACTAGCTGGCATTTTTATTGTCTCTGTGGGTAAAATGCAATATTCACTTAAGGAGAAACAGCAGTAGCAGGGTTATGTTCTGGATTTGTGCCTCCTAAAGGCCTGCTGCTTCCCCAGGGTGCTGTGTGAGAGAGCCAGCAGCCCTCAATGCTGTCTGCAGACACATTCCACAGTTTCAGGAATGACATTCAGCTTTTAGCTGGGATGACCCTATTCCCTGGAATATTTCTCCATGAGCTGCAGAAGGCAGCCTGGAGAACATCAATTAGGCATAGATTCAGTTAAGCCTCCATATGAAACAGAGTCACCATCTGAGTCTGGGCTGAAACAGGTACTCAGGGCTTATACACAGCCCAAACCACCCTTTGCTGCAAACAAGTCTGTACAGATCTTGTTTCCTAACTACGACTTTTTATAGTTTTTTCAACACTTTCCACCAAACTCAGAAAATGTTTTCTACATATTTGCAACACATTTTCAAACTTTTCAAGTTTTGGCTTGATCTTTGGCAAAATGCTACTATTTTTGCAGACCTCAGTTCTAAAAGGCTTTCAGGAAGTCACCAGCAGTGACTAACTCTCTTTTGGATTATGGAGTGCCTCATTACCACCCTTAAAGTTTTACTTCTGTTGGGACCACCAAAACTGACTGAAGCAATGGGGAAGGGCCAGGACCAGCGTGGACCAGAGCTGGTCATGAGCTCATCCAGGACAACCAGGCATGCAGCTGTAGCAGCCATCACTTGGATAAGAAGCATGACAACTATGCAAAGCTTTGCTTGTACCCTGAGTGATCTCTTGGGGCACAGACATTGTGCTTACTATGATTAGAAAAATCCCTTTCGCAAGAGGGTGGTAGGCAGCACTATGGAGCGTAGGTCCTCCTACATGAATCATAGAATGTTTTGGGTTGGAAGGGACTCTAAAGATCATCTAATCCAACCCCTCTGCCATTGGAAAGGACACTTTCCACTAGACCAAATTCCTTCAAGCCCGTCCAGCCTGGCCTTCTGGCCAGCCCCTGGGGCTGTGGCATTCACAACATCTCTGGGCAAGCTGTTCCAACACCTCACCACTCTGACAGTAAAGGATTTCTGCCTACACATCTGACCTAAGCCTACCTACCTTCTTTCAGTTCAAGGCCATTCCCCCTTCTCCTATCATTATAGCCCCATGTAAAAAGTCCCTGTCCAGCTTTCTTGTAAAGCCCCTTTAGGTACTGGAAGGCTGCTCTAAGGTCTTTCCAAAGCCTTTTCTTCTTTAGGCTGAGCAACCCCAACTCTGTCATCCTGTGCTCATAGGAAAGGTGCTCCAGCCTTTGATCATCTTCAGGGCCCTCCTCTGGAGTCATTCCAGCAGGTCCATGTCCTTCTTATGCTGAGGGCCCCAGAGCTGGAAATAACAACAGAACCTGTGCAGCACCTCTGTGTGGGAGGCTCTGGCTGGGTTACTGATTGACCACATCTGGGCCAGCAAGAACCTGCAAAGAAGAAATTGTGCACCAGCCCCTGGGGGGAAACAAGCACCTTGCATCAACAGAATCCAGACTCTCCAGAACATATTGGCATCCCCACTCTTCCCAGGGGAGCTTTGGCTGGGTGGCTTTGAAGCTGTCTCAGTATCTGTGGGTGAAGGGTCCAGCTGCAAGGCCTTCTCTACTTGGAACCAGGCAATAAGTCAAAGGAAGGAGCAGGTAGGACTGTTCTGCCACACAGGAACAGCACAGAGTGAGGTGAAAACATTTTTGTGTTTTTGACAGTTGTCTGAAGAGCAATTGAGACTGCACAGTGAAGAGATGATGAAAAGCAGTGCTGTCATTATAGCAGTGCCATACATGTACATATTTATGCACGTATATATATTCAAAAATTCTATCAAGGCTGTGACAGGACTTCTGTTAAAAAAAAAGGTACTCTTAAGAGGTTTATAGTTCAGCTGGAAACATGTGTTTGACTGAATATTATTACAACATATCTCAGAACAAGAAGTATCTCATAATGTGTAAATTAAAACCAGTATTTGGTTACATAGAAAAGAAGACCAAATAGGGAAATTAAGCATATTTGAAGAGATATAAACTATTGCAACTTCATCCCAAATTCACAAAATCCTGAAAATTTCCTTTCCATGAAAAATTTAACATTTGGAATCATCCTCACAGCTTGCAGCTGCTGGTAATCCTGGGGGAGATGATGACTTTTGCAAACACTTAATTTCTGGCTAGTCTGGTTGCAGGTTTGGCTGAGGCTTTTTCTCCTCTGGCAGTGATGTCTAGGAAGAAGAGAGTTGCTGAAGGCTGACAACAGTCAGCCAGTTACAGACTGAGGGAAACCCAGCCAGGCTGGTTTTGCCCTGGTACAGGGCACTAGGCAAGAATGCTGAACTTCCCACAATGATACTGTGTGAAACACACCTGGTGTGAACTATTCAGATTCTATTCCAGGGAGGTATGGGGTCAGTCACTGTAAAAGTTGCCTAATAGTGTGTTCTACCCTCTGTCCAGACGACAAAAATTCTAGGAGAGAAAAGATATCCTTGGAGAGTGAGGGCAGGAGGCAACAGGTTGCTGAGAACTACATGACAAGGCAATCTCTCCAGAGGCAAAGGATGAACACAGGGTGTCCACAGCACTGTGCCACAATCTGGCACCCACAAACACCCTCAGTGAGCCAGCAGGTCACATGCTACGGGAGGTATGTGATTGAGGCTCATGACCATGACTCCATAGGGCAAAGGCCTCTCCTTCAGACACTCCTCTTGCTGAGGCACTCCTCTTGCTCTTTTTAGACTGTAAATTAAAATACCTAGATAGTGTGGTGAGCCACAGTTCCCCAGCTTAGTCTAGTAAGCAGAGGCAACAATAGGAAGGAGATGGGGTTGGGTGTACTGGAAACCTATATCTTCAGGCTGCTAGCCTGCTCTCTGCTCCAAACCATCATCTCCATCTCCTGCTGTTACCTAGGTAGGGTAGATTAGAGCTGGAATATTTCCATAGTAGTGCCCAGACTACTATCTCTGCATCATTTGGTGGGTAGACAACACTACAAAACTTCTTCTCCATCTGTACTGAGTCAAAATTACCTGCTGTTACCACTTCAAAGATGGATTTTAATGTAATGGGCTAGATTCCAATGTGATTACAATGCTGCTGTATGCTCATTCAAATTATTGAGCAACACATACCTTCTTTTTCCAAAAAGTATGTTTAGGAAGTGTTTATTTTTTTTTTCTATGGAGAAAGTAGTGCTATAAGCCAGAAATCCAGACACCCATCATTACAAAAGACACAGAACAGAAATGTTTACTCAGGATTTGTTATTTTACTTTTTGTTTTGACAGAATGTCGTGACCTGAAATGTCTCCCTTATGTACAATTACTGCAGCAGGAAGCTCAGAAAGCCCTGATGGAGTTTATCTCAACAATGTTCCATGGAAGCCTCAGCAGGTTTGCTTCGGTTCTTCAGCTAATCACGTCTCTTCGAGACATCGATGGACATGCTATTGAAGAGCTCTTTTTCAGGCCCATCCTAGGAGAGGCCACCCTAAATGTACTACTTCTAGAAACCCTATGTATCAAGCCAGACTGGCTTTGAAAACAAATGGCATCTGAGCAATAAAATATTTCATTTTGAAGAGATGAGAGAATATTATGAGCTAAATAAACACATTTCAAGCAAATCATTGTTGCATATTTGTAAGCCATATATGCTTCAAGAATGAAGTAATTTTGTAACATTTTATAATTAAAAGCAGAGAAAATTAAGCATTTCATGATACTGTGTTCTTTAAAAACCCTTAGTCTAAGTATTTAAAGATTGTCTAGGAGCACCAGCGTACTTTCTAGTAGTGCTAGGTTCAAATGTATTATTTCTAGTGAGCATTTTCCCAGCTGTTTATATTTTATGTTTTTGGCTTTAAGGAACACGGGCAATGGTAAATTTTATTCAGTTGAAGATAGATACATAAAAGGCTGGTCAATGGTAAAATCAGTAAAAATCCTTCCTTTTCCTTGTCAGTCCCTGAACTCAGTCCCTTTTCTGTTCCACTGAGAACTCTAGTCCTTGGCTGTAATTGCTGGATGGAGCTCCCCCTTACTAACTGCTTTCTTATAGCCTCTTTTCTAAGTCTTGCAGCAAACTGTGGGCATTAAATCCCTCTCCCATTATTTATAAAGTCCTTCCCTAACTAAGGAACTAAACAACATGAATCAAAAATTTGTTGACTGGACAAAAGCCATTGTTCAGGATTGTTTCCAGAATGGGAATAACAAAGGCTGAAAGTTACTGTGTCATGCCATAAGCAGCAGAACTAATGCAGCCCAGTTTCCTACACATTTAAGACCTTTTCCCTTTAGCCCTGCTTGCACCCTTCTATAATTACCCTCACTTCCTTCCAAATAGATGTCAGATATTCCTTGGACAGCAGAAATGCTAAAATATGGTTTCCTACAGATGTGTACAATCTGTTCCTGCATCTCTCACTGCAAGAGTTCCATGTTTCCACCTCCAAATGCACTATGGCATGCCCCAAAAATGTCTCTGTCCCCTACCCATCTGGTTGGAGAAGAGGCAGCACGTGTTGGGGTGGGTGCCAAACGATGTGTGTGCTGACTGCTCATGTGTCAGGATGAAAAAAACATTGAGCTTATAGTTCAGCTGCAACAGGAGAAGCAGTTTGTGTCCATTTCCTGCCCCACTCCTTTCGCAATGGTTTCCATGAAACTTAAGGGAATTCATTTCTGAGTTTTTCTGTAGCGGATCCAGCCTAGTTTTGCTTGGCAAGAGGGCTCATACTCACCAAATGGGGGCTGACAGACACACGGACAGACAGCACGACAAAGAGTATGACAGCTTAGAATTCCTTAGAATGTCAAACTAAAGTCAAAGGAAAGAAAACTTGTAAATATATATATATATATAAAATATATATATATATAAAAATGTACATCAACAGAGATGGATGTTGAAAGGACTTCTAGAAGTCAAACAACTAAGGAAAAAAGAAGTTTAAATAATAATAAGAGTTTAGTACCTATCCGTTTTGACAAAAGAACACACATTTTTCTCCCACTTTGTTAATCAAGGAATAAATTGCAAAAATCAAGGGGAAGAAGCAAACCCCAATGAAGAAAAACCAATTAAGCCCTTGAGTAGTAGTGATCACAGAAGTAACAATCTCTGCAGTAAACACAACTCACCTTCCTATGTCCCTAAGCTAACTAAAACTTTCAGAACTGTGGATTTTTGGACTGATATTTTCCACAGAAAGCCCTCAGAGTAGAAGTTTTTAGTAGCTTTTCTTTCATTAAAATGGTTCAATACTACTGCCACAGATCTGCTGCAATGCAGGGTAAGAGGATATTCCATGGTGAGCTGTTTGTGATGCTGAATGAAAACATTGGTTCCAGACATTTGTTTTTTGTCTGTTCTTCTCAAAATTTAAGCAAGCAGAATACATCCAAAACTGGCATTTGTACATTTGGTATCTACAACATCATTGGGTAGCAGACATATGAGCTCAAACACCTCCCACGTCCTATAAGCTTCTACCTCTACCCAGACAGTGCAGCACAGGCCGGGCTGCAAGGAGCAGGGCTCAGCTGGCCTTGCCCATGCAGCAGCTTCTGCAATGGAAAAGGGGAGAAGGGCTATGCTCTCATCTCAGTGCTCCCACTGCTGGGTACAGAGGGGAAGGAATACCCTCAGCTCAGAGGGAAGAGTGAGGAATTTTAGAAAGGGGTAAAATGTACAGAAAATATGAATAATAAAAAATAGTCATGGGGGCTTAGAAAAGGAGCAAAAAGGCCAGGAAAAAAAAAGAAAAGAGGAAGACAGAGACAGAAGCAGCTTATTAAGAGAGCTAATTTTTCTATGTGGAATCCAGCTTACCTTCATAAGTCAAAGGCCTGCTTAATGACTCACCAACAACCTGAACCCAGGACATGGTTCATGGTTCTGTAGCCTGAATTTCAGGCTAATTAGAGCACACCAGACAGTCTCTGCTCACAGCTTTATTATTAAAAAATCTGTTCAAGGTCTTTGACTTTATCTACATATGCAACAGCTTCAAATCAGCTCTCCTTGAATTGGAGGGCTCGATGCCAACCAGTCCCATGGCTTGGCTCGCCTGGAAGACAATGCTGTACTTGCTGATGATTCTTTTAGCTTGGTGTGAGTCTGTGTAAACCTGTCTGAAAAGAGTCCCTAGTGCTCCACAGGGAAGATTGTGGTCAACATCTTGGATTTTCAAGATGGCTTCACCTTCTGCCATGAAGGCAAATACTAGGCTTCACATGGAATTCCCACAAGATCTGATACTCATGGATCTCACCTCACTGTGCTTGAATACAAGATTCTTCAGAATATCAACAGATCTTATCTTGGTATCCTGTTCAAAGAGGCTGAGATACTACTTGTCTTGCTGAGGACAGAGTAAGAGAACCTGTATTTACTGTGTTTAAGCATCACATGCAGTTGGAGGCTGTGCAGGTACAAGAAACTGGCGGGAGCAGGAGAGGTGAGGGATTGTGAGCAGAGGTCAGGAGCAAAACAAGGAGCTCTCCCTGGAAAGTGGAAAGGCACAGCACCAGACAGCCTTTAGAAGTCAATGGAAATAATGCATTGGAATGAAGAAGCAGAGATAGAAATGAACAGAAGGCAAGAGAATGATAACAGAAAATTCCTACTCCAGGAAAAATAAAGTGTGAGGGAGAGAAGCAATGAAGAAAAGTTTGTCACTACTTTATTTAGCTTCTGGGATTGCAAACAGAAGCACTGTTTCTCCAGCTGTGAAATCCACCCATGCGACATGTGCATCCATCCCCCTCTAGCGCCTAGGAGACGACAGTATTGCCCTCACCTAGATGTGAGCTTAGCTGCTGGAAGCGTGCCAGATACAGCACCTACTGCTACTGATGACCCAGGCAGAGCTTTCACTCAGGGACACCTGTCCTCTCCCCTTGTTGACTTGTTCAAAATAGTATATGGCAATATTTTTAAATTGTTAGAAGAAATCTACATTTGCAAAATCAAGAATGAAAAGTAAATTCAAATTACTTGTGAAATCTTACTCCAGCCTCCTTCTGAATGTGATCATAAACTCTTTTCATGACCTAATTGCAAACTCCTGTGGTTTTCCCTCAGGACTCCCTGCCTTACTTGGGGCAAACAATAGCCTGTGTGTGCTGTGGGAATTTGTTATGACTGGGCAGGAGGAGGCTGCTGTCGGCTAAGGCTCAGCTGCTTTTGTTGCAGCACTGTCATTGCAGAACCTGAACTAAAATGGATCTGCAGTGCCAGAAACAATGCTCTTACAGTGAAATTGGTTGAATGACACATTACAAAGTGTGGGCGAGCCACATAAACTGAAGTGGCATTATTCCAGCATGGTATTGTCCCAGAAAAAGGCTGCTACTAACAGTGTCAACTGGAATAAAATGTTATCGTTTTTCACAGTGGCAAACACAAGACCTGGGAAAAGGCAGATTGCAGAAATCAGAAGGCTCTCACAAGTTGCAATCCAGGTCACCATAAGCTGTGTCTCACTCTTCCAGAATGATGTATAGTGCTGTAAGCAGGGAAAAATCAGTCTGTGCACACCTGAAATGCAGGAGGCTTTCATTGACTCTAATCTAGGTGTTTTCATTCCTTTTTTGTAAAAAGAAGTGGTAATTATAATGCCTTCCTTTTTTGACACATCTTTGAAGATTTTAATTGGTGTTTGTAAAGAGCTAACAAATACTGTACTTGAGAACATGAGGGAATCCCACTGAAAATTAAGAAATTCAGTGTTCTACGCTAAATTGAGCAGCACGCAGTAAAGTAATGGAGAAGCCTACACACTACAGGGAAAGGATAAATAGAGAAGATACTGAAGATCAAGCTTTAGTAAGCACCAAGTAAGGCAGTGATCTAGTAGCAAAAGTAAAAATGACATTTCCAGTGGTGGGATCCATCTTGCAAGAGAGTCACTTGTATTCTCTCTAGAGCATGGAGAGGACATGCTCTGAGGGAGATATGCCTCTCTTCTCTCAGACACCTGCCTTAGTTTTGGAGGAATCACACCATGAAGCGCTTTACTTCTGCCTATTGGTACATCTAAGGAGCCCACCTGACCATTTGAGATTCATCGCCTAACTTTCACACAGTAAAAATGAGATTAATCCTACCTCTAAGGCATATACAGAAGTGGTTTGGATCTGGTTTGCACCTGCAGTATTAACTTTAATGTCTTCTAATTAATGTCAGAAGCATGCTTGAATTTGCAGTCCTGACCATTAACACAGTAGGTTTTGGACTTAAGCTTTCAGCTAAACATGTACTTCTAATAATAAAATCCTCATATAGGCTTGGAAACAAAGATAATTCTGTGATTTTATTCACTTGCCCATAAATGACTAAGGAGGCATACATAGGATATCACATTTATAAATCTATGTTCTATCTATACTATCTATACTAATATTTCTATGGAGTTCTTTTTGTTTGGCTGGGTTTTTTGTTTTTCCTGTGGTTTTTGTTTTTCCTGTGCCTTTCTTACCTCTTTTGTAGAAACAAAGGTGTTTAATTTAAAACCTAAAATTTCACTTTTGCTAGAAAGCACTTGCAAGTCATAATCTCAGACATAATTTTATTTGCAGACCGGGCATGGGTATGTGGAATGTGCAGTTCTTCATATTAATAGAGGCACACAAGGAAATATATGCTCCTTTTCTATCACAGATCTGCTCATAAAAGCAGCCTGGCTCAGGGGAAAAAAATGGAGTCAAGTTTCTACAATAAATCCATAGTCTAAAAAAGCATCAATTCCTGTAATGACAAAAAAGGGTCTCACTGAAGCCAGTGTTACTATTTGTGCAGAAATCCTCAATCTTTCCCAGTAGGCTAGGAGAGAGGAGGGTGAGTCAGTACTTTGGTTTTGCTTGGGCTTGTTATCAACTGTTGTCCTTATGAGATTGTGATTTTGAAAGTACAAGTTGTCATTCTTCCTGTGTTCTCTCTCTCTTTCTCTGCCTGGGGGGGTAGCAGAAATGTTGCAAGATGAAGCACTCCACATCTCACCTAAGATAAGAGCATCTTCATCAAAGGAAGACATGGCCACAGCTTTCTGCAAGTAATCTCACGAGCCAAGAATGCAAAACTTCAAGTAGCGTGGGAATGGTCCCATTCCAGTCACAGCGGAAGCAGTGCAACCCACGCACACTCATAACCATAGATTCTTACTAGGAGGGAAAAATGGAAATCTAGTGGGAAAACTAAAGGTCTTGTTTTTGCAGGTGACCACACAGTGAAGGGTCCAAAATTCTTTCCTTAGCGGGATCTTAGTAGTAATGGAAAGTAACCTGCCATACACCTGTAACAGACAAGTGTTTGCTTCCAAATATTCAAATATCAGTTGGTGCCTTGGAACACAACTTGATGCATTAGGTGGCTGTGGCCATTGCAGCATGAGCAGGGGGTTGCACGTCTGTTGAGGAGCAATGCAGCTCCTGGGAGCAAGACACAAAGTATGATGACAGACAAGGAGGGGATACTCTAACCCCAGAGCACCATCTCCACTGTGCAGTATTGTCTAGGAACTCAACACAGCTGGGAGGGCCACCAAAGATGTAAGAGCAAGTTGTCATTCCTGGTGACATGGTACACACTGGTGGTGTATCAGACCAGTCTGCCACAAAACACCACATTGAGATATAAAAGCGACCATAGGGATGTTACACGTGGCTCCTGACCATGCTGCTGTGGCACCCTGGACTGGCACTTCTGGGATCTTGAGTCCCCTCAGTCCTGCTACATCACCCTGTACAGTCCCTGCATCCCTAATCGATGAAGTTTTCACACTTCTCTGAGGCACTGAACATATGAGCTCTGCACAGCCTTCTGAGGGTGTATGGATAGGTGTGGACTCCCTCGCCCACACTCCAAGTTAGGCGAAAGCAAGCCGGTTCAGATCTGAAAGTCACGTATTTGCACAGATTTAACAACTTGGGTACAGCCCAGGGCCACTCCAGCTACACAGATTCCAGAAGTGGGTGGCATCCAGTTGGCTTAGAAAGTGAGTGAGGCAAATGTGTGTCTGTCTGCACCTGTCCTGGTCAATACATATGAGTCAACAGCATCATTATTAGGAAAATAAGATTAGGGCAGGGACTAGGAAGGTCCACCTACAACATCCAATCTGGTCTCACTCATCGTGGATATCGATATCAACTGTGTGTATGATTGCGTCCCCAAACTTATCAAGCTCCACCTGAAGATAATCTAGGATGTGTTTGCATACCCTGTTCCTGATAGGACAGTACATAATGAGACAGAGCCTCCTGATCCGATGGTTAGGAATGTTCTAATTCCAGAACTTTCTAATTCAAATTATAGATTACTAAAATTTTATTATATGCATCTTCTTTCTACTACCAGTATGAATTCAAATCACTTTTCTCACTCAAGGTGTTGGATATTCAAGAGTTTGTAGACAACAGTGATGTCCCCTATCCATCTGCCTCTGGCAGCTCCACCTGCCATCCCTACTCTGATACTTTGCAACTTCTGATCCACATCTCACTCTCTTGTTTTTGACGGACAAGCTAACAGTATGCTTACTTGACCTCCCTGATGGATACAGATATTCCTTGACCTCCTCTTTAATACAGAGGTGAATCTCAGATTTGCTTCCATCCGTTCTCTCCTTCATGTGGAGATCAATTTTTTTTCCTGTTCTATGTCAGTATCACATAAGGCTTCCTTACTCTGTCTGAGGCTCCACCTCTTAGCTATCTCAACTATATCTCCCTCTCCTCTGTTGCAACTGTCTTCCCTAATTTTCTTTTTTGCCATTCCATCATCTGTCTGATTTTTCATATCCCTTTCCATTATTGCAATTTAATTTCTCAATTTTTTCTTCTCTATCAGTTAATCTTTTTTGTTTTAATTTTGCAACTGCATCCTTCTTCCTCTCTTACCCTTCAGGTAAGTTTCCTAGATCCCAGCCTTAAAGAAAGGATGAAAATTCTCAGATCTCCTCCTACAAATTGCTACACAAGCCACCCTTGCTGTTGTTTGTTTTGGGTAGGTAGAGAATTCCTTGCAAGAGTATGTTTTCCTTTGGTCTTGCCTGTAACAGTGTTTCACAAGAAGCTGAATGTGTGCAGTTGTAGGCAGTAGCTTTGACAATACATATGAAACCACTAGTAGGTCTTGTACCACCTCCTGGTACATTTGAAGGAAAACAACCCTAGGCATTCTTCTACTGCAATGTAAATCATTCTAGTATCTTCAGACCTGACCAAAACCACTCCTGTTTTCTATCCCATCCTACTTCTTGCTATCACCTTTTCGGCATGCTAAGGAAAGTGTCCTAGGAAAGCATACTTCTTTCTTTCCACTAATCTCATTTCTGGGTGATGTGGGAAGCCTATCAGGAAGAGAGAGAAAGATGTTAGATAGCTTAAGTGTTCACACAGCCATCATATGCCTAGGAAATACACTTTGTTCTGCTGACCTGCAGAATACTTTGACTTCTCTAGCTAACTTGCTTCTACTGTGTTGCCTGAGATCCCTCTTTCAAAGGAAACTGTTTTCATTCATTAATCTGGGTTAGTTAGGACCAATGGTCTTGCATTTTGAAATATGTTTTAGTTTACTGATGCCTCTTCAAAAGAAAGCACAGGGAAGTACAAATCTACAGTTTATTATAGTTTAAGAAAAACAAACTCTTTGGTGCTTTCTATAAAAAGGAGATGATACAGAACACCAATAGTTTGGGATTGTTTTGATGGGGGGTAAAGGGGTTGAGGCAGATGATTTTCAAATTCTGTTTTTTATTATATCCACCTCAGAAAGTAGATGGAAGATGCAAAGTCCTGCAAGAGGAGCTGAACTTTGTCCTCTTGGACACAGATAAGAAGAAATCAAAAAGGTGGTTGCTCCCACTCTTGCAAACAACTGTAAATTCTGAGACCAGGGAGACTGTTTGCTTAGGTCCTTACATTCTCAAAATGTGACAATATCTCAGAACATATTTATCCTCTTCTTAAGCAGACTTTCACATCTGATTGTACAACAACAAGAGGACCAAAGGTACAAAAAGAAATATTCAGGGTTTTGGCTCAGCTGAGTAAGCAACTCTTGACATTTCTGATAAAACTGTAAAGAATAACATAAGAAAAACAGGCTGATAACATATATATATATATAAAATAATGTTTCCTAGCTTCAGGCATATGGTAACCCATATTTGAATTATGCAGACTGGAAAGAACTTTCCTTTGTGGAGATGCAAATACTTCGTACTACTTATCTGTGGTTTTAAAAACATAAAGCACAATAAGTGATCAGCTTGATGGTTATGACTGTTCCTCCCTTTCCCACAGAGATAAGCAAACCACCACTGCCCCAGACTGAAGCCCAGGATTAACCCATGTCCTGTTAGGCACTATGCTAGTAAAAGCCCAGCAGCAGCATCAGGATGTGCATACACAGATCAGTTCATGCCCAATCCACCCCAGAGCTCTCAGGGAGCTGCAGACTCCAGGGGCCAATTGCAATGTGCACACAGCTTGCATTGCATATTGCACTGCCTGTCACTCACCTGTTCCCAGCAGCCTGTCCTTTGGAGAGCTTGAGCAGCCCCACTGAACACAATTCCCTCTGAGAAACACACTTGCTTAGTGACTTAGTGACTAGGGGGACATCAGTCTCTCAAAGACAAAAATTTTTGTTTCTTGAACAACTCACAATGCACCAGAAAAAATATTGCTTGTTTGATTTCACACAGGGTCCAAGCTCAATCTCCTAACACACTGCAGCTCCTCTCCCATGCTCTCCAGGGCTATGCTTCATCTTTGCTGGGAGGTTTTTGATCTACACCGTCAGAAGGTGGAAACCGGGTAGGGTGATTGATAGATTGACTGCTAGACTGATCCTTTGGGAGTACCAATACTGCTGTCAGCATCGATAGCATGATTCAACATGCTGATAGCATGTTGAATTAGATTCAATCCTGCTTGGCAGCTTTCTGAAATCTGTAACTGTTATTTGTGAGGGAAAGAAATTGATGTTGAAGATGACCCACCTTTTTTGCTGACAGCTGTGGTGGCCATGGGACCATGATGTGCACAGGCATTGAGTATTTATATTTGGAAGGAATCTTTATTTCTGCAATCCAAGTTAATACAATCCATTGCTTAAGTCATCTTGTGGTACCATTATTATTATTGGGTTTGGCATTTTTAACTATTGAAGATTCCTGTTTGAGATAGAGAATTTCCCACAAGATTGCCTATGTCTGAACTGTGTGGATACAATACAACTACTAAAACTCAAGAGACTGCGATTAAAAATATTGAATTCTAACTCAAGAAGACATGAGGACTTCACAAATAGTGAGGTTATAGCTTGTGTAGTTACTATCAGTGTTCTCAGGTAATGCTGGGGCTGAACAGGAGGAAAAAAGGACTCCTTGCTTCCAGAGGCAATTGCCTGACAAAAAAAGAGACACACTGTTAAGAGTTCTCTGAGCTGCTACCACACATTTTTCTGTGAATAATGGATTTCCGTCTCTTGACTGTCACTGCCACGTTAAAACTGCATTGAGTTGAATTTCTCATCATATCAGACTAATCAATAACAAATCAACAAAATCTCTCTCTTGTGCTTCTCTTCCTTTCAGGTGTTAGCTTATCAAATGGTAATGGCAAACTGCAGATGTATAGTATTTTCTGGAATTGTATTTATTTGGCACTAGATTATTACATAAACACATGGAAAAATATGCATTGGGTCTTTCCAATTAAGCATGTGTGACAATATCTGTGGCACAGTTCCTACCAACAGCACTTGATGAGTTTGAGGGAACAAGAATAAATCTTTTAGGGGATACTCTTGCAAGGGATTTAATTCCACATCTCTGGGAAATGCTGAGCATAGATTTCCTTATCTCCTACAGAGTCACTAGTAGTGCAATTAACTTGCCATACATCAATCATTGAGTGAGTTATCAAGCAGACAAGTCTTGCCCTGTGATTCCTGCCACCTACCCTCTCACCAGTGACATCCATTGCAACTCTAAAATCAGCAGCCAGCTAGACTTAGAGACATAAAAGTTGCTAGTAGTATAAATTCCCTGTCTTTTTACTTACAGTCATCTGTCTGTCAGCCTGGGTGTCTAAGCCTTGTCAGTTCAATCCTTTTGTGCCTATGCTATGTAAAATGTCCCTATTTATAGCTGGACCCAGACAAAACCATAGCCCTTACAACCAAGGCTCTCAAAAAATAATAAACTTTCTTGCCTTCCACCAATGCTTACTGAATTAGACCGGCATAGGGGTTTCTTCAAGCAGAAGATTTAGCCTGACCAGAAGCAGAGATTAGAAGTAGATACACAACAGTGCTGATGTTTAATTTTTAAGGAACTCTTAGTGGACTGGGTTTGCCTTGTTGTTTTTTTCTGTTTGTTTTTTCCCCCCCTTATTTCACAAAAGGATTGCACAAAAATGAAATCTGAAGCAGTTTTGATGAAAGCAGTGAGCCCTGTTGGTAAGTCATTTAATAATTATCTAAACAAAGCTCTTGACAGTTCACAGTAGGAAATCTGATTCAAAAAGGGTGGAGAGAACAATCTAATAGATCTGTATTTCAACATATGTATTTCATCAAGTAAATCTTTACTGTTTCCTGCCACCTAATGGTATACATTAAAAATTACAAACCAGTAAGACAATTCTCAATTTATGCTATTTCTAATAGATGTTAATATATTTATTTAAATATACAGAAAGATGAAAGTTAGGGATAAAAATGTGAATTATTATTTCTGGCTTTCAGTGAGATCCAGGCTTTCTAAATTAGTCTAAATCCTGTGTTTTAGTGAAGCTGTATTTCTACATTAAATGCCTGTGCTGCCTAAGGGTGTCACTGAAAACCTGTTTAAAGATATCCTGTTCATCTAAATTAAACTTAGGCAGAAACTTGTCATATGTGTATTTGAAACAATCTTTTCTATACAAGTCAAATCTTTTATATAAAAGAAAGCTTTAATGTACAACATTGCCACAACCTAGTTGTCCTTTTTGAATAGGATATAGAAATGCTGAACCTGTCCTAGATTTCCCAGACCCATACAAATTGTATAAGTGTTAAGCATTCCTTCTCTTGGTGGTGACCCACAGAATTTTCAGGTACTCTGTGGCGATGAAAATCTTTAGTCAAAAGAGAATACAGAAAGATACACTCTATATTAAAATGAAAAGATGCATCTAGACATTTTTTGCTGGGATGATGAAAATTGATTGGGTAAAGGAAAAGAGAAGTAGTAATAAATACCACAACCAGCTACTTTATTTAAAAACAGCTGCAAGTGGGTGACTGCAGTGGAGCAGAAAGCAGCACCATGTTCAAAACAGCATTAGAATCTGGATGTGAACCAATACCTGAAACTTAGTCAGGAAAAACACCTAGAACATTCTGTAACTGCACTGATGGTCAAACTAAAAGGAAGAGATATACAGAAGGAAAAAATCCCTTGCAGTTTGGAATAAATTTAGGCAAACTGACAGCTGAGTATGGGGTTTGGCTTTTATAAAATTAGTAGCACAGGTATCCCTAAAATATGGCTTAATTTTGGGTAGCTTTGATTATTCACACCCTGAATACAGTTCTCTTCAATCCTCTCATGCTTGACAGCAATGAAACATGGGTCTGGATACTGCACTGACTTATGAAATACTGCTTTTCTGGCTAGTGATGCTAGTTCAAAAAATGGCCAGGTGATGCACAGAAAATGATGTCTCAACATGTAGAAATCTGGCATATTTTACAATTACATGGCTGCAGTAGGACTTGTTCACTGGCTGGTAGAGTACACATTTGGTATGTTTAATTTCAGAGATTACTATTAACATTCTGGGGAGAGATTTATTATTTTTGTAACTGATCACAGCTCCCACTCTGATTAGCAGCTGAAGGCCAGCCTGTGGCAAGGTGAACATAGCCTCAAACACTTATTTAAACCGCCTGAATGTGTTGCTTGATACATGGTTAGCTCTAAAGCAGCCAGCAGCAGACAGAACACTGTGGAAACCTTTTGCAAACTCATGGGATCCAAATGTGACTTCTTTAAATCACATGACCATTACTTAAAGCCATCTCTGTATATTTGTTTTTTGTGTTTTTTGAACACTGCTTATAATGTCAGCTACATGTATGTATATATATATATACACACATACACACAAATGCATTCAATATACCTGAAAAATCCATCACTCCACATGTTTCTGAATCTGATTGAGATTTTTGGCATACTTTCTTGACCAGTGAAATAGCAATTCTCACTTTATTACTGAACAACAGGAATTTAAAACTGCAAGGTATTAATAAGATTATTTCAGTCTGACTTCACCTAGTAGTTTTGCTATCAAGATAGTAATTTTGTTTGAGCTAGAGTACATCTTCTACAAAGAAATCTAGTTATGATTGAAGAGTGGAAGTGATGAGAATCCAACATGTTCTCAGCCAAATTGTTCCTACATTTAACTATCCCCAGGATAAAAATGTGATCCCCATTCCTTGCACAAAATGGATTTAATTATGACATTTTTTGGCATTAGAATTGTGAACTGTCAAGTATAAGAAATCCTTTCCCTGTACAGGTATTTCTAGATTAAGTTAGTAGAAAATAGAGTTAAATATGCTCTGTGGTTTCAAGGCAATTAAAACTGATTGAATTAAACAGAGTGGGATTCTCATCCTGTAATTATGAAACACTAAAATGTCATATAAAGAAAGCTGAATGATGTCTCTATGGATAGACACCGCAGTTTCTAGCCTTGATTCACTTAATGCTACGAATTACCCATGCAATTTAAAATATGACTGTCTTCGAGTTAAGAGTGCAGTATTTAAAAATCTAAAAAGCAATTGGTGATGAAACCCACAGTTACTATTCCAGACTGAGTTAGAAGCACTGTCTTACCACAGAGGTCGCTCATATGGCAGAAGTTACTGTATGATTTCTGACCTTAGATGAAAATGAGTGCAAAACTACACCATTAAAACTTCTTTTCCTTTTTTTTTCCCTGCTCTCTGCCAGACTACAGCTTGTCTGGTTCCAGATAGATTGCTTTGACCTTATTTATTAAACTGTAAAATAAAAATTTCTCTGCTAAACTGCAAAAGGGCTTCTGGCATTTATGCTACCTAAGATGAGACCATTTTATTCTAAATCCTGTTGATCAAAACCATTACTGTTCTGGTCCTCTTCAGTTCGCTTCACTCATTCTTAGGGGTAAGACAACCCTTTCTGTTCCCACATTTAATCTGTACAGGACTGACAATAAAACCAGTCAGGCCAAATGGTACAACTTCTCTTTTTCAGTATCCAAGAAAGAAATGACTTTCCCTAATCAACAAACCCCCCCATTTGTCAGAAGGAGGAGGGATGGGAGAAAACAGCTAAAAAGTATCAGCACAGAAAAAGAAGAAAAAAGCAGACAATAATTAGGGTAGAAGGAAGACAGAAGACAGCAAACAAAGCATGAAAACCGCTGTAATACCAAGACCTAGGAGTAGCGTGACAAGAGCGCTTACTAGCAGCTCCTATAAGAGGGGGTGAAACAGCTAATCAGCTGTTGGGGTGGAAACATGCAACAAAATTCCTTCCATGAACCACAGAGCAGGGAGGCAAACTTACAGTAACACTTTAACATGTCAGACAGATGTGACAAGAAAACAACTACGCTTGAAGGAATGCAACAGAAGGCTCCTGTATGCTTCATCATCTACAAAAATGTAATTTAAAGTAACATCTACTAGGAAATGTGGCAAGTTTAAGGTTCAGTTGCAAGCTATGTAAATTTTTTGAGAGATTTTGAAAAAGAATAGTAGACTTGGAGCCATATGTTTATGTCCAAATCCAATATTGCAGTTTGCTCACAGTTAGATCCATGTCAATCAGAGGCAGCAACATGGACTTCAAAGGAGTTACATCTCATTGATGCTGTCTTAAATATGGGTATAATCTGGTCTGGGTCAGTAGGGTCTGCAATCATCATCATACCCTCATAAATTGCTTAAATCACAAATAATACTAATCCCTTCCAGAGTTTTTAATGGTTGTCAAGAATACTAAGGAAGTACAAAATGACTAATACACACAGATGAGGAATGCAGTTGATTTCAGCTCTTAATGTCTGCTGTACAGATTTAACAGAAGTGGCCCTAAGTGACTGAACAACTTCCAAAAGAGAAAAATGTCTTCAAAATTTAATTGAAGTTGCTGGAATATCATAACATACACCAGCAACAACATGGATATAATTATTACCCCGTCAGAGCTGGAAAGACATAAATGCTGGGACTAAACTCCACTAAAACGTACAATGTTCATTTGGATAAACATCTTTGATTGCCCCCCCCCGCCTTTTTTTTTTAAATTACCAGTGCAAATATCCAAGGCCATGTGGACAAACCATCTTTTGCACTCAAAAGGCAACAACAATTTAGGTGTTAGTATGTCTTCAGATACTTTTTTCTCTTTTACCTGGGTCTGACTAGTGGGTGAACGTCTTACTGAAGATATTTCTTCTTTACACACTTCCATCATAAATGCTGTAACTTCCTCTGTAAGATACTGGGCCACATGACCATTCTTTTCCTTTTCAAGTTCTATGTATCACCAGGAGACAGGAGTAGAGGAGACAAGAGTCACAGCATGGTATCTACTGACTGTACATAAGCAAGATATATCTTACAGTTTATAGTATGAGTTTAGCAATTCACAGTAACTGACACATTTGTAGTAGATGACAGACTCACATGTAAAGTAATTCCTTTCTATACTATTGCTCTCCATTTTAAGTTTTGCAGGTCTTGCCACAATGATGTGAAATATAGCTAAATTCCTCCTACTCAGATACATTGTTTTCTGAAATACAAACATATGAATAGTAAACTTGGATATTTTTAATATCTTCCACTATTAGCAATACATATTGCATGATTATATATCACTTGATGGTTATGATGTTTTCCAGGTCCTAAACTTTTTCAAACATCAAATGTTTGTTGTTGGAAGCAACCTCAACATTTGACATTTATATTCCTTGTTCATTGCAAAGATGGCTTTTCTATTGTTTGTTAAAATTCTCACCCCCTTTAGAAACTTAAATAGTGCCTTGCTTCCCTGGAATATACTGGGATATGTTCAAACTTGTTTGATCCCATGATCAATCACTCAAAATTTGAGGGCTTTTTCAGCAGTCTCTAAGGATAAAGGGCATGTTAAAGTGCAAGTTGATGTCTCCCCAGTTAGCAGGAGGATTAAACATTTTCTTTTGCATAAATCTTAACGATTAAGAAATTCTAAATCAACATGAAAAAATGTTTTTTCACAAAATACATAATGAAGCAATAGTCTTCAATGAAATGGAACTGTGGTCATTACAGGGATATTCAGTAATGGCTTGGAACTCAGAAAAAAAAATCTAAACATAACAGTTGTGCATATTTTATATTAGACATGAAATCTAACATTCCAGTATTTAAACCAGGCCTTGTTCACACAGGGTTACATATGAGCCCTCTCATTTGAAACAGGTGATGCCATTTATATATAATTCTAATTTCTAGCCTTTTTCTTTGCGGCACAGTATTGAGTTAGAGTTCTTGGAGCAAAGTAAAAATGCTAGCCAGTGTCTTACAGATAACATCAAAACAGACAGGGAAGAACAACTCAAAGCTTGTCACATGCATTGGAGGCTGCATGAAAGGGCTTGATGAAGAGGCATGCACAGGGACAAGATGTGAAGCACTGACAACAGGGAAAGTCAAAAAAGATTGATCTGGAGACAACTGATAGGCAGCAAGGATGGGTGTATAGAGGAAGAAATGGAGGCTGCAAAAGTAGACCAAGTAGACCAAGGAGATTCACCTGGATCATGGAAGGAATGTGATGTCACACTCTGATGAGGAAAACATTAGAAAGAATGTTTTTATAAAACCTGACAAAGAAAATATGTGCATCTGAAAGATCATAATTTCAATAAAACAATGCAACAAAGGTCTGAGCAAGAGTGTTTGGAAGAAAAGACCTGAGAAAAAAATGAATTTAAAATAAGACAGACTGAGAGCCAGGTTGGATGGGCAGTTGAGAGGGATTCTGAGAGACAGAGTGGAACAGGTAGTACTTGCAGGTCCATGAATTCTCTTTACCCTTCTGGGGCAGCTGCTGGGGTGAAATTTGAGGACTTGAGATATATGCGAAGGGAGCCCAAAAGAAAAATTGAGAGTTTTACAAGGACATGTAGTGACAGGACAAGGGGGAATGGATGCAAACTGTAAGAGTATAGGTTTAGAATGGATATTAGGTAAATAATTCCCTACTGCAAGAACGGTGAAGCACTGGAACATGTTGCTCAGCTGAAGCTGTGGATGCCCCATCCCTGGAAGCGTTTAAGGCCAGGTTGGATGGGCTCTGAGCAACCTTGCCTAGTGAAAGGCATCCCCGGCGCTGGCAAGTCTGTTGGAACCAGATCATCTCTAAGGTCCCTCCCAACCCAAACCAGTCTACGATTCGTCGATTCTGGGGTGGTGACACGACAACCCCTTCCGTGGAAGAAAAGAGAAGAGTTTAAGGGGAGAGGTGAAGTCTTTGGTTTCAGCTGCGACTGTGACAGCACCGAGGCGAGGCCTCCCGTGGCCGTGCCTATGACTGCGGCCATGGCTGTGCCTGTACCTGTGCCCATGGCTGTGCCGTGTGGCTGTCCCTGTCCCGGTAGCTGTGAGGGCACACGGGAGCAGCGCCTTCCTTCCCTCCCTCAGGGTGCGCTCACGGCTGCCGCGTGCAGCGCGCGTGCCCGTGCTCGCGCCCCCGGCCCCTCCAGGCTGCGCCCCCCGCGCGCCCGCAGCAAACCGCCCTCCGTCCCTCCCACTCCTCCACCCACCGCGGAGCCGCCGCTGATTGGTCCGCACCCCGGCGGCGCTGGCCAATGGGAGGCCGGCCCGGGACCCCGCCTCTTTAGAACGCGCTGCCGGCGGAGGGCCCGGCATCGCGGCGATGGCGGCGGCGGGGCGGGCGCTGCGTGCGGCGCTCCCCGCCGGGCTCTGGGGCCGCCTGGCCCCGCTGCCGGGCGCGCCCCGCCGGACCGCCGCGCACTTCTCTTTCCAGCCGGACCCGGCGCCCAGCGAGTACGGTGAGAGCGCGGCTGGCCGGGGTCCACCCCGCAGGCCGGCCTCAACGTCGCTCTGTCGCCGGGTCCGTGCTGTCACCCCCGCCTTCTTGGCGGAGGCCGCCAACAACCCCGTCCGGGACGGGAGGGAGGGAGGGAGGCAGCACCCGCCCAGGGCCCCGTGGGGCGCTGCCAGTCGGGTCCCGGGCGGCGGCGGCATCCGCACGGCAGCGTGACCCCGCTGTGTCCTCGGCGCTTCCAGGCGCGGGCACTCCGCAGAAATCCCGGGCTCTGGGTGGGAAGGGCCCTGTAGGCCGCTGGCGGGGCCGGCTGGCCCCCTCGGCTGTGGGGTGGCGAAATGGTTCGGGCTGTCAGAGCCAGAGCTGCGCTAGATGGGCCCAGAGTGTGCTCAGACCTGCAAGGACATTCTCGGCCCCTGTCCTAGACCAAAAGCTTTTAGCAGTAACTTAGTGACTTGACATCTGTCCTGGTTTTTGTATTGCGTGCTTAGGTCATGAGTGTGATAATAAACCTATGGTGAATAAAGACTGCTGTCCGCCGAAAGGTTCGAGGTCATCCTCGTGGTCACATGGTTGAGAGTAAACACAGATAAGTTGGGAATGAGCAGCGCATGGCGTTTGGCTTTTATTTCTGAGATGCATCCCTGGAAATGGCTAGTGCTGAGTTTTCCAGGAAGAAGCCTGCCAGCTGCAGAACAGCTGTTCCTTTCACATGAACCCCACTCTCCTCTAGAAAATTTGTTACTCGGTTGGGACACCTTGGTGTTGCATCTTGATCGGGATCAACAGAACCAGAGTTTCCGTTAGTGACAAAGATGTACAGGCGACCAAGGTGCCACGTGGTGAAGCTTGTGTATGGCAGGTCCCTGCTTGAGATCATGCAAAGAAGCTCTGGAGTGGCATGCCAGTTATTGCCATTAATTAGTAGAAATCTAATTCCCTGTGAGTCAAAATACACTTTGAAATTCTGTGAAAAGCAGTGGAAGTGAAATAAAATTATGGCAATACTGGTCCTGATATTATTGAGCTATTGCTTTTCTAACTTCACAGCTCAAATCTAAAAGGCACAATTAGTTCCCCCTTTCCTCTCTAGGGTTTATACAAAGGCCTGTGTTATAAGCAAGAGAAGCAGGTTGGAACTGTGGTGGGGAGTTTCTGACAGTAGCTTAAGTAATAGCCATTTATTTATATAAAATACTGGAAGGATGGTATCTTGTAGGAAAGATAACCTAAGTACTAATGTGGACAACTAGGAAAAGAGAAGCAGCTGCCATTCCTGAGCTTTTCTTCTCTTGAATTTGTGAATTTTGTTAGGGCTTTTGTATAACTTGAACAGTTCCCATAACATTTTCTTTTCCACATTTTCTTCTCCTTAAAGGGCCATGTAAAGTATAACAAGTGAAGTTACCAAGCACAGGAATGTGTAGGAGTGCAACTATTCAGCTACTCAGGTGTGGCGTGACACGAGTCCTTAACAAAAAATACCAACATTAATTAAAGATTTAGAAGAATGAGAAGCTGAATGTTTGTTGAGAGGTGCTATAACTACTGGGAAAAGAACGTAGTTCACTTTTCTGAATTCTAATACCTATTAGTTTGTGTGGGTTCTTAATTTAATAATCTTATTTATTTATTTATTTAGTTTTACACACTGTGTGTGCTTGTAGGTAGCATTTTCCTGGACTGTGGCTTCTAATAATGACTTCAGAGGTTTTGCCAGTTAAAGAGCTATCAGATGTCAGCCAAGCAATTCCTTACTTACTTGGTTTCTTTCATAAATTATTTTATTTGCTTGGAGAGTCTGAATTGGTCACAGTAGTGATGACTAGGCTACTGTTTTGGTCCTTCTTTGCTTTCAGGTCTCCTTGTTTTTCCCAAAAGAAGAAGGGCATTCTGGTAGCCTGGTTTGAATTAAACAGCTTGCTTTACTTCAGCACCAAGTTTCTTTGTTTGAAGTATGGATTTGAAGCTTCAGACACTTACTAACTGCAGTGCAGAGAGCAGGCCAGTGGTCTAGAAAATTTCTGATAGTAATAGATGTCTGTAAATGGGAAAGGCTGGAGCTTAAAAAAATGTTATTAAAGAATGATAAAGTAAGCTTCGGTGACTTTAAGTAAGGGGGTTATCCCAGTCCTCAAAACAATAATACATTGGTTTCTTCCTCTGAAAAGGAAGGCATTCTTCCCAGTGCTTGAGCTTTGCAAAGCTGCATCTACTCTAGGCAAGAGCTTAGTTTTTTGAAACAAAAGTTGGAAGTGGAATTATAGTCCTTGGGAAGGCCAAGTATGCAATGCTCAATCCCATGTATCCCATAATTTAAATTTATTCAACAAATGAATAATGTTGGGTATTCCTAACAGGGATCTTGGTTTTGATAGTAAAGTTTTTGGACATGTTTGCACTAGTGTTTTCTAATGTACTTTGTGTTTTGAACCAAATTAAATTGCGGAATGATCACTTTCACACAGGGCAAACTCAGAAGATGAATCTCTTCCAATCCATAACAAGTGCCTTGGACAATGCTTTAGCCAAAGATCCAACTGCAGGTACTTTATACTTGTTAGTGTATTTTGCTTTATATAAATTGTGTTTTGGTTTGCCTATCTATGTGTAATATTTAATGTATTTTTCATGGCTTGTGAAGCCTTTTAATAAGTTATTACTATACTTTGATCTCAAATCTTAAAAATGTGTTGCATTAACAGATTACTAATGGATTATATGGTCTAAAATGCAATTGTATCTTCTGTATTAGCACTGTGTATTTCACTTGAAAGTGAGGACAGAAGATACATTATTTAACATGTTTAAAGTATTACTGATGAGAACTGTCCATGAGGGCAGCTTGAGTCCCACTGGTAAGAGTTTTAAAAATGTAAACATTACATTCTTAAACTTTCTGTTCCCTAAAACCGGTATTTTTTAAGAGACCATATATTCTTTGCTCTGTACATTCTGCTTTCTTGCCTGCCCTCCAAAATTAATTTATAGCTTTACTGTTTTCTGTTCATTGTTGTCCATAAGCAGTGTAAGATTTGCTAGGCTATTGTGGTCTGGATAACCCATAACTTGGAAGATGCTACTTCATTATAGTGGGATTTAAAAGCCTGATCGTAAACTACTGCACAAAATATTTACTCCACTTTTAATTCTTATATATAGCAGGAGGTCTTTTGCTTCTGTTGTCCTAACAAAGGCATGATGATGGCCAGATATCTGAAAGAGATGCTTTGTGCCATTAAGACAGCTGCCAAGGCTGCATCATCTTGTGTGATTTTGGGTTTTCTTTTTAGTTTGTTAGTAGCCCTTTTTGTCAGTGCTTGAATCACTGCTCAGCCTAAATTTTGACCAATTGTCTAATTTGTAGGGACAAATTCTGTGTTGTGTGGAGTACTATGCCTGTATATGTTCCCTCTCAATCTCAGCTGTTTTATATGCACCTCAATTAGATGAAATTTAGACAACTGAGGGAAAATTAGGGCCAAGAGCAGATTTTATTACCATTTCTATAGAATCAGCCATACAAAAGCAAGTAGAGTGTTCATTCATCAGGAGCCTAGACTCATATGTAATCTTGAGCCTTTAGAGAACCAGTTGCTCTAAGGGTCTAGTCTTGCAGCTCAGCTTTGCAGGGCTTAGTCTTTGTAAAGCCCTTTGCAAGACCATGTTGGAGTTCTCCAGTCCAGATGTGAGTTCTCAGAATCACTGCACTTACTGATCTAATTAGGGACTTTTCACAATGGAAAACATGTCCTTCATATGTTTTTAGTTGTATGGGAATTGAGCAATTGTTGTTAATGTGTGGAAATCCTCATATTTGTGTTGATGAGAATTAGAATGTCTCCAAGAAAATACGTTTCAGTGTCTGAACTGAATGAGTAAATCCATTTGAGTTTGTGGATACCAGCATTAAATGGGAATATTTTTTGTAGATGCCAGCTGGCTCAAAAGTAAGGAGCCATATGGTAACAGAAAGAACTTGCAAAGATTTTAAGTACATGAAACCCCACCCAAATTATTGTTAAAAATTAGAGAAGTAATTTAGGGACATAGTTCAAGCATACACTCCATGAGTGTGTTCATTTGCATCTTTATAGAATTTATTTTTCTTTAAGTGGTGTCATTGATGTGATTAGCAACAAGTATGCTAATCCCTTTTAGAGATTCCAATCAGAAATTTATTTTATTTAATTAAGAATAGTATTTGAAAGGCAAAAAGGTTAACTTATTATTTTGTGTCCTTTAGAATATGGAGAATATTGAAGAATTATGGGATAGTCAGAACTGACCCTGGTTCATGCAAACAGCTATTGGTGATATTGCTGCACATCTTATATGCTTAAATTTTTTAAATGGGCAACAGTTAATTTTGTGAAGCAGATAACAAAACTGTTTTAAGAAAATAAGACATAACCATCCCCTAAATTCAAGGAAAAAAACCCCACAAATTAGTTGATATGAAGCTAAGTTTTAAAGGCAAATGCTTTTAGTAATAAAACTTTATTAACTACAAGAATAGTAGTTTTAAATACTGAGAACTGTCCTAGTTATTAAGTAATCATGTTTTCTGTAGAGGTGTTCCTTTGAAGTCACTCTTCAGGGGTCTGGCAAGTATGTTTGGAGAAGTCTTGACATTTCATATTGGATTGATATTTTGAAAAAAACTTCAATTCGATGGTTTTGAAAACATTATATTTATTGAAGTCTGGATGAAGAATGAGAATGGTTACCAGTTGAAGCAGAAGGCTTAATTTCAATGACTCATTTGTGACTGAGTGTAATTGCTTTTTGGAGTTTTACTAATTTAGTTTTAGACACTGTGTTACTATAGGATATTTCAAAAAAGTAGATAGCTAATGAAAGCCTAACAGAATAATTTTGATGAATTCTGTTTTGAGACAGCTGTGTTCTGATTCCTCATTAACCTTGGTTCTTCATTTGTTATAGTCAGGCTGTGCATGAGAAATGCTTAGATCTAGATAAATCTTGAAGTGAAATGAAATGTTAGGAATTACTTTTGTTAGTGTCTCATATAAAAGCCTTTGAAAGTAAGATTTGTTGGAGTAATGTTAGCCTCCCCTACTGTTATTATTTTCAGTTGTATTTGGTGAAGACGTGGCCTTTGGTGGAGTCTTCAGATGTACAGTTGGCTTGCGAGACAAGTATGGTAAGTTTATGTAATTTATAAATATGACATCAGTTTCGTATTAACATCTTTGCTCTTTTGTTTTTTACCCATTTTGCTGAGAGAAGTGTTGTTCCTGGAATGCTAAAAAACCGTAAAATCAATGTTTCATGTATGCAGGCTAATTAGTGTATAGCATTTTACAGGTCTTGAAAGCTGGTTGTGGAGACAGTAACATGATACAGCTTTTAATTTGGCAATTGCTACTCCCCCACTGGGCTATTACAGAGAATAAGAGGTTATAACATATTTAGTTTCAGCAGTTTACTTTCTTCAAGGCACAGAGATGACTTGGACCTTTTGCAGCAAGTTATTAAATCTATTTAACAATAATTAAGATGTGTTACAGCCATGTTGGAGAACAAACATCCACATTTTTTTGAGTAAACCAAAAAAGGGAGAGGATGAAGGCTATACTTCTAAGAGTTTCAGAAGCACAACCATATTTTTTTGCCTTGCTTCTCTGCTTCAATTATTACGTAGATGTTCTCTTGCTCTCTAGTTTACATGTTAGTGATAGAACTTCTGTTAGCCACAATCTTCAGTGCTGCTTGTTGAAACTGAGGTATACTTCTGTAACTGGTGTGAAATACTGACTGTGTGTACTAGACTCCGTATGAAAACCAGGCCTCTGAGACAGCAACCAGTTGCTGGAAGCAGGGGCAACAGATGTTATTTGGGAAGTAAGTAACAGGAGCAGATGGTTGCATAAGCAACATTCTTGGGTTTTAGTGAACATCTTCAGTTTAAAAGACAGAAGGGACAAACTTTATATTGTTAGGGTGGTGCTGTGAGGGTCATTTGATGGGTTTTTTGACAGTCATATGATACTGGAATGAAGAAAAGAGATTATTTAATCTTTGTAGTAACATTTTATTGGTAGTGTATTCCAATGTGCCAGTGCTGTTCAAAGACTCTGTGGCAGCTCTGACTGCCCTGACAGAGCACAGGGGGTCTGTTGAGGGACTGCAAAGGAGTTTTTACACTGTGCTAATCGGCATGATAAGCAGCAGTCACAGCACATCAGCAGCCTAGCTAGAGTCAGGTTTATTTCATGGATATAATACCAAAGATTTTTAATGAGATTTTTGAGGAAGCTATGATGTGACTTCAGGAATATTTGGAAAGAACTCCTTTAAAATGCAAGAGGGAACATGGGAATTGTACTTATTTGAAGTACAATTGTACTTACTTATGTGAACATATGAACAAGGACTAATTAAACTAGTATTGCCATTTGCTCAAAAAGGGTACTAAACTCTTCAGGGTGAATAAGAGAAAATACAAGTTTGAACAGGAAGAGAGTTTGAAGATAAGGTCCTGAATTTAGGACTCACTTACAGAATGGGAATTCAGTTTTGTAAGGCAAATAAGAGAACACAGGTAACTCAGCTTCTTTGTTCACTGATAGTGAAATTCAGTAGAAAACAGGAAGGGGCTGATGAGGGAGTGGCAAAGATGAACTGAGGATGTACTGAAAATATAGTTACAATGCTGAGGAGAAACAGAAAAGACTGAAAGTGCAAAAAATGGAAAGAATACAGTGTTTTGAGGGGTGTGTCTGCCTATCAGTGCAATCTCAGAGATTAAATAAGTTCTAAATGGAATGCTTGTATTATGGAAAAGGCTAGACTCCCTGTAAAATAAGGAGGAATTGCAGATGGAAGTGACAACCAACCAACCTGATGAATCTTATGAAGGAGATTATGTAAACTTACTGACTCTTTCCCCATCCCCCTCCTGAATTTACTGTCAAATTATACTAGGTGATGCAAATAATGTAATGTGAGGCTGTTTCTATATGTTGATATAAAATATGGAGGAATGAATGGGGTTTTTTCCTTCTGTCCTGGAAGAGAGGTTGATTTTTGTTTCATTTGTTTAGTTTCTTTTTCCTTGTAGATAATTAAAATCACTAGGTGGCAGTCTATGCCTGTAAGTTGTTATTTTGATAAAACCTGATAGTTCATTTTAAAGCACTTCTATAGAGGTCAAGGTCTAAATATAATCTAATATTATAGTAGGAAGAACTTAATATAGTAATACTCAGTAGTAGTATTATAGAGATGTTGGTTGGTGTCCAGAATGTTACTGAAGTCTCTCTGGAGAGACGGAAAAGAAATTTGCTTTTAGAATAAATTGGTCATTAACTATAAAAGCTGCTTATTTTTTTTTCCAGTGGAGTGTTACATTGTATAAACATAGCCAGAGACCTGTACTAGTAAGTGAAGGAAAGCTCGTTGACTTTTTAAGGAAATAAATGCAACCTTTTGAGCATATGAATTTTTAATGTGCTACCTGGAATTATGTTTAAAAATATTTAATTAAGGAATTGTATGTAAGTCAGTGTGTGGAAATTTAATTTTCATGATAGTATGACTAAAGATGGTATGTTTGTTCCTATGCTTCTTATGTCAAGGTCTAAAATAAATTATTCCAGTTTTCTGGCATTGAGTTGAATGTTTAAAAATCTGTTGCTGTATAATTCTGAAAATGAGTAGACTTTCTGAAATATTTATGCAGAGTGCTCCTTTCATATAAGGGAAATAAGTGTTGTAGAGTTTTTTTCCTTTGTCCCCTCTCTCTGATCTGGTACCCTGGAAGGCATATTCATGTTTTATTTTTTATCTTCTTCCCCATCACCCTCTGACATGTTTTTGATTGTCACTGTTTTGCAGAAGTTATATCCTCTAACCTTTAGAGTATCTTTATTGAAGCAAGGAATGCCTGCTGTTCCATAGTCCTGCTCTCTGGAGGTGTTTCCTATCCTTAGAACAGTGTGATGTAAACTGCCTACTGTGTTTTGATAACCTAGGTAATGTGTGCAAATGTTTTTAAAAATTTTTTTAAAAGGAAGTACATTATTATTCCAGTCCTTCAGACAAAATGCTGTCCATTTGTCTTTGAGTCTGCAAATGGATTTGAAACAACTATCTTGGAATGGGAGTATATGTTGCTCTGCCTGAAGTGTGAAATAAAGTGCCAACATGTAAAGATCAGCATCATGCACAGACAGAAATATAGAGGAGATAAGAGGTAGGAATTAGATGATAGGAGGTAGAGAAATGGGAGGAAAAAACAGGAGGTAAAAACAAGGTAAAAGTGGAGAAATTGGACAGAAGTGAAGACTGAGAAATAACAATAGCAGAAATAGTGATTGACAAAGGATGTAACTCAGAAGAATGCTAGGGAGGTTTTTTTTGTGTAACTCAAAAAAAAAAAAAAAAGACCTCTCTATCCTACTGTGGCCAAGAAATGAAAATTACATAAACAGGGAAATGAAGTGTGTGTGTATATATAAAAATATATATGTTATACTTTCCCTGAATGTTCTTTCTGCCATCCTCCAAACACCTACAGCTTGAGGGCTTCTTTATCTGTAAGTGCCCTGGTGATTTGGCCTCTGTAGTGATTTTTCTTTCATACCAATCTGGCCTGCACTTGAAGGGAGAATGTAATGTGCACTTGCTTCCATGTCAAAAGATTGTCCTTAGATGTGGGTAAGGATCAGGAGCTTTCTTGCTGTTTCAGAGCTTGATATTTTGAGATTGTGGAATAGGATCCATCGTTGCTCAGAACTCTGAGAGTCCAACAGAAGAAAGGTGAGCTTGGCAGGTCTTTCCCCATAGCAGTACTTGAGTAGGAGCTGACTTTTTTTGGGTGTATATGTTCACTTTTACAGATGAAGTTTGCAAACTTTTTGAGGTTCTGCTCAATTCCCTATTGTGCAGCAACCTTCAATTCCTTGTCATGGAATGTCCTTCTGTTTGCCATCAAGGGAGTCTAGGGTGACTGTGTAAGTTAGAGTCCCAGTATTTACAGGCTTGAATAGATTGTTTTCTAAGTTTTTGAGCTATTGAAAATTATTTTTGACTGAAAGAGTAGTGTAAATGAGTCTTTTACTTTTCAGTAGGGAATTCCTGAATAATGTCATTTTAATTCCATTGCAACTATTTGCAAATACAAGTAGAATGTGAATACATTGAATGGGAGTTTTTATTTCAAAGATTCTCTCAGTTCCAGGAGGATGTCACTGTGGTATCTCTTACCAGAAGCAAATGCTTGTCTGGGGTATAAGAGACTTGGCCTAATGCTGTCCCTCAGGAGTTCTGAACTTACTCCACAAAGAGTTGACTGAGATGCCAAAGCTGATCTTTGTGAAGATACAGCAGCAGTTGTTCTTTTCAAATATTTTGGAATGAATTTGTCTTTTGCTCGTGTGGTTAATGTGTCACTGTTTGTGATCCTCTGTGTGATCGCAGAGGGAACAAGAGGAAGATAGGGTTCTTCCTTTCTGGATTAATGTCCCATCACTGATTGGAGAGCTTTTGACTCATGGCTTTTTATTTTTCATCTGTTCTGTTTGGTCTCTGTTATTGCTGACCCCTCTTTTTGTGTCTCAGTGCACACAGGGATGTACTGCCCACAGCAGCTTATGATACCCTCAAACACAGTCAATTAGAACAAAGTGCTTTTCCCAAGGTTTCTCTGTAACATTGCTGAAATGTTCCAGAGGGATGTTTGCTGCCTCTATTAGCAATGCAGTGTTGGCTGTCAGTTTGTGGCCTGATTTAGTCCCCAAGTTTTTTTTCTAATCTACTGCTGTGCAGCTACTAATTGATTTTTTGCTGGGTGGATGCTTGATAAAATGAAACTCAGTAAGAACACTCCTATATGTACATAGGATGAAACCAATCTCAGATAATTTCCTTTTAAGTAATACTGATGTACACACATGGCTAGAGACATTAATACATGCAGATAGTAGTAAATGTGTAATAAGCAGCTTCATTTTTTTCTCCTTACTCATTTTACAGTTTTGTTATGTAGAGTGGAAGGGGAATGCACAAGTAACTTGAAATTTAATTCTCTTTTTTCCCTAATATTTTCAAGCTTAATGGATTGTTTTATATATAATACTTCCTGTGCTTTATTATTATTGTTCTTATTTTGATGCAGCTAGGAGTGTAAATATAGTTGCTAGGATTATTTTCTTCCAAACCGTATTTTTTAAAAAGTGTGAAATAGATTGTAAACACTAATTTCTGTCTATTAAGTGAGTTCAGGGTATTTTCTTGCAAATTGATAAATTACAGGCAAAAAAGGAACATTGGGAGAAGAGGTAACACTTGTATTGAATCCTGTGAAAATAGGGAGAGTTGAATCAGAAATTTCCCCTGTGGCAAGTTTCAAACTGAGCAAAAAGCAAATGACTGAACTACATATGAAACCACAGTTGTAGCTGTGAAAGAAAATAGTATTCTTATGTTCCTTATGTCAGGTTGACCTAGCCACATTAGCAATCAGCTGGATGCTTTAAAAATTATTTTATTTATCACTTCCATATTTGTTTTTCTTTTCTTTCTGTCTTCCTTACAAAATTTTCTCTCTGAAGCACAGGGTATGTTTTGAGACAGATCAACTGGCAAAGGCTCTTTTTAGCCTTCAGTGGTGAAGTTTCTCTGGCTTTCCTACACATGTGGTCCCGGTGCAGGATTATTTTTATAATTTGAAGTTTTTCTTTATTGATCAATTTCTCTGAACTCTGGTTGCTGCAGCTGGAGGATATAGGGCATCCAAAACCGGATACTTTACTCATGTGTTTTACTGAGTAAAACCTGGTTGCTTACAGCTCTCTGTTCTTACATCCCATGATAATGCTAGCTTGTCTTGAGCAATAATGTTTATTTACAACGCCTGATCCACTGTAATCCCTGGTTGTTATTCTGTAGATCTTGTGTCTAAGGTGTAAACACCTGTGTGAGTTTTCAGGGAGCACTTCATTCTCAGTAAATGAATAGTTTATTTATAGTCCAGTAAACTAATTCATGAGTCTTTGATTTTTTGGCCAGGAGAGGGCTGTACCTAGCTATGCCCAAAAGACACCAGCTTTTCTAAAACATAGTAGTCATTCTTTGAAGATAAGTATTTACTTGAGCACAATATTTTTCTATGAGCTTTAGCTGTAGAAAACTCCTGAAAGCAAATACTGTGTTTTAAGTGAAGCCTATGGAGGAAAGCATGGGTGAGAAGATAGAGTTGTCCCCATGTTATTATGATATTTGGTGAAGGTTGTTGGCTGAAGTTTGGATGTGCTTGCAAAAACTGCTTAATGGTAATAAAAGTCCTGATGGCTTTTAGTAGCCATGTAATGAAATGATGGGAGAACCTTTTGAAGCTGAGCTAATAGAAGTAGATATAGTATAGGGTTGTTTTTAAAACAATTCTGATAGTTTGCCTCCAAAATACATAAAATACTTTAAAATGTTTATATTGTATATATTTTTGGTAATGATTTCAAGACATTTTTTATTGTGTAGACTACACTTAATGTGACTGGCAAGGTAACAGATATTTGTTAATGGAGATTCTGGGTTGTTCTGGTTGTTTTTGTGGTCACAAATGTTACAGCACAAAGGTAAGAAGTACAAGAACAATTTGGATGGGCTGTAATGCAATATATTAAGGCAGTGTGTTCTGCCTCCCAAAAGCTACTAGTAGCTGGGTCTTAATTCAACAGGTGGGAAGACACTCTGAGGTTTTTATGTGGAATTTTGAATCAGTAATCATGGTGTCTTTTACATTCTTTTAGAACATAACCATAGGCTGTTACGAGGAAGAGGAAAACTCAGCCTAAAATAGCATAATTGTTAGGGCTTTACTCTACAAGCAGATAGAAAATGTTATCTCCATGCTTAAAAGCAGACTGCAAGCTTGCTGGAGAAACATGGCTCTTCTTTGGCATAGGTCCTGGTCCTTTTTAAAATATTGCATGTGGTAGAAGGAAGGAGTTCAGAATTTTTGACATCATGGATGTAAGCTAAGGGTGGAACATTTCATTCAGAGTTCAAAATGACTACTTGTGTGTAGCTTGAGTAAAACCTAAATAGCCTGGGGTTTGGTTATCCTCATTTCTTTGTGCATAGATTTAAGTGAAGAATTCTACAGTTTTCTTGCCTGGTTCTTCCAGAACAGCTTGGCAAGACCTGGATTTGTTCTGATTTATATAAATGTCTTTGAACAGTAACATCTGGAGAACGTGTTCCAGACTCATTACACAATAGTACATTTTGTTCATTTTCATCTTAAATAGCCAATTCTTTTTTGAAGATTTACAGTTAAAAGGAAAGTTATTTGAAAACTTGGTAAAATGTAAAAGCTTGGTAAAATGTAGTATGTCCTTTCTACATGTTTTTTATCTATGGAATAATAATATAAATCAGTCACTTTCAGAGCTAAATAGCTTTTATTTTAGTTTTGTTTTTCTTTTCTTTTTAATGGTTCTGATAGTGTGCCTGCTGTGAAAAGTGTATTTTATTTATTTGGGGCTTGCTAATACTTATTATGTTTCTTTTCCTATGTTGTAAACCTGTTTGAGGGAAAGATAAGGAATATATTCTTTAATATCAAACTTGATACTCAGTGCAGAGTAAAAAGAGAAAGCTGTTCTCACATTTTTAAGATATTTCAAGATACATTGCTGGGCAAAAAAGTATGTGCTGCTGAACTTCATAAAAATGGAATTTTCCACTTCAGAAAATACTTGTAGTGAATCATGTAAAAACAGTATTTTGATAATACCATGTCGAGGAGGATGAAACTTTATGTATTAAGGACCCAAGATGGAATTGATGAGCATAACTAGTCTTTGCAGTCTGTATTAATATGAGGTTGCAAGCACATTTTGTGTACCTTCTTTTAGACATCACTCTTTATGCCTTTGCAATTCCTTAGGTGGAATGAAGTGATTCTCAATTTCTTTGGTGAGTCCTGTGATTCCCTCTGTTTATCTGTATGTTTATTTATCCCACTCATCAACTGGGGTTAATTCAATATGTCTGCTGTTTTTTCTACTCTGAGTTTGGTGGTAAGAGGGTGGTAATTTCAACTTAAGAAGGTTTTGCAGGCTTTATTACAGGGAATAAAACTCTCAAGAGTTTTCTTGGAAGTAATTTGCTTGAAGCCTAAAAGAAGGACGGAGGGTGGAAAAAATCAAGACTAGTATCCAAGTTTGGGAATTGTTTAACCAGATTTGCAGCAGAAGCACTTTGAGGTGCAGGTTAATCTTATTTTGACTTGATTCAGAGCCATCTTCCAGTGACCAGGTTGATATAACATGCTAGTCATTTATTATAAAAAGATCTCTTTTCTTTTTAGTTTGCAGAAACATTAAATCCTCAAAACCTGGCACAGGGTTTTCACACTTAAATGGAAGCACCAAGTATAGACTACCTTATTAATTTTTCCCTTGCACATGCTTTGCATTATAAAGGGACAGACATGGTTACCAGTGAGATTTGTAAGATGGTTTTCATTACTACAGGTTTCTGGTCACTGAGCTCTTTGCTCCTGAGTACTTCTACAGCAGCATGAGATCCTTGCTCTTGTCTTGAGAATACTTGCTTCACAATTCCAGGTAGATCCAGCATGCTTTCACATTTACTATAAAATACATCTACACTACTGATACTGAGGAATGTGAGAGAGGGTAACTGGTATTATTTGACATTTTTGCCTACCTCGTTGATTTGTCATCCAGATGGTGTGCACAGCTTATTACAGCAGAATTTTCATTGGCAGGTTGCAAAACTTAGCTTTGACAACTGTTCTGTGTTTCCTGTTGGATCTCTGTTGTGTCATGTCATGTTGCAGATGATGTGAAAATGCATGGAACTGACCTAAGCCTTGTAACTTAAGCTGGTGTGTTGTCCCCTTCTTATGCCCACATATAAGTATTTGGTAGAGGTCAATTTTGGGGCATAGCTTCTCATGTCAAACTGTATGTCAGTTATGCTTTTCTGCAAGTGTGCTTCTCACGCAGCAAAAGTTTTCTGTAGCTGACAAAGGAATGCTATTAATCATAGCTGGAGGAATATTTGAATGCTTTGTGTAGTTAGGCATTGCTCTTTTTTTAATTTAGGCTGCAACTGGGTGTATGAGCCAGATGATGAGGAGGATTTCAGTGTGCAGTGGGCAGCCTGCATGAATGTTTAAACTAGCAGTTCCAGCTCAAAGTGTTCTCAGCAAGTCATTCTCTTACTCAAGATGATGTGTTTTCCTTCCAAGAGCTCATTAGATCACAACTACTCTTTCAGCTCCCCTTCCTCCCAGAGTCCCTTAGAAAAGTAAAAAGAAATTCTGGTGAAGAAATCCGCCACTGAGATGTGAGCATCTTTTTAAATATTTTCCAAGAGTGTGGATCTGACTGAGTACTATTTTATTGATGTAATGTGTTGCTTCCATGAACAGGACAGGTGAAAAGGACAAGCATAAAAAGTTTTGGCAGTCAGAATGTAGCCCTGCTTGGGGCTGTTAATAAACCATAGAGACTTGTAAGGAGAAGACCTTGAAAGTCATCTGTTTTGAACCTGTCGGTACCCAACAAAGAGTTTAGTTTGCCTGTGGCCTTGTCCAGGTGAATTTTGAACATGTCCAAGGCAGGAGCTTGTACAACTTCTTGGGACAGCTTATTCCACCATGTGACTACTGTCATAGTGAGGATTTTTTCTTTTTTGTAGTTCGTTTACTTTTTTGCATCATTCTTTCACTTGACACTGTGTACCTGAAAAGAATCTGCTCCTCCCCTGTTCATATTACTGCTTGGCTGCTCTTCCATTGTGGGAGGATTAAAAGACTTGCAAGGTTACCAGCATTCAAAGCTAAAGCCAAAGCTTTGAATTAACCTCCCCCAACCCCTCCGCTTCTTCCCTGAGAAAGGGAGAGAATGACATAAGATATTTTAATATTTTTGTTTTATTCCTTAGCTTTCAGTGGCTGCTAGTTTGTCACAAATGACAGGAAATTGGAACTGAGGGAGAGGGCTAAAAAAGAAATTTTCACTTTTTGCTTTAGGAAGGCAGAGGTATATATGGAGTTTTTCTGGGTCCTTTTAGTCCAAAATTCTATAAGTCTGACAGGGATATTATTAATGTTATATTCATGCTGTGAACTTTCAGAATTTACTAAGTTTTAGTAGAAAGTTTTCCTTCCAAACCTGAAATTTGGTAACAGTGCAGATTATAAGAATTACTGTCCATGGTAACCTTTTCTTTGTACTGCATCAGTTCTCCTGACTGATACTATTTGTAGTCTGTGAGAGTGAGGGTTAAATGGAAAGGCAGTAAACAGGCTTTTCTCCTGAGGGAATCTTGGGGGAGAGGAGGTGAAAGTGTACTTCTGATCTAATAAGCTCTTAGAAGGAAAATGCATCATCTTAGGTCAAAGAATGACTTGTTGAGAACACTTTGAGCTAGAACTACTAGTTCAAACATTCATGTTTCTTCAAATGTATGATTTAGTAACTGGGGAAGACTTAAAAGGAAAATACATCTTTCAGCTGTTCCTAATTTACAAATTACTTGAAGTGCTTTTCTGAAGTGTAGGATATGTCAGTGACATATATTACAAACCTGTGAAGAATTCCTGTTCTTACCAGTTGCCAGGCAGAGCAGGTGTCCTTTACTTTGGGCAACACAGGGGTGACAAGTGGTTCAGAAGAATGCATTTTTTGTGGGATTTTTTTTTTTGCCCCAAATGAAGCAAAATTAGGACTCCTGTGAACAAGTGAAACCAAGTAAGAAAGACTTATCTGTCATTTGATCTTTAAAACTTCTGTCTAAAAACTTCTGTCTAAAACAAGAAAAGGAAGTCAGCTCCTTTGTTGCAAAATAGAGCATGATAGGAGATTTTTCAGCAACAAAATAGGATGAAGCTAATTTAGTTTAGTGCATGCAAATCTCATTTCTGATCCTGATGTCAGTTGCTCATAGATTTTGGCAGTATGTTTTTTTTACTAACTTTTGTATCTTACTGCCATAATATGACATTTTGGAATATTTATGAAAATATAATGGGAATGTGATGTACTTAGTTGCTAAATAGTCAAAATTTGAATAACTTTTTAATTCAAGGTAAAGAAATGTTGAAATTGTTTTGAAGACATAGGCAGTGTGTACACAGTGTGTGTGGATACATTTATTTCTCCTAACAGGCCAACTCTCTGCACATGACTTGAGACTTTACACTGGCTTGACTGAGGGCTAAGACCTGGTTGCTCATCCTGTGGTTGGCTGAGTTATACCAGAGGCATGGCTGGGTCCTTGAAGCCTGTTATGAATGTTTGTGCACACACAAATGTTCTTGGCTTTTGCAGGATACAGGGTTGGGGAAGAGCAGGAGAGTATAGCCAAATTCTGTAAGTTGTAATTCTATGCACCGTAGGTAAAAGTCATCTTTAGAAGTTCAGTGTATGAAATCCTTTTCATATAATCACTTTTCATCAGTTAGGTGAAATAATGTATTGTAACATGAATAGTTTTGGAAAAAGCAGCTTTTTTAACAACACTGCAAAGTTTCAAGACTGAGAGTTAAATCATCTCAGTGTCAGTGAACCTGAAGCCCTGCTTTAGACAGCTAGCTTTGAAATTTCTATATTCAGCTGTAAAGTTAATGTATATTTACTGGTATTCCCTTTAGAGCAACAGGGCTTATTTTTTTAAAGTTGGAGAACTGTGACTAGGTTATCAGTAGAAAAAATGGTAGAACAAAATTATTAAAATGAGTAAGTTGTTAGAACTACTTTTTGTTAACCCAGGAGCTCCAAAAGAGCTGAGTAAATTTACTTGCTGTTTGGCTTGCCCTCTTGTATAGTATCAGAGAAATGGAAGACTGCAAGTGTCACCAGTTGTAAAATGGGGCTTAAAAAGGGATGGTGGAACCAAGAAAGCTTAAATGTTGGATAGATTGCTTTAAATATGTTAAGAAATAAAATTTGTAGACTGATGTAGAAATACATCTGTGAAAAATCCTGGGTATTTTAAGGTTAAAAAGGTCTTTAAAGGCAAGATTGATTGGAAATCAATGATTCCTATTTGAATTTTCTACACAAAGTCCCTGTTGAGTGCCAGAAAAACTCATCTTTTCTTTCCAGTCCTTTCTGCATGTGGAGCCTGACTGCTTTGGTTGAACTCCTAATATATTTAGCTTCTTCGACTTTTCTACTTGACTTATGGATGTTTTAAATGGAAGTCATTGAGATCATTGAGACAAATGAAATGCTGTCCATATATATTGTTAATACTGCTCAGTACTGGCATCTTTTATGATGCGTTATGCATTTTTTTAGCACCAGTGATGTAGCAGTATTTTGAAAACAAAGCACAGTTCTCCTTTGGCTAAATCACCAGCAGTACTCCCTAAACCACCCAAATGGTCCAGGGTGGACAAAATTACTCAGAGTTGGAGCTTTGGGTGGTGTGTTAACATTATAGGAGATTTAATATTGTTTGAATATCTAATTTTTGAAGTTAAATTAAGACAGGAACATGACTTGTTGCAGAATCCTGAAATACTTTTTTCCTGATGGCTTGGAACAAATAAAGATGAAGCAGCCAAAACATTAATGCACAATAATCAACTACAAATGTCTGTAAACATGTTCTGTTAGGTTGCTATGAAACTCTTTATTCCTGGCGAATGAGAAGATGACTGTGAGACTGCCTTAAAGCTTTTGTCTCTTACACAAAGTGTCAGTGGTAATTTGAACATTCATGGGATACTCTTTGTTCTGAAAATCACAAATATCACTTCTTTTTATTTAAGTAAAATTGAACCAAGTATTGCTTTTTTCTTTAATGTTTGTTCTTCATAATTTCAGTTTTTTCTTGTTAGAGAAGACTTGTAGAGTGGTTTTTTTAACTTTCTGATCATGCATCTAGTCTTATTCCTTAGTTATTGGGATGGAGAGATGAGAAGAATCATCCTTTTTTTTCCCATAACCCTCCATGTTTGCTGTATTGCTTCCCTCAGTAGCTGGCAAAGGGCACCAACCTGTTCAGATGGCTGAAACCAGGGATGTTTGTAAAGCCAGGCAGGTTAATTGAAATGCACACCACTGTAATGTCTTCCGTCAGGGGCTGACGCACCTGGCTGCAGAAAATGGAGAGCTGCTGCTTTCACCTGGGCTGACAAGTCACCTCCTTGAGCTGGTGTTAGTTTGTTTTGAGCTGGGTGGCTGACGCAAATCATAGGAGGAACACATTTTAGGAAGTGTTTCTTTGTTGGTAAGGAAATGAAATGTGGAAACACAAAGTATCTCTGGGTTGTTTGCTTCAGTCAGATTTCAGCTGAAATCTGATTCAGCTGGTTTGCAGAGGATGGTGTGAATGGCAGTTTATCAAAACGGACTTCCTTTTCGTGTTTTGAAAAAAGTGAAAAATAAGAAAATGTGAAATAAAATACATTAAAATACATAGGCTTAATGCATTTAAATGCTAAATATTTTAATATTTTTTCTTAGTTTTAGTAATGGTTTTCATGCTGTATCAATCAAAATAGAAAGTTAAAGCAACACAATGCAGTTTTTAATGTTTGGGGAAATGAATATATTTGTTTTATCCTAACAATGTGTATGTTTTTTTTGTCATAAGGGGCTAGATTTTATAAAGAAAGCCCTACTCCTTGAAACTCTGCCTGAAGTTGTTTTCAGATGTAGTATATAGTAAAGTGCTTTAGAATTTTCTTTTAAGTGGTCAATATTATTGTTTTAATGCTACAATCAAAACTATTCCTGAGTAATAAATTTCATTCATTGAGTTCCCTTGCTCGCTCTTTTCTGTTTTAAGTCATGGTGCTTCAGAATTGTACCTTTAGTCCTGAAACTCCAAATTGGGTGCATCACACTCCTCACATTACAGCTGTCTCGTTACATTTCACGTTTGCTTTAATGATTTTCACTTAATTTATTTAATCATACTCCATTGATAGCAATGGGATTCCTCTCATTTAATATTCCATTAGTATTTCAGCAGTTTTATTAAGATGTATTTGATATTTTGAATTATAGTGTTACATGCTCGTGTGGTGGGACTAATGTGCTTTTAAAATAATTCACCACCCTAAATTGATATTAAAGAATTAATTTTCAAGTTTGTATCAATTATTTGTTAAAAGCTCATTTTACAGGATTGTTCAAATACATTTAAATTTTTGTGTGAGTTTTATTTATTTATGGAACCTGTGTATTAGGCTATTCCAGTGTACTCTGAAAAATCTGTTAATAAAGAACAAGGTTAGGTAAACTATAAGCCTTAGATTAAAATATCCTGTAAGCAAGTGAAGTGACAAATATGATCTGCCAATGGACTTAAGAAGCAGGAAAGTAGAAAGTAGGAAAGAAAATAACCAACATTACCATATGTCTTTATAGTGTCAATACATTTTTAGTTTATTAAAGTAAGATTTGTTTTAAGTTAGAATTAATTGTGTCAGTGCAAGAGAAGGGAATCAAGGTGGCTAATTCATGGTATGCTAGATAAATAAAAGGGAGAGAAGGAAGTGTTTGCCAAGTGTTTATGGTGTTGCAGATGGATATGGGTACAGGGCTTCTGCACCTTCACAGTTGTGGTGGTAAGGCCTGGGACAGCTACATGTTTGCACAGGAAGTTTATTTTCCTCTTTTTTTGGCCATGATGTCTGTCAATGGAGAGAGTGCACCAGAGAATGCAATATAGGAACTGAGATTACAGCTCCTTCAGGAATTAGAACAATTTACCCAGTGAAGAGTCACTCTAAGTGGAAAGTTAATCTTGGAGTCTCTTTGTTTCCACTGTCTTGTATTAGAAATCATGATGTGTCCTTCAATTGTGGCAGCTCTTTGGACTTGGTGTTGGCTTGTGTAGCCTCACTGACACCATCAACACTGTAGTATCACTTCATGGCATTTCTTGCAGAGGGAGAGCCAAAACCATATTCACTGATATTTATATATATACATATACATACATGCATATGGACAGGATACAAGGGGTGACAGTGGTGTGCTGGGTGACCTGGGAAAATGGAAGATGTGTCCTTTAAAGATTTGTAAAACATACCTCCTTTTAGTATATTGCGAGTACTTGGACAGTGGTTTTTCCCTAATCATTCCTTTCTGAAAACTTTTGTTAGCTTTCCTTTTTATAGTTGAACTTAGAGATATTGAAATTAGAAGTCCTGCTAGTAAGAGTTTTCCCACTTATTAGTTTAGTCTGGTTTTTTGGTTTGTTGATTCATGGTTATTTTGTTATTGTTTAATTTATTTCATAGCCACTGGTGTGCACTGTGCACATTTTTTCCATTCAATTTGAAGTCTTGGCATTTTCATGCATGGTGGATTCCTGTAGAAACCTACTGTCTACCCAATGTTCTAAAGGGAAGATTTAATAGCAGACCAAGATTTTTTCTGCTGTATTCCCTTGTCAGAAAAGTACTGCTGGCAAATATTGTAAATAAGTCTTATACAGGATATTGTAGTGGTGTTTCATCTCCCTCCCACTCCTTCTTGTTTTTAATTTCATGAACTGAACAATTTTGTATGCAACCATCTATTAGATTGATGCATATTTGGGGTCTGAAATTACTGTGGGACAAAAATGTGTCAGGACTAAAGTAACCTTTTGCATTCCCATAGGGAAGATGTGAAACCAAATGCTTTTGGGTTTGTAGCAAGAACCAGTTCCTTGGAGACAAAGGAACTTATGTAGATGTGGCCTTACCTTGGGAGAGAAGAGTAGTAAGAATGGGTACTGCTGATGGGGAGTGTGGATCAGAGCCAGTGTGCTTTTGTACAGGTGCTCCTGGGCATCTGTCTGCCTTTGAGCAGGGACAGTTACTTGTCAGTGCCTGGAAAAAAAAAAAAGAAGCAACATTTACCTTTATTGTAAACTATTAAAGACAGTTGTAAGTATTGTTCCCTCCCATATAGGCATGGAGGATATGCATGTTTAAATGTGAATACATGAGAACAAATTTTCCTTCAAGTGTTCAGAAGGTTGTAAGTTACAGAAACTGTTCTTAGCTTTCATTTAGTTTCTTCATTTCTTCCTCTAAGTTGTTACAAGTTAAAGTATCTGTACCTGTAATGAATGGTTATTGTTGCTACACCTAAAAAAGCCCATCTAAACAGCGATATACTTAATTGCATGTGACTTGTTTACAAGTAAAATATTTCTGGGACAATGTTTTCTGCTTAGAGCTGGTTGTATTAAAGGATTTGTGTGTTTTTTTTTTTTTTTTATATAGGTAAAGACAGAGTTTTCAACACCCCTTTATGTGAACAAGGAATTGTTGGCTTTGGTATTGGAATTGCTGTTACAGGTGCTACAGCTATTGCAGAAATTCAATTTGCAGATTACATTTTTCCAGCATTTGATCAGGTTAGTACTAATAAATTTGAGAGCAGTTAAAATAAATCTTACATCTGTTTAAATTACTCTTCTGTTAGCATTAGTACTTGGTTTGAATATGTAATTTTTGCAAATATAACCACAGCTGTATTACTAATATTTATGCATGCTTTAGGTAAACAGGCGTAAACTGCAAACAGTGCTAGTACTGTACTGTAAACAGTAAACTGTACCATGGCCAATTTGAAGGCTTATTAAATAATGGAAATTAAAGATCTGGTTTGAGGCAAACGTCTGTTTGTTTTAATTTTTGGTTTTGTGGCTGTGTTGGCTTCAGCAGCCATAAAGTCAACAGCCTATGTCTTCTGAACACACTCTCATTTCTGCATACAGCTGCAGCTGGCCATGTGTCTACAGGACAAAGTACAGATCTGGTCGGGGCTGATTGACAGTATAGAATGATGAAACAACTGGGTTATAAGGCTACCCCTGAGGCTTAAGGCATCTAACTTGAACACAATAAATTATTGTTTATTTGCCTTGGAAAATGTTTGTCTTTCTGCTGACTTACAGTATTCCTTTGCTTCTAATTTCATCCTCTGAATCCCATGCATGGAACATATGATGTAGTTACATTGCATGTATTAAAGTGTCTTGATGCATAACTAGAGGTATTGGACCAAATGTTACTTTTGTATATAAATCTCCCCAGATTGTTAATGAAGCAGCCAAATATCGTTACCGCTCTGGAGATCTGTTCAATTGTGGAAGCCTCACCATCAGAGCACCATGGGGCTGTGTGGGTCATGGTGCACTATATCACTCTCAAAGTCCAGAAGCCTTTTTTGCTCACTGTCCAGGAATAAAGGTATAATAACTCTTATTTTATAAAGATTATTTTATTTTGTTTGTTCGTTTTGAAATGGACCTGACTAGCAATGAGTCTGGGGGCAGAGAGGGGAACAACAGTAGATGTCAATCCACAGCAAAATATCTGAATATGTTAATTAAAAACTATTAGAAAACTTAAACTCTGTTAAGTGTTTGACAATTTCTAGCCATTATTGAAGGAATCTTTAGTACACATAGCATTTTGTATTTGTCTGGTTTTTGTGCTACAAACATACATTTTGCATAGTTTTGTGTCCAGGTTAGTACAGAACCTGAAAACTAACACTTAATAAGTAGTACTTTCCTTTTTTTTTTTTTTTTTTTTTAATTTCTGTATCTCTCTTAAGTGCATTATTGAATTAATTTGTATGAAAGACAGTGGTGGGCAGTAGTCACAAACTGAAGCACCAGAGGTTCTTCCTGAACCTTCTGAGGAAGCACAAATTGCCCAGAGAATTTGCAGAGTCTCCATTCTTGGAGGTACTCAGAATTTGTCTGCATGTGATTCCAGGCAATTGGATCTGGATGCCTCCTGCTTGGTCAAGGGCATTGGACCAGATGACCCTCTGGAGGTCCTTGCCAAACTCAACTGCTTGGTGATTCTTGGAGTTAGAACTTCAGGCAAACTTTCTGCCTGAGATGGTGGCTTCCCTTGAAGCTTAGGTGGATAACTTTCCCAAAGAAAGGGGAGTGCAGGATCTGGTCTTCTCAGATCAAGACAGCACTGTTTTTCAGGCTCTTCATTTTTTCCTGACCAGATTTTTGTCTGTGAACTTGTACTTCTGGGTTAGCTGGCATCCAGTCCATTGAGCAATGACTCAGGGCAGATTAATGTGGAAGATTTAAGCAAAACCAGTATTTGTATTCTAAAGACACATGTTCATTGTTTATCTGCTGTTTATACTGTATGATTTTGGTATCCTAAAGCTTCAGATATTACTCATCTACAGGGAGGCCATAGCCATTTCTCTTACTTGTTCTTCTCTTTAAAAAAAACCCTATATTATTCCCATTTTATTTTATTTTATTTGAGGAATTGGATACATTTTTGTCTTTGGATGTTCTTTATGGTATTTGAGGTCCTCTTCTGAACTTGAAAGTATTTCCTGATTATAGACAAAAGCCATCTACAAAGTCTTTTGCCAGGTTATTGAATCAAATGTTTTCTAGAGCTTGTTTAAAACTAAAGTAGTTTATTATTGCATGAAAGCAAAGCATAGCTTAGATAATTAAAATACTTATCTCCAGGTCCAGCTAATATCTGCTGATCTTGTAGGTCAGTCTCAAATTTTTATGTACTAAACCAAAGGATGAGGTTTAGTGGTCCACTCTGATGATTAATACTCTTTCTGATTCATACCAGCTACCTAGACTGATGGCTAGTCTTATGAAGAAGTTATTAACTCAGAATTTTATTTAGTCACTCCATGTAATATGATTTCTTTGTTCCCACCTCTGATCTTTGTGTTCATTTTTCACTTTTTTCACTTTTCCTTGGGTAAAATGCTAAAATAGGTTGCTACCACTAAGATCTGTCATCTTAGTTAAAGGTAAAGGCACATTAATTGTGTGGAACTGATGGAGCAATCTACTAGCTTTTTGTGCACAGAGAAGTGTTTTAGACTCTGTCTTTTGTATATTATTGCTTTGTGAAAACAATGTTATTCTTTAATATTTTTTGCAAAGCTGTTTCTTGGTACAGTTCATAATGTTTCAAGATTGAAGGTATTTATGAATAACCCTGGCCCTTACAATAGAAATCAAGAAGTTAAAATGAACTGGTGTTTCAGATGCATTTTCAAATGTCCCATATCTAAGCATACTTTCTCCATATTACAGGAAGAAAGTCAATGTCTTACAAGCTGAGAAGGGTAAGGTTTGATCTTTGGAAAGAGTGGCTTTCAAAACAACCCTCTTATTAAACTTTGTGAGAGGTTTCTGGCTTTTTATTTTATGTTTTTCTTTAGTGGCAGGTAGAATTTGGATTGCTCAAGCCAAGGGGAGTTTGTACAACTTTAGTTATTCAGGGGAAGGATTGTGGTCATTGGGACTTAGGCAAAGCTTATTGGGGTTTGGGAACACTACTGGATGGTTGTATCTTCTGTCCACTGTTGTGAGGGTGTACGTGGAAGACATTAATATTGATTCTCTGCATTTCCTTGTACGAATATCTTCTCTCATGGTTAGAAGCTTTTTCATTTCCAGCCTAAATTTGTTCTTGATTAACTTGTATATTTAACTTATTTGTCCATTTAAAGCCTGAAGCACTTGTACTCTCTTTAGTCTTTGTTATGTTAGACTAAAGAAATCAAAGTATCAAAGAATTGTTAACAGTATCTGGAGTTCTTTTGACATCTATTTCATTCATTTTCTTTTCAAAGGGTTGAAAGAATCATTAAGTATTCCAGTTGAGTTTCTAGCCTCGATTTTTACAATAGCACTAACAGTTCTTTGGCTGTGTTGTTACTTTTTTTAGGATTTAACTGCATAGTACGCTAGTCATTTTTTTGAGTAGATAATAAATTCACATCTGAATTTCTACTCCTGAGTTCTAAATCTGTAACAAAAATGTAGTCCTTAAACATTGACTTTCAGTATGTATTTTTCAGTTTGTTTTTGTGAACTGGGTCTTTTTAGTATCATCCTCTCTAGTGTAGTGACTTCCAGCTTTGGAATAGTCTTCATCATCATGTTCTGACTTAACATTGTAAATGAATAAGGTAAATAAAGACTGTGCTAAAAATGATTCATTCCTAAGGAGCTGTACTAGTGACATCCATGGGTAATTTCCCATGTGTCTGTTACCAAATGCTTTGGTGAAATATTAATAAACTTCTTCTCCCTTGTTTAGAAAAATCACTTCTCAAGTTAATTTCATGTAATAGGAGATTTAGGTTGTGTTTTTGCTCTTTTATATTATTTTTATATAAATAAATGATATTATTCTCAAAATATATTTTGAAGCTATGGCTGTAGTTAAAATGCATTTTTTTTAACCGAGTGCTAGAACTAATGTTTTCAGTGACTTCTAAATTCACAGCTATAGAAGTGTTTGCTGGTAGACTTCATGCTGCATGTTGCAGCTCTTTGAGGTCTCTGGGATGGAAATTAATTTGTTCTTTTGATTTGAGAGTATTTGGCTCTTGGGTTCTATTTTCATTTAAACTGTGATAATTTGGTAATTTTCTTTTCATAACTGAAATTCTCTTAGATCATGCAAAGTTAACTCTTCTATTGGCAAATGAATTACACCATTTCCTTCCAAGTGTTTGGATTTCATCTGGAGGCCTTAGTTTTTTTTGCTTGATAATGGTTTAAGGTATTTATTGGTTATTTATTTCCAAAATGAACAAATTTCAAGCTTCCACTGTAAGCAAAGAAAGTCAGCTTTAAGTAACTGTTTCATTTTGTAGCCTTCAAAACTTACTGGACTAAGTCTGACCTTTAGGGTCCTTTAGGGTCTGTTCTGATGAATCTTTACCCAAGTAACTGAGGATCATTCAGCTGCATCTTTTGTTGTACATCTACATTAATTTTACTAAGTTTATGTGTATATGTATATTAATCTGACATTCTTCTGTTCCTTTTTACCTCAAATGTTACTGTTAAGATGTTAGTTCTACCTTATCTGAGCACAGTACCTTAGTATTTAAATCACTGTATAGAGGGAACTATTAAAGCTTCATTAATGAACAAAATACAATTCAAAATTTGGAGTGTATTTTAATAATGTAGGACTGATGTCAATTCACTTTGTAAAAACAGCTCAATCTGTACGTAGATTTGTTTAAAGCAAATAATTGCTTAGTTTTAATTATTATTGAGGCAGTTTCTAGCAGAATTGCTATTTAAACTAAACTACTTAAAAATATTTTTACAGGTTGTTATTCCAAGGAGTCCTCTGCAGGCCAAAGGATTGCTGCTGTCATGCATAGAGGACAAAAATCCATGCATATTCTTTGAGCCTAAAATACTTTACAGAGCTGCAGGTAAAGATTTGTTTGTTGTATTTTCCAATAAAGCAACAATGTTTGGGATTTTTTGCACATATGTTAGTAGCCTCAGCTAAAACAGTGCTTCGGTAGAAGTCTTGACTTGTTTTGACTTCAGTAGTAGTCTTGACTTGACTCTAGCTATGTAGTGGGATGGGTTTTTAGAGGAATTGTGAAAACTGAATAAATTCTTGAAGTTTGACTGCAAAGATAAACAAACATTTACCATCTGATTTATGCTCAATTATGCTCAATTAGCTTTGGAAGTGAAATGCTTTACAGTGTAAGGTTAACAAAAGAAATAGAACTAAGAGGTATTATTCTTTATCAAATTTCAGTACAAATTTGACAGAATTTGAATGCTTTCTTGTGGTAACTCTAAATACTAAAATAAAGATTCCAGATCAGTTTTTATTTTTCCAAAAGAACTGAACCCCACCATCACTGTTTTCTCAAAGTTAAAATTTCTTTGAAATGCCTAATTTCTAAAGATCTTCAAAATGTCCTCATTTAGCTTTCAACCTTATTTGAAAGGAAATGTGCTTGCCTTTACTGTGTTTTTAGTCATAATGAACTTTCTGGTTCAGAGTAGTTTTAACAACTCTCAGTTATGTGTAACATATTGGAACAGTGGAAATTCACAATGATGGTGTTTGAATTGGTTCTAAAAATTAGCTTGTTACTTTGGACTAGAGAAACTTGAGAGAACAGAAAACATAAAAAATTTTGCATGTGGAGACAGGCAGAGAAATAGGATGAGGAACTGATAAAATAGAACTGACGCCCTGACTCACCTGTAGCATTTCCCTGTCCTGTGGCTTTATATGTGAACTATGCTTGATCCATTACTCCAGTTTATAAGCTGACTCTGTGTGGACTGTATTTGAGTGAGAGACAAAATGTTTCTATTTTGCTTTGGACCTTTTAACAACACTTTTCCATCAGTGCATCCATTTTGTCAGTAAATTTATCCTCTTCCTAGAGAGACAGTAATAAGGGAAAAATTTAGAAAACAGACATCAAAACTACAAAAAAATAGTAATATAACTCAGGATCAAATAGGATATATACTGGTAAAACTGCTTATTTGCTTTTATATTTTCAAAAAAAGCCTAGAAATCCCAATAGCAATGTAAATTTAAAAGTGCAGCTATTTTTAGTGTGGTGGGTGTGATGTATCCATAAAGCGTTGCATTCCTTAAGTTCAGTGTGTTTTGAGGGCTTACTAAAATTCAACTGAAGGGCCTCTGTCCATTCATTTAGAGGAAGCAGTTTGAAAAATGAGCCTGAGTCCTGTTAAACAAAGAAAAAAAAATGAAGTGTTTTTAAACCAGGCCTTTATTTCTCCCCCTTACTCCCATATTTAGATGTCAGAAGTATAGACTGTAGAGTTAATAAAATACTTGTTTTCATATTGGTATGAAAGGCTGCACATCAATATCACACAGTTTTTGAGAATATAGGGAGGTTTTTGTGTTTGAGGAAATGACTTGTAAAGCAACTACTGGGTCATTTATTGAACATAAATCAGGCTTGTCATGGAAATCTTAAATAAAGATATCCTGAAATAGTGTTCAATGTGATGTATGTGCTGGTCAGTAACCAGCTACTGCATTGCTCTTGTTGGTACTTTCTGAAGGACAGTGATTTCCTCCTGTATTCTGATGGCTAATTTTCAGAGACTTTACCAGTATTTTTTGTCTTAAAATTTCTAAGATCATCAGTTTAGTGGTGTAAGTTGAAATTTATAGTACATTTGCATGAACAAATGCACTATATATACATATGACAGGGATGATTGTAACAGGTAACTTCTTTCATCTACATGGATATTTTATTATTTCTACAATGTAAAGCATTAATATTTAACTATATGGAATGGTTTTTATGTTCTGTTTATTTTTGCTGTAAATCTTTCTCTATGTTATCATTAGTTTGTCATCTTTACTATCCTTTGTGGGTTGGATCAGCTTGGACTGGAAGATTACTGCTGTCTGGGAGTTTCTCTTCTAAAATTGATACTCTTGAGGTATTAGAGTTCATTCTTATTCTCCTGGCCACAGTCAGGGTTTCTGGTAATTTCACCATAGAAACCAGATGTCCTGATGAATTAAGGAATGGACCGGGGCCATCATGATTGATAAGATCAAGATGCAGCAGCAATGAGACACAAGCCTGGTAAACAAGAATAAGATAAATGGTGGAAAGAAGGTTTTAAAAATGTGACTTTCTTGTGTTTCCTAGAGAAAATTTTTACAATACCCCGTGTGAATGTGTTGATTCTAGCAGGAGAAAGAAAATTGTACAGATTCAGAAATTGACTTAGAGAGCAAGTTTTACATACAGTAATATGTCTGTATTTATTATGTCTTTCCATTAGTGTCTCAAAACAGTACAGGGTTTTCTAAAGGCTGGGAACATGCAGGCTTTCCAAAACAAGAACACAAAATGGTATCAGCTGTCCTCTATTACTTAATTTATTTTTTTTTTTTCCTTTTTAGCATGGTATAATACTTCACCTAAGATTTGGGATCTTGTTGTTCCAGACGAAAATAAGTTTCTTTATTTCCATGATGATGGCTCAATCATTGAATAATGAAATTGTATTGCCCCTACCATAGCTTTTTTTTCCTTTAGCTTCATGTGAATAGACATGTTTGTTCAGAGAGCTTTGTGACTGGTGTTACAGTGGGTGTGTAGGGACTTGGTTGAAAAATTAAGGTGTTAAGGATGTTAATGAGAAAGAAGATTTTCTATCTGTAAAATTAGTGTAGGCTTTTGAGCCTCATCATTTTCCTCTAATGGACTTTTTTTTTCTTCCTATGAGGCCTCTAAATATTTGTCCGTGATATTTTGTTTAGAGTTTTTGATATATTTGAAATTACAGTTTAAAAGAAACTGTAGGTGGTATAGTCTTTAAAAGACAGGGTATCTGTCCTTATTCAGGAGGCCTGAAGCTAATAATGCTTTGTTTAAAACAAGCAACAAAAAAATTAAACTAAAATAATGGCAAAAATCCCATTCCCGCTCCATTCCAACTACCAGAAATTTATAACCCTTCTCTGAGTGTTCCTGACAAGGTTTGTTTCTTGTCTTAGTCATATTTGTCTTCATGTATGTCTGCAAATTTTCTTCTCTTTTTTTTTAATCATTGTATCAGATAGTTTTACTGAAGGAAACACTCCCATATTCCCCATACCCTTATCAATAAGTGGGACTGAGCAGGTTTGGTTCTTCTAACTGCAACTCTCAACCTTTGTGGTAAGGACTGTCTCCCTGGGTGTCCTTCCTCATGGCTTTTCTCTCTTCCTGTTATCCTCTTTTACATTGTAAAGGTCCTTGTCTAGACACCCTTCAAGGAGCAGATGCACTCTTCTTTCACATAACTATACAAGTGTTTATCAGAAGTATTGTGCATGTCAGTTTTCCTTCAATTATATTGGGAAGGAGCAAAGAAATGTATACCTTTCTGAGTAAAAATCTAGAATTAAATATGCAAGTACACGTGTGAAGACAGAATTCTGTTGCTATTTAACTTATGAGATCATAATGTTATTGAAAGTGCTGTAGTAATGTCCCCCTAAATATCAGAGATACTAAGAAAATATCTGAATTAAAAAGGAAAAGGAGGCTTTGATTTATAAAAAGTGTTCACAGCCTGTGCAGTGTCAAGAGAACATAATGATTATGAATCAAAGGAGAAGATGAGTCACACTGACATTATCAGGTTTAGACATCTTGTGGAGAACCTACTCTGATGTTTTCTGACCTTTTCAGTTTCATTTAATTGTACTATATATGACATTGGTGGTGTAGAAATAAATATAACTTGCATCAGTGGTTGTTATAGAGACAAGGCAGGTAAGATGAGAAAACATGTATTTTCTTTCTGCTGTTCAGACTGCTCCTTTAGAAAATGCAACAGATGTTGTAACCTCTTAAAATTGTCATGGCCCCTTTTCACTGATAATTACAACTTTTTGTTAATTGCTGTATTTGAAATCTGTGTTTGAAACATTTGATTTAAAATACTTGATTTCTTTAGTATTAGATGAACAGGCTGCTTTGTACGTAAACACTATTATCCTGGATTAGATAATTATTATGAAAGAATATTAATAGAATAATTCCATGTGCTATTTTTCATCAGTATTAGTTGGGAGAGGAGTTTTTGCAAAGCAATCAAGAAAAATCCTTCTAAATTGGACTTTCCTATAAATTTTTGACAAGCTGAATTTTCCATTTAAAATTGTCAGGTATGATAGATGAGCTCATTTAATGGACATTTTAGTGCAGAATGGTTCAGCTGTAGTAATAAACTATTTAATTTGTGTAATTGTATGTTATATTTAATTTCCCTAAGTGGATAAAACCATTGCACAGAGAAAAAGCTTTTATTTCTGTAGCATGTACACCTTCTAGTTATTCCTCTGGCTCATCCCACTCCCTTCAGAACCTTCTAATTCTTGTCAGTATCCTGGGTTTCCACTTGAAGTTCCTGTGGTATCTTTTTAAGTTTCTTGTTTTCCAGGTTTCATGTAGGTGACCATTTCATGACAAAGACAGTCATGTAATACCAATTAGTATAGTTGTGAGTTTCATTATCTTTCAGGATCTCTTTCTGTTGCCTGAGGGTTGTACAATGTGTACAATTCATAGAAACCTGGTCTGCCACTAATGTGCAGTGAGCAACTGCTGGATGTGCATTTCTTTCCCTTTCTTTCCCAGCCCCATATTTTTCTAGCCACTTGTTATTAAAAAAATTATTACAGAGCAGGATGCTTGGACTGGGTGATCTCCAGAGGTCACTTCCCACCTCAGCCATTCTCTGATTCTGTAATATACATAGAATTTTTAGGTCATTATCAACAAGAAAAAAGAAAATTGTCTGCCAGGATTGAAAATTACTTGCTACTTTTTTTTTGAAGTTACATTTGGAACTTTTAAGCCAGGAAGAAACCTAGATCATTCTACTTGTGTTGTATCTATCATAACAGGGAAGGAAAAGTACTAACCACTTCACTACTGGTATCACTCAGGGAGATTGTTCATTGTTACTGCAAGAAGCAATTTTGTTCAGCAGGAACTCAATAAGTATTTTATGAGCTATGAAATAAAATAAGTTAACAAAAAAGGCAGAGTGTTTTCTTTATAAATTGTTTCTGTGTATTTAGAAGATTTATTTTTTTCTACTTATCACTAGAATGTGTTTCAAGAAGTATTGACTTGGTGGTGCATAGACAAGTTCATCTTTAGATCAAAACCAGTATTTCTTTTAAAATATTATATATGTATGTCTTTAATCATAGTTTTACTCATTAAACCAGTCAATGTATTGTGCATTGGAGCACTGATTCAAAACTGCAGAAATGACCTAACATTTTTCCAGCTGAAAACTTGTAAATGAGTCTTGAATGGAGCTATGTTAAATGTCTTAGGAGAAGACAAGATGCCTAATTCTTGCCTTCTCTCTCAAATTGTAGTGTATTTTTGGTGACTAGGTAACATTTTTTAAAGGAAAAATATTTAGACTTATTTAAAACTGTGATAATCAGAAGTTCTTGCTGACATTCCCTATGTAGGTTCTGAAAACTTTTTACCTCAATTTAAACATAAAACTGCAGAGCACCGTATTTGGAGCATCAGGAGGATGCTGGCAAAGCTGATCCTTCTTGTCTGGGTATTAAAGTATAATTTCAAGACTCTTCTGATGATTACTTGAATAATCAAGAATTCTGATCAATTAGTGCTTACTTGAGATTTTTTATCAACTGTAGCAGTGTCCATTTCCAAATCTGATGCTGGCATTTTGATTTGATGTATGTCAGAACTTATTACTATCTTTTCCATGTGTATATATGCATAATCTTGTTGTGGTATATAACAGAAATTTAACTCTACACTGAACATATTTGTAACAGTCTAATTAAAAAGAATTTGAATTGCAGCTAAACCTTTGAAATGAATGCTAATGGTCAGTTATTTTGGTCTAATGCTAATAAAACCACATAATTGTTAGGGATGATCTGGAGATCATGCAGTCCAACCCCTCTGCCAAGGCAGGGTCACCTAGAGCAGGTGACACAGGAACACATCCAGGTGGGTTTTGAATTTCACCAGAGAGGGAGACCCCACAACCTCCCTGGGCAGTGCTCTGCCACCCTCAACATAAAGTTTTTCCTCATATTGAGGTAAAGCTTTTTCTGTTTTTGTTTATGGTCATTGCTCCTCATCCTGTCACTGGGCACCAGTAACATACTCAGTGAAATTTTAGTCCATTATTTTAGATGGCTTTAACAGTGAAGAAAAATTTTACTGTATGTTTTTATGGGATAATACTGACTAATAAAGGAATCTAATACTTATTCTCCCCTCTTGCTCTTTTTTCAGTGGAACAAGTTCCTGTAGAGCCCTACAAAATTCCACTGTCTCAAGCTGAAGTGCTGCAGACGGGCAGTGATGTGACAATGGTTGCTTGGGGCACTCAGGTCAGTAACTCTCTTACAAGCTATTTGTCTCCCAGCAAAGCCTGGCCTAGGGGGGTAGGTGATGTTTGCATTCAAACTCAAGTGCCAGACATTAAAATGTGTGTGTCTTCCATCACTATATGCTGGGATGAATGTTTGCCAGTGTTTAAATTTCTATGAAAACTTTTTTTTGTTGTGTAGGTTTTTACCCATTTTTGGTTGAAGATGACTCTGGAAGTGTAGAAGGCTAATGATGTGCATCAGGCTAATGATTTTTCTATGATTATGAAAATGATAGGTTTAAGAATGGTGCAGTGAGATGTAACTCTGAGGAAGGCAGTGGGAAAGAAAAGTTCAAAATGGTACACTGATAGAAAAGTATAGATGTTCACTGCATGATTTAAAGAACCTTGGGTCCCTTTGTTGAAAGTTAAAAATCCATGGAATATTTAATACAAGGAGGGATTGGTACAGGTTTGATTCTAACAGTTACATTTCAAAGCTGTTCAGGAATATCATTAGCAATCCTCCCCTGCCTCCCAAATGAAGATCTGCAAATATTGAAAAAGCTGTTAAGAAAATAAATCTTCATAGTCCAGAATTACAGAAAAGAAATTTGAGTCTAGTTTGGACTAATCAGAAGTTACTATTTTCTTGGCCTAGTTGTATCTGAGAAGCTTTTGGAGGAGAGGATCTTACAATTTTTGTGACAAAAGAGTTTTGACCTGATCTCTGGGTTTGTGCTTTTTGTTCTTATTGGGGTCTGTGTAGGATTTATTAATGCCCTCTGACCTTCAGGCAACTGACACTGCCTGACCATGTCCAGGTTGCTAAATTTCTGTTGCCTTCAAGATGAAGATGACTCCATCAAATTGATTACTGGGGATGATCCTTGGCTACAACCTCTTAGCTATGCCTAGAAGTTGCTTGGTGGAGGTCATTTGCCACAATCATTTGTATTGTGAAATGTTCTAACAATAAAGAGAGCACCAGAGTTTATTGGCAACATCATATTGAGAAATTTTTCTACCCACATTTCTCATGAGCAAATGCTTCTTGCTGAGATATTTGTGGAGGATAATCTGAGTTGTAACAGTTCTTATTTTCCATGTTGGAGCATTTGCTTGCAAATATTTGTTTTAGGGAAACCAATGTTTGAGATATATTTTGCTGAGAAGTGTATTACAACCTAATGTCAAGATACAGTTTTGAATGTGTAGAGTATTACTTTCTTTTCTGTTCTTAGCATAATACACCTTATGGAAAGGGTGGGCATAGATGTGGATGATTTATATCTACTACTATTAAATAGATTCCTTGATTGGTGGATAGGGACTAATCTGTATTCCAATTCAATGATAGCCTCCTGCTAGAGAAGAATACTTTTTTGTTTTAGTAGAATGTTAATTGTAGTTATCAGGTAATGCAGCATTTGTATTGTTGGTGTTAAACTATGTGTTGGAAGAGCAATAAGTGGTTATAATGTCGTGCTACTGCTATGTGCTTTGACTGTGGGGATAAGGACTGGATATTTACGGGTTGCAGTAATTACTTTTTCTCCGAGCTGTTCATAAGATAATGCTTTGGAGGTGATCAGGTGCCTATGTTTCAGTAAGTTAGAGTAGTTACTGGGACTAAGTGTTCCTTGGCTTTTTGGCTAAGATCAGATATAGTGGAGTGTAGCATTTCTGAATGTATTTAATGCTTCTTGCAGGATTGCATGGGACTACTACATTAAAATACATTACTCTAATGTATTTGGGTATTAGCTTAGTTACAGTCCTAAAAAAAACCTTCAAAAACTCATTCAAACTGATTAAAAAAACAGTGAGGACTGATTCTTTTCACTGAAAGACACTTCTCTAGAAAGCAAATTTTGTTCTCAGTGATTCTTCAGTGAATTGAGTTTTGGAGCAGTGCTAAAATACTGGGAATAATTAGGTGCTAAATAAGAAGAATGCCCTAAATACTAAATGGTTATTATTGAATAGAAACATCCCTGCTCAACATGCAGGTGACATGTTAAATTGCTGCTTGTATTCCAGATGGGTAATTTAAAGCAATTTGCATTATTTAGATTATTTGATGATACATTGTTTTTTCAGGTACATGTGATTAAAGAGGTGGCAGCAATGGCTCAAGAAAAGCTTGGTGTGTCCTGTGAAGTTATTGATCTGAGAACCATCTTACCATGGGATACAGAGACTGTTTGCAAGGTAAGGAAATAATGCATATTAATTTTTAAACAACCTAGGTTGTTTTAAAAAGATCTACATTTTGTTTGTATATATTGTTCTATAGTTTTGTTCTGTATCATAAATGCAGAGTATATACACATTACATGGACCAGACATTTGCTTTAGCATTGAAAAACAATTATGTTTCAGGGCTCAAAAGAATGTCAGAATACATGCTCTTTACTTTCAAGCAGAGGGTACAATTTAATCAGACTTCCACCTGAAAATTGCTTTTCCACAATTTCTCAGTCTTTGTCTTTCTGACATCCCTGCTGTCTTGGGAAAATCTTTATATTTTCTTTTTCTTGCTGTTTTACATTAAGGTCTTCATCTAGTTATAGGTCTGCAGTAATGTGCCTTAGTGTTGTTTATCTGTATTTTTAAAAATAAATGTTTTGATTTAAGGTATATGAATTCTTGAATTGGGGAGAAAAAGCAGCATTTATTCTTCTCAGACTACCTAGTTTGAAATTCCTGGGTATTGGAAAGTCCTTTTCTTTGTGGAAGTCTTTGATGTCACTAACAGAACACTTACTGCTTCTGCTAGACCTGAGAGTTTTCTTAATCTGGCAAACGCACAGTCCTGCAGGACCATGGCTAACCACTCCTTGGGTCCTAATTCAAGCTGGGTTGACTCACTCATCTTATGCTCCTGAACAAATTACTCAGAAGATTGAGAGATGTCTGCAGCTTTCTTAACTCAGGCCTAGTAACTGTAGTGTACTGAGTTGACCACAGAGACAAGAGCAGCCATGGGCTTGGAAAAAAGTGTGTGATTCCATCAAATACTTCATCTGCCTGCAGTTTCTAATTTAAGGGAATATGGTGTCATGTACAGCTAACTCAGATTGTACAGATGTTTAAATAGGGCAGATCAGGCGCATGCCAGACTCTATATATTTGGAATATCTTAATTGTGTAGACAAGTGTCTTTTCATTCTGTGTTTGCTCAGTAAGGGCCTTGCTTCTGGTAATATATAAACACATTAAGTATGATAAAGGGAAAGATGGGCCATTGGTTTGCTGCTACTCTATGGCAAAGCTTGTATTTCTCCTCAGTTTTATTTATTTGAGGGACTTGCCAGTGGGATGGGATGGAATAGATTATGGGAGGAAAGATCCATGTTATGCATTTGCTATTGGCAGCATTCTGCTGTCTGGTTGTGGATGTGTTACAAATTGTGTACTTCTATGTGTAGCTATGAGTTGCCTCATATAAATTTGATTTTCTTGGTTGAAGTGTTTTCATTTTTTTGTTTGAAGTGTATTTCTTGTTACTTGGATGTACTTTCTAGCTGTAAAAAATGAAATGTGTTGAGTTACTGTCATCAATATGAAGTGAAATTTTGGCCACAATAAATCCTTTACAATTTCTTCTGGACAAGTAAAATGTTGGTTTTTGTTTGTGTTTTTTTTTTTTTTTTTTTTTTGGTTAATTTTTTTCCCTTTTTGAAGATTTGAGTGATCATTCTTTGAAAACAAAGTATCTCTTTGAAAGAGCAGTTAAGTCTGTTTTGTTGGGTTGGACCTGCACTGAAACACCATCAGGAAAAAATGTAGCTGTGCATAGGAAGTGCAGAGCTTTAGTTGTTAAATATTTGGCAAACATGTTTTTTAAATTTGGATACTCCATGAAGATTTTCAGCTCATGTTCTGTCCTGAACATCTTTTAAGGTAACTGTAACATAAATAAAAATACCATAGAATGGTTTGGGTCCAAAAGGACTTTAAAGATCATGTAGTTTCAACTCCCCTGACATAGACAGGGACATCTTCTATTAGATCAGATTGCTCAGAGTCCCAACCAGGCTGGCCTTGAGGCATCTGCAACTTCTCTGGGCAGCTTGTTCAGTGCCTCACTGCTCTTGCAATGAACATGGGTTTTTTCCTAATATCTAATCTAACGCTTCTCTCAGTTTGAAGTTCTTCCCCCTTGTTGTGTCACTACATGCTCTTGTAGAAAGTCTCTCTCCATCTTCATTGTAGGCTCCCTTCAGGTACAGGAAGGCTGCAATTAGGTCACCCTAAAACCTTCTCTTTTCCAGGCTGAACAATCCCAATTCTTAGTGTTTCCTTGTAGGAGAGGTTTTCCATATCTCTAAAAGATGGAATAGATGGACCTGTTGTTTTAAATCTGTTAATACGTTTACTATTAAGAATTAAGAGAATAATTAAAAAAAAAGTGTAGTGCCTGTTGGCTAGGCAGTTCAGCTGTTTATTATAATAAATACCAAACAGTAAATGTTTTTAGTTAGCATTGCTGTTATGTTAGTTTGGCTGCATGCTGGCTGGTCTGATGGGAGAAATATTAAATTCTCTTCTTCTTTAGCTCTTTTCTGTTTTGCTCAGCTGAAAATAATTTGTGGTTTGCATTTGTGCATTAGTTGGTTGCATTATGTAACACTGAAGCTTTTTAAATTAATTTGCATCCTGGACAGTTTTTAAGGTAATTACTAGCGTAAACAGATGAATGGAACTACAGTTCTAGCTGCTTGCTCTAGTCTCATCCCATGAGGAACTGCTTGTGGCAGCTGTTGCAGTTGACAGCGGCTTACAGCATTAGTTTGGGTAACGTGACTTGTCATTCCCATCCTGAGATGCCAGGGTCAAGGTCCAAAAGATGAGTAGAAAAGTTGGGCATTCCAGAGAAAGTCCTCAGCTTGGTCATTGGTCTTATGTTCTCTCTGTGGGCTCTTAAATGATAATGGAATTACTTTTACTCCAGTCCAACCAATAAGCAAATTATCAGCTGTTAGAGGTCTGATTATTTGCCGCTGACTATTACTTGTGTCAGCACTCATAAACATCTGGCCAGCTTGTTGTTTTTCCTTGTCTCACATGCGTGTTTAAAATGTGTCTATTGTCTGTCCTGTTGGATGCAGATGGTGGTGCATGTAATATGCTGTAACCTTATTGCTCTTCTGCTGGTGCTGGAATGCATGGTCCATTGCTGATGGGAGTCTGTGTGGTGTTGGAGACCAGGACTTTGGGTTTTGCTGTAAAAATACATCCCTCAGTTTCACTGCTGGGAGTGGTGTTCTTTGTGATCAGTAAAGGCTGTCATTTTAATCTTAGCTGGAAATACATGCAACTTTAATTTGACAGCTGTGGTGTAGCCATGAAGAGTGATGGGCTAAAATTGTTAGTGCTTTGGAGATGAGCACTAATATGTAGAATTTCACTGCAAATCTAACTGCTTGCTCTGCTTTCTGTAGCTTTTTCAATACAGAAAATTATATCCTCAAAATGTGTATTCCCTTGAACTATGAGAAGCTGTACTTCACAACTGCCAGCAGAGGCCTCTTCTAGCCAAGTTAAGCATCTGTTTTGACTTTGCATTGCTCCTATGGGCACGTTTGTGAATAAATATCTCTGAGAGAAACATAAATAAACAAAAAGACTAAATGTAATGAGCATAAATAAAAATTGCTGCCTAATTTTACTGATATTTTCTTTGCATCTTTAAGATTTTGAGATTCTTCTCAGTTTTGAAATAGGTTAGCATTTTTCATCTGCATGAGGAGAGGAGGTTGCACCTGCCTGGAGCAGACTACTATGGATTTCTAATGGATCCCAGCAGTTATTGAAACTTTTTTTGGTACAATTCCTGGAATAGATCAATATGCAAACAAGAGCTAGATTTTTCTTTTGTTCATCTTCAGATGTCTAAGAAGGAGAAATGAAAGAGAAATGAAATTACAGGAGCTCATAGAGCTATTCTAGAGAAAGGATACTTCCACAACTGCATCAGCAGTCTTTTTCTTTCATGAGATAAATTGGTCTATGGAAATGTCATGGTTTAAAAGTTTGGTCTTTTTTAAAAAAAGGGAAACTGTAATTTTCCTAGAGTAGCGTTAGGTGAGACAAATTGAACTCTAATTTGGCACCTGAGAAGTGATACCTGCTGCTGACATAAAGGACATAAGTAGTTGGACTGTTTAAAAAACATATCTGACATTTTTACTAGGATAAAATCAAAGAATTTGTATGTTTTATATACATTTCTGTACATTAAAATGCACGCTGATCTGTAATCTTTCTAAGGTCTTTTGCAAGAAAAATGGGGTAGATTGTACAGGTTGTACATGCACAGACTCCCCAGTATATTGCTTCTGAATGAGACATGATGCAAAAGCAAACATATGCTTTTTCCCTACAGGATTGAAAGTAAACTCAACATCAACTCCCAATATGTAGCTGTATAAATCAGCTTAAAAAGTTTTGTTGTTATGTGTCAGAAAAGTGATGCAAGCTTGTTTAAAGAGTATGTGCTTATCTGCTTCCTTAGGAAATGTAATAGCAAAGGTTGTCCTTAGATTACTGAGCATCTTGTCTATGTATACATTTTCAAAGCACAATGTCATTGGGGTCAGTGAGAAATTTGTTAGGTCTTTTGTTTACTTTGACAATCTTCACTGATATCTGACTAAAGCTCTTGTTTTATTCACTAGGATTGGAGTATAAGTGGTAAGCAGTTATAACTCAAAGAGAGATGAGCTAGCTGTCCATAGAATTGATTTTTTTTTTTTTTGAGGGAGAGAATGCTTTCCCTGTGCTTATTCTAGCATCAGCATCCTACATCTGTGTGTTTTGTTCATGTGGATCAGGAGTGATTTTTTCCCATTATACCTTCACCTGTAAACACAAATGCATGAAATTAATGTGTTTCTCAACATATCCTGCTGATAAAGAAGCCTTAAATGCTCTGCTGACTCCTCAGCTGTTGCATGTGCATGCAGGCATCTGCATCTAGTGCAGCCACAGCAAAGATGTCAGCTCCTAATCCAGACAGATAACACTTTTCCACTACTGGATTGATTAGCTGTGTTATTATTGAAAGAATAAGCTGCCATGAAGGACACTGCTCAGAAAACTGAAACATGAGTAATATATGAAATGTCTATAAAATTGGTTATTTGTAAGCCACAAAACTGTTTAAAAGCACTTTTTCTCCCTTTCAGAAATGGAATTTTCAAACAGAAGTTTTATTTCCTTCACTATACTTAACAGATTTGCTTGAACACTTTGAACAGATTAGTCTGTGTGGACTTTCCTGTGTATGAACTGCTGGATGGTGTGGTATTGATTAAAAAGTCCATGGCACACTTCCCAGTGCTTCATTGGTCACATTCAGGGTAAAATTCTGTAGTTGTAGTGTTTTTTATACTGAAAAAATACGTGTTACTGGAAGTAGGAAATCTAGCTCAGGATTAAGTACTCTTAAAGGATTGTGCAAGTTACTGTAGTTTTTTTCACCCTGAACTGAGGCAAGGATGTTAATTTAAATGTTGAACTGATTAGTATCAATCTGCCATTTTAACTGTGCAAGTGAAAATTTGCAAATGCACATTTTTACCCTTGTGAATTATTTACAAGGCAAGTATTTGCCATGCACAATGATACCTAATTAGTCATCTTAACTGTCTCTGAATGGTTGCTACCTTAGTGCAAAAAAATGTTGAGAACAGTAATTCAGAATTTGCTTCTTTAGGACTCTATACTACAGTCAAGCGAAGGCATGTGTGTAGTTCTGGGCACTCTGTGTTACTTTGCTCCTCTTCAGGAAGGATTCTACAGACCCCCTCATGGAGGTCAGCAAAAATGCTTGTCAGGCTGCAGACACATCTGCTACTCATTGAAAGAGTAAATCTGAGCAAAAGAAATACAGAGTTCCACAGAGGGAACCATGGGGTAATACAGATTGGGCAGACTCTATGCCTGTTTTCCATTGAGGCTCTTGACAGGACCTTTTGTTTCCAGTGTGGATTGAAGCATTATCCTTAATGCACAAGTGGCATTTTTGTCAGATGTCATCAGTGAGTAATTTTCAGTAGTACATCTTTCATGTCCTATACTTAATAGGCAGCATGTCCTAGCAGACCTATAGGTCTACCAGCTTGTTCCATTCCTTTAAGTTTACTTCATCTATTTGGCTATGAATAAAAGGAAAATCAAGATCAGCAACCCTGATGTGGTTTTTTTATGCATTAACTACGCTCACCAGGCATTGAACTGTACAATTGTAGCCCAGGTATCCTGGGATCAGATTTATGTTTCTTGGCTATCTGTTCTTGATCTTTTGCCATTTTACATGTTGCTCCTTGGATTTCTTATTGAATGGATCTTGCACCTATAAAATATGATTAAAGTTGTACTGCTTGCATGATGACAGTTAATTTCGTCACTGTTTCCATAAGAATCTTGTGTCTTTTGGTCTTGTAGTTTCAGGTTGCTAGAGCGTGCTGTGGACTGTTGCTTGGCTTTCAGAAGCAGAACGCTGGAGCCATACTTGGAGGCAGACATTTTAAAGTTACAAGAATATATACAAAACCATTTTAGAAACTAATTATTCATATCTTTGTTCATGTTTTAAGAAAGTTTTGAAGCCTTGTTTTTTTTCCTGTGCATCTTGTTTTTTAAGGGAAGTACCTCAGTGCCAAGGTGTTTGTCTATATATAATTCTGTTTTCTCCTTTCTCCCTGCCAATATAAAAATAGTTCTCAGTCTTTTTTGCCTATATATTGACAAGTGATACTTGAGAAAGAATCTGATTAGAAAAAAACATAGGTAAAGGCATTTGCGTGTGGTTTTTCTTAACATATAGTGCTGATGATACTGTCTATCAGTTCTTCATCAAACCTTTTCCCTTTTGCTCATATTATTTATTACAACCTTCAGATTTAAAGGCACTTATTCAAATAAATGGGTAGTGGTACATAGTCTATGGTTAGAAGCTATTTTATGGCTCCAGTATGTGCATTTATTTTTTTCCTTGCAAGTGGTGCTGATTGAATTCTAATGGAAGTTGGGTTGAAGTTCCATGATGGTAATCATGGATGAATCATTCTTCCACAGACATAATTATTGCTTCTCTACAGTATTGCCTTTCTTTAAATGTCTGTAGCTATTTATCCTGCCATTATCACTTAGTTGAGCCAGCTGCTCTTTTAGACTACTTTTTTTTTAGGATTCGCATGCTGTAGATTCTTCCTATTTGTACTTTATTAACCTTTACCCCATGAGAATGAAGTTTTAAGTATCTATACAATAATTGTGTACTTCTAAAGATAATGTTGAAATTCATCGTGCCCAGACTTAATCTGCTTTTTACTGAATTATTGTCTAACAATATGCATTTATTAATAGCACAGTGCATTGTATTTAGTCTCTTGTAGGTATTTTTATGTTCACAGTGAAGGCAATCTGAAATGCTTGTAATAAAAGCATAGACTACAGAGATTTCCAAAGGTAAATATTGTTAGAATTTTTTCATAGGGAGGCTTTGTTTTTCTTTAAGATATATATACTCAGATATTTTCCAAAGGTCTTAGAGCTATAACTGGTATTACTTAGTTTTCATTATGCTGCTGCCTTCTCTGATACTTCTAATGTGGAACTGGATAAATCATTTCCTATCCCTCTCATCTTTGTTTTGTGTTCAAGAGTCTGTACTTAAAGATTGCTTTCATTTTTTGTGTGCCACACAACAGTGTTCAGCACAGTCAATTTGTGATTGGGTTTCTTCTAAATAAACTCAATCTATTCCAGAATAACTTTTTCTTTCAAGATGCTATGGAGTACTCCTAAAATAACTCAAGTCTCTTGAAATTCTTTTGGGCTGTATAATTCTGCTCCCTGCAATCTGATGGGCTGAACTAATGCATGAAATCCTGAATATCTGATTACCTTATTGACTCCTTATGATAGAACAGTTACTGTCTTGTTATATGTATTATAACTTCTTGTTGTATAATTTTTGATAGCTCTGAGATACATTAAGACCTTTACCATATTGAAATGTTTGAAATTCTGGTTATATGTTAATGAGTCCTCTACTACTGTTTTTATCATATGGAGGTTGAAGTAATCTGAAAACCTTGCAATTTGATTACTTTTCCTATGCATGTAATTTGCATTGTCCTGAAATTTATGATAATTCACTTCATAATATGATAGAATAGGACAGAATTTCCTTGGGCTCAGTGGACATTTTATTTTGACCTGTGGATATAGAAAACCAAAACACTGATGTTTTGTAATGTCACAAAAAATGTCCTAGAATGAGATGCATGTATTTAATTATTGCATGGTTTAACGTGGAAAAAAACAGATCTGCATTATTTTCTCTCCAGAAACAAATTTAATTTTCTTAGCTTTTTGTTTGCAAAATATGCTTTTGATATGTAAAGCTGTTACTGCAGAAATTGTTTCACTTGATATGCAGTTTTGAGAATCCTAAACTTTGTATGTTTCAAAATTCTTGAGGACTTTAACATAAAAGGAAATTATAAAACAAAATAATTAATTATATTTTTCTGTGGTACTACATTTTAGCAGTGTACTTTAGCAATTTTCCCCCCTTATTTGTGATTTCTGTTCAATTGTTATATAGAACTAACCCTACGGAACTCAAAAGCTGCCTGTTGTGCAGAGTGTTTGTTTTCAGATAAGAGAATTTCAAAGGACAGATCTTAACTTTTACTCTTATCTCTTCTATGTGAAATTTTGCTCCCGGCTCAATTACATTTAGATTTTTGGTGTTTGTATGGTGGATACAGCAAGTGATTAATAATGCTGTGACACCATGTGGCTTCATCTCTTGGAAAATGCTCATCTAATTTACCTTTAATAGGAGCCCTTTAAGATCTCTGGAGATCTTTGCACCTGTTTTTTACTGGTGTCTGAGCATATTCTGTTTTCTGTACTGAAAAAGAGAAAAGCTGTGCTGTCACTCAACTTGATTCTTCTAGGCACAAAGGGAAAAAGAAGGAAAAGAAGTATCTGATTACAGAGGTTGTCTTAGTCTCTCCCAGACACAAAGAGCAGGAGGAATGACTGTTGCAACATTTGCTACTGCCCTTGTTGCTCTCTTCTTCAGGTACCCTTTTGGTATGCAGAGATGTGTTACAATAGTTTCTAGTCTTTGTACTTGAAGTACAAGCTAGTTAAAATGAGGAGGCAAGAGAAAGCAAGCCTTTGAGCTGTGGCATGTATACATTGTTACTTTGAGAAGAATGGAAAAAATCGAGCCTTAGTGGCAGGAAATGCAGGATGGACCAATGACATCTGAGGAAAAGCAGGAGATTCCATTGGCAGTGCTAGAATGTTGTCATATGCTTGATTCATGTCCTGTTCTTCTACCCATGACTTGATTTAGAACTACCAATCCAAAGTACTGCAGGTGGTGTGATTTTAGTTACTGCATAAAGAATCTCACTACAGTGCTAAATCTGCTGGGAAATTGGCCATTCTATGCTTTTTGTGAATATTAGTACAAAATAAATTTCCTGTATTGTCCTGACATTGTTCTTCCCTACTTTTCTACTTGTGGGATTATTCTGCAAATGCTTTTGCCATTAATCAACCAAATAGCTTGTGAGCTGGTGTTATATAGTTATTTTGCCAATTTATTGAATTTAAAATAAGAGATTTTATTCATAAAGTTATAAAAAGTCTTTAGGGGGAACTAGTTCAGACTGATTTTTCATCTCATTGATGAGAGAATATGAAGAATAACATATAAGAAAAGCAGTCAGAAATAAAATTAATAAAGTACTGGAAGGTCTTAATCTGAAGCAATCTAAAATAACTATGTAAAACATAAAAATAATCTTCAAAATTTTTTCAAATGTGTGGTGTGAGGGGAATTGTTCATTCAGCTTACTGAGGAAGCTGTCAGCATAATTAATGCTTGCCATGATATAAATTTAAGATTATGCAATTAATTCATTTTTTTCCATTTGATTCATATGTGAGGTATTTATTAACTTGCCTAAGCAGTATTCTGTTTAAACTGTAGTCACATTACTTGGATCAGCAGTGAAGTGTGCTGTAAATAGGAACTTTGGTTTGTGTCTTGTAGCTTAAGACTTAACAAAAGTTTACAGAGAATGCTAATCAAATTTTCTAGATGAGAAAAAGAGGAAGTGGTAATTTAATACCACTTGGTTACTCTAATGATTGTGCTATAAATGTGCATTCCATTTTCTCTGTCCAGCTGAGAACCCCCATAATATTGCCAGTTTTAATAAGCTCCTTGATCTGCACATGACAAAACTGTAAAACCATTCTTTTGGCATGTGGTCAACACATTACCAATAAGTACCAATCTGTACTAAATTATGACATCTGGCATTGTGGTGCATTTCTTGACATGCTCCCTAGACTTTGAAATTTACAACAGTGCTGTGTTTGGAAGGTACAGATTTCTTAAGGAAGAAGGACATATATGGCTTTGCTGCAAAAGGGGAATCAGTTTTGAGCTTAAATTTTTCATTTGACATTTTTTTTCATTTGCCATTAAACTGGTATGTTACTTTAGTAATAAAGGGAAAAATTGTTTTATTACAACTTTTTCAAAGTTTTAAAACATTTCTCTTAAAAATTTCAATTTTAAAATTAAATGTAGAAGGTATGTATTTTCAATCTGCTTTTTCTTACAGGGAAAATGGTGTTGAGGGAAAAAAATTTGGGTTATTAAGCTCAGCAGTGGGACCTAGTTTTTCACGTGTTAATATGGAGCTGTTTGCAATATGATGGGGAAAAAAGTTGCACTTTAACAAGCCCATGGAAACAATTAATTTCTGATTACCAGCTATGGTTTTTTTGCTGACATTAGAAAACTGTTTTGATACTGTCATTTTTTTGGCTAAGAGCTCAGCAATGTTTTAAATAATAGATTGGCTAGGGCAAGATATGATTTTTAGATCTTAAAACACTGTCAGCAGTTTGTGGTAATACAGTTTTATTTTCCAGTGAAAAAAAATAAATCTTTCAGAGTAATCTGTCTACATAGTCACTTGTAAATTGTCCTTTCTACTCGACAATCAAGATACATTTGAAGTAGTTAATGCAATTGTTACTGGTATGTATGTGTCTAGATTTAAAGTATCATCGTGATTATTTAGACATCTAAGTATTATCAGGATTGATGTATCTATGTTGAAGTTAAACCTGAAAAATTTTGGCTGTTATATCTAATTGTGTAGATGCAATACTGAAATGTTTCAAAATGTAGAGATTTTCTAGGGCAACTACTTGGGGTAATTGAAAAGCTAATATATGGACTCTTCCTTCTTTCAGAAATGACTTAGTAACAGACTGGGATTTGCTTAATAGAAAAGATAAATTTAGCTATAGATTTTTTTTTCTCTGTTACATCAGTAGTTCTCAAATATTTTGTATAATTGTAACTTGTTTTGCTCAAGTCATCAGTGATAATTTTCTGATCTGTATCACACTAAAATAAAATACCTTTCTTTTTTTCCCAATATTGGGGAAAAGTCAAAATAAAGGTGTGTAGAAGACTCACATTCCCTCTATCTCCCATATTAATTTAGTATTTATTTCATTATCACCTAAAGTAATATCAGAACTGACACAATTGAGCATCTGATGATTCAGCAAAGTACAGAGGAAATTGCTGATGTGATGAAGTTTTGAGCTTTAAACATCTGTGTTCTCAAGAAATAAAATATTTTTTGGCAATACAGAAATGCTGATCTTTAAATAAGTAAGAAACTCTGAGCAATCTAAAATTACATAATTTAGAGGCTCAATGGTTTCATAAGGAAACATCATTAGACATGTGGAAGTATTGAAGAAGAAATTGGGATTTGCATTAGTCAAGTGCCTTACAGATCCTTTAAGATATTTGTGAAATTAGTCAATTTCTTTATGCTGTAGTCTTCCCTTTTATAAATTTTATATTAATCTTTCATTTTTCTAGTGTTGCTTGAGATAATTATGATTACCTGATGAATTATTTAGAGCTTCCACTAACTTTTAAAGTTTTAGGTCTTTTGTCTCATTTTCTTCACGTTTCCCTTAGTCGCCTTTTCCAATTTTCTAAATTTAGGATTCTAACTGTTCAGCTTTTGCTTAACCAATTCCCCTTGAAGGAAAACAAGTGACAGTAAAGACTAAGCACCAGTCCTTCTCTAAAATGATTGCATTCCACTCAAGAAAATTTTACCTGAGAACTCCAGAAACTGCGATAAACTTGTGTCTGAAAAGCTTTTTGCAAACAGACCTCTAAAGAATATCAGAGCACACAGAATTTGTTATGGGGCAATAAGTTGCTGAGCTTCTGTGAGAAGTGGTGTGCAGCAAGTGCATTTCTGTAAGCAAATGTTGCTCAGAGTAGAAAAAAATGGAGAAAACTAGTAAACAACCACATGTTATTTGCTACCTACAGTGCTGGGTAATTGGTCTTCCCTCTGGCCCTTCCCCTAGCAAACCAAAGTTTTTAGAGATCCTTAACAAAACTACAGCTCTGCTAATTACTGCTTTCCAAAAATGAATTGACATTCTGGTTGAATATAGTTTTGCTCTGTTGACAAGCTTGGTTATGCTTCTTTCATTGTTCTGCTCTGAGATGTACAAAGCTACCCTGGTATTTCCATAGATCTGTGTTTAATGCCTTCTCTCTCTCTGGCCCCTGCATAGTAGAGGATGTAAATGAGGAAATCTCTACAGGCATTTCAGTGATTTCAGTGATGCAGCATTAATTCCAGACTGGGAATGAGTGTTATTCAATAGTATTGCCTTTGGAAATTAAAGCTTCAAGACAGGAAGGTCTCATTTGTGCCTTGTATGGTTCTTACAGCAACTTCATGGATTTTCTGTCCGTATCCCTTCTGGCATCGAACATAAAAACTGCCTTAGCAATTTGGGAGAAAAATATTCATGTGACACATCATTTAAGACTGTGACATTTCAAACTGCTTAGAGGAAAGACTGTCTCAGATATGCAAAGAGTATGAAATAAACAGACAGGAGGGAACAAAGGCTATTATTCAGCAGTAGTCAGAACTCTGCAGTGAATGAATTACAGGCTTTGATTATTTTTTTCTGTCATGTACAAAGATGACTGCTGTCGTTTAGTTGATAAACATTTAAAGGGTTCAGTGTCTTTTAAGCTGCTGATCTAAGTGAAAAATGCAAGTGCCTGTGTATCATGTTGAACAGAAGAAGCTTTTAGGAGTATATACCAAATAAATAAGAAATATTTGCAAACTCTTATTTCTGATAATTTTCTCATGCTGCTGACTCATTGTAATGCTATGATGATTAGTGATCAATGAAAAAAAATTATATCAGGCTGCTTTTCCCAGATTACTTTCACAGTTTTTTCAGCTCACCGGGAGAGGCTATTTAAAAATAAAATGTATTTCTTGGTCTATACATGGAATTTCTTTTGTCTACATTTTAAAATTACTATAATTAGTGATTCTTGGGCTAGCATGTTAAAAGGTTTGATGTAGTGGTTAAATGAAGCTCAGTTGTGTGTCAAGGAATACCTGTCTCAAATATGAGGCTTGCTTTGGTGTTTGTCACTAAAGAGACTTCATTGAGATCAGTGGCAAATGCATACATTTTGTGACAGTTTTTGTGTGTGCTAATGTTTCATTGTCCTGTGCTAACCCATCAAATGTCATTGGCTTACTGTTGCTCTCAGTAGCCGAAAGAAGATTAAACTTTATGGAAATGAATAATTGGAGGATGACTTTTGTTGAGTACAAGTAGCCCTAAACAGCATATGATTCACCTCAGTAATGTTTTTGAGCATTAGAAGGTCTTATTTTAGTGTAATCTATCTTTTTAATAATTTATGCTTGGATATGAAAGACATATGGAACATGCTGGAAGATTATAATAGTGGCATTTGCCAGAAAATAGAATCAGAGTTTGTAAAATTCAAGTCTATCTATTAAAGAAAATATTCCTGAATATTAACCTTTTTTTATATGATACAGACATTTTGTTACATACAATTGGTCCAAAAACAGGAATAATAAAACCTGCAATTTTTTATAGACTTGAGTCATCATGTGATCTTATTAAGTTGATATTGAAAAGTATTGTTTTACCTTTATCCCAAGCACTGCAGCTGTAGTCCCTCTTCTGGGGAAAAAGAAGTTATATCCAAATTAGTGGCTTGAGTGACAGACATCAAAAAGGTCAAATTAATTGTTATAAAAGCAACAGAGTTATTGCTTAAATAGAAACCAGCTATTTGTTTCATGGTATTTTCATGGAAATTTAAATGAAGAAATTATGGGCAAATTACTAAGTTTCAAAATCATCAACTTCGTGTTGATGATTTAGAAATTCTAATGGCATAGTAGGACTTCTCCATGAAATGGAAGCCTGAAAAAAACTGCTAGAGAACTGTCAGATATGTGTTCCATGGGTTTTGCATTTGGCCTTACCATATTTTCCCTTTTCATGCAATGCTGTGAAGACACAGAAATGAATTTATTTCTTTACTTTGGATAATTTAGAAATTATTTATTAATAAATTTATTAATAAATTATTATAAATAAGGAAAAATAATTACTACATGAGGAGTGAAACTGTTTTCTATGAATTTATGTCCCGCATTTCCTGCCTTCCACCATTCCATGTCCTCCATTTGGCTACATTAAAATGCTCAGCTCCTTTCTAAAATGGATGGCTAGACAAAAAGCAACAGGGACAATTTATTGGTGCTTACCAATAAAGAACTGTGGGGAGAGATAGTGTTAAGTGCAGCTTGCCTTTCATGAGGTTATGAAGTTAGTAGGAGTACTAATCTTCCTCCTGCAGCCTGATTTTTACCAAGCTTTCGGGAACTTAATATTTTTAAGACTGCAAAATATCTATCAGGACACTGACAAATAGACAGAAAAATGAGCTCGGGTTGCAGGACCCTCATTTTCTTGGCTGACAGGCTGAAAATGAATACATATCTTGAAAATGACTATTCCTTCTTCTGTAAGTGGAAGTAGGTCAGACAGTGAGAGAGTGTAACTGATAAAAAAATGGAGATTGTAGAAGAAATGACATGAAGACTGCTGAGATAGTTTGAATGAAGAGAGCACAAAAGATAGAAGAGAGAATAGGACAAAATATAATGCTGAAAGAATGAAAGGAGAAGGTGAATTGGCTGTTGCTTTAGAAAAATAAATGGGAAATAATACAGAAAAAATATATTAAGAAGAACATAAACAAGGGATACAGTAATTTTTAAAGCATAGGGAAGATAATTGGCATAAAATTCTGTAACAATTTGTTATGCAGTTAGTTATATCTATCACTTCACCTGCTAATGCTTGTTTTTAAAAGGGGCAGAGGTGGCTCAGCTCTTATTTTCAGATCTCTACTTGATCATCCTGGTCTGCTTCATATTTTTATTTAATTATTTAGTGATTATTTTGCACAGATCTTTTCCTTATATTGCCTTGTGCTTTCCCATATAGTCCATGTTAGTTATTCTGATACTAAGTCAAATAAAGCCTAAGCTGGTTCAACTTCTGCTGTGAAATTAATTCAGATGTCTGTGATGAACTTTATGAATTTATGCTATCAGAATTGAAAGTAATTTCAGAAATAAGAATGAAGCAGATGCTGGATGCAGAGATTCTGAAGCTCCTGCTTCTTTGGGAGGTTTGGTGAAACAAAGTCGCACTGCTGTCCTGGTCATGCTATAATTCCCAGTATGAGCCAGAGTGAAAAATGAGGGGTATGCCACAAGTGGTATTGCCAGTAGTTTCCTCAGTTCCTTTCTCCATACCTTTCAGAATCCAGATATTTTCTTTCCAGAACTTGGCATCTCTCTTGCTGTGGCCTTTTTTCTTGCCATTCTTCATTGACATTCCTGTGCTTTTCATTTTCTTCCGTCTGTATTGCCTTCAAGTTCTTATATTCTAACAGTCTTCCTCTTCACCTACAAATTTAAGAAACATCACTTTTATTTTAATCTTTCTCTTTGGACCAAAGCAGGTTTTTTGCTGGGACTCTAACTATTTGTCTTACAGGGTTATTTGAATTGTGTTAAAAGCTACTGACCAATTCAGTGGGGGAAAATGGAAGTATTGTTGTCTTCAGCAATGAAATTTCAGTCTGTTTTACTTATTTTATTGGTGACCTGATGCTATTTTTTTCTTTTCTTTTAAGAACAGTTGTTGGCTTCTTTCGAGTTCTCCAAACCTATAGTTAGCTTCAGTAAAATTATTCTGAGGAGACTTGTTATGTGGGTCATATCTGGCAGGATGGTGTTTTGCTTCTGGATGAGTACTGCCAAGATTTGTTCCAAGACAGTGGTTTTGTGTGTCTGTTGGGGTGTGAGTATGGCAGTGAATTAGCTGGACCATTCTTAGATCTTCCAGAGTAGCTGGGGAACTTCTCTATCTGGTGTTCTTCACAAAAAATATAGTACAATATTTGGATTAATAGAGGATTTATGGATCTTAAAAATCACTGGATTATCCATGGAGGGCTTTTAAGAATTGCCCAGGATCCCATCTGTTTTTCAAGAACAAAAGAATAGCTGAGGCACTGTTCATCTTCTTGTTTTATAACTTGGTTTCACTGTCTGACTCTTTGATGCGTTTCTACTTGATAATCAGAGCACCTGGATGAGCAGGGGCACGGAACAGAGAGAATGATGGTGGTTGTGAAGAAGGGAGATAAATAAAGCTAGCTAGAGGCTCTTGATATTTCAGGGGTTTAGGTACCTTCATAGTCCTGGGGTGCATCCCTCTAAGATTTTGGGACTTTCATCTTATGGAATGTGGGTGTTTTCTCTGCATTTTGGCTGTAGAAGACTGCAGTCTTTCCTTAAAGGTTATCTTGGAGGAACCTCAAAAAACCACTCAGACTTGAAAGCTTGGATTTCATTTTTTTTTAAAAACTATTATAGTGAAAAGTATATGTACTATGTCAGCTTGATTATTCCAGGAATTTGAGGGCCAGATGAAATTTTCAAAACCTGAGAATATTAATAAACAATATGCATGTAATTTCTGAAAGGCAAGAGGAGGGCTAGCTAATCTCAAATTTTAATTTATTAATAGACTTACAATATTTAAGGCCTGAAATAAGTGCTGGATTTGAACATGAATATAGAAAAAGCAACAGAGTTATTGCTTAAATAGAAACCAGCTATTTGTTTCATGGTATTTTCATGGAAATTTAAATGAAGAAATTATGGGCAAATTACTGAGTTTCAAAATCATCAACTCCGTGTTGATGATTTAGAAATTCTAATGGCATAGTAGGACTTCTCCATGAAATGGAAGCCTGAAAAAAAACTGCTAGAGAACTCTCAGATATGTGTTCCATGGGTTTTGCATTTGGCCTTACCATATTTTCCCTTTTCATGCAGTGCTGTGAAGACACAGAAATTAATTTATTTCTTTACTTTGGATAATTTTATAAATTATTTATTAATAAATTTATTAATAAATTATTATAAATAATGAAAAATAATTATTACATGAGGAGTGAAACTGTTTTCTATGAATTTATGTCCCACATTTCCTGCCTTCTACCATTCCATGTCCTCCATTTGGCTACATTAAGATGCTCAGCTCCTTTCTAAAATGGATGGCTAGACAAAAAGCGACAGGGACAATTTATTGGTGCTTACCAATAAAGAACTGTGGGGAGAGATCGTGTTAAGTGCAGCTTGCCTTTCATGAGGTTATGAAGTTAGTAGGAGTACTAATCTTCCTCCTGCAGCCTGATTTTTACCAAGCTTTTGGGAACTTAATATTTTTAAGACTGCAAAATATCTATCAGGACACTGACAAATAGACAGAAAAATGAGCTCGGGTTGCAGGACCCTCATTTTCTTGGCTGACAGGCTGAAAATGAATACATATCTTGAAAATGGCTATTCCTTCTTCTGTAAGTGGGAGTAGGTCAGATAGTGAGAGAGTGTAACTGATAAAAAAATGGAGATTGTAGAAGAAATGACATGAGGACTGCTGAGATAGTTTGAATGAAGAGAGCACAAAAGATAGAAGAGAGAATAGGACAAAATATAATGCTGAAAGAATGAAAGGAGAAGGTGAATTGGCTGTTGCTTTAGAAAAATAAATGGGAAATAATACAGAAAAAATATATTAAGAAGAACATAAACAAGGGATACAGTAATTTTTAAAGCATAGGGAAGATAATTGGCATAAAATTCTGTAACAATTTGTTATGCAGTTAGTTATATCTATCACTTCACCTGCTAATGCTTGTTTTTAAAAGGGGCAGAGGTGGCTCAGCTCTTATTTTCAGATCTCTACTTGATCATCCTGGTCTGCTTCATATTTTTATTTAATTATTTAGTGATTATTTTGCACAGATCTTTTCCTTATATTGCCTTGTGCTTTCCCATATAGTCCATGTTAGTTATTCTGATACTAAGTCAAATAAAGCCTAAGCTGGTTCAACTTCTGCTGTGAAATTAATTCAGATGTCTGTGATGAACTTTATGAATTTATGCTATCAGAATTGAAAGTAATTTCAGAAATAAGAATGAAGCAGATGCTGGATGCAGAGATTCTGAAGCTCCTGCTTCTTTGGGAGGTTTGGTGAAACAAAGTCGCACTGCTGTCCTGGTCATGCTATAATTCCCAGTATGAGCCAGAGTGAAAAATGAGGGGTATGCCACAAGTGGTATTGCCAGTAGTTTCCTCAGTTCCTTTCTCCATACCTTTCAGAATCCAGATATTTTCTTTCCAGAACTTGGCATCTCTCTTGCTGTGGCCTTTTTTCTTGCCATTCTTCATTGACATTCCTGTGCTTTTCATTTTCTTCCGTCTGTATTGCCTTCAAGTTCTTATATTCTAACAGTCTTCCTCTTCACCTACAAATTTAAGAAACATCACTTTTATTTTAATCTTTTTCTTTGGACCAAAGCAGGTTTTTGCTGGGACTCTAACTATTTGTCTTACAGGGTTATTTGAATTGTGTTAAAAGCTACTGACCAATTCAGTGGGGAAAATGGAAGTATTGTTGTCTTCAGCAATGAAATTTCAGTCTGTTTTACTTATTTTATTGGTGACCTGATGCTATTTTTTTTTTTTCTTTTAAGAACAGTTGTTGGCTTTTTCGAGTTCTCCAAACCTATAGTTAGCTTCAGTAAAATTATTCTGAGGAGACTTGTTATGTGGGTCATATCTGGCAGGATGGTGTTTTGCTTCTGGATGAGTACTGCCAAGATTTGTTCCAAGACAGTGGTTTTGTGTGTCTGTTGGGGTGTGAGTATGGCAGTGAATTAGCTGGACCATTCTTAGATCTTCCAGAGTAGCTGGGGAACTTCTCTATCTGGTGTTCTTCACAAAAATATAGTACAATATTTGGATTAATAGAGGATTTATGGATCTTAAAAATCACTGGATTATCCATGGAGGGCCTTTAAGAATTGCCCAGGATCCCATCTGTTTTTCAAGAATAAAAGAATAGCTGAGGCACTGTTCATCTTCTTGTTTTATAACTTGGTTTCACTGTCTGACTCTTTGATGCGTTTCTACTTGATAATCAGAGCACCTGGATGAGCAGGGGCACTGAACAGAGAGAATGATGGTGGTTGTGAAGAAGGGAGATAAATAAAGCTAGCTAGAGGCTCTTAATATTTCAGGGGTTTAGGTACCTTCATAGTCCTGGGGTGCATCCCTCTAAGATTTTGGGACTTTCGTCTTATGAAATGTGGGTGTTTTCTCTGCATTTTGGCTGTAGAAGACTGCAGTCTTTCCTTAAAGGTTATCTTGGAGGAACCTCAAAAAACCACTCAGACTTGAAAGCTTGGATTTCATTTTTTTTTTAAAAAACTATTATAGTGAAAAGTATATGTACTATGTCAGCTTGATTATTCCAGGAATTTGAGGGACAGATGAAATTTTCAAAACCTGAGAATATTAATAAACAATATGCATGTAATTTCTGAAAGGCAAGGGGAGGGCTAGCTAATCTCAAATTTTAATTTATTAATAGACTTACAATATTTAAGGCCTGAAATAAGTGCTGGATTTGAACATGAATATAGAAAAACTGAAGAAGCAAGTTAATTTATTAAGGCACTAATTAGTATGTTTAACAATTAATTAAAACTTAGAAAAAGACTTCTCTCCATGGAATGTCAGCTGAATGTGGTGATGCCTCACAGATTTGAAGGGTGTCTTATAATGTGTCCATGTAGATTTTGGGATGAAAAGGATCTCTTTAGTGTAAAGGTGTCTCTTTGGTGCAGTATTGTTCATCTGTATTTCCTGAGACTTTCTAATTTTGCTCCCATAAACAGGGAATTAAAAGCTGTAGAGGGTGAGGGAGAGATAAGTCTATCCAAATGTTTTATTCACACTGGTGAAAGTTGAAAGCTGCTGCAAAAGTTCCTGTTTTCTGAAACTTTTGCTATTAAATGTTATGTTTTAGGCTATACATGAAGAAGGATTATTTGAATAGATAGATATATTTAATTGTGGTCAAGTAGGCAAATGTAGTTCAAAGTACTGAGGAGTCATGAGTTACCAATCCAGTGGATTCATTAATATTTTCCTTGAGTTTAGTTGCCATTATACTTCAAATGTCTGTTTAAGGAATCTGCTCATAATTATTGCTATAACACAGTGACTGGGAAATCTAGAGGCATTTGATTAAAAGAAGTTTTTTTAACATTCATGCTACTTATTTCAGTAGTGTTAGCAGATTGTATGTGGAGTCCTCAGAAATAAACATACTCTTGCACCAAATGTATATTAAAATTATTAAGGAGAGCTTCCAGTGCCAGAAAGTAAATGAGATGTGAAGAGGTGGAGGAAAATAATCCAATAAAATCATTGTAGTGTATCTGAAGTTATAGGAATGAGCCAGATGGGTTTTATTTTTAAATTTACTTTTGAATTCTGAATCAGTTTACATCCCTAACCAATTCAATTTGGTTTGTATGTAGCAATTTGTCTTACAAATATCAAAAAAGCCATGCTATGGAATTCCAGAAGTACTTTTTCTTTGCCCATCTCTTAATGAAGTTGATTAATGTATTCTTAAATACTTTTAAGTTAAGCAGGAGTGTCCATCTGCACAAAACATTAATTTTCTTCATTGTCCCCACAGTCCATGACCATTATTATCACCTGTTGTTTTCTCAGCAATTATCTGTTTTAGAGTATGTAGAATGATGTAATAAAAGTATTACAAGAGGGTTTGTAGCAGTGTTGTATTACAAGAGTAAGTTTCCTGAAAGGCATTGGAGAGTTAGTCACTACTTGATAGAATATTAGTCCTTTTAGTGTACTTTAACCCTCTTCTATTAAAAATTATATCAAGCAGCCCAAACTGTATTGAGGTGCACCCTGCTGTGTTTCATACCTCATTTCTTTTTCACAGTCTCAGCTATTTAAATTGCAAGTTCTTTGGAGAGGAATTTTCTGCTACTCTTCATATGCTGCTTACACATGGGGGATCTGTCTTTGGTTCTTGGCTTTGCAGGAAGCTTATAAATTTCTATGTTTATCATCTCAGTCATATGCTGACAATGTTGTGTAGGATATAAAAGCCATAACTGTTTTATTATCATCCCTTCATTGTTTCTTAGGATGCTTTGTCTAGTCCTGTAGCAACCCCATTTGGTTTTGACTGCAATTAAAAAAATTTAAAAAATTTTCCATGCTACTTTGCATTATTCCTGTGCTTGTTTTCATTTTTCTTTCTCTCTGCACCACCATCTTTATGCCACAGCATTGTTCTTGGTGCTATGCAGGAAGAATCCACATTAGTATTTTGGAATTATTTTTGGCATTTATAGTGTAAAATGATACATACTGGAATATTAAAATCCTGGTATGTTGAGTCAGTAAATTTTATGGTTGTGTTAACATTTCTCTGCAAGATGTTTCATATGTGCTTCCCTGCTGTGGTCACATCAGTTCTTTATGAACTGCTTCTGCCATACATACAACTGGGGAAAAAATCTGTCCTGATGTGGATTTCACTATGCAACATCAGCATAACAACAGAAACTCTGCCTCTGGGCATCACTGCAAAGAGTCTGGCTCAGTCTTGTTTGCACCCTCCCTTTGGGTTTGTAGTTATGTCAATGAGGTCCCCTCATCCCAGTCCCCTCATCCAGTCCCTTAATTATCTTTGTGGCCCTCTGTTGGACTCTCCAGTATGTCCATGCCTGTCTTACTGAGAAGTGCAGAACCGGATGCAACATTCCAGCTGTGGCCTCACCAATGCTGAACAGAGGGGCAGCATCACATCCCTTGTATGGTCAGCGCTCCTCCAAATGCATCCCAGGATACCATTTGCCTTCTTTGCTGCAGGGGCACATTTCTGGCTCATGGTCAATGTGGTGTCCATCCATCCATCTCCCTTTCTTGCCAGGCTGCTTTCCAGCTGTGCAGCCCCAGTGTGCACAGGTGCCTGGAGTTGTTCCTCCCCAAGCTGTTCCTCCCCAAGTTTTTCCTCCTCCTTCCCTTTTTTGAACTACATGAGGTTCCTGTCAGCCTGTCCAGGTCTCTCCAGATGGCTGCACAGCTCCTTTGGCCCATCACCTGCTCCTCATAGTTTGGTGTCATCTGCAATTCTACTAAGGGTATACAGTCTACCCCATTATTCAGATGCAACTGCAGATTTACCAAGAAGAGAACAGCAAAATTTTCTAAATAATGATGTAGAATGCAGATTTGAAAATGTGTATTGAGATTGCTGCAGTGCTTCCAGCTCTGGGTCATCTTACTGACAGCACTCAGACTGCTCACAGTGCTGTCTTATGCTTCAGTGAGCATTTGGTGGCATCTTGTGATCAAATTTAAGAAAATGTTATGTATTTCCATGAAAGAGTTATCAGTAAATGCTTTCAAGTTGCTTTTGATAAAACTTCACCCAAACTGAATGTTTTGTATGATTTCTGAAAGTGTTAATGAGATGAGGAAAAGTAAGCATGGCCTTGCTGAGGCTAAATCTGTGATGAAAATCTGGATCTGTGGACAAGGGATGAGCAGTGAATGACACCTTGACTGCAAGAAAGCTTTTGATACTTTTGGAATACTCTTGTATCCAATGAACAGCTCTGGTCCAGCTGTGTAGGTAAAATACTGTTTGAGGGCTTGCATAGTCATGGGTAGTGGGTAGAGCACAATATTCTACCTGGAAGCCAGTGACAAGCAAGGACTGCAGGGATCTCTACTGGGGCCTGTCCTCCCTCCCTTCCTTCATCCATGCTACTGTTAGCATCATCTCCTGCTTCTTCATTTGAACTGTCAAAAATATAGCCCAGCTTCACTCTCTGCTCCAAATTGTTTACTTGTTGCTTCCCCTTCCTTTTGAGCTCTCAATAGGATTTTCTTCCAGCTATATATTGCTAATACTAAGGAGTTGGTAAAAGAAGCAGCCAGGTAGAAGCACAGTTGGACTGATTGTTTAGGAGAGAACAGAATTAAAGCGGCTATGTAAAATGAACTTAAGTTTCTTTTTTTTGAGCTTTGCTCTTTATTAGAAGTCAATATTCAAATACAGAGTATGCATTTTCAAAGAGCTGAGTAGGCAGCGTGGCAGCTATCTACAACATACTACACATGAGTACATGGTTTGATAATTTATTTGATTAAGCATTAATCATTTGGTTTCAGGTAGACATCTTGTTGGGAAGCAAATGCATTTCTAATACTTCTCTTAATTTTCCTGCATTTTTGTCCATTACAATGATACTTACAGTTGTAATGCCTCATACTTTAGGTCTTTGTTGATTGTCTCTAGTATCTGGTCTTTTATTGTGATTTGAAATCAATTGGTAAGGAGGTGAGACTAAAAAATTCTAGGGTTTTGTGTGGTGGTTTCTTGTTTAGTTGTTTTCTTGGAGAGAGGGTGTTGGTTTTAATTGTTTTCATCTTTTATTCCAGAGGAAGCCGGTAAAGGTATAGGGACAGTATCAGAGGGGGGTTGTGTAGCAGGACAGCCCCTCCTACCATTCTTGATATGCGAAGGTCACACATTTTGTTCAACATTAGTGGATGACTGTTCTCTGTTCTTTCCCTTGTCACAATTGCCTGTTAATGTTGTCTTCTCCTTTGTTTTGCTTCTCCTTGATAGAAACCAGAATCAAAGCGTCTTCATCTTTGGCTCTTCGCAGTCTGGGAAATGTAAAGGATCTGCTTGTCATCATTCTTGACATGTAAATTAGTTATCACAGATCATTTTGCTTTGGGGAAACTCATTCTGTGCTTCCAAAGCTGGCAGTAGGTTTGGGGCTGTCCCAGCAGCTTTGGCTGTGCCATCTGCAGTCCATGAATTCCAGACTTGTAGGTCAGAAAGCACAGACCTTGGTTGCGTCAGCTGAAAACACAGACAGGGGTGGATTAGAAGGCTCAGTTTTGGTTAAGTAGTAACAGGAAGACTAAGATTTTTGCTCCTCTGATGTGGGTCAGTTCAAATTGGCAACTGTTTAGCTGTTTGTCTCAAGCTAAAAAGGTGATAGACTTTTTTCCATTCCCTGCTGTTAATCAGCATACTAGTGTGTTACAGAATTGCCTATGTTCTTTCATTTTATTGTTTGAGAAGTTTTGGTTAAAGATTTTTTTTTGTCCAATGGCCTTCTTAAGTGGCGTAATAAAAATGACTAATTTTTCTTTCCAAGTAGATTTATCTTTGATCTTCATAGGTGGTTGCCAGTGTTAGGCTAGGATTCTCTGCTATACAATTGCAAGACTGTGATAATATTTGTTATACTTAAGAGAATCTTTAGCAGGAGGGGAAGGCTGACTGCCTTGTTAACAGTAGTTGAGAAATCTCATTCATGCTTTGGGCTGTTGAAGTGATGAAATAATGGTTTTCATGTCATTTTTTATCTGGGAATTGTCTTGGTTTTATTGAAAAATGACTCAATGAGTTTCAGTCAACTTTTGGAAGTGGAGCATAGACACTGTGATAGAGTACATCTCTCATTTTTCTTCTCTGGAAATCTAGTTCTGTTGAAACCCACAGCAAATGATGTTATTTTGTTTTCCTGTTTCATTTTTCCTTCAATATTAAGAATTAGTTTTTGCTCGTTGGACCTTTAAAGAGGGCATACTTTTCCTAGTTTTCCTGCTTCTAAGAGAAGGCACTCTTGGGTTATAATTTTCAAACCAGAACATGATTGTTAGGAAGCTGCTGGGTTTTCTTGTGTCCAGGCTACTAGGACACAAACTGTCCCCCTTCCTTTCTCTTCCTTCTCTTAGGACCCTAAGGGGGAAAAAATGGTGCTTGAGGATCTATTTGGTTTTCCAGAGATCCCAAAAATCCAGTGGGATTCATCCTCTGGGGTGTCTGGAAATAGGGGATGGAATAACTGCATTTTCTAGACTGTCAGTGTATCACATGCACAAACAATTCATTGTAGCTGGGATGTGTCATCCTGTGGATCTGCATGTGCTAAGTGAATGTAATCCTCTGTGATTTATCTGGCAGATTATGTTACATATTTCTCTGTGGGAAGTGCTGAATAGAAATCTGGGATCTTAATTCTATCCCTATGCTTGGGGTGTTCAGTACCAAGAATGCTGCTATGCAATTTGTTATTGAAACGTTAAAGAGAAGGTAGAACTAATGGGTTGGGGAGAGTAGCCTCCCTCAGGGTTTATGTTTTCCAAGCACAAATTCATTAAAGCTGGTCTAAAAATGAAAAAGGAAAATGTTTTTCAAGACATTTATTAAAACTTTACCAAGTAATTTTTTTTAAAGCTTCCATATTCTGATTTGTTTTCAGCAAAAGCGCATATCAATTAATGTTCATTTTCATACAGTTTTATAATTGCTTTGTACATGCTCAGTACAAAATGGAATACATTAAAAACATAATTTCAGTACTCTTGCCAGCTTTTTAAAAATTATTGTGGAAAGCTAGTTTTTCGATTATGCAGGGAATTTTTATTGTCTCTGAAGAACACAATCAAAGGTATGCAAAAATTTAAAGGGGAAAGTGAACATAGTAAAAAAACCCTTTTCTTTAAGAGATGGAATTTTTTTTTTCTGAGAAAAGAATTTTCTTCTTAAAGAAAATAGCTAGCTTACCATTGTGACAAAATAATAGCTATTTCTAATAAAAGTTTGACTTTGATAATATCTCTAAAGGCAGTGTCTGTGTTAGTGAAGCAGCTGGTTACACTGGTAGTTGTGGTGTTGCTATATGTGGGGAGCAGTAGTGTTACATGTGGTTTAGCATCAAACTCATTTTGGTTGGCTGCTTTCTCTAAGTAAGGGCAGAGCATGTTGCTGGTAGTGTCAGCACTTGGATTTCAAAGTGCTTGGAAGTTCCAGGCTTGTCTTGTTTTCTTCTGTCATCGGTGCCTGTAGGAGAGGAGAAAACATCCAACAAAATGAATTGAGAGTTGAACAGAAAAGTGATTATAGAAACTCTTGGATAGAGAGTGTGGTCAGGGAGGTTGAAAACAATTTGCTCAACTGCTTCACTACAAAAACACTGGGCTGCATCTCAGAAAACCTTCAGAGTGCACCCTGAAAGCATTTGTTTTGCAAAGGCATTAGGTTTTTTTACATTTCCTTATTAGATCATGCTGATAGGCTTTTCCTCTGATGCACTGTCAGTTGTCATTCTTGTGAATGACACCAATGTAAAACAGAAATGACAGTGAAATTGATGGTGGAAAAGTATAGTCCAGTATTGGTTTCTCTTTTTTTTTGGGGACTAATTTAATAGTTTAAAGCCCTAGAGTCTCTTCTCTAATGACTGGATATACTGAGGTGACGTTGGCGTGCCATAACCTGGGTCTCTGCTGCCTTCCAGTAGGAAAGAGCACTGCTGAAGCTTTTTCGTGTGAATCTTGATGTGCTTCCCATCCCGAAATCTGTCTCTGAAGTGGTGTTTGCTGCTCTGTGCTAACTGTACAGGATAAAGCAGATTATGCCTTTCAAGTGACTTTCCCAGTAACCCTCTCGGTGTTGAGGAGATGTCAGGGATGGGCTGCGAAAAAGAGGTTCTGGGCAGGATAGGACCTCTCCCTTTTGGAAGCCCAGGGTTGTGTCATCTGAACTTGGCTGTGACAGCACAGAGTGACTATGATACAAGGACAAGCCATGCTCTCTAAGTGCTGTGATATACATACAGAATCTCTTGGTGCCCTCTGAAGGATATGTAGACTTTAAAGATCGGCAAGCGGCAACTTCTAGTTGTAAAGAAGGAACATTTTGATCAGTGGTAATCTCTTAAGCCATACCACACTTTTGAAGATATATTTTCAAAAGTAATCTTCATGAGCTGCAGAATGTGCATGCATTTCAAAATCCTAATTTTTTACATTGGTAATAAACTGTAAAGACTGCGGTTTTGGAAGACAGAATGGGGATGTTGGGGAAATGAGGCAAATCAATCCCTTACAGAAATACAAGTGTTTGGTTGTGAGGGGACAAAATACTTTGTTCTTTGAAAGGCCATCTTTTTCTCTACCTAATCCAGACCAATAAAACCAATCCATCTGTCCACCTTCAGAAAAGGTGGTAAAATGGTAGGATTATATGCTGGCCAGTTTGCTACACTGTGCGGATTTAGCCACTGTTTTCTCCAGTTTTATGCAGTGGTGTTTCCTGGGAAGTCTGAAGGTTGAGGACTCCATTACCTGATGTTATTGAGCTGCATTTATTTGTACTCTAAATGCTCTTCTGAATACTGGGCTTTGGTTATCCTGGCAGTTGAATAATCACCTTGTCTAAATTAGCAGGAACTAATCTTTTGCCATAGATTAATAAAGTGAAATTAATGCCTTATAAAAGAACAATGATGATACCTGCAAATAATCACTAACCATGTCTGCTGTGCCCTGTAGATAATAGAGCAGCTAGTTTTGAAATTTGCACTTTTAACTGAATAACTATTTTGCTTCCAGGGAGTAAGATAAAATTTTCATTTGAAGATATTGAAATTAAATGTTAGCTTTCTAGGACACTATGAATGTGTTCACCGGGCTTTGTTCTAAGCTATGCCAACTGAAATATTTTTTCATGATAATAGATATTTTAAAATTGTATCTAGAAGAATCCCATCTGTTGTTATTGTCTGCTGTTATTACTGCATTGTGCTGTCATAAGTAAGACAGAAAAAACAAGATAGTAATTAAAATTAAGAGGGCATACAAAGACTGCAATATGTTTGCAATATGTTTGCTAACTAAAAGTATTTATTGACCAGGAATTTCTTAGTCTGATACCTTATGGATCAGTTTTTCTGCAACAATCCTGTACTAAATTAACTGGGGAGAATGATCTGTAAGCTCAGAAGACACTATCAGGAAAAAAGCAGTTATTAAAAGATAATTAGAAATACATGCTCAATTGTTCAGCGTTCAGAACATTTAATAGGTGCTGAAAAGTAAATTATCATAGTTTGAAAAGTAAGACATTTGTAGTGAGCTGACTTGTAACTATGTGGCATAGAAAGGCAGTGATAGTGAATGGAAATAGTCTCAAGTTCCTGCAAAGTTGGATTTGGAACCTGTTTTTTAACATTTCTATCAAAAATATGGAAAAGATTATAACCATTCCTGGTAAAAAGTTAGAGGTAAGAAACAGCTAAGAAACAGATAAAATAGTTACTGGTAAAGAGAAAATAAGCTCATTAATTGAGCTAAGCTCAACCACATAAGATGTTTTTCAGTATATCCAAATATAATTTTGTGTTTTGAAATAATAAAGGCACACTGTATTTTCATATTTACTCCAGGAAGCCATTATCCTTTAACCTTCTTTCCCACAAATAGGGAGTTGCAGTTGTCATTAAAAGCTGGACTTGTCCTGTTATGCTTTGGCCAACATACATCCAAGAGCTGCAGTACTGCAGCTGTATTATCTTTACATTTGATGGTGTTCTGATAAAATCTGGAATGTGGTTCCAGAGGGGTGTGCTTCAAGAAGGACATAGAAAACTGGAGATGATTCAGGGTAGGGTTGGAAAACTGGAGATGATTCAGGGTAGGGTTGGGAGAATGATTAAGGAATTGGAAATGTGCTGTTTGCTGAAAGATTTAGAGCTCAGTCAGCTTAATTTATCAAAATAATATTTGAGAGACCATTTGATCACACTCTTAATGCATTCATTTGGGAGCAGAAATGTGATAATAGATAGTGCCTCCTTCTAGCAAACAGAAATAAAACATGAAGCAGCTGCTTTGAAAGTAAGTCAGCCAAATTAGTTTGGAAATAGGGTGCAAAATTGTAACCAGGAAGGGATGTAAAGACTGGAACAATTTACCAACATGCATGACTGATTTACAAACACTAGAAATACTTAAGATTGCATGTGTTCCTGAGAAACGTACTGTAGGGTTGGTTGGGTTCTAAAACCACCAGATCTCTGCATGATTTTGTAGCAGGAGTGATACATATAGTGTGTTGTTGTAGGGCTGAGGTGTTTGTATGCAATGCTTGGTGATCACAGCTGCTCGTTCACTCTTAGCAAGCTCCCACAGACATGGACTACCTTGGAGCCTGTGGGAATTATATGTAAAAGCAAGGATTTCTCACACAGTTGAAGCAGGTTACCAAGAAAAGATCATTTTTCCCTTCCCCCCCGCCTTTTCTTTATTTACATGGATTCAATTTGAGAACAGATGAAATAAAAATTATTAATTATTTAGTCGAAAAGACTATATTGGATTCAAGAAACTGGAGATGTGAAAATAATTGGAGACTGAGACATAGTGAAGGAACACATTAAAGGTCCCTTTCTTCTTTTTCCCTAAACATTAAATTATCTCTTTGGGGAGATAATTTACTGGACTGACAGATTATTGGTCTGACTGCATGTGAATTTTCCCATATACTAATAATGTTAGATTATACTCTATTATCCTCTGAGAAACAAAATCTGTAACTTTAATGACGGCTTGTAATGCAAAAGAGTCTTTCTTTGAAATAAAGGGGATTAAAAAAACCATGAACAACCAGACTGAACTTTAACATTGATTAGTTGTATCAGCTTTACTATAGCAACTTGTACTATAGCAACTGATTGTATCAGTTTTAATCATATCAACTTAAAACTAGAGCATACATTTTGTTCGTGGAACTGTTGTTCTGATGTACTGGACAGATTTATAGCGCAGTTAATACCTCTGTTCCTTTAGATATGAGTTTCCAGTGCTGGAAAAATACCCCAGAAATCAGCCTATGTAACTGGATTACTTTCCAACTGCTGAAATTACTTTTTCTGTCTTGTTTAGCTCTGAATGTTTTCAAACCATTTTGTAGTACAGTATACAGAACATGTTCGTAGCCTACAAGTTGCCAGTACAACTGTGCATGAGCTGCTTAGAGCCACTGATTGAGTCATTGCTGGAAAAGCAAAAGAATTAGTAAAATACTTGAATCAGAGAGAAAGCTGCATAATTAGGGTATTGCCTTTGTGTATCCTATTATGTAGATAACATGGAGCTATCTGACTGGAGAGTGTGCTGGTGTAGACATTAAATTAAAGATTACAGTATTCAGAAGGTCTGATCTGATAGCAAGCACTGTCTTGGGCTCTTCCACTTGATGGATAATATTAGACCAGCAGTACACTATGTACTTATCTTAAATGTCAGACTGTAACTGTTCTTGGAAGATTAACATACACAATAATCTGATTTTTTTTGATGTACATATCTAGAAGTTTATGAAACTTTTTAGTGAGCCATTTTATTATAATAATTTTAAAATACATGTCATAGAAGCAGAGACTTTGCTCCATATTTCTTATTAAAGGTATCTGATACTGTTTGATTTAGGCAATTTAGCATAGTTCCAATAAAATCAATATATTTGTGTATGGTGAAGCTTTATATTTCCCATAAGATTAAAAATATTTTGCTTTCATTGTTACCTTTTGCAATGAGCACAATTTTGTTTTTTTCATCAAAGATGATTAGGTCATCTGTATATATTATGCTCTTTATTTAGCTATGAAGTAGATTACATAACAACTGCACAAACATTAAAATCTAAAATTAGAAAAGGGTCCTTGTAATTGCCATGTAAAATTTAATATGTAGCACTAATCCACACATTTCTTGCTAAAATTTTTATTTAGCAATTTTACTTTCTGAATAGCAATGGTTGATGACTTTATATAGGATCTATTTGTACAGCGATATCAGGGAAGAATTTCTTCATGTATGTATATTTTAGCATTTTGAGGACTCAATTTTTTACTGACTACTTGTTAAAATCCTTATTCTATTTCAGAAATGTTACAGTTTGCATTGATAGGGTAAATTAATATGAAACAGGTTTAAATTTATTCTTGATACTTGCTTAAAATTGAGTGGAAAATGTGAATACTTTTATAGTAAGTATAAAACCATCCTATTAATGACTCAATTGAGTATTTTAGGATAATTTATTGTTCACTGGAAATGCAAGAGGGGAAAAGTAGCTGTGTTCTAACACTGCTAACAAAGTCACATATTTCATATATTCCACAAGTAGTACAAGTAGAGAAATCACAAGAGCTGCAATTTGGTGACATTTTGGGTGTCTGTTTTTCCTTTTCAGTCGGTGGCAAAGACTGGAAGATTGCTGATTAGCCACGAGGCTCCCTTGACAGGAGGATTTGCATCTGAAATCAGTTCCACAGTTCAGGTACAGAGGTTATTTGTTTTTAAGTGTTCTGTGTGGATGAATGTTTCCCTGTAGAAGAAATACTTAACACTACATTAAAAGTTTAGGTTTTATATTTTTTTTAAAGTTATTCTGTTTTGCAGTTTTGTGCATGCTTGCCTTTCTTTATTGGAACAGATGAGAAATGATGTTCCTACTAGGCACTGTGCAAAGTGTCTGCTAAGCTAGAAATTTAACTTCCATGCAAAACAGGGAGAATGTGCACTGTGAGATGCAGGGGAAAAATCTTCTTGTGTAGTCTGGTTTTAATGTTCTTTTTTATTTTTCTCATATGCTTATCCCTTGAGCTTCTTAAAAATACATGCTAGGAATGTTGAAATCAGACACAGAAAAAGCATTCATGTCCAGTACAGTATAACACAGTGTGACACACAGTGTTCAGAGACCTCTTGAGAAAAGTCTGCAGAAGCTGTTCACATGTTTGTGGTGATGCTCATGCATGTGTTGAGCTTGTACACACAGGGCGGCTTGGAAAGGCTGAGATGTACATCGGTATCACATCTGGAGCATCAGGTTTAGGAAGTCCTTTTGAGCTTTCTGATGTGTTTTATACCTGTACCTCCTTGGAAATTTTCCCCTTAATTTCCTGTGCACATCAGTAGTTCCAGTTTCTAAAAACATCCAAATTAAGTGTATCCATCACTATCTGATGACTCTTTTTTGATTATTCTAGGATAGTTAAATTATAGGACTAGAGTGAAATGGGATTGTAAAATTCACAAAATATAAAACATGAAGCAGTAATTAAAGCTTGGTAATTAGCCTTTTTATGGGAAGGAATAGAGTTATTAGTTCTGGGAGTGTAATTCTGAATTACATGTGCAGAAGGAATCAGAATACTAGGTTTCTTTAACTTGGTGGTACGGTTTCTTTTAAAGAGTAGTTGTACTAATTTAAATGTAATTATATTAAGTTAAATTCATTTTTTCTACCAAAATGTTTTCTCTATTAAGAACCAAATATTTGGTTTCATGGAGGCCTCATAGCAGCCCTCCAGTATCTTACAAGGAAGCTGGAGAAGGGCACTTCATCAGGAACTTTAGTGATAAGAAAGAGTCATGGATTCAAACTGAACAAACGGAAATTCATGTTAAATATATGGAGGAATTCTTTACTGTGAAGATGGTGAGGCACTGGAACAGGTTTCCCAGAGAAGCTGTGGATGCCCCATCCCTGGAGTTGTTCAAGGCCAGGTTGAATGGAGGAGCTCTGTGCAACCTGGTCTAGTTGAAGATGTCTCTGCCCATGGCAGGGAGTTGGAATGAGATGAAGGTCCCTTCCAACCCAAACCATTCTATGATTCTATGACTTTTCATCCTTCCAAATGATCAGCATTTGACCTCCTTTCTTTAGTAGGTAGCCTCTAATTAAACTAGGACTAATAAATGTATAAGGTACTGCCAGCTGTGAGTGCAGGAAATTAATTTTCTTTATAAATTCTCACAAAAATGTGAAATAGACTCAACCAAAAGAGCCTGTCTTCTAGCATCTTGTGTTTTTATCAACACTTGAGGAGAAAACTATTCTAAGGTGAGCAGCAAAGTTAAAATCTTCCAAATAACAAAGGAAAGCATATGTGGTGGATAAAAAAGTGAGCTGAAAAAAAAAATCTTACCAGCAAATATAATTGGAAAAACATGGGATGCCCAATATATTGCTAAAATTACAATACGAGTTTTTAATTCTCTGATCTCCACTGAGAAAGCTACTTACCTGATTGATCCTTCTTGAGGTGTTGTTTTTCATATCAGAGGTACATCTGACAAATATCTCTTGTTGAGAAAACAAAGTTGAAAATGCTTTAGTAAAGGGCTATTTATTTCTGTCAATATTAAAAGAAAATATTTGTTTTATTATAGTTGCTCATAATTTTATATTCATCTTTCTTAGGAAACTAGGCTTTGTATCTTAAGAAATATTGGTCTATTACATGTGCTCCCTCAGAATATATTTGAATATAACTCTTTGGCATTGCATTTATCCTTGACAAGTTTCTTTCATATAAATTGCTTGACTTGACTCTGTGTTATAACCATATTGTCATTACTCTGTATCTTTATTCTTGAAGATTCTATCATCCATACTAAAATTTTGATATGAGTTCTTTGAAGACTATACTGCAAAAGAGATTAAAATAAAAAGTTACAACTTTCTAAAGAACAGTATTGCTTCAGGCATAATAAAGACTTTGCTTTTCTTATTCACTTAAAAATCTTGATCTCTTAAAGATCAAGTGAAGTCTGTATGTCTAATATCACTGCACTGTAAAAATGAAAACAAAAAGTGAAATTCTTTTTGCTGGATACATTGCATACTGAGAATGCCAAAAATTGGGGATTGCAGTTGGCTTTAGTTTCTTCTTACACATGGAAGTAATAAGACTTCAATAAAATATGCCCAGTTGGATTAGATGGTTAGTTTCCATATTGTTATTCCATCCTTGCTGTGAGGTCTCATCACAGAAATAAGGTGAATAGAAGTATACAGGCTATTTTAAAAGTTAGTGGTCACATACACTTCATGTGATATACAATTCAAGGAAAAGAGATCAAACGGTAATGGTGGCTTTCAGTCACGAACTGTAGGAAAAAAATACATTGAATACTTTCCTTTTTGCATATGAGAGATTAAAAGCAGCATTTAGAGAGCATGTTAAATCAGATCTGTTGTGTGTCAAGTACAGAATATTTTAAAGGGGCATGTTACTGCACCAAGTGGTCATTTACTCTGCTCAGACATAAAACTAAAACCAAGAAAAGATGGCGTACTTAAAATTCTACATGACACAACTTTGCCCTTTGCTCCAATATTTCATATGTGCTCTCAATAGGTATTCTGAAGTGATCAACAGATACCAGGACAAATTCAATGCATGTACAGTTAAAAGTCCAAATAGTTTATATTCTGTATAAAAGCTTGCAAAACTGTTGTGTTCAGCAGAGGAAGGGTTAAACTTGCATAAAGCACAGCTTGAGAAGCATTGGGAGAGAAGCCCACTGAGATGTCACTTCCAAAATAATGAAGAACTGTGTGTGGAAATCATCAGTATATTAATCATTTGTAATACACAGAAACATAAATCCAGTAACTGTGTCGTGTTTAAAAACAAAAATTCAAGAAAAAGAAAAGAGAACCAGGCAGGATGGAGACAGCTAGCACAAAGAGTAAGAGACTCTTCAGATTACTTCACAGGGTTGCTGCCTGCCAGCACTGGGAACTTGGTATGGGATGCAGGAAGAAGCATTTTGGAATCATACAGCCTTGTGGGATGTTTAGAGAAGGAATCAAAACTGGAGAGATGTGGGGGCCAAGGTGGTTTGGGGAAAGACAGATATGGGAAAACAGAGAGAGAAAGGGATAAAAAGGAGGCTTCTTTTGTGGCTTCAATAATATGGTGGTTGCTATTTTCTGATAGGGCTGAAATAAATTCAGGGAAGTAACATATACCCTCTGGCATTGATCCTGCAAATACAGGAAATGTACATCTTAGGAAGATCTTGGTGGTTTTCTACCCATTCTCTGCAAGTAATGGCTAAAATTATTAAAAATAGAAAATTAATAATTTTTATTGTTTTTATTTAAGGAATTTAAATTTTCATTTAGGAATTTTTATTTTTGTGTACATTGATGCCATTATAGCTGGATCCACCATGAAAATATATGCTGTTATTAAAATAAAAGAAATGTGTATGAGTAAAGAAATTTGTTAGCTGACCTGGTAAAAGCCATTGCTGTCTATGAAGTAACAAGTTAGCACATTGTTTTTTGTAGACAGTTGCACAGATGCATCATTCTTGCAGGAACAGAGCAATTCTGACTTAATTGCGGTTTCTGTCTTTAGCACAGTTTCTTTTCTCACTGCCTAGTAAGTACTTTGTCCTTGGGCATCTGCCTGCACAGGGGATGTTGGGTCAGCTACCCAAGAAGTGTTCAGGTGGGCACAGCTCAGTCCTCAGGAGCCCTTCCAGAGGACTTGGCATGTTTCTCAGAATTACACAGAAGTATCAGTCTTCCAGAGGACTGGTATCAATCAGAGGATAGGACTCAGAAAACTCGGTGAAATAACCTGTTTCTGAGAGTTGAGTTACATGATCTTATTTTTTTCAAATCTGGCATTCTGTTTCTACAAATTGGATATAAGAGTATTTGACTGTTTGATCAGTGATGCTTTAGATTTCTTCCTCCTGCAGCAAAATAAGGCCTAATCTCCAGTAAGTGGTGTAATTTCCTGCTAGAGTGTGGCATTAGGGGAAACTATTAGATGAGCTGGTTTTGTGAGAAGCATTTCAGGAAAAGGAAAAGTGGGTGTATCGTGAAATATCTTTTTAAGACATCAGAGTTCCACAGCATTTTTATCCTAAAGCAGGTTGCCATAGGAAAAAAATGTGCCCAAAAAAATAAAAGAACAAGAAAAAGAAATGTAATTACTTCAGCAGGATGAAATAATTTGAAATGAAATTTCTACATTTGAAATAAAATGACCTGGTACTGACTGATATTGAACAGGAACTGTGTTGAGCGACTATTATTTTACAGAGTCCTAATGAAAAATTTCATCTTTCCAACAAAATGCTTTCAGAGTATTTGTCCCAAATACTTCTTCATACCATTGCATTATCCGTCTTTAGAATTTGGGATGTTTAGATTTCCAAACAGTTCCATTGTTTCAGTTTTCCATGAGTAGAAGGTAGGATTTCCCAACAGTCATCGGTGCGTCTCTGTGGTGCTTTGAGGAAGTGAATGCAGTGCAGTACCTAAAAATATCCATGGGACCAGGTTTGAGTTTCAGATTATGCACCTGTGTCTGTACTTAGTGCCAAAGGAACTAATGAATAACTTTGTCTCTGGGATTGATTTTTAAGTTATGGTGAATAGCATCAGATTTTGAAATCTTATTTTAATGAACAGGCTGTAAACTGGTATTAAAGTCTGAATTTATTAAAAGCAGTGATTCTGGTATAATTATTTTTCATTTATAGGTAAATGTTTTCATTCTCACAAGGTGTTGAATTGCAAAGCAAATTGCCTTTTGAACTGACCTTTGAGACATAATGGAATGTGTGTGTTAAGAAGCTGGAGGAGCTTGAGGTACAAATTGTTAGAACTACATAATTATGGAAATGAAGGAAATTTTAATTGTTCTCTATTCAGCTGGAGAAATAACAAAAAGACTCAAATATATTTCCCTGAGTTGATCAGAAAAATAATTGAGGCCAGCCTGGACAGCTTTTCATCGGACACAGACTTTTTTCACTGAGTACCATTTAATGGGATGGCTAAAGAAAGAGGTTCTGGACTAAATGTAACATAAATATCCAAGGAAAAGGCTCACTAAAACATACAGGTACATCAGTATGGTAGTTCAGCTGATGTAAGAAAATTATTACATTTGAATTGATGTTTTTTTAACTTCCTTTGATGCAATTACAATACAGTAAATCACAATTACAATAGGCAGCAAAATTGGAAGAGATGAAATATTGACACAATGTGGTCCTTCATTTGTTATCCTGTTTAACTTTCACTATCACTCTTTTGGCACATCTAGCAGCAATCATAAACTACAAATAAAAGTCTGGTTTTATAGATCACACCATCAGTTTCTGTCAGTAGGAGTGTGATCTAGAAAATATTAGTATAGAATATAAAGAAAAGCTAGAATACAGGCAAGTATTCAAGTATTCAAGGTGGTCATAAATTGTTTAGCAATACAAAAACAAACAGGGATTTGAAAGAAAAGAAAATCAAAGTATACAGAAATAAGTCATAATGATGAAAACCAATAAGATTATTTCTTAAGTGAGGGATTTGGAGCAGTAAGGGAAATACCAGAATAAAGTTGCCATTCAGTGACTGGAGACAAAGGTACGTGAAAATGTTATCTGTGTTTATTAAATGCGACTCTAAGCAGTTCATCAAACTCCCAGTTTATGATGCAGGATGAACTAGAAGCAATTTTTGCTATACAAGTCTGGAGTCCTGCATAGCATTGAATGTCAGCATATTTTGTTACACAATGTATAAAATGATGGTGAATAGACAATATGTTACAAACCCAGGGTTTCTCAAAGGAAATGAAGCTTTGTTATTCATCTATTAAAAAAAAGGTTTATGCATTATGAAAAATATTTGAAATGTAAGATTCAACAATGATTCTGAAATTCAGTAAAATCGATATTTAAAAAATCTTTCAGATTAGGAATTTGATGTTTGAATTTAGTGCGAATAGTTTATATTCATTATCAAGCTAAGAGTTATTCTTTATTTTAAAAGAGCTTTCCAAGAGCTTGGATATAGCAGTAAACATTTAGCTTTTTTTGTTTGGTTGTTTTTTTTTGTAAATGAGAAAGAAGAAATTCTGTGCCTTGTACTCCACTGTGTGCCCTGCAGAGGAGAATTGCCCCTCATTGCCGTAGTGCCTGCACAGTCCCAGGCTTGTGAGCCCAACTGTTGGGATTTGGTGGTTATGTTTATTAGGCAGAGATGGCATTTTCCTGAACCTGTATCACATTTAAAAGAGAACCAAAATCTAACAAGCAATGCCTGTTCACAGGGTGGTGCCTGGGACTTTCTTCACACTAAATCTATGAGGCCCAAACTGTTTTGGTTATTGCACAAAAGTTCTCTTATTCTAGTTTGTCTCACTGCATGGAAGTATCTTAATTTTCATTTTTCTTACGTTCTGATACCTATACCCATACAGATGTCTTGGTTAATAACTAGGAAATGCAGTAGAGGATGCGAGAAATTCAGTACAGGATGAAATGGACTTCTAGTATATTTTGTTTGATGTTATCATGTGATAAAGTCCAATTTACACATACTTATTTAATTTTAGTGAACATAAGGAAGAACAAATTCTTCTACAATGAAAACAGCAAACGATTGTAATAGTGGCATATGTTATAAGTTCAGCTACAAGGGACTGTTGTGTCCTCTCTAGGCTGGAATAAATTCAATACTGAGCAGAGAAGAGTGATTTAATAAATTCAATGTTGCCAAATATTGAACAGGACACAGTATTCTGTACTGTGCAGACATCCCAAATACATTTCTTAAAACAAGCACTTGCTCCCCAAATCCTAAAACAAGATTCAACATTGGGAAATGAAGTGCTCAAAAATGGTGGTGGATTTTCATAAAATCAGCCCCTGAATACCTTCTCTAAAGGTGTAAGCATTAAGTGTTTACATGTCCAATTAATCCAGTCTCTATACATAACAAATATCAAAATATCTTATTCATCTGCAGCTTAGCTTGTGTTTTCAGCTCCTGTGAAGCACTTCATGAAGAAGTCCACACAAGAGTGGGCACGTGGGCTAAGAGTGTCCCAGCCACGAGGTTGCTCGTGCACACTCGCGCCCCCTGGCTTTGGGCACGGTGTCATTCCATGGGTGAGAGAGGACATGAACCAATGCCTTGCCTTCAGGTGGAGTTTCAGTCAGCCACCTGTGGCATATTCTTCTGATAGCAAATGATTAAAACCATGTTTGAATCCCACTGGTGCTGATTTGGATATGGATTTCTACACTATGTGAGTGTGCCCCATCTACTTGGCTTTGGGTTTGTTCTGTCTAAAAAATATGGGTTGGGGTAAGCTTTTCCCATGTGCTATGGGGCTAAAGCTGTTTGTTTACATGAAAAATGAGACAGGAGCTTGGCAGTTTCCATAGGCACTGAAAGGAGAGGAGACCAATAAGCTCTGTCTCCCTAAAAGTCTTCTGTAAGTGAGAGAACAAGTCCAGCAGTAAGGTTTTGAGGAACTGTTGCCAGTGGATGTGGATACATGCCTGCTCTTTTGGAGTGTGCTGCACATGCCAGCTTTGCTGCTGCAGGACCAGAGTTCACAGATGGAAAGGATGGGTTGGAGGGGAGTGTGTGCCCATGAACACCTCACCATGGATGGAACAGGGAAAGCTCAAGCCAGTGATCAGCTTGCAACTGCCTGCTTCTCTAGGCTGCCATTTAGGGTAGGCAAAGCCCTGCAAGATAGGCACTTAACAAAAGCATTCAACTGAGAAAAGAGCATTTTTAAAACTGAGGGTTAACTTGAATGCTTTCTATGGAGTTACTTATTTTCAACTAATGTATTGAGTAACGGCTTTTGGGATTGAAACAAAATAACCCTTTCCTGTTGCACTTTTCAGCTGCATTGTGTTAGCAGAGGGCACCATTTCTTTCAGATGCATCAAACCGTGTTTGTCTTCTCCTGTCACAACTGGTTTTCCTTGTATTGGTGGGGTACAGAAGTGTGCAGCCAAGAACTTTTATTTTGAAATGCAAATTCCTGAAGAGGAATGAGTTTATCCCTGGGCAATACAAAGTTGTAAAGTGGAAGAATATGCTGAAAGTCATGTGGTTCAGTGAAATCAAAAGTTTTAACTACTGAACAATTCAGTGTTTGATTCACCCTAATAACTCAAGTGTAGAGTATAAAGTGTGCTCTTAGTGTATTCAATGAGGACATTTTTTCCATGTTCTAATATTTAATTTGGCATGCAAAAGTTCATATGCCTGAGGCTGAGCTCCAGCATCATTGTCCTGCTGATACACCCATATTCATTCAATGTGATTTATAACTTCAAACAATGTGTTTAATCCTCCATATGCTAATTCTGAAAAAGACCAAAAACATGGGCACTGAGGCAGAATTAAATTTTTTTTTTTCTGTACACTGTCCTCCCTTTGCATTTTCATCTTTCTAGCTATCAGGAATTCTTCTAGTGGAAGAAACATTTTTTTACTTACTCTAAGGTAGAGTTTACATTTACAGTTTTAATGCAAACTTCTTGTTTGATTAGAATCATCTTGTGATTCTAGCATTTACATTTCTGATATCTCATGGACCTGATAGAAATGAAATGGTTTTAATTGTGAGGAGGGCAAAGAAACCTTCTCTGAACTGCAGATCTTATGTTTTCTGCTCTGTGATCCAATGATATTTTTCCTTTTTTTCCCTCTAATACCATATTGTAGTTCAGTAATGTTAGCATTTCTAACTGATATGTAAATATAGCTAATGATGACCTAGGAGAACATCAGAACTATGAACTTCCCTCTAGCAATTTTGGGTCCCTAATAAGCCTATTACTCAGCAGACCTTTATATTGCACCCTGTCAAATCACTGACTTGTTGCTTAATGAAAATTAATGTAAATAAAGTTTTTGAAATTTTGACTCTAATCTGATAACAGACGATCTGTGACAGGGCTCTGGAATAAGGCAACTCTGCAAAGCAACTATTAATTCAAGTGTATTCAACTTCTCTCCTGTCTGAAAGCTGAACAATACTGCATGTATCTTTATTTTCTTTGGCATTATCTTTAATTCCCAGTAAATTATGAGTTGCTTTAGAACTACTAGTAAGTGCTTTGAACAGCAGTTTATGATAGGGAGCCCAGGAGTTCCCTGTAAAAGTGTCATAATGACCTTTCTTTCAATTTCCAGTGCCCTGAAGCTGTAAAAAGCTTCTTGGGTGGTGAAAATCACTCAACCCTTGGCATAATTTCTCCAAATGCCTCTGTGGGATGCTAGAATCCTTTACTAGCCACAGGTACAACAACTTAAAACATACTAAGGCAACCTGGCAAGCCAGGGTAAAGAAAAATGTGGAGGTTTTTAATTGCATTGCATGTCAGGTTTACTTCCTTGGACCATACAATCACTACCTTGTCTTACTTACTGAAAAAATTATTTTAGTGTGTTGGTTTGGGGTTGTAAAGTGCTGATTCATGCAAGTATATTCTTTTTTTTCCTGGCCTTTCCTATTTTGATATGGCTGTTAGAAATAATCTGGCTAGACTATCAGTTTAGAGAAACAGACATAGTTCAGAGTAGCGTGATTAGAGAAGAGTGGCCTGTGGCATATAAAAATCTATGCAGAATAGGGGAAAATTATAGAGCAACACAGAAAAAATCTATCCTTGCATGTTAATGGCTCAGTGAAGTTTTAAAAATAAAAAGAAATATGTAAGGAACTTTGCCTTTTTAATTTTCTTGCAGGTTCAATTTAATAATTATATAAAAGGCCTGTAAAACAGTGTGTGTGTGTTTATTGATGTTTTATGTATGTTCACAAGATCAAATTATTTCAGTTCTTTGGTGAATGTATTTGTAGGAGGAGATGTAAAAGAGCCTCTTGAGCTCTTCTGAGCTTCTGTGCTCTTCCAGAGTACTGTGAATTTTATACTGTTGCTGTTGGCTACATTAAGATTTTTAACATAGAAGAGAAAATGGAGGGTGCATTTTTGCTACCTCAAAAAACTAGTCTAGGAGCTTCTGCTGCTTCCTTGAGAAGGGAACTGCCTGATCTCTCTGGGGTAGACACAGCTTCTCAGTGCCCAGATGTCAAACCTGGCATAAAGCCTCAAATCTGGATCTGCAACAGTAGGATAAGTTATGACAGTGCCAAGTTTCCATGTTATAAGTGGGCACTGAGGAAGAAATTTTCAAATAGTCTTATTTGTCCAACAGTCCTTTTGAATGCAAATGGATACATGGTCATGCAGGGATCTAGAAGTTACAGTGAGGCAATTAAAAAGCTATAAAAGTTATTAAAGCCAGTTAAAAATGCCTGAATAGCAGATGTAAGCCTGGAGCTAATTTCCAATGAACAAACAGTTACAGTCAGTTACATGAGAAAAATAACCACACTGGGAGAGAACTTTGTGTGTCCCTCTCTTCCTATGGTCTTACCTGTGACAAAATCTGTGCTAGAGGAGGCTCTATTCTGTAATGTAACACCAGCAAAAGAAAAGGAGCTAAGGTATTCCTAGTTGTGCATATAATTCATATGCTGTACATCAGCAGTGCCTGTGATGCTTTTTGTACTTGTGCTTGTTTGCTATCACAGTGGGATTTTGAAAGGCAGCTTTATTGAAAGAGCTATAGCAGTACTAGCATCTGTCTGCATCCTGCTGGAAATGTTTGTTACTCTTACCACACTTAACAGTGATCATGGTGAGCAGGAGACAAAGTTCTAGACACACACAGCACAAATCCTTCTAATGACACTTGTCTCACAAGCAGAAAAGGCTGGTGAAGGTTTAATGCTCATTTTGACTGAGGAAGGAAGAGAGGGAGAGAGGCTGCTTCCTCTCTACCAAACACTGAAGGAAAAATTTTATAAAATAACATTCAAAACTGAAAAAGTTTCTCTATGAAGAGGCAAATCCATCTTTTATTAATCTACGTATAGAAGTTTCTGAAGTTTCTGGAAAAGCTGATCTGTGTAGCTGTGGCTGGAATTGTTCCTCAGATACATTTGTTTGGAAATAATACTTTTTTCCCTGTCATCACTGAAGAAGTGCCTTTTATCCATGTTCCAGCAAGTGGCATGCTCATCACCCAGCTGTGTTTTGCTGAAGCACTAAGCATGCACAAATGACAAACAGTAACTTGGGTGTCTAAGGCGTGCAAATGTCTTGAATAGATGTTTGAAGTGGGCAGAGAAGTGTTTCTCTTTTCCCCTATATCTAGTGAAAACATGCAATTTCTCCTGTAAATTTTAAAGAAACTGCTGTCCTATATTTGGAGTAATGCAGATTAGGAAGGAATATAGATAAAATGTAACATAGATAAAAAGCAACATTAAAAAAAGACCTTACTCTTCTCCCAGGGGATGGTAGGGAACACAAACTGCACAGATTTCAGTCGTTATGTGGATACCATATCTTCTCGATCCCAGGTGTTCTCTGGCATTATCAACTTGGCTCTGAGTTGCCCACAGAGAAAATGTGGGCCCTAGTGATGAAGTCTGTGGAATTAAGATTTCATTCTGAATACGTCTTTTTTATCAATTCCACTTCTTTTATATGTCAGTGCAAGGAGAGGATGGTTTGTCCTAAGAATCACCTGTTTTCTTCTTTAACTGGTTGCACATGTGTACAGTTGGAAAGTTCTAGTTCTTTAAAGCAAAGATTCTAGTGCTTTGCTTTTTTGTACCTTCTTTTGTTCAGCCAATAAAGTTAGGTTGGCTGTGCATTGATGAATAATCTTGCAATAAATAAATAGCTGAAAATTGCCAAGAAATTATATGCCAAGGCTGTGTTCTAATATTATAGTATTAGGAATAATATTGATAGATGTATAAGAACCATATATCACTGTGTGTTCTAGAGAGGAAACATTTCATGGTTTTGCTCTAATTTGGTTGATTTCATCAACATTATATCAGAATCCTATTTGGCTTTGTACTTTATATTGCATGAATATCCAGTATTTACTGTATATTGGGAGACCTAAATGGAGCTGTATAGCATCCAATTGTAAGAGTAAACTTGTAGCTTGGGCTCACTTCTTTTAAGACCTATTAGTGAAAATGAAGTACATTTTTGAGAGAACTCAGTGTTCCTCAACACAGTGATTCAGTTCAAAATGGCATCCATGCCACATGAAATGCTAAAAGCAGCAGTAAAGAAGGAATCTTCATTATCCAGTGTGTCTTGCCTTGCTGGAAATTTTAAAAGGCAATGCAGTGCATTTATGGGCATCACACAACCATCTGAAAAATATGCCACAATTATGGTGGGTCTGTCTCTTTGTTTTTAGAAGCCATTTGTGAGACTCCACAGTCTTCTGTTTTCCAGTCCTTCTCATATAAGTTTTCTTTTTAAAGGTGTCTGTTTTTTTCCTTTATAAGATACCTGTAGTTAGACTAAGAAGTCTGTATTTGGTTACCTAAATATATGGCCTGACTTAAAAAAAATTAAAAAATAATCCATATCTGTCTTGAAGCTTACTGAAACAGTCCTGCTTGCTTCTTTTTCTTAGTGGTTCTCATTCAAGGAACTGAGTGAAAAATGGTTAATCTAATCTACTCTAAGGCAATCTAATCTCCTAGTTACTCCTTTTAAAGTTGATAGTCCATAGATCATCTGCAGAAGAAATAAGAGAAAAATGTCATAATCACAGAGATACCTTTTCAAAAGAAAGTACTGAAAGAAAAAGGAAAGGTCAGTATCTAAGTTTTCTGTTTGAAAGTAATTGAACCACTGAGATCAACACATCATTAGTTAACTTTGGCATAGCTAGCATTTCAAAACTTGTTTATAAAGAAGCTTTTCTACCTTTTGAGAGAGATATGATTTTTACACAGCAATTTTGCACTCATGATTGTGTGACTGGAAAGATGTTGGGTTTTTCTGTCCATATATGACCATTTATTTACTGGTTTCAGAACTTCTTTAAATTTAGAGTGCTTTAGAAATAAGAAGTTGTGAAGTTGTGTGGTTTGAAAGGTTCTCTTAAAATGGATTGTAGATTTGGGAGTATCTTATTTCCTGAGGCAGCAGCACTTTTGTGTTTAACAGTGATGTGTTTTGTGGTTTGCAAATTTAACTGATGAAATTTGCCTCCCCGTGGACAGGGATTGACACTTGGCTTGCACGTGTATTATGCCAATAGATACAGAAATCTATGATGCTAATATAATGAGTTTTTTTGAAATAGAGATAAAATTAATATTTAGAATGAAAATTATTTTTCTGGTCCTTTCCTCTGATTAATTTCATTACCTGTGGGCTGAACTTGCCCCTGAGCAAGCATTATTTACAGGTAGGATGTCTTGCAAAAAAGGATGTCTGAGAATTATTGCAAACTATGTTTCAGAAATCTTTCCATACTGAATTCACAGTTTTCATGTGAACCTTTCAATCACTCAACTTTTAGAAAGTTGTGTGACTTCTGTGATGTTGTGAATACATAATTTGAGCCTCCTGTGGTTAAAAACATGGCTTTCCCAGGAATTGATTAATTTAAAAGATGAAAATATGTTAATCTCTACCACACTGATTTGTTGAAAAATGGTTAATCTAATCTACTCTAGGGCAATCTAATCTCCTAGTTACTCCTTTTTAAAGTTGATAGTCCATAGATCATCTGCAGAAGAAATAAGAGAAAAGTGTCATAATCACAGAGATACCTTTTCAAAAGAAAGTACTGAAAGAAAAAGGAAAGGTCAGTATCTAAGTTTTCTGTTTGAAAGTAATTGAACCACTGAGATCAACACATCATTAGTTAACTTTGGCATAGCTAGCATTTCAAAACTTGTTTATAAAGAAGCTTTTCTACCTTTTGAGAGAGATATGATTTTTACACAGCAATTTTGCATTCATGATCGTGTGACTGGAAAGATGTTGGGTTTTTCTGTCCATATATGACCATTTATTTACTGGTTTCAGAACTTAGAGTGCTTTAGAAATAAGAAGATGTGAAGTTATGTGGTTTGAAAGGTTCTCTTAAAATGGATTGTAGATTTGGGAGTATCTTATTTCCTGAGGCAGCAGCACTTTCGTGTTTAACAGTGATGTGTTTTGTGGTTTGCAAATTTAACTGATGAAATTTGCCTCCCCGTGGACAGGGATTGACACTTGGTTTGCACGTGTATTATGCCAATAGATACAGAAATCTATGATGCTAATATAATGAGTTTTTTTGAAATAGAGATAAAATTAATATTTAGAATGAAAATTATTTTTCTGGTCCTTTCCTTTGATTCATTTCATTACCTGTGGGCTGAACTTGCCCCTGAGCAAGCATTATTTACAGGTAGGATGTCTTGCAAAAAAGGATGTCTGAGAATTATTGCAAACTATGTTTCAGAAATCTTTCCATACTGAATTCACAGTTTTCATGTGAACCTTTCAATCACTCAACTTTTAGAAAGTTGTGTGACTTCTGTGATGTTGTGAATACATAATTTGAGCCTCCTGTGGTTAAAAACATGGCTTTCCCAGGAATTGATTAATTTAAAAGATGAAAATATGTTAATCTCTACCACACATATTACATTTGTTGGACAGAGTAATATGGGCTGTGGTAAAATAATAGGGTTTTTCTCTGTTACATTGATCATATATTTTGTATTTAATGTGTGCAAACAGTCTAATAGAAAGTAAGCAGAAATAATTGAATAATAATTGATGCCATGGTGAGGCTATTGCTCTTTATCACTTCTCATGAACATCGCAGCTAAATACACTCTAGATGACATAATAAAATTAGCTGCTATGAATTTTAAAGAAAATCCTGCATATCAGTTTTAAATACAGAATTATTAGGATACATAGGAGAACTGTTGAAATGCTGGCAGCCAAGTGACTTCGTATTGCAGAAGTGAATTTCAGTTTTGAGTTGTGGTAGTACATGATACTGCTCGAAATAAAGATGAAAGAAAAATCTGCTACTGAAACTTGCATTCCAGTGTTAGTAACTTAAACTATGACCAGAATAAAATGTATTTCTAAGCATACAAACGTGCATTGCCAAAGAAAATATCTTCCCTAATCTGACTGCAGCTGGTAGTTAAATAAAATTGCTGAATATCTAAAATAAAATGATTTTACAGTGTTAAATAAAATAGAATTTTGGTTTGTTATTGAAGTTCTATAGGCTACATTTTTATAATTATGTGGGCAGTTTTTCTTTAATCAGCCCCTAAAATATTTATTATGGTAAGTATATTTTATGTTATTAAAACTGGGTCCTCCACACTGACATTTTGAAATATTTTCTAGGAAAAAAAAAAGCTGGTTATTTGCGTATGTTCCAGTGCTTTTAGCTTCACTGTGGGATGTAGTTCTGCATAAGTTAGTCCTACTGTGAGTCATGAGCTGGGAGTGCTGCTAAAAATATGATGAAGATCTCTTACATCTGTGGAAGTAAATCAGATTTATTTTACTTGAAAAATTACCTGTGCAATATTTAAAATTCATTGCAAGTGTGAGATGTTGGCCCTTTATTTGTGTGCTAACAGGTACCATGCCAGCTGCAGGCAGCAGCCCAGTGCTCACTGCCTTGCCAGTTACCTGGCACTTCAAGTATGAGAGGTGTGAGGGCCAATTGTCAGCCCTTGTATAACATCTATCTTAATACAGCCCTGCTTTGCAATAGTTAAGGTCAGTAGTACTGAGAGGCATAAAAATAGAGCCAGTGATTACAGTGTATCAAAACAAGGCTGAAATAAATTATGAGATACCCAAGGGCCAAATATAGGTTACTTCTATTCTTGACTGACTGTGACAACATTAATATCACGGCCAGGATTGCAGTGGAAGTAAACACTTAAAATGCTGATTGAAACCATCAGGAAGAAAGAGCTATAAAAGTGTGGAATAACATTAGGAAAGGCTGGGCTTCATGATTTACTGGATATACCGATCTGACAAGCCATTCAGTTGTGACTGAATTACACACATGTACATTTCCTTTACTTTCCTCTTTGTCAGAAGCAGAGGGAGGAAAGTCTCTTCAATTCAGCCATAGGGAATGATATGAAGCATGTTCTCTCTGAGAGGAGAAACAACTCATACAGCCTGAGTAGTATCAAAACATCCCAAAGCTGGGATGAGAACTGTTGAAATGCTGGCAGCCAAGTGGCTTCTGTCATAACTGAAGTCCCCTCTGATACTGGCTAGAATGAAGTCTCACTAGATACCACAAATGTGTTAACTTGAGTAGAGCAAACAGCATCATTTTCAACTAAAACCTGAATTGGTATCTTCTCCTTCTTCCCCTTGATATCTGTTGAGGGCTGAGAGAGGAAACCCCATGTTTCCTTAGAAAATTTTATTTACACCCACTTCAATTGCTGAAGCCTTAACAGTTTGTTTGGAAATAGCTGCAGTGTGCAACAGCTTTATTCCGTGTAACTGACAGTTTCTGCAAAGGCGTAGAGACAAATTTCTGACAGTATTCAGGCAGCTTCACTGTTTAGGAGTCCTAGATGTTCATCATAGCTTTCTCCAGTCAGTTGCAAAATGCTCTAATCTGTTTGCTTTTAATTTTGTCATAATTTACTAGCAGTAGATGTATTAAAACATGAAGCAATTGAGGAAGATGGCTGAGATAATTACTATTAAGTTTGGCCTGGCAGCTGAAGTGATTAAAAGTAATTATATTGTAACATGCCTTTGTATCTCTCCTGAAGGAAGTGGCAGTGCTTGTGCTTCCTGAAACCGTAGCGTACACAGATCAGAAGGAAAAAAATGGAGAAGCATGGCTGCAGATTTTACTGGCAAATTTCAAGTTTGAAAATAGTGAAATAAATATTGTTTTGATGCTTCCAAAATGGAATAATAACTAATAGGTTTTTTAAACTGTAAAATTTTTCTCTTTTTTTTAAAGTGGAGGAAGGTTTTGTTCCAAAGTTCCAGACTGGACTAAGTTACGTGAATGATGCTGAACTGCTGGTATACATCAATCATGAAAAATCAAAACCAGTCATCACATTAAGCTTCCTGTATAGGTGATTTTGTTTTCCTGTCCATTTTGACAAAAAATTTTTTCAGATAACAAGAAATAATAGTAAAAACCAATTTTTGGGGAGATATGTGCCAGCATGCTGCTTTTATACCCTTCTCTTACTGTGGTGCTTGTAAACCCCACAGCTTTACAGTACCCATTCTGCTAAAGAGTCATGTCTGTGTGTTGTCCTAAAGATGAATGTGAGTTGAGTTATTGCTCCCTCGATTCTTTTGGGCTGAAAAGGATGTGTTTGTGCTACTGTTCTTCTGGACTCTTTTTCCTGCTTTCTCATTTGTACTTGGCAATGTGAGCTGCAGCTCTTGAGAAGATCATTATAATTGAGAGATCCTGGAGATATTTTCACAGTCGTGGCCACCCTTCCTTCCATTTTTGTGTGCCTTGGCAATGGCATGGTAAAGAAATAACGGCTTTTGATTAACAGAGAAATGCATAATCTGGTGCACTGTGTTTATGGATTTTAAATAATCATATTTTGAAACTTAAGAGTGTTACATCAACAGGAGGCATGATACCTCTGTCACGCAGTGCTGGGGACTGTTCCTGCCATAGCAGAGGGTGTTAATTAGAGAGAGTAGAGCAATGAGGGCTTAGAATTTTCTTAGTTCTCACAGTAAATACATATCTGTTATTTTAGAAAGTTTTTAAATCGTGAAAGCTTTTTCCAAAAGGTTGTCCAGTGTCTAATAACCCTTCAGTCCTGATGTCAGTGCCTACGCAAGCAGGCTTTCTGGTTTACTTTGCACTTCCCCATATACAATGCAAACAGATAGCTAATGACTGGGTAAATACAATGGGAATGTACTTTGTGCGCTGTGTGTTCTGAGCTTGAGTGTTTTGGTCTTTATTTTGTTTGCCTATTTTTATATTCTTTCACAAGCACATTTTGTAATGATGGGATATTACAGAGTTTCTGGTACAGTACAGAGCAATAACACAAGGCATGTATTGTGCTCACTCTCTTTAAATCTGAAATCTTTACCGATGCCAATTATTTTTGGCTTTTATTCTTTTGAACTAATATAGTATGAACAGGGGTTATGTGTTATGATTCATTAGCAAAGAGTGTTCATTTAAAGCAAGAAAAAAAACCCGACAAAAATGTATCTGTCAGGCTTTGGCCTATCTGTTTTGCTTTACTAGCTTTTTAATTTATTTTTTAAATGAAAATCCATGAAAAGTCCTAATATGTGAAAGCAAAGACAGTGAGAGCTGAGGAAGAAGTCATTAGCTGAGAACTACTTCCAGCTGTAGTAATAACCCATGAGGGTTAAATTTGTGTCATGTCAGGAATATGATTTTCGAAACCATGAAACAAAGACATTGAAAGCAAAGTCTTTAAAACCAGTCTGATCTTGGACTTGCTAATACAACCCAAAATGCCATTACCTGCCCTTGCTGGAAGTGCCTGATGCTACCTGACATGCAGCTCATTGCCTGACAGGATTTCCAACATCTTTTCCACAGAGCTACTTTCCAGCCAGCTGTTCCCAGCTGGCAGTGGTGCTCACGGTGCTTGGGCGCTGGGTGTAGGACTTGTTGTGCTCCATGATGTGCTTGTCATTCAGTTTTTCTGTGTGATGACATGCCTCTGAATAGCTGCTCCATGTCCCCTTATCAATCCTTTCCCCCATATTTGTCCCCTCTGTATTTTTGCTCTGTGCTCCATCCCTGAAGATTGGTGATAAAGCTGTTGGTGAGCAGTGATCCCCAAGGAACATGTCTACTGATCACCTCCTATTAGATTTTGTTCTGCTGATCACTACCCTTTGGACCTGACAGATACAGACAGTTTTTCCAACAGTGCTCATTTTTGCAGCTTCTGTTTCACTAGCTTGAGTAAAGGAAGGCTGTTGACAGCCTTGCTGAAATCCTAGTAGAACAGTATCTACTCTTCTCCCCTTGTCCATTATCTTTGACATCTCACGTTAGAAGGCAGTCAGGTTGATCAGGCAAGATTTGTCCTTGTTTAATTAATATTGATCATTCCCAAACAACTTTTTTTCTTGGACATGACATTGAGGCCCCTTGGTGGTCTTGGAGTTGGAATTGAGAATGATTTACTCTGTCTTTCTAGAAACTTGATGTTAGGCTGACTGGCTTACAGCTGTAAATTCACATTTCTGTAGATCCTCCTTGCCCTGCCTAAAAATGTGAATTAATTATATTGCTCTGTAGATCACATCCCTACTCTTTCTGATTCCTGCAATCATACAGGATTTGAGGAAGAAATCAGCTTTTATAAATCTTTTTGTGGTACCAGGGAGTCCCTCTAAGCAAAACCCCCAACCCTGTGTCAACCACCTTATTTAGTTGAAAGGCTATGCTGGGTTTTGTTTATGCAGTACCCAGTGGCCTGAACAGAATGGATTGGCAGAAGTGCATGGGCTAGTCTATTCTTACATAACTAATTTTCCTAATTAATCTAGAATATTATGGTGGAAAGAAAAGAAAAACTAATGATAGCATTTCTGAAAAAAAAGCATAGCAACTCAATGCCTGACAATTATTGTGTCAATATGAAAAGCTGCAGTGACCATATGAGACTGGAGTGCCTTTGCAATGTATTGTGTTAGCATCTTTCACTACCTAAATTACCTCTCATCTGGTCTGTCAAGCCCAGTCATCATCAAACAGGTCAATTTAGGTTTTCTTTGAACATTCTCTTGACATATTTTAAGGTTCAAACAGTGATACTTTGAGATACTAGGAAAAGATAAGCTGAATTAATATTTTATTATTTTTGAAGGAAGAAGGGAATTTATTTTGGAAGTCTGGTGTTGTAGTTAACATATTCCATAAGTCCAATGTTGTTGTATTTAACATATTAGATAAGTCCCATGTTGTTATATCTATCATATTTCATAAGTCCTGTACCTCTCATTGTTGTCTTGTGGGCGGCAGATCTTCACAGGATCAAGATCTTCCTTAGTCAGAGCTCCTTCGAGGTTCTGCCTGACTAAGTAGCCCACTCCCCTTTTATCCCAGTTACCTTGACAAACCACAGCTGCAGCCCAATGAAGAACATCACAGCTGCAGCCCATCAAGGATAACTAGGACTAGTCAGGGTAAAGATATTCAAGTACAGGTATATAATATGTATATTTAAAGCCTCATCCATTTATAACACATATATTCAGGGCCTCCTACAGTCTGGTAGACTTCATATCCTGCAGAGATGCATGGTTTTTAGCATCAGATTTCTCTGAAGGTTTTTTTTTGCACTGCATTCCTTTGCAACAGCTGGAATTGGGCTCAAAAAGTAGACAAATGGAACAGTGCTCAGGAGGAAATCTGAAAAGTTTTCTCTCCTAGACTCCTGGTTTGTATATTGCTGGCTGATTAGGATAGGGGACTTCTGTTTGGAAAGTTTGGGAACCTGTGATGTGTTTGTTTGGGAGAAATTAGCAGGAAAAGTAGCAGAGCATTGGAGCCTGAGTGTCTCTTATCTAGGATTGCTTGACCATATTTCTCCTGATCCTTGATGCTAGATAAGCTTTGACTGCTGTTGCCAAAAGGCTTTTACTTTACTTTATCTCTTACTTCTTGGTGTCACACAGTTTCCATAAAGTCTTAGTGTATGAATCCATTTTATCTTTGGGGTTACTGGAAGCTGTCTGTTTGAAACAGAATGGTTCTGTATGGGGCAGTGGACTGGGTGTTCTGGAGAACACTTCAGATCTCCACACTATCAAGTTAGATGACCCTGCTGCATAATTAAAGATTAGTTTGCATTGTTTTTTCTTACTCACTGTTTTTAGTGTACCTTTCTTATTTTTATTTTTGTCTTTTCTCACATTCAGCACTGTTCAGTTATTTTAGCAGCTCTTTCAAATACTCCTGGAAGGGAAGCAATCATATGGTCTCATTTACAAGAAGATATTTTAAAATGATCTAAGGAAAACCTGTAATGGTAAACTGTTGTTTTTAACTCAGGCCATAAAAATAATAGAGAAGCATTTTGAAGTTGCAGGTAAACCTGTTACTGTCTTAAGGTACATTGCATCTTAAGCAAGGGCACTCTGTGAGGGATTTTGCAGAATGCAGCACAAAGTCTTTCCAGAAGTTGTAGAGGTGCAGCGACTCAGAATACAAGGGACATCCCCTAAACTGAGGCAGTATTGGCAAGTAGCTAATTGATCTTGCTGAGACTTCTGCTCCAGGTGGGTGCTCATCAACAAATATTGTGTAGTTGTATTGAATTACTGCTTAACTGAGCTCCAGTGCTCATGTAATTTACCTCCACTTGGCATCAGTGCAATCAATAAAAATGTCAACAACTGAAAATAAGTTCCTTAAACTTTGAGTTGTTATATAAAGCTTGCTAGCTTCACTTGCAAATGATAGCAACATATGATCTTTATAACTCTGAGATGTGTTGATTGGTATCTGTTTATTTTGCATTACTTAAAAATTATTTAATAACAGTCAAAGAAAATGTTGAATCCCTTACAATTGTGACTATTCTTATGCTGCATATACATCTATGCTTGATTGGGAACGTTCTCCAAAGGCAATTGTGCTGCTTCTGTAATTGAATATAAGCCAATAGTTTAATTTTATCGTGGATAGATAATTTCTTAATGCAAACTGTCAGACATAGTTTTAATTGATTAAGATCAGATTTTTATCTATTTTTTAAATAGAGGATGAAACAGGATTTTACACAGAAGAGCTGACCCTTCTCTAAAACCGATTAACATATGCAGAGGGTGTTTAATCTCTGCTGTATCTTGTATTTGGTGCTAGGTTAGGATGCCTCACTTAAACTCAAGTTAGGGAGAGTTCCACTCTTACTGAGAGTAATAACCGACAGCTGAATTGTCTGCATAATTTACAATAGACTGCATAATTTACAATAGATAATTTATGAATTCCATGTCCGGTAAGAATTACATGCTGAAAATCCCTAATTTTGAGTAAGGAGTGCTAGTGTCATCTCTTCGGACAATTCATAAACATTCATAAGACAGCACATTGTTTTCAGAAGTACTTGTTCAGTTTTACTGTTTAAAGGAGACATGTTAATAAATTATGTGTGATTAGCACTTGAAGACACTCTTCTTTGTCTATTCAGGATTAAATAATTTATCTCCAGATAAATGATCCTTTACCAAGTAGAGGAGGACAACTGTGCTTTTTCAAAGAACAGTTGTTTATTTAGGATAATTCAGCATTTCTAATAAGATAAAGACTGTATTTAGAACTGAGATTATTGTTCTGATCTCTGAAGATGTGGTGTGGAGATTAGCTTTAAAATGCAGACGTGACTAAGAATTTCACACTGAAGGTAATATCCAATAGCTGTGTACCTGGCCCTCTGAGCTGGAAGGCAGGAAGGGGGATCTGAAATGAAGATCCCATAATGCAAGGGAAGTGGTCAGCGACCTCCTACACCACATAGACACAAACAGGTTTATGGGATCCACCCAAGGATGTTGAGTGAGCTGATGGAAGTGATCACCGAGCCTTCTGAGACCTTGTTGCTCTCTACAACTACCTGTAAGGAGGTTGTAGCCTGAGGGTTGGTCTCTTCTCCCATGTGACAAGAGGCTAGGACAAGAGGAAATGGCCTCAAGCTGCACCGGGGAAGGCTTAGGTTGGATATTAGGAAACATTTTTTCACTGAAGGATTGTCAAGCATTGGAACAGGCTGCCCAGGAAAGTGGTGAAATCACCATCCCTGGAGATATTTAAAAGCTGTGTAGATGTGGCAAACTGGGACATGGTTTAGAGGGAGACCTGGCAATGCCATGTTAATGGTTGAACTCAATTATCTTAGAGGTCATTTCCAACCCTATACATTCTGTGATTTTGTGAGCTTATTAATAAAATGTAAGTGAAGCAGAAGGACTAGCTACTCTTGAAATACCTTTGAATATATCTACATACCTCTAGATTGCTATGAAATAAGGATTCACACTTAAAAATCTCAGTGAGGGAAAATCTGTGAATAAGTATTTATGGTATCATAACCCAATCAAAATGACTATTTAAGCTACCGTAGCATCTTTAATAAAGATCCTGTGTGATCTAGCAATACGTAGTTTCCCAAGTATCTAGAAGCCTTAGTTTTTTTCTTTTTTCTAAAGTTCACCAGATTGTGGGAGTGCTGTGTGTAATGGTGTCTGTGAAAAGGAGGAATTAAAGGCTAAAGATATACCTCTTTTTCTGAAGATAACTACAAAAACAGTATCTTACCCTATAATAGCAAATATTCAATGGGAAATTTGTAAGGGATATCAAACTATTCAAATCCCAACCTTAAATAATTCTTTAAAAAGAGGTAGTGTATCCTTTTAAACATTACTACATACATAAAGTAGTGTTACCCACAATGCAGCTGAGAAATGTGAGGGTTAAAAGGTTTTAAAATCACTTAAATAATAATTCTCTCTGATATTAAAATACAAGAAAGTGAAATAGGTCTGTCAAAAATCTGACTTGTTTTAGTGTAGTGCTATAGATAAAATGACACTTTATCGAGTGAAAGGAAGCAGAAAATCCTTCAAATTTTTAAGTATTAGTACGAAATATACTTAACAACATGAGCTTTATCAGTGTGGAGTGTTTGCTCAATGCCTGTGTTGTCAAATAACCTGAAACAGTGACAGAAATTTGGATTTTTGTGCAAAGCAATTTTTCTAATTCTAATTCCCTCACTAATACTACTGGAAAGAAATAGTATTGGAGTTCAGAAGAGAGTCCAAAAGGAGGACTGAGTTCAGGGGATTTCAGGAGTGTTTACAAAGTTCAGAATTCATGAAAAGGAGGGGATATGCAATCAAGATGGTAGTCTTTAAAACGACAGATGACATTTATTCTAGAGGACAAGCCTCTGAAGCACAACAAAATGAGTGAGTGTGATTGAAGCTCTGATATAAAACTGGCATTACCTGTGACTTACTATCTTTCATAGTTGTACAGACTGAGAAGATTGTATACATAAAAATATTCAAAAATTGTTATTTTAAAATGCAAGAGGACTGTATCAGGAAAATATATTCTGTTGTTGAGAGATATTCTTCCAGATCATTCAGGCTTTTCCACAAATATTTTGTTACAGATATTTGTTGCATATGGTTGTAATTATGTTTACACTTTATTGAATTTTCACTTTTTTTTTGTTCTTCATTGTGAACACAATTTCTAGAGAATAAAAAGATTACAAATAAAACATACTTAATTGACACTTCAAAGGGTGTTCTCAGATTTTTGCTCAGGTTCATAAGGTCTACATTGCTATGTGGGTGCCAGATTTTACAAGTGAGCACATTTTACTATTCAGAAGAATTAAGAATGATTTCCTGCATTTGAATATTTGAAAATCCTGACGTTTGCAATAATTTGCTCTGAAATGCTGTTGGTGTTTTGATTTTATCATATGCTGTAACCTCTAACTACTCAGTTGGTTGGAAAAGCTGATTCAGACTTAGAGAGCAAAGCGTTTGATCCGATTGGAACCGCTGATGGTTTTGTTTCCGTAGCTGGGAAATGGTGAGCGACCCGTTACTCATTTTTCTCCTGCCAGTCTTCACCCTTGAGTATTAAGGAGAGAAAATTCTTTCTCAGCTCAGAAATGCTTAGCATTTTTATCAAGAGAGTTGAAAATTAGGATTTTCAGCTGCAGAACCTGGGTATCTGTGTTTTAAACTGAGGGAGGCCAGAGTCATTAATCCCAGATAGATGCACTTATTTCATCTAGGCACTGAGCAATGCCATAAAATGTGAAGTCGGGGTGGCAGAGAAAAGATTTGATCTTTGCTAGAAGACAAATATATCAGATATTTCAGATATATCAGATAAGCAGATAACCATGCTAATAGGCAAGTGTGTTACAGTGTTAAAAGCTGTTGAGCATTTCCCCACCACAGAGTATTTTTGTACTTTCCTTTTAACCCTGTAGCACTTTTTGGCTCATGGGAGATTTTAGTGACGGTTCTTTGCAGTTCTTTGGCTGGATAGTTTTAGGTATTCCTCAGTGGCTCTCTTGATTTAGACATGCTCTATGGTGTCATCTACCAGCCTGATTTACTGCACTGTATGAAAAACAAAGGTTCACCTCACTATGTAGCTAACCGTCAGGATGACCAGGGCTCACGGTAATTCTGTACTCTTTGTATGGAGTTTTGTATGTTCTTTATGGGTCAGATACATTAAATTTAGTGGTGATAACTCTTTATATAAAGGGAACTTAATTTTTCATTTAATTGTTGCTTGACTGGACATTTGTCAGGGTTGGGGTACATGAAGGGACTGGGAAGTTTTGGTGCCATAAGCTCCTTCTGCAGTCACAAAGGAGAGGTCTCAGTCACACCACAGAATGCCCGGGGTCTGCCATGTCCCGTGGGGGCCCTCTCTTCTCCTCCCCTCCCTTCTCCTCAAACTGTGAGGAGGTTTTGGACAACTGGCTTAAACCAGATGCTGGCTCTAAAATAGCCAGCTGAGGTTAGAAACTGCCCACTGTCTTGGACTGATTTCAGACATTTTGTTGACAAAACAGTTCTAAATTAAATATTTTACTGTCCCAGTGCATCTTGAAGCCCTTTCAGGTAATACTCAGCTGTGGTTATTGCCTTTTTCCTCTGGGTAGTAAAACAGTAACACAAGTTTATTCAGTGGCTTCTGAGTAACAAAACCTGCTTTTAGGTGTCTTAAACCTGCCAAACCTGGATATTCAATGTTTACTTTGTGACTTGAAGGACTGAATTGCACTGCCCAAGTTTGGAGAGTGATCATTATGCCATCCCTGCCTGCTCAGCGGAGGGGGACGGCTCTGTGCGCCCTGGAGATGCCCCCTATCTGTGGGGGCCCCACCCTGAGGAGCTTTGCCAGTCACTGCAGTGGTGCACTTATGTCTTGAAATGTGAGGGAAGTGGGAATTTTGGATCTGGAAGTTGCCTGGAGAATTTGCAGGTGTTTGGCACTTGAGTTCAGAAATAAAAGTGGAAGAGCGCCCAAAAATTGATTTTTTTGAGTGGAACAGATGGCTTTTCTCAGGGCCCACTTCCAGAGCAGCGGTTGAAGCAGACTGGTCACTGTCTTCAAATGAATTGAATTACAATAAGTATAAAGCAAAATCAGTTTTAGCTCTCACAGTTTTTGACCAGATACTGCAGAAATGTGAATATTTGATGGCATGGATGTCTGTCTTCCTATATAGCCAAAATACCCAGGGAGCTGAACTAGAGTCCGTGCCTGAGGGCACACAAAAACCAAACTGAGGAGTTGTTTTTAAAATTAAATGTTTCTTCCTTTTAGAATGCAGTTTAGTGGGCTGTAACATGTTCGAGCAGTAAAATAACTAAGAGAGTTTAGTGCCTTAGCATGTTTTGGTATGTACTCTTTCTTTCACAAAAAATTCAGACCTAACCCTTTGTGTTATTTATTGCTGTCACCTTTAACTGAAATCTGAGTTTTACGTAAGCATGGGAAGGCATTTCACAAGTCACAGGGCTGGAATTGTTAATGTCTATGCAACTTTTTTTTTGACAATTCTGAGCCAGTAATTTTGTTTACATTGTAGAAAGAATTCAAAATGGTGATTAGTGGAAGCAATGATGAGAGAATGTAGTGACCATATTTATGTAAATATTAGTATCAATTTTGAAATATATTCCAGAGAAAATGTATGGGTTTATTTTTACTTCAGTAATACAGTATATTTCTTTGCATACTTTGATACTAAAACATAATAAATTACCTCTAATTTTCTTAATACATATCCAAGCATATTTGTGAATGGTCACAATTTTAAATAGTATTTTTAAAGCTTAATTTTCTATAAACACAGCATAAGATGATCGCAATCGGAGTTAATTGCTTCCATGTACTTTGTTTTATAATAGCACTGCAGCTTTAAAATCTGGAAGCCATTCTAATGCCTATTTTATAGCATGAAATTTAACAGTGAATTATGGAACATACATTCAGAACTTAAAGACAGAACTGTTATTTTAAGTAATTTTGTTCTGTGCTAAATTAATATGTTTATCATTTATTACTTTTTAGAAATTATTAAATTTAATTCTAAAGATCAGAAAAATGTTGACCATATTAGTAATTGTCCTTTCAAAAAACCCCCATAACTTTTGATTTAAAAAACCCACTGATTGATGCACTGTAAATCTTAAAAATTAGTTTTCCATACCTTAAAAATATGATAAGAATTATTTTATGGTATGTGGAACTCTGTATATTTAACTTTTTACATTTTATCTCTTTTCTATAACTTAGGACTAAAGGAAAAATTATTCTTTCTACAGCTGTTCATAGGTTTTATAATCAAAGCCAGTTTTAAATAATACAATAGAAACATAAAAGCACTACATTTGTATTTTTGCCAAATAATATAATTAATTAATTTCAAAATACATTAGAGTATAATATAATTATAAAAATGCACAAACTTTAAAATTAAATGCAGTCTTCTTAATTTAAAACAATTTACTGTATTTGAATTGTCTGTTAGCTGAATTTGAAACACAAGTTTAGTTGCATGTGCTTTATAATCTGATCTCAGTCTACAAAATCTTCTGAGCAGTATAAACATACGTGTAAATGAATTGTTTTAACATTCAGTTTTTATGATATAATTGCTCTGAATCATGAAACCTCAGACCAAAGATGTTCCATCAGGGAGGCAGAAATACTGGTAACAGCGATATCCAAAAAGCATACAAGAAATAGTTGGTGAGGCCAAAGACAACTCACGTGGTGTTCCTGCAAAAACTTGAAGGGGAAAAAAAAAGGCAGAAAACCCCACTCCTTAAATCCTGCATTATAATGTGAAAGCTCCATGCTTTTGTTGGACAGCTGAGATGGATGAATTGTATTTTAGGATTGGCTGCTGCTCTAAATACAGTCAAACTTATACTGTTTAGTATTGCCACAGAAAAAAAGTTATCTGTAGGCCCAAGTTTCAGTAATTAAATCCTGGAAGGCCCCTTGGGTGGCTAGCATTGACTGGTGTTATTCCAGAGAAACAAGCATTGCAATTCATTTATGAAATATTCAAGTAGAAATATGATGTATCTGTTTTGCCTAAAAGTTTTAATATTTTTCTTCAAGATGAACTGTAAAAGATGTTCAGACTCTTACATTTGAATACCTCTGTAAGTCGTAGTTAGATCCAAGACATTAATGATAGGAGAAGGAGACAGATGAAAGTTGATGAGGACCTGGAGGAGGAATAACCAATTCCACTGGCGCTGCTAATATTTAGTCCCTGCCAATTTATTATTTCAATGAAGCAGCAAGCTAATTACTGGTAACACTTCCATTCTTTAGCCCAAAAAAAAGACATGAAGTGCCTCTATTTTAAGACCAACCACGGTCCTTTTGGCAAAATACTGTTCTGTCAGAAAATGCCAATGTCAAATCTTTTTCCCAGTTTTTAGGAGGTTTTTCAGGGAATACTAGTTCTTTCTTTCCAGGTGGAATTTCTGACCAATTGGTGTTCTTGGTTGAAAGTTTGAGCTTCTTCCCTGGACTGTTTTCTGCTTTGAGTTCATGTCCGTTGGATAAAATCCTTATGTGAGGAGGATGGGGGTCAGGAGCTGCCATCCCTGAGATGAGCACCCTGACCATGGACAGAAGTGCCCTACTTGATCTCCCTTCTCTGCTGCTCAGTGGCACTGTGACTTTTGGGGTGCCACAAAGAGAATGTCCCTCTTTCAAATTTTACCCATCTCTGTGGTTATTTATTATTCATGGGAGTACTTAAAAATTGGACTTTGTTGTTTGTTTATTTATTTATTTGCTTGTTGTAGAATAGCTTCAGATACTTTACTTGAGGAGTAGGTTCCAAACATCAGATTCTTGCTAGCCTGGCCACCACCTTACATTAAAAATGTTGTTTGGCTGAGAATAAGAAATAATGGTTATTAAAAGCATTGACTATTGTGTGTTGTAGGTGTCACAATACACATTCAAGTCTGCATATGCATATGTCTGAGTCAACCACAAAATATATTGATATTGATGGAATTAACATGATTATATGCTAATAAAATATTGATGGACTTACCTCTATTCAGTCCCAAAGGGCAGAAGTGAAAGGAGACAAAATGTCTCAGAAATAGGAGTTGTAACACCATCTATTGCTGTGTTGAGTCAGAAAATTGTTCCCATTTATTCAGAATGCCTCAGGTAAGCAATTTATCTCCAGAATGTATTGAAAATGTTTCAGATGTGCAAAGAACCTGGTAAGTAATACAGAGGAGGCAGCCCGCTGTTACTCAAAAATCAAATTACGTCATCAATGTTGCCATACCAAGACAATTTTAGCAGCTCTTCTCTGAGAGGAGTCCCAGTTGGTTGAACCAGAATTGAAAAATCTACTCTGAGGCAGAATCCTCTAATTCCTGTGTATTTAATTGCTGTATATATTGAGAATACTAAGAAAAGGATTTCTTCTGTAAGTGAATTATGTGAATAAATATGGGTGTTACCATCTTTGCACAAGTTATAAAGAAACTTGTACTGTTGTTTAAAGATAGAAATTCTGATTTAACTTTGAGTAGAAAGATCTGAATTTACCCCATTTTCACATGGAGTTTTGAGCTAGATGAGGGAAACATTTGGCTCTGAATACTATATGTAACATTATATATGGATTTAGAAGTTTCAAAAACAATGGGTTTACCAAAATTATAGGAGCACCTTCAGAAATCACCTAATGAATGGCATTTATTTTATTTTTATATGTTGGATTATTTGCAATCTTCATTCACCTGTAAAGCTGGATTTTATACCAGCTTTGAATTCCAGGTAGTTGAGAAACTTGAAAGATTTAAAGACCTTTCACTGTCTGTGTGCTGACAATATATATCATCTTGTATTTTATATCCATAAAGATTTTACCACCCTTGTCAGTGGATCAGGACTGAAAAGAGAGGGAAATATGGATTGATTTTTCAAGTATCATTGTCTCTTTCACTGTTACTGATGTACAGTACACTCTTACTGGGTACCACAGATTTTGTAGCAGTCTACCTTCTGCAATAATTCCATTTAATTACAAACATTTGTTTCATCTCTGTGATTGCCTGTGTAAAGACAGCCACTGCTATGAGGTGGTATGGATTTGATTTTTTTAAAATAATTACTCAGTTGGGATTGATCTAAAATTGCATCTCTAATCTATGTACTACAGGCCTTCTTTAAAGTCAGTAAGGATTAATATCTTCAAAGGATGGTACATTTAATTTTAGAGTAAATATTTTGGAGAGATTTGAAACTTTTTTGCAGTGCCTGAGAACTAGAGTTCTTGTTGATTGTCTCCTAAAATTGTCTCCCTTTTAAGAACATAAATAGCTTTACTTGATTTTTAATGGTAACAAGCTAATGAATTACACAGAACTGCCTGTTTTACCCCTAACAATTCATTGAATGGGGGGAAACAGAAAGAAAGAAGTCTTGAAAACAGCCTTAATAATTCAGGAAACTTATATCAAATTATTAGGAAAACTTTCAAAAGATATTTGAATAAAGGAAACCATTGTATTCAATAAGAAAACTGCAAAGCAGCAGCTTGAATTTCAGCATGCTGTGGTCACTGTGCTGCAGCAAATCTCAGCCCCTGATCTGTTCACTCACTGGGTCTTCTAGGCTGAAGTTGTTTATTAACCACTACAAGCTAAGCTTTTCTTTCTCTATATAATTTGTGGTGACCACTAAAATAAGTAGAAATGCCTTGAAAAATTATATCCTGTTCAGAGAAAGATACTTAAACCTTATTTTTGTAGAGTATTCAAAGTAATATTGATTTTACAGTGGATAGGAAACTATGAAGCCAACAAACCCCATAATTTCTGGAGTATCCCTGAATTCATAGCAGAAACAAACCAAGAAAATAGTGTTATGTGTGAAGTTTATTTCATGACTTCTTTTAAAGTCAACCACAAAAGAAGACATTTGAGAACATGCTTCTTGTCTTGATCAAGAAAAAGTACAATGTCAAACACTTTAACTGGATCTTTAGCGATCTAAACCCATATCTGCAGTGTCTGCATGTTTCATTAGCAGGATTGGTTGACTGTATTTCTACCATCTGACAAGTGAGATTTTTCACTTGTCAGATGGTAGAAATACAGTGAGAAAAGCCTCATAATAACTTCTGTACTGGCTGGATTTTTTTTGAAATTTTGAAGACTGTTTTTCAGTCTTGAAAAATAATTCCCTTCTAAAAGCTTGAAGTACTAATTTTCTTATGTTATTGTGCTCTGATAAAAATGTCGTCAGCCTCATGTTTTTGAAATTTAATTTGTCAGTGAATTTGCTTGGTTTTATGCAGTGAACGTAGATTGTGGCAGATTAACTTGACAAATTAGATCCTGACATTACAAAATCTTGTCAGTACAAGAACTGCAAGGTGTATGATGTGGGGATTGTGGTGTGGTGGGCTCTCAAAAATATTACCAAGCTGTAAAGAGAAGCATTTTTTAAGACTTAGTTAGATGTTAACATTTTTGTAGTTTCTTAGTTAAAAACCTAGAATTCTGAAGTCACAAAATCAGTCTATTATTGATGGAGTAAAAATTAGAGTCCTATAATGAATCTGGGTGATATTGAGGATCTCAGAAGCAGAGTTTTTACATGGCTAGGAACTACAAACTTTTTAAAGCATAAGCTTATAAATGCTTATAAGCTTATAAATTTGTTGGGTGAAAGAGGAAGTGCTGGTGTATCAGTTGGCTTCGCCTCAGTTGTATATCCTGCAGCTGGATAAAAAGACAAGTGTGTTTGGAGAGGCCCTTATGGCAGAAACAGTAAGGACTTATTTTGTTGTAGAAGACAGTGGTGTGGTGAACTAGTTTTTAAAATAAGTATTGAAACCAGGTGACATGAATCAGGAGCTGTTAGGGTCATCAGGAGCTGTGGAGATCTTGCTCTGTGAAAATAACTTAATGGTGCCTGCCTTCTTTCCACTCCCAAAAGGAAGATTAAAGGAATGTAAGTCCTGTTTATAAATTTACTGGGAAAATAAACAAAGGTAACCAGCAGAAAAGTGTTTGCTGAAGTAATACTGGGGGAAAACTATATATATGAATGAATCTGAAATGAATAGCTTGAAATTAAGAGTTTCTTGAAAAGAGTTTCAAGATGACCTGTCACACAGAAGGAGTGTGAATAAAAAAAGAAAAATACATTACAGTATTATCACCACAATAGAGTACAATACTGTCAAATATCAATTTGTGATAGAAACTGTGGCCTTCTGTGATGTCAGAGACAGGACTTCAGTTCTGAGAAATTGCCAAGTTTTGCATCCTTACGGTTTGTCAGAAGTCTGGGGAAAAAGCTCCAACTTCAGCTGTGCCTGGCCTGGTGGTCTCATTTGTTGAGAGAAAATCAGGCATATGGGCTGGTGGGCACAGAAATTTCCATGACTGGATAACTGTTATTTAAAAATGTGCTTTGATTTTGTGGCTGCCCAGCTGGGAGAGTACATCAGTGTAAGTGCAACTAATCCCTCACTTCTGACAGTAGTGCCTTTAGGTGACAGGAAGCCTGACTCAAACAGTGGTGAGTTTGGTCACTAGCAAAGGAAATAAAATCTCAGACTTTCACAGAATTCTTCATTTTGGGTTCTCCCTTTATGCTTCCTGTTGTATATCATGTATCACAGTCTCTGTGATTTCAGGAGGTTAGAGTTTATGCTACTGTACAATCGCAGTACTGGATGAAACCAGAAGCCCAATGTACTTCAAGAGCTATGTTAAAAATTGAAAAAAAAATCTGACATAGGGAACATTAATTCTCAAAAAGTCCTGCATTAGTATAATACTAGTGTGTTTTTTTTTTCAGGGCAGATGTGAATTAGGATTGCTGTGTAATAATTAGCTTAATAAAATCAGACCTTGTAAAGAGTAAATTAATGTCCATTTGTACTATAGTTCTGTTTTATATTTATGATATTCTGATTTTATGTATTATGCTATTGAATGTTATTTGTTAGAGATGTCTAGTCCCGTAGAGTCCTGATGGATTGAGTTCTGCAAAAATTTTAGTTAGTGAATAAACTGAGAATTTCTCTCAAGTACTTGCATGAGAGGAACACTTTATTTTACTGTTTAACAGACATATAGGTAGAAAAAAAATCTCAGCGTGAACTCTATTGCAATTTTTCTTTTGCAGTACTACCAATAGCTTATTTTTGCATTTAATTCATGGCAATTTTATGTTGATTGCTAACTGAAACAGAAAAGAAGAAAATTATGAGAGGTGCTTCAGAGTAGCTAAGACAGCTGTGTAGGTATTTTACTTTGTTTCTTCTTTAAGAAATTTCACTATACAAATGATAACATTGATAGAAGACACAGGTTAGGTTATATAAAAGATTTATAGTTTCAACTTAAAAGCAGTAAGTTCATTAGTGGGGTGAAAATTAAATTTGTGTAAATGATTTAGCATAAAAATAAAGTTCACATAACCATTTTAAGAAGTTTATTTAAACGATCTGAAACACAGACCAAGTGAAAAACTTGGGCTTAATCCAATGAAAACTTCAGTGCTACTCCTAAAATATACATCTATGTTATGTTTCTCTCTTGTGTAAAAATAATTAATTCTGTTATCTGTATTTCTGTGTGTAATATTGCTGAATATGTTGCAGGTCCCACACATTTGTTTTTATACATGCATTTCATTGACTCCTCAAAATCAGGGCAATAATTTTCAACTGTTTGTACTGGCTTAAAAGAAACTCAAATTTTCATAGCCTCCAAAATATGTTATTCTTTGTCTTCATTTTTGGATCAGTTTTTAAATTAAGAGATGTAATGTGAACTGTTTATGGTCTTATTAAACTTTTTAAATTAAAAATGTTTCATTTGCAGCCCATTTCTTTGTCTTCTGTAACAGAGTTGCATTGACTATTTATAGCTGCAAAAATTAATGAAGTATTAATTTCTTATTTTCTTAGAGGTCTTGTTTTCATTTGTTTTGATGGCAATTTTTCATTACACTGGAATATCAATGTAGCCTGTTTGAATCATAATTTAGGAAATGAAGTGTAGAATGATCAAAACTATAAAAAATTGCATCTCTAGGAAAGAAGAAAAGCTAATTATTCTAAGAAATTTGGTGAAACAATTATTTCATGCTTTTTAGGTTAGCCTGTACCCAAAAACTCAGTCTCCAATATAATTATTTTAATATTTCTGAGTACTTTTTTGCATAAACTTTTATATTAAAACCTCATTACATTTTTCTCCAACTTTTAAAACTTTTTCTGTAGAATTAAAATTATGTGTCTATTCTCACCAGTCAGATTTCTTAACTGTTAATTTTGCCTTTGTATGAGAGAATATTTATTATTCACTTGAAGTTTTTCACTAGAATTCTTCTACCCGAGGGCTTGAACCATCAAGCAGCTTCCGATAAATTAAATTTAGAAGTAAAATTATGACTTGGTTTAAATAATGCACCATGAAATTCCTTATATCTTTGTGTGAAGTGATCTAATAATCCCCTCCACTCTGAGCCTGTTTTGCAAAGGTGATCATGTAAAAAAGTCTGGAAAGATATGAGGTAAGCCCTAACCTTTTCATGGGAGGACAGGATAGTTCCTTTGTATTTGTGCCCTGGCTGCCTGGCCAAGCTGTAGGTTTGCCCTGGGGAAGGATTTGGTGACAGTCACATTGACAGCATCATTCTCATTGCACTGTCCCAAAATGCAAATGCTTCAATATGAAAAGGGAAATGTGCTGTTCAAATTGTTTAGTAACAACAGCTGAAATTGCATTTCCTTTGAAGTTCATTAGTGTGTGTTGAGCGAAATACTTCTACAAGAATTTTACTGTGCCAGATACGTAGACTGACAAGGCTGTCTTTGCAAGAATCTCTCAGCTGTGTCAACAGCTGTAAAAATAAAAATATCACTCACTGAGTATTAAAACTTTTAGCAGCAACTCCTTCCAGTCACTTTTGACATGCTGAGCTTAACCAGATGTTTTTACAAAATACTTAAATAAGTAATTAGAATAGTAGGTGATAAATGATGATCGAAAAGTATAAAGTTTGATTACATTGGTAGCATATTTCTAGCTTCGTTATTGAAAGGTAGGAAGTAATTAGAAGTAGGTTAATCTTTACTGCAAATCTTAACAAATGTTTGTTGTACAGAACAACTGCTCATTCATGCCGAAAAATGACCTGCGATCTGCAAACAATTTCACGTAAGAATAATTTTATGCAGGCACTTCAGCTCTGTTGATTTCCCTTGGATTATCCAGCCATGTTATTGTATGTGTAGCAGTTTGCAGGATCATTTACTGAACAGATCAGTTAGTAATGCCAAGTAGCTAAATAAAGCAAGAATGTTCAGATACTCATGGGCCTGGGGAATCATTCTAGCTCGGGCGCTTTGTGCATGCGTTTAGAAAATATGTGGATCCTGCTGCAAATATTTATAACTGCCACTTAAAAAGTGCATAGGAAACTTGGAATATCCTATAGAATAACATAATTTGTAGTAACTTTGCTGTAAGGTGGTTTGCTGCTATATAGAGGAACAACTTCTGTTTGAATAGTTTTGTCATATTCTGCATACATAGTACATAACATAATTGCCTAGGAAAAAAATAGTATTTCTAGTATTTGTAGCAAAAAGATGAGAAGTGATCATCTAGCAAATTGCAATTAATTATCAAAAACTTGACTTGCCAAAAAGACATTTTTATGGTTCATTTAAAGTAGCATATTCCATAATCTGTAAGTCATTCCACATCCTCTTGAGTGTATCTGTCTTGTGCCCTTTATTTTGTGGAGAAGAATTGTACTGACTGCTGCACCTCATACCCCAAACAATGCAAATTATACATTTACCAGAAAGACCTTAATTCCTGTCTGTGTGTTCTTCTGAGTTGAATATATTTCCATTCTAGTCCTAGATTCTACCAGAATCAATTTAAGTGGTGTAGTATTTTCATAGAAAGTCTTTGACTTTTTGCATAAAACACAGGATTAAGGTTGTGAAGAAATAAAAATTACTTTTTATCCATTTTCCTCCTTGTTGAAAAGATAATTATTTGACATAAATAAAGTTTTGGACTTGTTTGGTTTGTGTGGGGGGTTTTTGTTTGTTTTTTGTTTGGTGCTGTAAATACCTTGGGAATGTAGTGCCGATTTCTTTGTGCAGTTCTGCCACCAAGACAACTCAGCCAACACCTTCAAGTTAATGCTCTTGCTGTCAATGTTTGTTGGAGTGGTTCTGTTGTTAACTTGATACAGAAAATTTAACAGACCATACCAATTGTGTATTGGGTTATTAAAGATTGTTCCATTCATTTTTTAAGCTGGCTGAAATGAAATTCGAAAACAATCTTCAAGCCTGTGTATGAATTGTTCATTTTATGTTATAATACTTTATCTTTTATGGAATAAATTTGAATTATTCTATAAATACTCTTTTATATGATTTATTACTGCAAAGAGAATATTTGCAGTTAATTGCTTTTTAATGGTAACAAGGTAATTAATTACACAAACCAGACATTTTTGCCCCCTAAATTTTTCTTTGTTTTATAATTACTGAAGTATTTTGTAAGTAAAAGTATGATCTCTTTTGGCAATTACAAAATAAATAATTTTAGCTGCTAACTATTTTTCTATATTTGACAAGATATTAATTACATAAATTCAAAGAATTGGCAACAAATAAAATGGATCATTATTAAGCTCTAAGTTATATAGTCTTAAAGTGATTTGAAAAGGAGAAAAATATTTGTTAGAAGTTAAAAATTTACAACATACATATGCAGAGTTCTCTGAGGAAAAATTGTGTCACGGTTGTAACTGTCAGGAAAAGATTTATAAAAGTACTTTAAGACAAAAATGGCTAAGCTGTTGGAAAAAAAAGTTCCTCTAAAGAAAGAATGTATAGATCACTCTACTCATATCTCAACTTGCAAATATCTCATGGGTGAGTTGTAGAGTACTTATGTAGCTCATAGAAGTGACTGTTCATAGGAATGTGACATATATTTGTTGTCAAAGCAAATTGTGTTTAAAATGTGTAGCATTTGGTGATTGCAGCTGTAAAGGAAAGTATTGTACTTCAACTGAGAAACATATGAAAACTGAAGACGCTTGACTTTTCTGTTATAAAAAAGTAGATTTTTAAAATATGACATTATTTTTAAGCAGAAACCAAGGAAAAAGACGTTTAGTCTTTATTTAGTGTCAGCTTTATTGCATGAAATCCACATTTTATAAAATGGGACTTGATAAAAAACATCTTTGGAAAGCTTCTTTTGAAAATCTAAGCTATGAGTTAAAGAACAGATTTTATTATAAATGAGATTTCCGTGTTCATTATTAACCTATAATAGGTTTAATCTTATTTTTAAAATAATAGGTAATTTACCATTGAAAATCTGTATGTGGAAGTAATTGATAATATAGATGTAAAAATCATGAAAAAAGTGATCTGACATAAATTTTCTTGACTGTTTAAGCCCCACACTTGAGTTCATGGCAACAGCGTAAATAAATCTGAATAAAAATCCAGAACAGAAACTGAAACTCTGATGCAGTTAAGTTTTCCCTCTGAAAAGTTCTTTAATTAAATATGTGGTTTTAAAAATTTTATAATCTGTAGATGAGATGGCAAACTTCAGATTTTTAATTGACAGTACTGACCAAAATTTAGTTAAAGCTTTGTATCCTGCAATTCATTTGTAAATGAATTCTTGAGTCTAAATTTTGTTGTAATTGTCAGCCAAAAAATGAGTACTCCTGCATGAAGAATGTTCCTACAGTTTGCTTTGTGTAATGGACTGTATGTTTAGTGTTATTTTCATAATAATAATAATAATAATAATAATAATAATAATAATAATAATAATATATAAAACAATAAACATCAAGAGTTCCATCTAACTCTTGGTATTCATATTAGCCTTTTATATAAACTTTTTGTTTATCATCCTTCAGAAAGTAAATTCCTGTACTGAAGAAAGAGTTGTAAAATCAGTGGTCTCATGTAGAGGCCATCTGGAATTCTAGTAGCTGTTAATTTTTGGGGTACTTGTAGTGTTGCAAAATAAGAATAGTGTGGGAGAGACTCTGAGGACATAAAATATTGCAGAAGTTATTTATTTTTAAAGGAAAGCTTTCTCACTTAGGAAGTATTCTACACACAACAGAAATTAAAAAAAAAATCCTGTTTATGGATTTTAATCCATGGCAGCTACAGGGGAAAATGAAATAGATCCAAAATATAGAAATAAAGAAATTAGGATTGTAATGGGGGAAAGACTGAGTTTGAATTTTCCTGATTTGCTAGCTATTCATTAAATAGTCTCATTTACCAGTACTTACTTACCAAAGTGTTTGCATTTGAAGGTCTGTTTACTGTGACTGTGGAATTGCAGAGATTCCCTTCAGAGGAAGGACAGGCTGGAGAAAAAAACCTCTTTTAACTATATTCTTCTTGCCCAGATGCATGAAAGCACTTCCTCCAAACAGCAGATGAGATTGCTTTATTTTTCCATACATTGCAGATGGATGAGTAATGTTTTCTTTCAGTAATGCCCAATAATGGACTTGATTTTTTATTTTATCCTTTTTGTACAAGTGTAAATCTCTGTAAATGTCTGCAATTCTCATTCAAAGATTTTTAAGAGTTTTTAACTCAGAACCCTGATTTAGCAATGAGTACCTGTATCTCTGATGAAAGTAAAATATACTTTTAAATAAAGCTAAAAGAACCTTGGATAAAATTTTCTATATTAGCATACTGTGATATTGTAATCTGGGGAAATAGATTGAATGTACCACATACTGGAGGATCCATTTCACATACAATTATGTAACATCCAGCAAGTCTTTTGTTTTAGGTCCTATTCTAAAAAATCGAGGTATATGATTGTTTTAAAGTGCTGCATGTATGATACATTTGACTGATTGCTGTAAATTTCAAAAGCAGATTTTTATTGCGACCTGTGCTCTTAAGGTGTTTTTAAAAGTCTTAATGAGAGTGTATTAAGCATCAAATGTTCAACTAGAATTATGTGACCAATTATATGCCTTTCTATCTTAATATAATGATGTATTTTCCAGAAAGCTTTCAGTGAAAATCAGGCAAATGAAGGAAAATTGGCAAAGGTCACATTGAATAAATGAGGCCAGAATTTGGTCTCTGCAGTTAGGAATCAGGGCAAGAACATCAATTTAATGTTTTGTTGGATTTTTTTACATTAAAAAAAAATTAAATAGATTGAACTAATAACTATAGCTGTTGGTTTCATAAACATTTTTCTAACAAAATAATAATTTTTTACTTTAATTGAATTTTAGAGGTTATGGATATCCTGCTAATAGAGTATGACTTTTTCATACAGGTTTTCTAAACTAAACATTTTACATTGAAACAGCAATCCCATGCCTACTACTTTACTTCCAAAACCATTTCACTTTAAAGTTTTTTCCTAATGTCTTTCCTGGGGAGATATCAGTTTGTTTAAACAGTCGTCTTCTAGATAGTGTCTATGTTGGGCACTGGAAAACAGCACTGCAGGGCTGGGAGCCTGTGGGTCTAGAATATACTTGCATGTTTTGCTGTAATGCAACTGACAGGTGGATTGGGCAGTCAGTTTTGGGATGGTCCAAAATCTATTGTCTTGTCTTATTGGTCAGTTACAACAGAGGAATCAAGGTCTGTTTAGTATCAAAATCACCCTTGCCCTCAGGTCAGAGTAGGACATCATGATCTATCTCACGGATGGCTAAAGGACTTACTACACTCTGCTTTCCAGGGTTTGTACTAATGTGAATCTTTTGCTTTGCAAAGAAAAAAGTGCCTGGAAATGGAGCTCAAAAATATTTATGTTGCTTGCCTTTATCTTTTACCTCAGACCTACTCAGACTGTCAAGTTTTCTAGGTGAATTAATGCACTATTAAGTGTAATTGATACTGTGTGCAGTCACACAATTTCTTGGACTTTTAACTTTGGTTCATTGTTCAGAAAAACCCATCTCATAATGCTGGAGTGAAAGGTTGAGACTTCAGTGTGTTACGAGTACCTTCTATACTGCCAAATATTGTGATGTATAGAAAGCACAGTTAGTAGAGTTAGGCTGCCATGGACAGCAAGGAAACATGCATTCAAAACAGTTCATCAGTCTGAGAAAATACTTGGCACTCGTTTGTAGAAAAGCATTTTAATTTTTCGTTCAAGCATTTGTAGAAAAGCTTTTTAACTATTTTCCCTGTGGGCCTGGCGGAAAAGGACTGGTAGATAATACTTCATCTTCCATTTTGCTGAGCCAAGTACAGGGGAAGTTGGCCAGGATTTCTCAGTTGCTGCACGCCATAAAGGAGAGACCAGGAGGAGACATGTTTTATCACTTCATTTGTCTGCTTTGGAAAGCAAATACCTATAGTAAAGATATGGGGAGTAAAGGGAGCTGATAATAAGCATCAACATCAGTTTGGTCTGGCTAAGTTATTTCTACATCCACTTCTTGCAGATTTTTGTGGTCCATGCCATCATTCTGGCACTTGAGAATAATAAGATGGAAACCCCACTATTTATTTGGTTATTAAGGCTGATAATGTTACATATTTAAAGGTTACTTTCAAATTACTGTGGCCTTTGTATTATTTTGTGCTGTTCTAGGTCAAGTAATGAAATATTATGAGTCATTATCAAATCTGATCTCCAAGTAGAACACAAATTGTGGGGGGTTGAGTAGAGCATGGATTTGACTCAAAGGTTGGAGATACGCAAATCCACTTACTTTTCCCAACTGCTTAATGCTTAGACAGAGCCTTAATAATCTAAGAGTTGAAAGAAGTTTGAATATGATATTCCTTTATCCAATAAATAATATGCACTCTTAGATTATATAAGTTTTCTATATGTTTAAAAATGGCACAGGAAAGAGACTCTTACTCCTTTGCTCCTAAAATATTTGTTTCTTGGCAGCAGTTGTCTGAATGTATAGCAGATGTACTAAATATAATCTGCCTATGATTTAATGCAGCACACATACAGAGAATAAAAATAACATTAATACGATTTGTATTTTTAATTAGGACCTTGGTGCAAGAGGAAGACTATTCTGTTTATGAATATAACCAGATATAATTTATTTTGTCATCACTACTTATTCAGTGATACAAATAGAACTCCTGAGTTTCCAGGGCTGTCTGTCTGGCAAAGTTTATATGACCCCAATTTGTGATGCAAGACTCCTGAAAAGAATGTCCTCACTAACATTTATTCTCTATTTGTGTTAACAGGAGGAATGCTTTTTGAATTTAGAAGCTCCTATTGCAAGAGTATGTGGCTATGACACTCCCTTCCCTCACATCTTTGAGCCTTTCTACATCCCAGACAAATGGAAATGCTATGATGCTCTTAGAAGAATGATTAACTACTGAGCAATAGTACAGGTGAGAAATAACAGCTTGTACTGACAGGTTACCTGCAAGGGTTCTGACAGGATTACTGCAAGGTTTGGGCCTATAGTACTACTTGTTTATTTAATTTATTTATTCATTATTAAATTATTCAACTAATTTATTATTTTATTTAATTATTTTTAATAAGATTTGCCTCTTACAGCTTTAGGCCTTCAGTCTTAAAGGCATCTGAATATTTTTGAGTATTGCCATTGAAATCAGTGTTTAAAATTAATTACCTTGCTTAATCAATTTAAAAATTAAGTGCCTTGAATCTTGAGAAGTGAAAAGAGTATAAAGTAAAGGGTGAAAAGAATACTTATGCAGAGAATATATTTTCATCTCTATTAGAATACTGAAGAGTTACTTCATAAGCAAACCACAGTGTTAAATTTTATAATTTTTCACTCCTCGGGGTGGCCTGTAATCCTGCAATGTACAAATAACACCAAATTTACTCTGAATATTGGCTCTGTATTGTAAACACACACAAACCATTGGAAATACATGAAGCATCTGTATTGTCTTACAGTTCTGTTGAAGTACTACTGTATAATATTTATTATAAAAATAATTTTTCTTTATGGTCTACAATGTAATTTGATCAAGCTTGAAGATTGCTGTTTGCAGAGCACAAAGACTGTGAAATAATACATATTCCTGTGTCTGTTACAGTCTGTAACATCTTTTGTTTCATTATAATATTATACCAAGTAACATTTGACTCTGGGGTGGGCTGATGAGGATTTAGAATTGTGCTGTGGAAGAACTTCTGGTGCGTAATAACCAAAGTTTAACAGTTTAGAAAATGTGTTAACACAATGTATTCTGTGCTTCCTTTAACTGAACAAAGTAACTGAGTTTTTGAGATACAGTCTTGATGGATCTTGTATGTGGGAAATGAAAATAAAACAACAGAAACTGTAATGGACAGGCAAGGGATTTTTAGCTGTTGACACCAAAGACAGGGGGGCCAAGGTGGGCCCTAAATGAGGGGTGCCATCTTCTGTCTGTTTTACCTCTACATTAAACTGAATTAAATTTAGAGCCATGGATAGAAGGTTACCAATACCATAATGTAATTTCCTTTATATGCAGAGTAACTTTCGGGAGACTTTTTGGCATTCCACTCTGTTTGTTTCCCTCAATAGCAGACAGTGGAGTTTCTGTATGAGAAATGGGATTGCTACCATTGATGCACTGTCTCCAAAAAATAATGTAGTTCTACTTTTCTCAAAAATCACTTGTTACTGACAAACCAGAGCATTTCATAGAATCACAAAATATGCTGAATTGGAAGGGAGCCATGAGGATCATTGGGTCCAACTCCTGGCCCTGTGGAAGACATCCCAAGAGTCCCATCATGTGCCTGAGATTGTTGTCCAAATGCTTCTTGATCTCTGTCACGCTTGGTGCTGTGACCACTTCCCTAAGGTTTCTGTTCCAATGCCCAGCCACCCTCTGGGTGAAGAACCTTTTCCTGATATCCAACCTAAACCTCCCTGACTCAGCTTCATGCTGTTTCCTTTAGTCCTGCCTTATCATGAGAGTGAAGAGATCAGTGCCTCCCCCTCCTCTTCCCCTCACAAGGAAGCTGTAACTGCACTGAGGTTTCCCCTCAGTCTCTTCCAGGCTGAACAGACCCAAGAGCCCTCAGCTGCTCCTCACACAGCTTCCCCTCAAGGCCCTTCCCCATCTTTTTGCCCTCCTTGGACACTCTCTAACAGTTTAATGTCTTTCTTACATTGTGGTGCCCAGAACTGCCCCCAGCACTGGAGGTGAGGCTGCCCCAGTGCAGAGCAGAGCAGGACAATCCCCTCCCTTGCCCAGCTGGCTGTGCAGTTCTTAGTGCACCTCATTTCCTTGGAATTAAAAGTAAAGCTGTTTTCTGACTGTTATATTTTTTGTAGAATATGTAATCAGTGTTCTTCTTTTTATAACAGTTGTCCTTACCTTTGATCTGGGTTTGGCACCTCTGTAGCAAAGTCAGGGTATCTTACCTAAGGAGAATGGTTTGGCTGTATCTGTTCCTTGAGGCGAGTTACTGGCTCATGCTAGATAGCCTCTGATTTGTTCCTTTTCAGAGGAAACCAAAGGACCAAATGCTGTTACCTCTGTAAGAAAAGGGAGACAAACTGAGGGCATTTGGTGGTTTGGAGACTTAGTTAACTCCCTGTTCCTCTATAGGATGGTAAAGTGAGGGAGGTATGAGCTGAAAAAATGGGTTCTGAGATTGCATCGAATTTGTGCACAACCCAGTTTCAACACTGGAAATCCATACTAAACCTGGTCTAAAAGATTTGCCTGGATTTAGCATATCAAGGAGCAGGTTTATTAGAGGTTGTCTGAAAAACAGTGTCAAGATACAGAAAACTCTGCCTTCTGCTTTGTCTAACAAAACATCCAGATGTTGGGGTCCACAGCACCATATCTTTTGGTTGGTGTGACTAGATGTTAGTGTCACAGAATAAGCTGCTCAAAGTTTTTCTATGTTTTTCTATGAGAAGCATTAATGTGTCTTGTTGTAAGGCACGTTTCAGGGGAGTATTCCCTTATTTTTCTGTCTGCTATACATTGGTCTTACATACTTGACACAGCAGTTGCAACAGACCTCCATTCTGCTGTCAACTCCACAGAGCTTGCCTGTAAGGTAGCTCACTTATGTTTCTAAGAAATTGAAGGATTGCTTTACATTTGCTTATTTTTGTACTCGTGGTAACATTTGTTACTTGCCATTGGTACAGAATGATGAAGTTATGTGTTCCAAACCATCTCATGTGTTGTTCTAAGAAACGGTTATACAGTTTGTGTGGATTTGAGCACAGCCAGTCCTTCTGGATGTTAGAGGGTTGGGCCCCTTCCTGTCCTACTGTTGGAGAGACAGGGCATCTAGGAGTTCCCTGTGGTGAAGAGAGGTGTAGGGTTGGCTTTTGAGTTACAGAAATGGTCAAGCTGGTGTTGTGGTTTAACTCCAGCTGGCAACTCAGCCCCACACAGCCTCTTATTTCCCCCCAGAGGGATACGGGAGGGAGAACTGGAAGAGTAAAAACATCTGGGTACTGTGGTTAATAATTTCTTAAGTTAGCATTATTATTTTAGTGTACATTAAGTTTTGTTCAGCCTATGTTGACAGCATCTCACACACAGGTAGTTGCTTATCTTGAGTTTGTCAGTACAGATGGATTTCCTGCGTAAAGACAGTGTTTGTTAATGTCTCCTGTGTACCTCACCAACGAGGCAAGAGCAAAGTCTCTCTCTTTCAGCAGCTCCTCAGTTATTAAAATTTGTAGCTATATTAGGTATATGAGAAATAGCTTCCAGGTAGGCAGCTGTGTTCCAGATAACTCTCTGTAGCTGGAAAACAGATAAAGATTAAAAAAGCAGTGAGATTAGGATGGATATACATTTCCAGGGTAAATGGAACAGTCTCTGGCTGTTTGAGGAGGGAAAAAATCCTTAAAAGAAGAAACAGAAGATAGCCATGAAACCGAAGAAAATAGTGAGAAGTTTTATAAAATATGCTCTTGTTCACAAATACATTGAAGGCTGACTATAGCATCGAAATGGCAGGTATTTAAATGCTTTTCTGTTATATTTTGCAGCTTTTACTACCACATTTGCATATTTTGTTTTCTTGTCAAATTCTGAATTTTAAAGCTAGGTTACACTTTACCTTCATGAGAGCGTGCGTGTTCATGGAGAGCCATTGTTACTGTTACAAACTTAGTCTCTAAAAATGCAGCACACTGAACTTCATTGCAAAACTATTTTATGAGAACTTTAATCTTGGTGCTTAAAGTTTAGGTGAAGTTTGGGGATCTTAGAGGGCTGATTTAAATTTATTTTTCTTTCCAAACATGCAGTTGAAATTGGTTGTGCTGGGAAACAGGAAGGGACCTGGAAGGTGCTTTAGTTAGTAATTGTGTCTTCCTTGCACTCCGCACTGTTTGGCAGGGCTTCATACAGGTTAGCTTGAGGACAACTGTACTTCCTCTCCCTGTTTGGTAAATAAGATATAAGAGACTGTGCAAGATCTTTTTAATCTGATACTAACAACCAGTTTCTTTCAATACATAAATCACAAATGTGGCAGATGAGACTGCCTGCTTAATAAGAGCGATTTGTAACCCACTAGAATTAACAACCTCCAGAAACTTGAGTAGGACACAACATTCCTGATTTATAATATTTTCCTTCTGGATGACAAAAATCATACAGGTGGTCAGTGAATCATGTCTTACTTACAATAAGGGAGTAGTCCACATATAAGATACCACTCTACTAGAGCTATGAGTTAGACTGTTAGTGTGGCTGCTGCAAATCTGTACTTGCATTCAGACATTGCTGAGAACTCATGCAAGATCAATAATGAAATTATCTTTTAAAAAAATCCCTGTAAATAGAAAAGGTGTTGACTATAGTTTCTTTACCAGACCCCTCTTCTCTGCAATAGTAGAGTGATAGTCTATCTAGTAGAAAAAATACAAAACATTTAATGCTTAACATTCTAGAGTAGGAGGGAAGGTAGTTCATCATAATTTTCTTTGAGTAAATGGCAATAATTAGTGGTGTGCTGACTCTAGGTATCATTTGCAGCATTTCCAATTTCTGTGGGTCTACCCTGGTAGCTTTAAAGACATGAAATAGTATTTAATACAAAATCAGTAAGTAATTGATAGTAATTTTTTTTAGTTCATACACCTTGAAGTTAAGACATTATGAATTTAAGAACTAAGATTACCTTGGAGTGTGCTGTTTAATGTGCAGATATTAGTTTCAGTCTTCAGATTTATAACTTATTTTGTCATCTTTTTCTGCAGAGAGGAGAAGAACAACAGAGAAATACAGAAGCTGCCTTCAAAACTCTTGACATTTTAATCAGATCTTTTGGGTTTTGAATTTACATAGCAGACTTTTTTTTTAACTCAGCTATCCTGAGTGTTCATCTTGGCTATTCTTCAGCAAGTTCAAATTTTCCTTAATTATGAAATCAGTGATGGGCAGGTGATTGTTACAGTAAGTACTTTCAGATGTATTCAAAGATATTCCAGATGTTGAATGAAAATTGCACATTGCCATACTTCACTAGGTTACATCTAGACTTCTCTGTGTAAATATTAGAAGCAGAATTTTATTCAATAAAATATGTTATGCTCATGTAGTCTCTTCGTTTTGCTATTGTTTTGGAAGAACCCAAAGAAGTTATTTGAATGGGACTGTTTTCAACACAATAAACCTTACACAGCCAGACCAACTTGTGTGATAGAGACCTGCTTTAACTGGTGGCATCAGTGTTTTACTTGAGTGGCTTCATGCAAAATAGTCCCTAATACTGATTTCCCTTTCTGCCAGGGGAAATCCATTTTTCTTGAGCGGGAGGAGAGCTTTTTTTTTGCTTTTTGCTCTGAGTGAGAGGCTTAATTGGTACATCTTTGCTGCAATATCCTTCCTTCTAGAATTGGAATGTGTTTGCTACTAAGCAGCTGTGCAAAAAGAAATTCCTCTTCTTTTTGCCTGCTTTGCTCTCTGTACAAATCAGTCTCATGCTGCATTGCTTCTTACCAAATAGAGGAAGGGCGAGATGGATGGCTGTAGCCAGATAATCACATTTCTGTGATTATTTGGGGTGGTCTTTCTGAGAGAAAGAAGAATACCTTTTTACACAAACCTGCTCAGGACAATCCTCAAGGTGACAGGTGAAACGCACCAGGGAGGAACTTGAGGAGGATAATTTCACATTCAGTATCAGTGGATCTATGGAAAGTGCTAAACTGTTATCTTTTCAGGTTTTACCATCTTACCAGGTGTAAGATTCTGTCTTCACAGTTTGTGCAGTCCCTAAAGAATTTCACCTGATAATGAAGCTAGTTCTTAATGTATCCAATCAAAATGAGATTGTTGTCAAATTGTGTAAGTCTCCTGTAAATGCTATGTATAGAACTTGTTTATTGTCTGAAATAAGATAGGTGCATTACATACTTTATATTTTCTTCTGCTGGATGGAAACTATTTTGGTCATATGAAGAAAAACAGTTTTAAAAATTATTTCTGTCTTTGTAAAACATTAATAGATATTTTAGTAACTGTCTCCTAAAAATGTACTGTTACTGTATTTCAAAGCATATAAAATAGATGCAATTATAGTAATGCCTTAGTAAAATGTACTTTGGTGATTAATAGCCTTAAAAAAATATACTTTCTATTTACAGTTTTCACAGAAAAAAGTGATTTCTAATGTAGTGCAAAGCTTAAATTAAAATTTCCTGTATTGATATATGAAATAATATATTTCTTAATAAACATGTAGAAAATATTTGCTCTTAATGTGGACTGCTACAATCTGGTTGAGGGGCAGGTTTTGTGTTTTCGGTGACTGGTGGTGTGTTGGTTTTAATAGTATAAAAATTATTCCTTTCTCCTCTGTTTTGGGTATTAGAATATTTTTCCCTGGCAAACATGGATTAATGTTTTAAAATAGGTGCTGCCTCCAAAAGCCTGCCTAGATGGCAGTATTCACTCATATAACCTGTGCTCAAGGATGGAGGCTGTTTTAAGTTCGTGCTATGGAAAAATGTCTTACAGTGCTAAACTGGATGGGAAGGTGTATGCTGGTACATACAAATAACTGTTTCTTATTAAGTTTCCTAATAATAAAATCCAAAGACAAGTCATATTTTCTGGGTTTTAACCACTTAGGTCTCCTAATTTTATTCTCAGATTTAACCTGGGGGATGGTTGTTTCACTCTAAGTAACTCCTAAAGGAAAAATCGTGTCACTACTCCTTGCTGATAGTCCAGAAAATTAGTAATCTATCTAGCCATGCTCATTGAACACCAATTGCTGAAAATACTTACGGTACAAAGTTTATTGCTGGGTCCTGATATCTTCACTGAAAGGTTTTCAAGTATTGGAACAGCTCCAGGGAAATGGGGGAGTCACCATGCCTGGAGGTTTTTAAAAGGTGTGTAGCTTTGACATTAGGAGTATGGTTTAGTGGTGGACTTGGTTGTGGCAGGTTAGTGGTTGAACTGGGATGATCTTAGAGGTCTTTTCCAGCCTAAATTATTCTATTATTCTAGACCTACAGAATAAAAGACCTACACAGCCTTCCTGGGACCCCAGATTTATTAACTACAGATGAAAGACTTGTATCCTCTTCTGTCATCTAGCTCAGTTAAGACTGTATATCCATAACAACCTCACAGTAATAAACAGTGCGCTGATTATATAAAAATTGGACTTAAATCATTAGAGGTATTCTTCCTCGTGCAAGTGCATGTGTTTGTAAGAGGATTAGCCAGTAGTACATTCTCACTGCAGTAGGCAAGAGCCTTGACACAATGACCTTCTGCTCCTATGGTCTGATAATCAATTCTGAGCCCATTAATCTTTCCAGACAGATTTCTTGCTCCCTTAGCTAAAACCTGGTGTTCCTGGTGCACTGGTATACTGCAGAAGCTCTGTTCTAGCCACATAACTTCAGAGGCAGCAACTGAAAGGAATCCATTCAGCAAGCTGGCAGAGATTGTTATCACAGCAGCTCATGGGGTTCAGTGAGCATTATATGTTCATAACAAAATAAGCTGACACAGTCTGTAAGCTCTGCCAGATTTCAGCAGACCTGAAATAAGGATGCAATTCTTTTGTAGCTCTTTTTCAGCTTAGCTGCTCTGCAAGATACACATTGATTAGATATGGGAGGGCTACAGCTGACTTCAGTATAAAACATGATTTTTAGAACTTGGTTCTGCTGCTTGTGCTTTGGCATCGAGTACCATTTGAGACACCCTGGGGTATCCTGCATGGTCTCCATGTCCCAGCTGCTGCTTCCATAGGTCCTATGTGGTATCTGCCAACCTCATGTGTATCTTAGTGCCTCAGGGCATCTCAAATAGCATAGATACTGGCATTCAGGCATTTAAATGGAGCCCTTTGTTTTCTAGAACTTTGGATAGCTGGTGTCTGACTATTTTTCTGTGAGCTTGCATAAAATGCCAGCACTGAGATTGGTCCAGTCCTTGATTTTCCAGGTAAATTGCTCAAATCCTCAGTATGTACATAAGGTGGGATACATTATGTTGTGTGTGAAAGAAAGTATCATCTCCTAGGTGATGGGCTGTTGCTGCACTGGCCTGTTAGTTCCTCAAGGAGAATAATTTAAAGCAAAACCCCAACCTTGGAACTGTTACCTGGCTGGAGTTGGTTGCCATATGTCACAAGGTATCGGATGATTATCTGAAGGTAACTGGGCAAGGACCTAGTTCTATTTCAGCAAAACCATGAGCAACAGGAGTGAGTTAATGGGAGATGAGTTCCCTTGCTTTCTGTAGGCTCTGTGTGGGATTCAACTCAGGATTAAGCCACCTAAATGTGTCTGGATTTAGGTGTGTATGACTGAGCAGAGCAGTTGAGTTCCTTTAAGGTAATCTTGACTCATTCTGCAGGCTGAACTGACTCCACTGACTAGTTGTCTCTGCATGGTGCCACATTAGGTGCTGTAAGGTGTCCTGCCTGGCCCTCAGCTTCTTGTCTGGAAAGGTTCAGGTCTCCCATCAGTCCTTGGTCACACCTGCTGTACTCAAGGTACATCTTTCACCATGCTCGAAGTCATCCTGGGGCATCATTGCTAAATGTGTGGGCAGCAGGGTCTAATTCTCCAGTGGCTGTGGCTGCCATGGGATCACAGCCCAAAGATAGGCATTAGATTCTTAACTTCAGGCAAAATTACTCATTCTATGCTTTTGGCAGAAGGGATAGAATAGAGGGGAGGCACACAAAGTGTTTTGAGGATGCTGGGGCCATGCACTAAGTGGTGGAAGAAGCTGGGGGAGGATGGTCTGTCCTTCAGTCCAGCTGCTACAAGCAGCATTGGCCTAATCCATACTTAAGGTCATGTAAGTCATCCCCGGCCCCTAACAGAAAGAACTAAACCTCCTGATGAACAATACCAATTAATTTGATCAGCTGCCTATTTTCATATTTCAAGGGCAGCACTGAAGCAACCCCAGCCTTGATTTTATGTTACTTGCTTTGAAATTGCTTTATGGTCTTTGGTGATATTTTTAAACCCTATTTTTGTCTGCCAAAATAATTCTGCTACTCTAAGAGCAGAAACTAGTGTCTGGTCTTGCTCATGTAGGTCTGTGGCTGACTGTTCTACAGCTGACAGTAATGTGCCATCAGTGTCTCATAAGGCATCCCTGTTGATTCCTGTGTGTAATTAATTACTTTTATATGGTAATTAAATCATTCCTGTTTACTTGCACTCTGCTTGCAGCTGAGTACTTGCTGAAAAGAGAAATTGTTTGACTTGCCTGTGGTTGCTCTCTTGCAGCATTGGTGAGCTCTACCCTGCCTGAGCCACTGCTAGTTCCAGGCTTGAGTAGTCTCTGGCAGCTCTGAGGACTGACCCGGGCTGCAGGCGGGACTTTGCGGGTGCTGCAGCCCCTTCCCCTCTGCTGCCCTGCCAGTCTCAGCTGTGCTGGGGGCTCCAGGCAGCCCCTGCCGAGGCTGCGGCCGGCAAAGGGCGCTGTGGCTGTGCGGAGCTGTGCCCTCTGGCATCCCTCTGGTTTGGCGGGGGCAGCAGAGGGTGCAGAGCCCTGCCCTGTGAGAGCTGCGACAGCGGCACCGCTCCCAGGGACGGGCTCTGGCACGGCTGGACAGCACACCCAGGCAGGGCTCAGTGGCAGCTGCACAGGGGAGACATTAGAGATTGTGTTTCAGTGATGACCTGGGACCTGACAGGCGCTGTGTGACTCCAAGCCTGCCTGCATTTGCAGTGCACAGTGTTCCACATGCAGCTCGGCTGTCTCACACTTGTTGTTTGCTAGTGTAGGGGTTTGCAAGAAGGGGCAAACACAGATATGTTTAAAATTTTTGGATGGTTTGTGCAGGAGGTGCAGAGAAGGTGCTCCCAGCAGGACCCGTGGCTGTAACATAGTGCTGTATGCTTTTCTCTACCATCCAGCCTGCTGCAGGGTAGTGCCTCAAGTCCAAGCATAAGATGATTGAGATGTGTGTGTCACATAATAAGGCGTTTTGGCCTCAGGAATTTTCAAAGATGCCTCTCAAGAGTGGTGAGGCAGTGGAGGAACAAAGCGCAGCCTTGTTCAAGTGCTGCTCTGATGGTTTCATGGCATCTCTTGTTGTAACCTACTGATCCTGTGGTTTGTTCACAAAACAGAATTCAGCTTGGGAAGGAAAGTGTGAACAGGTTGGCATTCAAATGTTAATACATGGAGAACAAAAAGGACTAAGGACAAGCTTGTGTAAACGTAACTTAGTCCTCTCAAATGGTTTTTTGTCAGTCCGCCCGCCCATCTCTTCAGTAAAGTTTCCCCCCTCCCTTTTTGCCAACAACCTAGTTACTCCGTCAACTACAACACTTTTAAATGTTTGAAGTCATTTTTATCAGACTTTTTTTTTTAATAAAACCAAACTATTGTTCCTCATTTGCTGTGTTACAGTTGACTTAGAGGCCACTGAGTGGATGTTGAACAGTCTTACAGAGCAGAGCTGGTCTGAAGCCCTGGCCTCCTCCTTGGTCCTTCCCTTCCTGGCTTGGCCCCATGCCACAGCCAAGCCACAACTTTGCTGGGTGTTTTGCTGCCCCAGGCAGGGAGGCTGGGCCCTGGGAGGTCAGGGAGCGAGTACCAGAGCAGTGGTGGCTGCTGCTGCTGGGTGATGAAGAGTGAGAGGGAGAAGAGGTGTGAGTGAGGAAGGCATTAGCATTTTGTTGCAGGGTCATAGCCCTGCCTGTCCTCAGCCAGTGACTCCAGCCTTCCCAGGCTTCCCACTCCACCGCCAGTCCCAGCCTCAGTCCCTTGGGAGAGGGAGCCAGCCTGGGTGTCACAGACTGTGCATCTCTCCCTACCTGCGGTGCGTGCAGCCACCATGTCCCATCCCCATCCCTTCTTGTTCCTTCTCACCCAGGTGGAGGCAGCTTTGGTGACTTACAGCAATTTGCTGCTCAGGCTGTGAAACACCCACGCAGGCAGTGATCTGGGTGTTGTCATCTGCACAGCTTGAGCCTTTGGGAGATGACACCTTATCTAATTAGCTTTCAACGAAGAACATGTGATTCATCCTGTGTTATGAGCAGTGAAATCGCGGAGCATTTTGCTGTCAGCATCGCTAACCGAGCCTTGGCTTCCACAGTACTGCGGTTTAAGGGACACCCTGTGCAGATTTGTCTGGGTTTCTGTCATTGCCACACCAGCTCACTCCCCTCAGCTTCATCTGCCTCTGCTCTTGCAAAGCTGTTTTTGTGGCAGCACAGCAACTGCCTGCATTCATCCTGATGTTTTGGGAAGGAGGATGTTCAAGTTATTAATGCAGTTAAAATTATCTTGGTGGAGCATAGCCACAAAAGCAAACTGATGTTTGTGGTGTCTACAGACACACTGAAATTAGTGAGGCTGCTCTTGAATGAATCTGGCTCCATGAGATTGAAATTTAAAGTATCTTTCCCAATGAATTTGATTCATTTTATTTTTAAGGACAAGCAATACTTAGGTTAAAGTAATTTCCTTTAATTGTCCTGGTAACATGTATATCCATACATGAAACATATATCCATAAATGAAATCTTAAGATTCTTCAACTAAGTATTAAATATGGGGCTATCTATTAAGCAGGTTCCTTGGATTTATTTGCTTGTTTTTCAACCATGGGAAATAGTTAAATTCAAGTGAGATTTGTTCTTTTATTATTTGTGAAGCTCTTTAGTTCTTTTGTTAATTCTGATACTATGCTGAAAAATCTGCTTGGTAAGTATTGCTGCAGTCCTATTAAAAGAGCTGAGTTATGTCTGTGATTACTCCCCTTCACTGCTTGGGAATATGAAGACCTGATACTGTATCTGAGTGTCCTGGTTTTGGCTGGGATGGCGTTAATTTTCTTCACAAAGTAGCTGGTACAATGTGATGTTTTGAACTGAGAACAAAGATAATGTTGGTAACACCCTGATGTTTTGGGTTTTGCTCAGTAGTGCTGACCTTAATTCAAGGATTTTCCAGTTTGTCATGCTCTGCCAGTAGGAGACAAATGAGAAGGTGGTGGGGAGCAGGGCCAGGACAGCTGACCCAAACTAGCCAAAGGGATATTCCATACCATAGAGTGCCATGGCCAGTGTATAAACTGGGGGCAGTTGGCCAGGAGGATTGCTGCCTTGGGGATGGACTGGTGATGACTGGATTTAAACCACAACACTGAGAAATAAAGCCATGACTCCGCTGTCCTGTGTCCTGTACATCTGGAGGACATCTTGCTGCGTCATCACCAGGCCCTGGCCCTACCAGCCAGTGCAGCTGCAAGGCTTGTGCAGGACTGACCACCCCTCAGGACAGTCAGTCAGCAGCTGGTCACCAAGTGTGTTGTGCCTCTTGTTTCTCTTGGCTTTCATCTCTTTCTCTCCTTTCTAATATTACTATTACAATTATTTTATATTTTATTTTATTTTATATCTTATTTTATTTTATTTCAATTATTAAGCTTTTCTTACCTCAAACCACAAGCTTTACTTTTTTCTTCCCTATTCTCCTCCCCACTGGGGAGGTGGAGGGGAGGAGTGAGTGGCTGTGCAGTTCTTAGTTGCTGGCTGGATTTAAACCACAACACTGAGAAATAAAGCCATGACTCCACTGTCCTGTGTCCTGTACATCTGGAGGACATCAGATCTTGCTGCCTCATCACCAGGCCCTGGCCATACCAGCCAATGCAGCTGCAAGGCTTGTGCAGGACTGACCACCCCTCAGGACAGCCCTGCAGCTCAGGGAGGGTGCTGAGGGCTGGGTAGTGGCAGGAACATCAGATCAGAGATATTCCCATGTATCTCTGCATGTGAATAAATGGTTCAGGTCTGGGTCACCATCACCAGCTAAATGTTGTGCTCACTGAGGCTGAACAAAATTTCAGTCTCTGTTGACATCCTGTGCATCCTTACTGGCCTGCAGCTGTAAGCTCACTCTCTGCACAGTCCTGCATGCCAAGCCAGTCAGGCAGGAATATTCCAGGCTCTTATTTGCACATAAAACCCTCTTTTATTTCCAGGGCCGCTGAACTGTGTGGGTGGCAACCCTTTCAGCTTCCCCAGCCGGTCATTTCCTCTGCCCACACTGGAAACGATTTAGGTGTCCCTCTGCCTTGAGATGGATGCTCCTGACTTTGTAATTTGCAAGCCCCACCATGATGAGAGTGAAGTACAGAGCTCCCAAGGCAGTGTCCCAAAGCAGGGCTCAACCTTGGAGACTGAGAGTGAGCTCAGCTGGGCCAGTCTGGGACTGTTTAAATGCTCCTGGTTGGTTTGATCAAAAATTATTTGCAAGGAAAATCAGTGGGGTTGGCACCATCCACCTGGTGTACAAGTGCTTGAATTTTGGGCTGGTGGAGCAATGACTATTGTCTGTGCATGCATGTGTTACACACTTCAGTGAAGAGCATACTCAAGTATCAGTAGCTTGGAGGAAAAAAATCAACAGAACACTGTTCATGAGTTTTTAGGAGGCTGTCTATAGTGCAGCACTTGAGCTGTGTTCTATTATTTGAAATAAGATTTTCATAAACATCTCAGTTAAGAAATAAGAAAGTGACAAAATGTGGTGAAGATTATAAATTGTAAACTACAAAGTAAGCCCACATCTTGCAACAAAAGCTGCTTTATTCAGACAAGGAAGTGCACTTAGGCATAGCTTTAAATAGCATGCATCAGGAAAACTCTCAAATTCTATATAATTTCGCATAATTAAATGTAGGTATTTCATCCTACTACAATTTACTGCCTTGCCCCTTGTGCCTACAATGTTGATATTCATCATAGATTCGAGGAGTTTATTTCAGTGAGAGCTAACCCACACTTGCAGAGCCCAGATTATAATTATCCTCCTGCCAAGTGCCAGTCACGGTTCCTCTTTTGCCTGTCTGAGAGCTGCCAGAGCCAGCACCAGGCACAGAGGCATTCACGGCTGCAGGCGGATCCCTGAGCAAGCTCTGGCCCACCCCATCCCCATGTCTTCCTTCTGGACTCCTGTCTGCAAGGCTCCTCTGTTTTCCTTCTTGTTTTGCTCCTCTTAGTCCTAGGGTAAATGCAGCTCTGCCTTTTGGCTGCTGAGATCTGGGGAGGTGTCATGGTTTGACACAAAATCCCAGAAATCCACTTCCGGTCAAACCACGACAGGAGGTCTGGAGGAAGATGTTGTTTAAGGCAATATAAACAGTAGGAGAAACTCCTGGAAACCTTTTTGTCCTGTTATCTTCAAACCACTGAGAGCCCAGTGATGATGGCTGTGAGTTGGACATATGGACCATGGGACCAGGTCTGGTTTCTCTTAGACCTGAAAACTGTTGGGGTTTGATGCACGACCTGAGGGATGGGGTGTTAAGCATGAATCATAGAATCATAGAACTGGAAGGGAGCTTTAAATGTCATTAGTCCAACTTTCCTGCCATGGGCAGGCACACCTTCAACTATGTCAGGTTGTTTAGGACCCCATCAAGCCTGGCCTTGAACACTTCCAGGACCGGGGGCATCTACCATTGTCTCACCTCAGAGTAGAGGATTTCTTCCTAATATCTAATCTAAATTTGCCCTCTTTCAGTTTAAAGCCACTCCCCCTTATCCTATCACTACATGTCCTTGTAAAAAGCTCCTCTCCAGCTTTCTTGTTGCCTGCTTTAGTCATAGAAGGCTGCCATGAGGTTGTCCTGGAATCTCATCTTCAGGCTAAGCATCTCCAGCTCTCTCAGCCTGTGTTCACAGATGTGCTCCAGCCCTTTCATCACCTTTGTGGCCCTTGTCTGGACTCATTCCAAAGGGTCTGTGTGTTTCCTGTGTTGGGGACCCCAGAGCTTTGGATGCAGTGCTTCAGGTGGGGTGTCACAAGAGCAGAGCGGAGTGGCAGAATCACTTCCCTCAACCTCTTGGTCAGGCTGCTTTGGATGCAGCCCAGGATACAGCTGGCTTTTTGGGTTGCAAGCCCACGTAGAAATAAAAAGGCCAGTGAAAATGACATGAGAGTACAGGGGCTCCAGCTCTGTCCCACACCTGGGTAGAGCTTCCAGGCCATGAAAGAATGCAAACCTCCTCAAAGGTGGTGGTGGTGTGCTCAGGGATTTAAAAGGCTGTGACCAGAGTGCTGTCAGTTTGGCCAGAGCATTCCTGTCACACCTGGAAAGCCTTTCATGAGCAGTGACACAGATGTGCCTGTGTCTGCAGCACCTCTTGTTTTTGTGGCTGACAGGCAGGGCCTTGCACTGAGCAGGCAGGCAACCCCATGGCACAGTGCCAGGAGCAGGAGCAGCTCTGCTCTGCCACAGAGCTGGGAACAAAAGGCTGTTGCCCAGTCCAAGCTGCAGGCCCTGGATTATGTGCTGTTGTGGGTGAAATTCCACTGGAATATTGTGACACATGCAGTGAGCAGGATGAGATCCTCACCTACTTCCTCAGCTAGCAGTCCTCTCAGGGGAAAGCACCAGGAAACAGCTGAGGAGCTTCTCCTTCAGCACTGTCAGCATAATCACATTAAAAACTACCTCATCACTGGCATTTCTAGTGGAACTAACTTTACCTCAGTATTGTCAGTAAACACTGTATACTGCTTTATGCCTTTATTATATATACTCAGCCTAGTATATGCTATTAGACTGACTGTATTTTTTGCTGTGATGGAATTTGTGCATGTATTACCAAAATTCAGTTTTAATCCTTTGCTTCCCCTATCCTTGCCTATTGTTGTTTTCCTTGTCTGCATTGTTGAAAGGGATAAAATGACCAAGAGGCATCTTTGGTGTTTCATGTGGAGAACATCTAAAACTGGCCAGCAATGTACTAAATCAGTTCTCTAATGTGGATTTGATGAACAGATCTCTGATTAAAAGAAGGAGAATTGAGGAGAATTTCTTAATTTCTCTTGAATATGCCTGAATGCAACACCTCCCCCACCCCCATTTTTTTCCACGTATTTTTTTTCTTTTCTAAATGTTTTTTAACTATTCCTTTTACTTGTATGGAAAAAAAAAACAACCAAAAAACAAACAAACAAACAAAACAACAACAACAACAACAAAAACCCCCAAAAAAAAAAAAACCAAACCAAAACAAAAAAAAACCACCAAAGAACAAAGAAACCCCCCACCTGAGTGAAAAGTACTGATTTTCTGCCAGTGTGTTATATGCCAGAAGTTCACACAGGTAAGTATATTGAAAAAGAGGGATTATGCTTTCGTTTGTTTGCTAAGATCTGGTTTTAGCTCCAGAGACTTAAGGCAGGGCTTGTAGCAGTGGTAGCTAAAAATACTTCCATGAATATGTAAGATTTCTGAATTGACACAATTTCTTTAACAGGAAAACCTGCTTAAACAAAGTCCTTGATTTATTTTTTTCTCAACCCCACCTCTCAGACTTGGCCACCTTCAGTCTGCAACACAGGTACAGCTAGAGATGATGAAAAACATGCAAGAAAGTGTGATGGGGGTTAGCTTGCCTGTTTAGCCATTCCCTAAGCAGCACTGGCCAGGCTTTCAGGGAGAGATTACCACATCCATACATTTCTATTTTTACATCCTGTAGCAAACATGTTATTACCACTGAACTGAGCAGGGCCTGCTGAGAAATGAAACTGTGGGCATTGCCTCACACACACCAAAGGAAGGCAGTGCCACCAGCCCAGCCAGGGGGGTTTACAGCGCGTCAAGTCTGGAAGCAGTGGTGGGGATGGGATGGAATGGGATGGGATGGATGGGATGGGATGGGATGGGATGGGATGGGATTGAATAAGATGGGATGAAATGAAATGAAATGAAATGAAATGAAATGAAACAAAATGAAATGAGGATGCTCAGTCCAGAGGATCTTGCTATTTGCTCAACCCCAAGGGAGCCTCAGCCTCCCCCTGCCCTAGCTGCCCTTCTTGGAACAGGAAGGGTTCCAGGGTGAAAACCAGATCTGGTTCCTTATTTTCCATGGGATGGGAAATGGGATGGACCCAAACCTGGATCTTTGTGGCTTTGCAGATGAGAAATAACCTTTGGAGCCCTTTGTAAGTTTTCTATTTTGCAAGTAGTCCACAGGTCAGAGGTTTGACTGCACAATTCAGCTAGGAGGATTAAAGATGGGCTTCCAAAATAATAATCATAAATAAACCCCCAGAATTTTTTTTCTATTGTATGGACATGCCAAAAGATACAGGAAATCCATGGATAGACGGCTTGAAATTTTGGCATATCCTGTAAACTTAATAAATGAAACGAAATGAAACGAAATGAAATGAAATGAAATGAAATGAAACGAAATGAAACAAAATGAAATGAGGATGCTCAGTCCAGAGGATCTTGCTATTTGCTCAACCCCAAGGGAGCCTCAGCCTCCCCCTGCCCTAGCTGCCCTTTCCTGGAACAGGAAGGGTTCCAGGGTGAAAACCAGATCTGGTTCCTTATTTTCCATGTCCTTAAGGGAAAGCTGTAGGCTGGCACCTGGACCCAAACCTGGCATCTTTGTGGCTTTGCAGAGAGAAATAACCTTTGTCAAGCCCTTTGTAAGTTTTCTATTTTGCAAGTAGTCCACAGGTCAGAGGTTTGACTGCACAATTCAGCTAGGAGGATTAAAGTCTTGGATGCACTACTGAGCTTCCAAAATAATAATCATAAATAAACCCCCCCAGAATTTTTTCTATTGTATGGACATGCCAAAAGATACAGGAAATCCATGGATAGACAGCTTTTTCATTTTGGCATATCCTGTAAGCTTAATACATTTGCTGAAAAGTCCTTTTTCAAGCAGTATTCATGCCAAGAATTCCCTTCTGAAGCTCACAAAATATCTGAAGGAATTAAAAAATCCGTGTTCAATACCTGTATGGCTTCCAGTTATAATAAAGTTGGTCATGTGGCAGATATGATTGGCCTGATCTTTTGTAGCATTTTGGGTGTGTTTACATATTTGAAGTTTTCTAATTCAGACCCCTGTGCCAGAAACACGTAGCAACCTTTTCATGCTGAAATCTTTTGAAGTATTATTTTTCACTGTGTTCTCCCACAATCCCACTTTGCATTCTGATACAAAGTGAGAAAACCAATAAATGAAAGGTAAAGCTGCTTTTCCAGGCATGACCTTCACTTCAAGTGTTTGCTGGGGTGAGCTATTCTGTACAAACCGTGTGGGTTTTGCTCTTCAGATCTCCTCTGGGCAAAATCGTGAGTGTGGAAGCGTGGTGCGAGTTAACAACGCCATGGTCGGTCCCAGAGGGGCATCTTCTGGATGAGGGGCATCTCTGGAGAGGCTGTGGCTTGGCCAGGCCCGAGGCACACGTGCTAACTGCAGTAATAACAGCTGGGAATGCCTGGGTTACCTGCTTGATGTGTGGAGCCCGACGATGAATGGTGTTCCTGAGGAGTCAGTGTTGGGATCAGCGCTGTGGAGCATCTCTGTTGGCAGTGTGGACACTGGGATTGGGTACAGCCTCAGCAATTTTCCTAACAAGACCAAGCTATGTGGGGATGCTGACTTGCTGGAGGGAGGGGATGTGATCCAGAGGTTCCGTGACAGGCCTGAAGGTGAGCCCATGTCAACCTCAGCAAGCTGAAATTCAGCAAGGCCAGGGGGAGGGTCCTGCACAGGTGTGAGGCAACGTTTACAGGCTGGGGAGAGAATGGATTGATAAAAGCTCTTAGAAAAAAGACTTGGTAGTATGTCTTGACAAGAAGCTAGACATAGAACTGCTAGTGTTGGAAAAGACCTCTAAGATCATTGAGTCCAACCATTAACCCTATACCAGCATGTTAGCACAAAACCATAACTCTAGGTGCCACATCCACAGTTTTTGAACATTTTTCATGATAGTGGTTCAACCACTTCCCTGGAAAACATTTTTCAATGTCTGGCCACCCTTTTGGTAAATGCATTTTTCCTAATATCCAACTTAAATCTCCCACAGCTTGAGACTATTTCTTCTTGTCCAATTGCTTGTTATTTGGTAGAGGAGACTGACCCCCACATGGCTACCACCTCCTTTCAGGGAGTTGAAGAGAGTGAGAAGGTCTCCCCTGAGCCTCTTTTTTCCCAGACTAAACACCCCCAGCTCCCTCAGGCATCCCTTTCAAGACTTGTGTGCCAGACCCTTCCCCAGCTCCACTGCCCTCCTCTGGGCACGCTCCAGCACCTCAATGTCATTTTTGTAGTGAGTGACCCAAAACTAAACACAAGATGTGAGTGCTAAGTACCAGTGCTAAGTACAATCAGTGCCCTGGTCCTGCTGGCTGTTGCTGATGCAGGCCAGGATGCCATTGGCCTTCTCGGCCTCCTGGGCACCCTGAAGCTCAGAATGGGCCAACAACGTGCACTTGCAACTCTAAATGCCAGCTGCATCCTGGGCTGCATCAAAAGCAATGCGGCCATCAGGATGAGGGAGGTGACTCTGCCCTGCTGCTCCTCCCTGGGGAGGCCCCACCTGGAGTGCTGCATCCAGCTCTGGGGTCTCAAGAAGGATATGGCATTGTTGGAAAGAGTCCAGAGGGCCATGAAGATGCTCACAGGACTGGAGCACCTCTCCTATGAATACAGTCTGAGAGATCTGTGGTTTTTTAGCCTGGAGAAGAGGAGACTCTGGGGAGGCCTTATAGAAGCCTTTCCATACCTAAAGGGGGCCTACAACAGAGCTGGAGAGGGACTTTTTTCAAGGGCATGTAGTGATAGAACAAGGGGTAATGCCTTTAAACTTAAAAAAGGTGAGTTTAGATTAGATTTTGGGAATAAATTCTTTACTACTGGATTGGTGAAGCATTAGAAGAGGTTGCCCAGGGAGGTGGTAGATCCCCCATCCCTGGAAGTGTTCAAGGTCAGGTTGGCCTGGGCCTTGAGCAACCTGGTCTAGTTGAAGGCTGTGGCAGGGAAATTTGAACTAGGATGTCTTCAAGGTTCCTTCTGAACCAAACCATTCAATGATTAATTGGAGTTTGGTCTTCAGCCAGCAAGAAAAGCTTGGCTCTATGGGAAGGGACAGTGCCTGATGATGGGGGTAGATGGGAAGGCTTTGGAGACGGGAGGTTGTGTACGGCCTAAACACAGATGGTGACAAAGGCTCAAGAAATTGCACTGGGGAACCTGGGCCAACCATTACCCTTAAAGTCTTGGTAATAATCCCCTCACAGTAGCAGTGGTTTGCAGAGACCCCAGTGAAGATCATAGCACCTGGGGGATGTTAGAAGAAACAGAAGAAACAAAACTGCAGCTCTATGTCAACAGTGAACATGGCGTAAAACCAGCCAGCTACTATAAGGTAACATCAGGAATTGGACAAAGGTGATGGTAATCACCTTTTTTGTTTGGGCGAAAGGGATGCCTTGAGCAGGAGCCCTGGGGTGGTGCCAGCTTTGGCAGGAGCCCTGGGTGTGTGGGTGAGTTGACACCTTGTAGCACCTACTCCTGGCATGCAGACAGAAGTGCAGCACCTGACATGGCAGAAAAGCCTGGAAAATTCTCATTTGTTTTTCACTGGGGAAAAAGAGTGGGTGCAGCTCAACAAGAGACAGTAAAGGCCAGTAGTGCTGAGAAATGCCAGAGGAAAGATCAAGGAGAGAAGCTGGCAAAAACCTTTCAACAGGTAAAACAGTAAAACAGTGACATATTCTTCTTCCTGGGGAAAAACAAATACGTGTGGTAAGAGTTAAAGTCATTCACACATTCTTATGATGTTGACAGGGAATAAGAGTTAAGAGAACATACTGGGTTATGGGTCTGGAAATGTCTGAGAGAGCTGGATCACAGCCAGTGAGCTATGGTAGGAAAGATCATTAGATCAGGAAGATACTGAAGTGGAAAGCTGGCAGGGTCCTGTGGCTATCGGAGGTCCAGAAAATGCTTGGGAAGACAAATCAGGGATGTCCAAGAGCATTGTGTCAACAAAACATTAGCAGGGACCTAAATGAGATGAAGATCATCTGGGAAGAAGTAGATGAAGGGACCAATGTCTGCGGTTTTGGAGAAATCCTCTGCTGGGTTTATGAGTCACAGAGACCAAAACCAGATAGAAACAAGAACAGGGCAGGCAGAGTTATGGCCTGCTGGGTCTGGGAATGAACCACTAATTTATTCTGCATGTACTGTACTGCTGATTCTCTCCATATTTGAATTAAAAAATAGGGGGTTTTACACCCAGAAAAATGAGTAACACTTGTGAGTTTAATTCATACCACTTGCATCACTGCTTCTGTGAATCTGGTGGCCATCAATTTTAGCGTACGTGGGAACCTCAGGCTGTTCTCTTGCTTTAATTTCATCTATTTACTACACTTATGGTGGGACACTGGAAGGGGTGATGATCATTGCAAAACTAAGTTGTTTTTGCTGTATCCCACTGCTTTCAGCTCCAGCTACTTTCCTTTCCCATGAAGCCACTGACTACTGCATGCAGAACTTAATGTCCCAGAGCAATAGCTGGAGAGGTGACAGCTGTCACGCACCCCTGGCCAGATGTGTGCACATGGCTGCATCTGCATCTGTAACCAAATGGGACGCAGCAAGTTATGGACTGTGGTTTTTACAATGCACTCTGTTTGCTTGGAGCCTGGCTGAGGGCAAACTGTTTCTGTCACATTCCTGAGAGTATGGAGAAACATTTCTGAGGACCTTTTACGGGGTGTTACTGAAGGCCACCATAACACAGTAATTCAAATATGTGACACCAAGTATTTCTCTGTCCCTAATAGCCTTGTGGTGCTCGGGGATTGGGATGCCAGCATGACTGATGGATCTGGTGTTTTCCATTTGCTCTTGATGCTCATTGACTTGCAGGGGAAAGTCCTTGATGTGCTAGTTTTTTCCTCCTGTTTGTGTAGATAGTGGCATATCACATTGTGCAATTGAAATTTCTAATAACGGCAACAAGAATGGTAAGCCTGCAGTCCAGTTGGAAAGACGAGTGGAAAAAGCAGTACTGGTGATGTATCTGGGTTCAGTTTCTACAGCTCTAGCTGACAAATTCAGGATTTCACCCAGTAGACAGAACAGAAAGCCTTGCTATGACTTCTTTTACCTACAGAAAAGATTGGATCTGTTTTTTCCTAAATGAAACTTTGATGCAGTCAGTCATGAGATGTTCTTTTTTACTGTAGTCTCAGAAATATATGGCACATGGTTCCATCACACAGCATTTCAAACAGCTCATCTGAAGAGTGGATGTTTACTAAATGAGGTAGTTTCCTTTTCAATTGTCATTCCAGAGCAATGCTAAGAATGCAGGCAAAAAATGCTGTGACATAAAACTTGGACTGACTTAAAAATAAGTTCTAAATTTGTTTTCTGCATAATCACCTCTGCTTAGAGGTAGACATCTTTTTTTCCAAAATGCTGATGGCAGTTTGGAGACCACAATGCATCTCTTCACAAGTGCAGTAAACTTCTGGCCCACACCTTCCCAGAGTCTCTCCTGTCACTTCCTTGTGCAAATCCCATCAAAGATGCCTGTAGCTCACCAAAGAGCTCAATTTTGGTTATGTTTCTATAGTCATACAAGAGGCACAGGATATGTACCTCTCTAAGCACCCTTATTTTTTTCCATATCAAAAACACTTGTTCCCTTGTTCAGATCAAAGACACTTCTCAGTGTTAGAAGTTTCTTAAAATGAAGAACTAAGCTGAACAATTACAGCACTCCTGCTCGATACCTCTATCAAAGGATACCTTGGCATGCTCATTACGTTTTGCTTTATGCTCTGCTGAGTTTATGTTTGTTGTCTTTTAATCCCAGAAGAACAGGAAGGCTGCCACTGGACACCCCAGAATATTTGGTATTCCTGTTGCTGTACAGATATTTTCTTAATTTTGTTTTTAAGGCTTCATAAAGTCCTTGTGTACATATTCCAGAAGGTTATGGCAGGTATTTAAAATTGGACTATAATTATATTAATGAAAATTATATTAATGAATTATTAAATGAAATGAAATTATATTAATTAAATTAATTATTAAATGAAAATTATAATAATGAAAAAAAGACTAATTGCCCAACCAGCTGGATGCAGCAGGGATGGGGAGCTTCAGGGAACTGTTTCTTATTGCATTTGTATTCCTTGGAGTATTTGCCTCTATGCTCTAGAAATTGCCCTGGGTGTCAGGCCATGTGCACTTCAGAAGCACAAGACTGTCCTTTGCTAATTAGTCAGAAGACTATGATAACATTGGCTAGAGAAAAAAACAAAAGCAAGTGGGGCTGCCTCTCTTGGCTGTCTTGTCCTCTTCAGTGATACCTGCCCAAAATATACAGAGACACCAGCACCTGGAAGTGAAAGCCTCAGACTTGTGGGAGTCAGGTTTGAGCCTTTTCACTATTTTGGGCTCCTGTTGATGGGCAAGATAGCCAAAAGAGAGGGGGTGGCTTTCCCTTTCCTTCCCATGGTGACCATGGGCATTTTTCACAATGGACCACAGTGGGCAAAGCCCAGAGTTATGTATGAAGTAGGGATGAAGTTCAGTGTGTTGATTCCAGAGCTGCTAAACGTGCAGCAAGCAGGGAGGTGGGAGGCAGGCCAGACTCTGGTGCCTCTTAAGCAGTCACAGCAACTGAGCCCAGCTGCAGGAGAGCTACAGCTGCAGATAAAATGTGACCTAAAAAGATCCACTCATGTTTTAGGATGAGACAGACAACATCTTCCCCCTAGAGATGGGAAGCATTAGCACTGCTGTGCAAGGCTTTGTGCATGATTTTGTTTAGAAAACTGGTTCCAGCTCTGATCAGCTGTGTTTTAATAAAAGATAAACTGAAGCAGATGTGGTGAAAGGCTCTAAGGGTGATCAAAGCAATGGGATGTCTATCTTCCACGTGGAGACTGAGAGTGACTTCTTTGGCTTAATGATATGAAAAAAAGACCCTTCATTAAAAAAAAATCATGTGTTGAAATCACAGCGAGAGAAAATAACCATTTCAGTTAAATGGTAGTGTTAATAGTAGAAAAAAAGAAATGGTGATGAAGAAATTAGGTCAGAAATGAGAAATTTCTGTTTACCTAAGAAATGGCATCTGGCAGGAGCTTTATAACAAAAGTGTCGAGTAGTTGGGATGGCTTCAGAAGGACCTTACTATGTATATGGAAATGCTTGTGTGACACTGGGAACGAACCTTCACATCCCTCGGATGCCCTGGAGCCCTCCTTGTGCAGTGACATGGCTCCTGCTGCCCGTGTATTGCAGCCCATGTGGGGCACTGGAAGGAAAGCTGTACGTACATCCCTGAGCCTCCCTGTGTACTGTAAAAGCAGCAGGCTATAGATGCTGCTGGATCCATGTCACATTTCACAGAATCACAGAATCAGCTAGGTGGGAAACGACCTCTGAGGTCATCAAGTCCAACCTATGACCAAACACCATCATGTCAACTAGACCATGGCACTTTGTCCATGTCCAGTCTCTCCTTAAACACCTTCAAGGATGGTCCCTCCACCACCTCTGCAGGCAGCCTATTTCAGTAAATATTAATTATCACTGTTTATGTTATGTGAAGAAATTGTTCCTAATGTCCAACCTAAACCTCCCCTGGCACACATTTCTTCGTGCTGGGGAGAAGAATGGCTGAGTCTTTTTGTGTCTCTAGGTCTTGATTTTGGTACTGCCATTTATCACTTGCTGTAAAGCAGAGTTGGTACAGTCAGGTTGCTTGCCAGAATGCTGGGAAGATTAATGTCTGAAAGATGGTGAGGTGCTTGGATGCAGCAGTCATGAAGGTCATGTGAGTACGTGAAGCAAGCAGGCTGGGATTTCAAAAGCGTGGAGGAAATTCTGCTGAAAGCCAGAGACACCTTTTGAAAATACTTCACTCTAATGAAGCAAAGAAAACACTTTTTTTGCAACTGGTCCTCTGAAATTTTAGTGGGAAGAAGAGAGTAGGGGCTGTACTCGCTGGCCTGTGATTGGCACGCACCGAGGAGTTCTCCCCCATTTCTGTAGTCTCCTGTTGTATACTACAGAGCCTCACTCTGCCCTTCAGCATCCAACCACTTCTGCTCAGATCTTCATTCACCCATGGTCTTGCAGAGTTACTTGTGACTCATGTTGCACAGAAATCTGATGCCTGTTAAAAGAAACCCAAACACTAGTTTCTGTCCTCTGCCTTTTGGGACAGTGATTTAAAGCCTCTTCCCATTCCCAGCAAAAGCAGCTGAAGATAAAATTATTGTCCTTCAGATGTTCCCTCCCTCTGGCTGGTGGTCAGTTCCACAGCAATCAGCTGGTCTAAGTTTATCTGTACAAATGTATATTTTTGTGTAAACAGGAAGGAAAAGTGACATGGTGTTTGTGTAGTTTGGATATTGTTTGCAGGACTCCTGAGGACTACTAAAGAATCACAGGCAGGAGTGGGATGACAATTACTTCAACCTGATAATAGTCTTCAGGATGTCACATGTTCTGTCAAATATCAATGAGGAGATTGCACTGATCACAACTCATTTTTGGTGGTGGTTAGCATATATGAGGAAAGGAAAGCAAAGGATCAAAGCTAAATAATTTCTGAGTGAAAACCACAGCAAACTTGCTGAAATGTGTTTTCAGTTACCTGAAATAGGTAGCACTACACTGCAGCACCTCTTCTCCTGCCCATCCACTTGGGCTTTCTGCCTAAGTTTCCCTCTGAGAGCTAGTTAATGATTTTCACCTCACTTCTGATAGAAGAAAGACAGCCAGCTTGTGTGGCTTTGATTCCTGTCTCATTTATCTCTGCATGTTGCATCTGTGGCTTTACCAAGGTTATTTCTCAAATAATAGGTTCTGCAGTGCTCTAAGTGTTACCCAAGCACAGGTCTAAGGAATTAATAGACTTAGAGGATCTGGTCAATATAACAACAACAACAACAACAAAACCACCAATTTCCTCCCAGTCAGCGGCCTAATCAGTTTTATTGCAGCTCATGCATTATCAGCACTTGATTTTTGATCAAGACACATTTGGGCTTAGGGTTTGCCACTGCAGTTTGTCTGCTTTATTCAATTACTTCTTGATCACTTCTGAGAGAAGTACCTGTAGATTAAATTCCCATTTAGTTTTTATTGGACATGAGCAAAAAAAACTCTTTTCCCCCATTTCCTGGGATTGCAGCAGCAGCATGAAGTGCATCTTTATTTGCACAGACATCAAGCAGATGTCATTAATCCCTCCTGAGGGCTTTTAAATGCAAGAGCGAGTGGCTCTCTTTCCCCATGAAACTCAGTTATCTGCTGGGAAATACAAGAGCCCCTCTCACTCCCCCTGGGATGACACACACCCCTTCTAAAGCCTTAACTTGGACCCCACGTTCAAGACACACACCCCAAGTTCTAAAGCCTTAACTCTGCTGCACTGTTTTATTGCCATTGTGTCAGATATAACACAGACATGCAGTCTGCAGTGAGACCTGTGGGCAGATTTTATTCCTGACAGAGCTTCAGAAACAGCAAAACAATGGGTTCCCTAAAGGAGCTGCAGATTCATATTTTAATAAAACTCCATAAAATGAGCAGTTTATGGTACTCAGAGGGCAAGTCACATGGAGCTGCAACAAATGGGATGAAGAAGATAAAAGCTGCTTGCAGGCAGCTCGGGCTTCTTTCCCTCCCAGGGCATTTGACAGCACAAGACCTTTTTTCTTCCACTTGAGGACACCTTGGACTTATATCTGGAGGAGAGAGCTAATCAGTTGTACTTCCCTTCATCAGCTTCTCTGAACTGGATGGCAAAAATAACAAAGAATTTTTTTTCAAGTCAGAATGTCTGTAGTGTCTCACTAATTATTTTTAATTAGTTGTGAGTCTTGAGACTAACTGTATTATGTATCTTGTTGTCTTGGTTATTGTGTCATTGTCATATTGGTGGGAATGATTTTTTATAACCAATAAGGACATTACTGTAACACATTGATCAGCATGGTGAAGAAATGATAAATTAATTTGTAAAACTTCAACAAGATATAAGACAAGTTTAAAAAGCTAGTTCTTCACAGTCTGTCCTCAATCTCATTTCTGGATACCATCTTGCTTTTCTGAAGATGTGTGAAAACAAACAAGGAAAACTAACAGGAAAGCAGGAGCACAGATTTTAGCTGTTAGAATCATTATTCCCACCTTTTGATGCACAGTTGAAAGAAACTGGCCTTGCAGGGCACCTGTGTTCTCTTCAACAGCAAGGAATTATTAATTAAGTTTCATTTATTCTCAACCTGACATGGCAGTCCAGAGTGCCCTCACCATGAAACCAGCCCAGCTGACGAGTTCTGAGTGCACCTCCACCTTCTCCAGCTCTTGGTTGCCCAAAACATTCCTGTACCCATTGACATCTTCTTACCTAAGGTTCCTTATCTCTGCCTTCTCATCTCTCTCCCAGGAGCTTCTGGTGCTTAGCTAAACCCTTCCCACAGCTCTACCTGTAAGAAGCTATAGCTCTGGCCCCTTCCCAGACCCTGAAATAACACCTGAGAAGCTGGTCAATTTGAGAGGTCAAAAAACCCATATGGAAGGCTTTTTTTCTGCAGGGCTTTTTATTTCATAGAGATGGTTTGTAAGCCTCATTTTAACTTGAACTTAGGTAAACTCCAGAGCTGTAGGCAGGATTTGGCATGGTTGAACATAATACTTTTCTTCTACTTTCAGCTTGCTGCCCTCAACATTTCTATGGTAAATTGCTTCTGTCTATTTTAGTTCATGTTTAATATAGAATATACTTAAGAAATGTGGAAGAGCATCAAGGTGTAAAATAGTCCTTAAGTGAGCCATCAGGCCCAAATAGCTCTGCTGAAAAACCAAGAGCATTTCCCAGGCCTTACCCTCTCCATGGCCACCCACATTTCTTGTGCACTTGCAGTTCTTACCTACACCACACTGGAAACGGAGCTGCTGAAAAATCCTCTCTGTAAGGCGTGCTGAGCTCATAAAGCAGGGCCTCACTGTGCTTCATGCAACCCTTGTGATTTAAGGGATATTTCACATTTGCTAAATTCAGTTTGTGTGTGTGGAAGACTTTTCAATCCCCTTCTGTTCTCTAATGAACTGGGCTCACAAGTGCCCATTGTTGAGTCCCACCAGCACCCCAAAGTCCTTCTCAGCAGAGGTGCTCTCAATCCTTTCATTCCCCTGCCTGTTTTGATACTGGAGGTTACCCTGGCCCAGGTGAAGCACCTCACACTTGGCCCTGTTGAGCCTCATGAGATTCACAAGGGCTCACTGCTCAACTTGTCCAGGTCCCTCTCGATGCCATTCCATCCTTCAGGTGTTTCAACCACGCCACTCAGCTTGGTGGACTTCTACACATGTGCCAAGGGTGCGCTCAATACCTTTGTCTACATCATTAATGAAGATTCTAAATAATGCTGATCTCAGTACAGACCCCTGAGGGACATCACCTGCCCCGATGTCCATCTGGACACTGAGGCACTTATTGCAACCCTCTGGATGTGACTACCCAGTCAATTTCTTATTTACCAAACCATCTGGACAGGTTCAGCTCCAGCTTTGCCTTGGCCTTCCTCACCCACTCTATTACCTGGATAACTCAAGGGGTTATCCTCCAAGCATTCCAGGATTCTTCTGGTTTGCCTACAGCTCACTGTGCTACACATCCAGCAGATGCTGGAGTGGTTGAAATCCCCCAGCAGGACAAGAGCCTAGTTTCTGGCAGTTCTATCTAAAAGAAAGGCAGGTATTTTTTCAAATCACTGAAATCTACATTTTATAATAAATTCCACAGAAATTCAATGTATAACTGGCATTGTCTAAAAATATAGTTTAGAAATTATTTTTGTTTAAAAAATTAGAAAACATTGTATAGCTAAACTAAGAGTTGCAAAACATAATTTATTCTGGAAACCATTTTCCTGACATTTATACATGTTTGTATAATTTATTACTGAGTTGTGGCAATTTAGAAGGTTGTATTTACATGGTAATAAAAGATACTTTATCTTCCATTCAAAGATATCACCAGAAAATAATACTGACACATTTATGATTTTTAGGTCCAGGTTCAAGTTGTTTGAAGAAATATCAAGTATATGTTTTGAACATGATTTGTACCCTGTTTTTCTTTTCCTAAGCTGTCCACTATCTCTCCATCAGACTTCTTGATGATGCTACATAAATTGTGTTAAAGGCTGTAGCAGTATTGTAAGCATTGAAAATTAGATGATTTCACAGAAAGAGTTCTGACTCCTTTCTGTCTGTTTAAAAGATAAAGTTACAGTTACTACAGGCAGCAAGAGAAATCTGTAACTTCTGCATCAAGAGGAAACTCAACAGCAGCACAGCCTGTGTTCTTGGTTTAGGGAAGTTTACTGGGGGTTCAATATGCGCTGCACTGAGTCAGAGCAGCTCCCGTGATGTATTAGTGCTCTCATTGCCATCAGGGAAATCTGACATGTTAATAGTTTTCTCACTGATTTTTCTAATCCTGCCTCTAATGTCAATAAAAGGTGGGTTTGCTGTGGGAGATTTCTTTGTGGTTATATGCTGTCAGTATGGTGGAAATGGAGCATGTTTTTCCCCTGTCGCCATTCCTTCATCCCCTGTCTCCTGTTTTGGGTCTCAAAGGAGGAGCCAGGATTTGGGGCCTGCCTGTCAGTGGAAGGGATGTTGCAAGTGTCCCCTCCAGAACAGCCTTTTGGGGAGGTGTTTATCCCACTCAAACTCATTGCACATTTACAAACCTGGTGTTCATAAGTTGGGACAAAGACTTACTATCCTACTGAACTTTCTGAAAGTGGTGGACTATTTATTGCAATTAATTTTTTTACTAATGTGTTGTGTGGATAATCAACTAATTAATTTTTTTTTTTTCATTTCTGTTTCGAAATAAAAGAAGCTTGTAGGCATCAGTAGATGTTTTGTGAAGTTGCCACTGTTTTTGGGCACTGAGGGATAAACCAAAACATCTGTCTGCTGCACGACTGAGTATTTTTCAGCTTGAAAAGAAGTGATAGATGGAGGACATGGCAAAGTATTGTATGTGTGCATCACTGTGATTGCCATGGCAGTGTCACCCAGGGCTGGCCCCAGGGGAGACAGTCAGTGCTTTAGTGATAACTGTGGGGGTGTCAGGTCAGGATTGAGGTTTGTGCTGCTGTAGTGTCACAAACAGAATCAGAGTGGTAATCTATGCTGAGTCTCTCAAAGCCATCTTTCCAAATTAAGGAGCAGATTTCAAACCAAATTCTCTCAAATTTTTCCCTTTCTCTAAACAGAACAAGAATGCCTGAAGTAAGTGTGTTATAAAACCAGCACTGTCAGCCTTGTGTTGAAAGGAAAATTATCCCATTAATTCCTATTTAACAATAATGACTGCATTGTTGCAAAAGGGAAATGTCAAAACCATGTTGGTGTAGTTACTAGAATATGGTGTGCAATTTCTCTGTGGCATGAACAAAATAAAAACCCCTTATATGCAGATATCATCAACACACACCTTGCTTGTTGCTTTTAGTTAAAGCAGAGCTTTTGGCTATTTAGGAAGGTCTTTATGGAGCTAAATGCCAGAGGTCATGGCTATTTACCCAGTTGTCACTCTTTTAGCTGCACACATACTCAGCTGCTGTAGTACTTGTTGTATGTCCCTCTTGCTTGTAAATATGTTCCTCTTGGTGGTATTTTCATGAGCAATCTGGGAAACAGCAGGCATCTAATCTTTGATTACATTTATGAGCATTTTACTGCTGTCAGAGTGATACTCCAGAAATGTCCTTTCTTTGCCCTGGTAGTTTCATTGTGCTTATGCTTCTTACTGGCAACTTTAATTTCAATTTTTTCTTCAACTATAGAAGTGCTTAATGTGTTTGCTTGAAAATATACTCAAAGATACCACTATTGCTTAGTTAAATGTATGAAAACCAAACATTCCTATAAAACTAAGCTTTAATTCTTGGTCTGAAGTGCATTTTAGGAACACAGTCCAGAGAGTCAACTGATATTAAAAATCTTAATCTGAGGAAATGTTGACTGCAACCATGTCCCTAGGTCTGCCCTGGGCTGCACTTTGGGGTGGTGAAGAGGGATGAGTTTGCAGCCAAGCTGAGACAAAGGGCTTGTGTAGCATTTGCTCAGTGCCAAAGGATGCAGGGACATCTGTCCAGCATCCTGCCTGTGGTTCCAAAGTGGAGCCAGTCTCATGGGGCTCAGCCCAGAGCTGCTGCTGCTCCTCAGAGCAGAGCTGTGCCACGGTGTAATGGGAAAGGGGGAGTTCAGCAAAACATGAGGGAATGGCTCCCAGCACAGGTCTCTCTCAAGGCATGGGTTTGCAAAGTGTCTACACAACACCCCATCTCTCTCATCTGAATCCCTGCTATACATCCAATTGAGCCTGGAGCATTGTGAGCATGTAGCTAGAGGAAAAAAAGGGTTTTAATCAGGAAATCCTGAGAATGTGCTCATTAGTATAAATATTTGGATGTGGGTAGTTATTTAATTCTTCACAGGAAAATGAGACATTCTCATTCTCACAGTTTTGTTGGAAGAAAAGAGCTGGGGACAGAAGGGTCTCAGCAGCTTCTCATTAGTACGACTGTTACCCAGTGAAGCCTTCATGCCTCCAGCAAAATCTACCTTTCCTAACACTGTGGGGGATATCAGCACTGCTCCTGTGTGTGCATGGTGTGGCTGTAGCTGAGGAGCAGTGGCTGTCAGCACAGGCAGCAATGGGAGGGAACAGAGAGGCATTGAGGTATCTGTGAAATACGTGCCAAGGGCTGTAGTGCTCTGATAAAATTTAACTTCCCTTGCACTGCCATCAACAGCCCCACTCTGTACAGCACCTGTTAAACTAGGAAATGAGCTCCCCTTTGTGTCAAAATAGGACGTGAAATAAAACAACGTGGACACTGGAACTCTAAGGTAAGAAGAAGGGAAGTTTATTTCCTGACTTTAATATTTATAGACTTTCAAAAGTGACAGTGGATTGGAAGATGAAATTTTTACCTCTCCAATGACACTGAACAAACCAACAGTCCATCAAATTTCTCTTTCTCCTGAAAAGAATGTAAACCAATAATTATTTACATAAAGTGCACTAGAAACTTAATTACAAGAATGTAAACATCAGAAGGCTTAGAAGAACTTAGAAGAACAGGGCGACATCTTTGGAAGTGGCAAGCAAATCAAAAAGTGCTGTCCCACACATACAGTCCCATCACAGCTCCAGTGAGATGTTAATGGATGGCAGAGCTGTGTCACTGCGCAAAAATGAAAGAGAAAGAAACCAAATGTATCAGAGGACACATTTTCTTATCAACACGGTTAAATGTTCATATCTAAAAATAATAGATCATGGCTATCTGTGTATAAATAATAAAATTTATAAATCAGCACTGTCCACAAAGTGCTCATACAGTGTCAGAGGATAAACTCTGAACTTTCCCAAAGCTGGTGCCAAATGTGTTAACACCTCTGAATGGTGGAGGAAGTTTTATGGCAGCAAGGCCCAGGAGCCAGGGTACCTGGGTGGAGATGCAGGTGCCTGGGAGCTCCTTGCCTGTGCTCAGTGTGCAGCAGAGGCTATCATTTGCAGGCACAGCAAAAGCAGCAAGTGGGCAAAGGAGAAACCCCAAAGTATCCAAAATATCTGCCCTGCCCTGTCCTAGGTGGCTGTGAAGGCTACAGGGTGATTTGCTGCACAGCTGCAGGGTTTTTATTGTGAGCTGAGTCACTCTTCAAGCTCCATCTCTAACAGGATTTCAGTCACCTACTTCACAAGGAGGCCCTTTAAATGTCAGTGCCTTAACCTTGAATTGCTTCCTGGCCTAAGTATTCCCTGCAGGAGAAATGCCGGCCTCTTGCAAGAGAGATTTTATTCCTCGTCTCTTTAAAATGCCTTTGAGTTCATGCAAGGGTGAAATCAAATGGCAATTAAATAATGCCCAACAGGGAGAAAAATCGTCATGAACAATGACTTGTAATGACTGCCTGTAACCAAGTAATTTAGCCTGTCTGAGCAGAGCAGTTCCTTTAAAACTTTCCAGTGTGGATGTCCAAGGCTCGTTTTGCAAGAAGGGAGAACAGAAGTAAAGAAGCCTTTAAACATTTTGAAAAAAGCCAGTGAGGGTTTCTAAGCTGCTGTAAAATGTGAGGTTAGAAGAAGGGAATGGTAGTTTTCAGGCTACAAGGACAAAACAAAGTACTGGATTTCAACAAGCACTGGGCACCTGCACTGATTTTGACTGGAACAGCATGACAGAATTTGCACCTCTCCATGGCTGTTTTTTCCACACCATATTAATTCTGATGAAGAGTCATGCTTTTGTGTAGGCTTCTGGCAGATTACTACAAGTGAGAATTACTAATGCTGTGGTGCAGAGAGGGTTAAGTAACTCCACAGCTTCCCTTCTGTTGAAGAACCATGTCCATCAGTGATATGGAATGGTGACAATCTCTGACTTCTGCTAGCTGCACATTAGGTGTCCATTTCCTTTATCACTGGGTGTTTAGGGTCCTTAAACATACAAATAATAGCAATAGCCACATATAACAATGATGAGTGTTTCTGATGAGCTTATATTGGAATTGCACATAAGAAACAGCAAGAGTAGAAACATGGGAGGAATGGTGAGGACTGAGGTTATGGCAATAGGTTCCTGCAGTTACCTGGTTTGGGCAGGTGTGGGGAGGGCCCTTGTCCCTTCCCTCCTGACAGCAGTGGCTGCTGCTGTGATTAATCCCCTCAATGGAGAATTCCTCCTCTGCTTTGGCCACCAGCCCACTTCCCCACAACCCCTTGTACCACCTTCAGAAGCTCTCTCACATCTTTGGATTTGTAGTTCTGTGCCCTGAGGGTACCTATTTCACCTGAATCACCTGAGTAGTGGAGGCGATGTAAATGACTCCTGGGCAGCACTGAGCAGCACGTCTTGCACCTGCCTTTAACTTGGTTTTTATGAGACGCTTTCACTATAACTTTCTGATTTAGGTACACCCAAAATGACTTTTTCTTTGCTAAACCTTGCCTTATAACTTTTTTCTAGCAGGAAAAATCTGCATCCCTAAGAACAGTGAAACTCCAGGGCTGCATGTTAGCTCTGCTTACAGCCCGTGCCACAGGGCTCTCCCAGGACAGCTGGGTGTGCCTGTTCATGTCCCTGGCTGTTGGGGACCCCGGCATGCTGGCTCAGCACCCCTGCTCAGTGCAGCACTGCTGGAAGCAGCAGTGGCATTTTTGTGGTATCATTTCAAATACCTGCCTGGCAAACCCCAGCCTAAGGCTCCCCTCTGGACAGAGCCCCACTGTGGTGGTCCTTCCCTCCCCCATTGCTTCTTTAGTGTGCTGGTGCAATGGCTCCTCTCCACTGCCTGACCTCACATCCCTCACTGCAGGACAAAGCCCAGACAAAAATATCACCTTGTTCGTACATAATAAAAAAGTCATTTTCACCCCAAACCAGGACTAGTCTTGCTCTGAAGCTGGCATGCTCTCAATGGAAAATGGGCCTGATACTGCTTTAACAAAATGTGCAGAAGTGAACCCATTTGTTTATATGGAGCTAGGAAAATCCCTTCACTTTGCTATAGTTACAAATGTTTTTCTCACTACTGTTCAGGACTTCTGCTTTTTATGTCTGGCCTAAAAGACTGCTCTCTCCAGCCATCGAGGACTTATTAACCCATTTATGGGAAATGGTTGTGCACTGACTCAGAGGGAAGAATGACACTTATTGAATCACCAGCACCAGCATCCCATGGGTTTTCCTTGGAGGCCTCTCAACTAAATATTAGCTAGGAAAACAGAGGGCCATGGGGACTGCAGCCCTGACTGCAGCCAGGCTCACCTCTCATGGTTGTGTGCACACAGACATGCCTGTAACCCATGGAGCCCAGGCTCTGCCTTGGCACGGTGTCAGGCACCGCAGCCTCGCGTCCAAAGCTCGCCTCTCACTGCACATTCATTCTTTCCAAGTGGTGGATGATGTTCTGTCCTCAGCAGCAGCCAGCCCCCTGCTCTCTGACAGCAAGTTAGGATGCTTTCAGGCCATGCCCTCTGCCTCCCCCCACCCCAGCTCTGGGAGGGGCAGGGGGGTGCAACAGCAGCAAACAGAACCTCCCTGCACCTCGCATCCCAGGCTTTTCCCTTTGGACGTGATGCTCCCCAAACCTGTCCTTCCAGCACAGGCTTTGGTGTGGCACTCCACCGTTCCTCTCCCTCTCCGTCCTTTCTCCCCTCTTCTGAGGAGGTAAGGGATGGCATTGCAGGGAAGTGCAGGAGGACAGCTCAGGTGAGCAAAGTGCTGCAAGCAAAGCTGGGCCTCTGGGCATCTGAGGCCGCAGCAGGCATGACTGGTTGCACTGGGGGAGTCATCGTGCACTGAATTGCTTTCATGTCTGACTGATCTGTGCAAGCCATGACCAAGAGAGGATCATGGTGTGTCTCTCAGGCCATGACATCCTCACTTCTTTCTGAATTGCCAGGAGCTGGGGTGCTCAATCTGGCTCAGAGTTCAACCTCTGGATCAGGTTTGGAGTAAGTAAGAGACATTTTCATGTGGAAACCAGCCCTTTACACCATCAGAATGGGTAAAGCTGCCTAGGCAAGCTGAGTAGATGCAGAAGTGGGTGTCAAAATAGATATTTATCAATAATTGTGATGAGAAGATAATGTTTTGCTTAATCCAAGACCACAAAATGGCATTATGTTCTAATTTATTCTCTAAAGAATGCTATTTTCTTGAATTTTTAGAGTGAAATGGTTCTTATTTTAAAATTTTCCTCTTTGCTGTGGACTTAAGTGTGTCTAGAAGTTTGTTATTTTCTGCTGTGTAATAAAATGGCCTGTATTTGTTATTCTGCTTGCACAGATGCCTTGTTAAAATTTCCAAGAATGCTGAAAATGTTTGATGCAGAAGGTATTTCAAGTAGTCTGGGTACATCCATTGCAGTCTGTTATGTAGACTTTGCATTTGCAGTTGCACCTGAATGTATTTTAAAGTACAAATAGCAGTATAAAAGGCGCTCAGATAAAACAAAGACAGCACTCCTTCTCCGCCTGTCTGTGAAGGCAAAAGAGAAATGGAGAAACCCCATCAATCACCACACTTAGCAGGTGTGAAAACTGCTCAGTTGTTTGCCTTGATCTCAGTTACATCCGAAATCAGGTCAAAATATCACCAAGAACACAAATCAGGAGTGCAGAAGGAGACTGTGGGCTTGAAGTTTGTCAGCCAGCAATGGATGAATTCAGCAGCATCTGCCAACATCAGCAGGAGATTTCAATGTGTGGTCAATAAAAGCTGGATCCAAGCCAAGGTCCCTGATGCAGCTGGTATTCCACTTGTATCCTCTAAGAGTCTTTGAACCTGGCTTCTGCTACATCACCAAATTTCTGGCCAGGTCAGACACTTCATGGCTGCCCGTTCCCAAATGGAGTTTATCCTGACTGAGCAGTTCCATGTGCAGAAATGATGGTCATTCTTCCTTTGCTTTACAAACCACTGCATAGTTCTGGCAATACAAAATGACTTTTTAGTGCCTCTCAAACCTGGACACGCTTCAGTGCTCTGTGAGGCTCCTTACTACTCTCACGTAGCAGGTCCATTCCTTGGACATAAACAAATTTGTTAAATTTTAACCATTTTTTTTCTGACATTTTCCATGCTAGGACATTAGACTCAAGATTTTTGATCCCATTATTTGGTTTTTATAGGAAGGTGACAGAAAAACTCAAAATGTCAAAATTTTTCTATGAGTCCTGGGCAATAGTTTCCAGGCAGGAGGATAGAGAAAAATAGACTGATTTATTGGGGGGAAATCTTGCTCCCTTTCTCCTGAGTGAATGCCATGCTTTTGGGATGGTGGCAGTGGTACAGGCTGAGTGAGAGACAGAAGAGAAGGGCCAAGAGAGAGACGGAAGCTGGAAGGAGGAAGAGGGCTGAGTTCCACCTTTGGGCTGCCATATGGATCGAGGTCTAAGCACCTTGGCGAACCCTGGTCTCATGGATCCTATGAGGCTGGGGAACACACACTTGTGTTTTTCTAGAAGGACCGAGTCCAGTTCTACTGCAGAACTCCTTGCTGTCTGCATTTTACAGCCTTTTCTCCCTATTCCATCTTTGAATAGTATATTCATAGATACTAAGCTCTCTCAAGCCAGCAGCAGTGTTTTCATTGATTTAACATAGCCAAGGTTTCAAGCCAGACCCAAAATATTAAACAAGTGATGATTTTGTCTCAGTTCAACAGGAGCTAAACCATAGCATTGGGAATATTCCTCTCCCCCTCTGCCTCAGTACTGAAGGATTCAGCATTTGTTGTGTAAAGTTTAAATCAGACAAATATTATTAAAATCCTGTTGTATTGGCTGTTGCTGTAGAATGATAACAAGTTTTGGGTATATAAGTCACAGTAAGAGAGGGTTTGTCCTTGGCTTCAGAACTCTTATATGCTTGTGGTCTTATTTGAAATGTCTCTCTTGCAGATGATCAAGCAACGGCTGTTTCACAGGGCAAACTTTCACTGAGCCGAGCAGCAAAATAGCAGTTTCAAGTCTTGGACAGGTTAAGGAAAGGCTGCTCACCAAGAAGCCCTGATTATGTTGATATGTTCTCTCTTTGCTGACTTTTTTTTTTCCTGTTTTGTGTTTCTGTGTTTCTCCAGAGTACCAAGGTCTGTCTGCTGAGCAGGATAAATGAATCTGCTGAGACTGTGCAGAAAATCCCATTGGCTTTGCTGCCTGACTGAGGCATTTCTTGTCTTTTCACTGCACAAAGCTGACAGGCCATCTTATCTCTTGGTCACCTCAACTCCTGGCCATCTCTTCAGCATGTTGTCAGGGATCTTGATGTGATTTTCTGTCTCTTAGTATAACATAGCACACTACCTTAGGTAAAACATTGTTTCTGTTATGAACTGATCTTTTTTGTGGTCAGTTTTTTTCTCTTTGTAGAGGTCTTGTCTCTCATAGACTTCAAGGCTTTTCCCACTTTCTCCATTCATTTTACTTGTAAGTTCTTGAAGAAGGAAATAAATTAGTTGATGTTTCCAGATTTCATAAAGATGTTTGGGTGAAAATTTTTAGAATTTGTGATGATTGGGTACGCAGGAACTCACACTGAAGCCTCATTTGGATATACTTTCAATGAAAGTGTCCGAATAAGGACTCAGGTCAAGGGAAGGGTTACCTAAGCAGGTAAGAGCCATATCGGGTGTTACTCCTTTTTCAGGCTGGAGCCCCTGCTGGAGGCAGGATGCTGCCCCGCACAGCCCCTGGCTTGGCCCTGTGAGACCAAGCTATGGTGTGCATTAGTTGATCATAGAACAGACTCCTGCAGCTGAACGACCTAATGTGCAAGGAAACATTTTAATGTATTTAGCTTCAGCCCATCCCTTTCTCCTCTCAGCTGATGCACCTCAGTTCATGTACTGGAAGAGATTGTAAAAATAATATCAACTATGGGAAAAAATAATCAGCAATTATTATGAATGTTTAAACATAAAAGAGTTAGCATTCTGCTTTTACTAAATTTTTGATAATAATATCAGTTTCAGCAAAGTTTCCAGAGCGTGAACACATCTTCAGAATGCTCTGACTTCAAGAAGTTATTGAGACTACTTCTACCACACACATCGTGAATATTTTGCTTAGGGTCAGTACCTGTAGAACCTCAATGTGGCTGTGGACTGGGAGCCTGGAGGCAGGAAATCCCCTCGGCTGCTGTTTCATCCTTTCCCTTTGCTGCCTCACATCTGCTGAAATGCACTGTGTGCAAAAGGGATATTAGACACAGCAATTTGGTATTTATTATATAAAATAACCATGAACTCATACTGACTGCATTGTTTTGTTCAGTTTAAACTGGTATCTTACATTACATTCTTTACATATAATGGAGCATTGCACTGTTCTGCAGGTCTGCCTATTTTCCTTTCTCTGTACAGGCTGCTCACTCTGGGAAAGTGATTTGGGAAATGTAACTAGAGGTTAAGCAGGTCATTTCTGCATTATGTAACTACCATAGATCAGTCCTTCTCTAATTTATTCAAAAGTAAGTCTACATTACTTTCCTGTCATTCATAAATATTGATGGGTACAATTTGGCTAAATGAATAATTATCACAACTAATTTCCTTTTGAAAAGGATCTAAAACTGCCCTGATTAATCTCTCATCAGCTAATAACTACTAGCCAGCTGTGTTTGTCAGTGTCTTAAGTAATACAAGGAGAGGGTCACTTCAGATCTAATGCAGTGCATTTCAATTATTCTGGTTTAATTATTAAATTCCTATGCAGATGTTTTCATCAGTTGGTAAGGGGAATGCTTGTTCTTCTATGCTGCCATTTCCAGTAAGATCTGTCATTCAGGGGAGCTGGTTTCTGGGAATTTAGGTGTGTGGGGCAAGGTTCCTGCATGCTGTAACAGTGAAGAAAGAGGGAGAGAAAGAAATCTGTCTCTGGTCAGTTACTGATCCTCCAGGGGCTTTCCATGAACTGCATCAATGCACACAGCTCAAGAGATACATTTGTACATGAGTTTTGGGAACATGGGTGCATTACATTGGGGTATGACAATATCTCAGTGCATGCCAGCTGCTCTCTGACATGTGCAGGTTTTGCTCTGCTTTTAGCATAAAGTAACTGACTCAGCTTTACTGGGGGGAGGGAGGGGGAAATGAGGAGCAGCCTATGTGAAGTATCTTGACATACATTCCCTTTATGCCCTTATATTGTTAATATTCCAACTATCCTGGATAAGTTGAAATCGCCAAAGAATCTTGAAAAATCAAATAATATATCTAATAAAAAATGCAAGGAAATTAATGATCTTGACAGTAGTTGCTCTCACTAAGAAATTCTGAAAAACTATTTACTCTGATTCCAATAGGAGACTTCCTAGGGTTGGAAGAGTGAAGTTCTAATGCTCAGGGTACAGCAGCTCAGCTCTTAGGAGATGCCATTTCTCACCTTGGCTGCTGTCTTCAAGAAATAAAAAAATCACCTGCTATTTCAAGAAGGAAAGCAAATATGTATCTTTACTGTTTGTTCAGTGCAAACTTTTATTTAGTAGCATCAAAAAAAAAAAAAAAAATAAAACCTAGACAATACCACCTTCCCATTAGAAAAATTTTATTTAAATTAAAACCAGCATAATTTGTGCAAATTATCTTCCCAGTCTTTCTGTGCTTAAGTCAAATTTGAAGGTTTCAAAAATATATAATTTTTCAACATGTTGTGCCATGAATAAAATCTCCCTAGGGAACATGTTTTGTGTTTCAGTGAGTGCAAAATGATATTCTACTTCAGGAATGTATTTTGTAAATAAGGAGGGCTTTACTGTGAGTCATTAGCGAAATTAAATTTCTGTTAGAAGAATGAGTTGTAGAGGTAATATGCAGGCTATTGTAATTTAGGATCAGGTTACTTGAAACCTTGTTCTCACCAAAATATACTTAAATAAGAGGTTCTTTGATTTGCTGGATAGATGAGGCTTTCGCAGAATAAGAGGCCCTGGATTTAGTCGGTTGGTTTAATTTTTTTTGACAAATCTGAATGGCGTGATAGGTGTTCAAATAAGTGTCCAGAGAGAAAACAGGAAGGAACCATTCCCTCTGGTTATTCCCTGTGTCTGTCCCCATGGGGGGCTCCAGAAAGAGGTAATAAGAACAATTGCATGTAAAATCCTGACCAAGCCCTATCAATCCACAGTGAATCATACTCATTGAAATACATTTTGGGATAGTTTTGCTGCCAAACAATAACAAGTTTACATTTGACTTTTTTCTTCTTCAGAACCATAGCCAGATTTGGGCAGCTTTTCTTGGACATACCATTCCTGTCTGGTGTTAGTGCAATCTTTCTGCCAAATTTCAAGCCTTTGATAGGAGGATGGGAGGCAAAGCTACAGCTTTTTAATGAAGGACAAATTTTCCCAGATTAATTCAGGTTTAGTACTGTTTTCAAGACTTATTATGAGCAACCTTCAGTATTTTTCAATTTTTTTTTAAAATTGGATTCAACCACAAGATTTTATTATCGTTTTAGTGCTTAATTGTATACATGTGCATCTGAATACACATACTTTTATCTGTTCCAATGTCATTTTTCAATTTTGTAGGAAACTAAACTTGATTACAAGTGTTTTATTCTATTCCCTCCACATTTTTAAAGGCAGTGCACGTAGTTCTGCACCTAGTGAGGTGACAGACATATATTGTTACAGACATAAGCCGTCTTCAAATGAATATGAAGGAAAGCACTGTCTTCACTGTCAATACAGTGTTCAGGCTGATTGTGTTTTAATTTGATGTTTGCCACATGCGTGTCTCTTAAAAAGCACTAAATAACAAACCAGGAGAGAAACAAAAACAAATCCCTGCCTTCTTGCCTTGCCATAATAGAGTTGGAGTTATTTCAGGAACCAGCTGGACTGGTTTTTCCTGGGACTTAAAAATATGCAAGTGACTGTGGTTTCCAGAAAAGAATCAAATGGAATGAGATGCCAGCATTGGAAAAGAGACCCCTTCCAGATGCTGGGTTGTTTTTTACTGGGTTATGCTGGTCCTGACCTCAGGAACATGGTGTTCCACCAACTGTAAGAGCTCTTCCCATGGTTAATCACAAATCCACACCTCCCAGGTTAAAAAAAGCTATGGAGGCAGAGGAAGATTAATTCCTGAGAGAAATATGTTTGTCAGGAAAGCACAGTTTAGTAAAGCAAAGCATTCACATCATCAGCAGCCAGTGCTGATATTGTTTTCCCCTGGAAAGAGCTGATAAAGACATATCAGCACCACCAGGACCTAGAGCACTGTCTTCTACCTCCAGTGACTGTGAAGGACAAACTCAGGATGACTAACAGCAGTAGAAGGTAGACTTTTCAACCCGTAATAAGTTTTCTGATAAGCTCTTAGCAAAAATAATGGAAATTCATCTCTTGAGCTTCATTAGCATTGCCTGAGTGCTAAATTCTTTGTTAAACAAGTTCTCCACAATTTTTTTCCCTAATTATATGGGAAAAACCTGAGCTCAGTCTCTCCTTCCTTCTCCCAGTGTGGGTAAAATGCTGCTGAGAGGAAAAATGTTGGTGTTCTGCTTGGAGCAACCAAAACCTGGAGGTTTTGGCAGCTACTTGTGTTGCAGACCTGAGGATAGAGCTCTTATTGCACAGACTCTACCATTATCTTGTCCCAGCTGACAGCCATCAGATGTGTGCTGGCTGCCTCCTTTCATCACGGGTGTGGTGGTGTTAGCAAAAAGGGGAATCTGTGTACATCAGAGTCTGCCAACACAGAGAACCATGGCATGGGTGATGGCATTGCATTATGCATTTGAGACAATGCATTTGTTGGCTAAATGCATTAAAAACAATACAGTAGGTCACGCACTCTTTTTGTTCCATGGAAACGTAAACCCACTCATTTCATGAGATCAGCTGTGCTACCTCTCAAAATAAACTTAAAAGATGCACTCAGATTATGAGCTTTTTGAACCTGGGAAGCCTGAGGCTGACATGCCTTCATCTTGTTGTGATGCTCAGGGCAGCCAGTTGTGGGTCTGGATCCTATTTTGATAGGTGCTTTACAAATACGGAATAAAGAGCTTCTTAGTATGAGGCAATAGATGGATGCAGATTGAGCATGAGTGAGAAGGTATGGCTTAGCTTTGTAAGCAATCATAATAACATTCCCACTTTTTTTCTTTTTTGTTGACAAAAGAGAGCTTCAGGAAGGATTTGAAGGATGATAATGAAGAAACTACCAATGTGCACTCTAATTACAAGCATGCAACATGAAACCGCAGTACTGCTTCATTCTTGTGGTCTGAGTTGTCCAGTCTCTGGGAAAGACACGACTTTGTTTTGTCCAGAGCTTTCCTAAAATCAGAGACTGTGTTCCAGACATCTTGGTTAGCAACCTCTGTTTCAACAGAGGGACTGCTGGTGTGAGAGGGCTGCTTTGTGATAAAAACTGGTCCATCCTTTGCTTATGCATTGGTTGATGACAGATTCTGTAGCAATCTGGGGTTTCAGCCTGGCTCAGAGCCCACTGACTGCTGCAGACTGGGGTTAGACCCTGAGTCTGTTCTCAGGAATAGCACATGAAAAGTGTGAAAGATAAGAAGGAAGTAAGGTGAAGCAGTCCATTTCTCAGGATAGTTTTCCAATGGATAAGCATTGAGTTCATAAGAATTCAAAGGGAAAAAATGTCCAAATCTTTGTTTGATGAGGAAGGCAAAAGTCATGGGGAAGAAAACAGGTTTGCATGGGAAAAGCAGAACCTCAAAGCAGGAAAATTGTCAGCATTTTTTTCCTCTTTTAAGCCTGGCTGTTTATTTTTTGCTAGAAGCTTGGGTTTTCTTCATTTTCTTTGTCTCTCTTTTTTTTTCTTTTCTTTTTTTTTTTAATCAGATGGCGTGCACATGGGTTGGTTTCACTGGAAATAAAATTCCAGAAAAAAATGAAATTATTTAGACTTACTGGTTTACAGAAGGCAGTAAAAAGTGTTTAAACACCAAATATGCCAAAACCAGCAGTTACTGAATGAAATGTCCAACAGAAAACTCTTAATCTTGCCTAAATATCCCACATCACCAAGTTTACCAAGCTGTCACAAAATTAATTGTGTCTTGGTAATTTAGTGGAAGCAATAACAGTGTCCTGCAGGAAACCTTGTGGTGTGCCAGGCACAGTGTTGCAGATTTGAGACTGCCTGGTCCATGTCTGGTGCATTTGTAAATTTCTTGAACACAGCTATTCCATGAGTTCATTTTTAAGAAGAGGAGCTTATTTTTAATTGTTGCAAATATTAAGAACAAAATTTTTACAAAATTATGTATTGTGAGACCGTGGGGATTGTCTTGGTCTAGATGCAATGTGAGTTTTATTCTGAACTGAAGCCACTCCAGGGGAGTTAGTACAGCTTTGTCTTGAATAACATAAGTACATGGGAGAAACGCATCTTCTGTCTTCGATTGCAAGAAATTGTATAATCTGTATTAACAGTCCTGCCTCTTTATGCTCAGGGTTGGTTTGCATCCTGACTGATGGAATTTGGAGGTCTCATTGCTGTTTTGTGAGTCTGCCTGAGCCTGCCTGGCTGAGACTCCATCTGGGTGTAGGGAGACAGAATTTCATCTTCATGTTCCTTGTTGCTTCCAGACAGGAAAGAGTTCTGGTGTGGTTGTGCTGTTGTTGGTAGGGACCATGTAACAAACACATTTTCTACAATGTGCCATCCAGCATGTTAGGGTTGAACACTTCATCATCACTGGCCTCAGAATAGAAATGAGAAGATGTTTTCTGGCAGCAAAGCAGTGAGACCCTTGAAGAACAGTGAGACTTCTGAAGAAGAGATAAATAAACTGATCCTTGTTTTAGTTTGGCATATGTTTTAAATTAGGATACAAAATCCAATTATTTTTATTTAAAACTTACTGAAGTTTCAATTTTTTTTTTTGTTTGCAGCTTCAACAAATTGAAAATTCTTTCTCTTGCAAGGATAAAAACAAATTTATAGCTTATCAATATTACTTTATAGAAATGAATGACTGCCCTGGATATTCTTATTTTTCAGAATCACTTCTGTGAGAAACTGTTCATCAGGAAATGATACTTTCAAAGCTGAAAACATAAACTTGGCCTTCTGCTCTTCTTTAGTGTTTGCTTTTGTTTTGTCATTCTCTTCAGCTTCATTTATGCAATTTTCCTTTTCCCTTTCCATGCTTCACAGATTTGACTGTTCATGTTTTTTAAAGTGTATAAACAGAGATGGAAGGGCTGTGTTCCAGTTGCTAGTTTCATTTTTCTAAAATGTGAAATGGTAACTGAGAATCCCAAAGGATGCACTGAAGTCAAACCTCTGAAATGATTTTAAGTCATTTCTGTCTTCCTGTTTGAAATTTGTGTGGCTTTGTTGGTAGATGTGTGTTTTGTGGTGTCAGGTCACTGACATACTGCCCTGAGGAAAAAAAAATTGATTTCTGTCAAAATAATAATAAAAATCAATTCCCCTCCCAATATTTAATAAAAGGTGTAGAGATCTTAAAACAAATGAAATAATATTCTAATGTGTGGCAATTCTCCACTTCCTCCCAAACATGGAATGTAAGTTGCCTTGGTCACAGAAATTTCCTGTATTAGAATATAGACAGTGATGAGATAGTGATTCCTTTTACCAAGCTGTCACAAAATTAATTGTGTCTTGGTAATTTAGTGGAAGCAATAACAGTGTCCTGCAGGAAACCTTGTGGTGTGCCAGGCACAGTGTTGCAGATTTGAGACTGCCCGGTCCATGTCTGGTGCATTTGTAAATTTCTTGAACACAGCTATTCCATGAGTTCATTTTTAAGAAGAGGAGCTTATTTTTAATTGTTGCAAATATTAAGAACAAAATTTTTACAAAATTATGTATTGTGAGACCGTGGGGATTGTCTTGGTCTAGATGCAATGTGAGTTTTATTCTGAACTGAAGCCACTCCAGGGGAGTTAGTACAGCTTTGACTTGAATAACATAAGTACATGGGAGAAACGCATCTTCTGTCTTCGATTGCAAGAAATTGTATAATCTGTATTAACAGTCCTGCCTCTTTATGCTCAGGGTTGGTTTGCATCCTGACTGATGGAATTTGCTGTTCTGTGAGTCTGCCTGAGCCTGCCTGGCTGAGACTCCATCTGGGTGTAGGGAGACAGAATTTCATCTTCATGTTCCTTGTTGCTTCCAGACAGGAAAGAGTTCTGGTGTGGTTGTGCTGTTGTTGGTAGGGACCATGTAACAAACACATTTTCTACAATGTGCCATCCAGCATGTTAGGGTTGAACACTTCATCATCACTGGCCTCAGAATAGAAATGAGAAGATGTTTTCTGGCAGCAAAGCAGTGAGACCCTTGAAGAACAGTGAGACTTCTGAAGAAGAGATAAATAAACTGAACCTTGTTTTAGTTTGGCATATGTTTTAAATTAGGATACAAAATCCAATTATTTTTATTTAAAACTTACTGAAGTTTCAATTTTTTTTTTGTTTGCAGCTTCAACAAATTGAAAATTCTCTTGCAAGGATAAAAACAAATTTATAGCTTATCAATATTACTTTATAGAAATGAATGACTGCCCTGGATATCCTTATTTTTCAGAATGACTTCTGTGAGAAACTGTTCATCAGGAAATGATACTTTCAAAGCTGAAAACATAAACTTGGCCTTCTGCTCTTCTTTAGTGTTTGCTTTTGTTTTGTCATTCTCTTCAGCTTAATTTATGCAATTTTCCTTTTCCCTTTCCATGCTTCACAGATTTGACTGTTCATGTTTTTTAAAGTGTATAAACAGAGATGGAAGGGCTGTGTTCCAGTTGCTAGTTTCATTTTTCTAAAATGTGAAATTGTAACTGAGAATCCCAAAGGATGCACTGAAGTCAAACCTCTGAAATGATTTTAAGTCATTTCTGTCTTCCTGTTTGAAATTTGTGTGGCTTTGTTGGTAGATGTGTTTTTTGTGGTGTCAGGTCACTGACATACTGCCCTGAGGAAAAAAAAAATTTATTTCTGTCAAAATAATAATAAAAATCAATTCCCCTCCCAATATTTAATAAAAGGTGTAGAGATCTTAAAACAAATGAAATAATATTCTAATGTGTGGCAGTTCTCCACTTCCTCCCAAACATGGAATGTAAGTTGCCTTGGTCACAGAAATTTCCTGTATTAGAATATAGACAGTGATGAGATAGTGATTCCTAAAAAGATTTTATGATGCAATGCAAGTGCAAATAAAGTGCAGATATTTATTTATGAACATTTTCTGTTTCCAGAAAAAAAAGAGTTTAGAAACATACGTACTATAAGAAAAATATAACCCTTCTAGTCCCTTAGTTCAAAGTAGGCCTTGTGGGTGAAATTCAGACCCTATGTGGAAGCCCTCCAGTTTCATCAGAAGAATGAGATATATTTTTAGGAGTCTTCTGGGTTTGGAAGAAAAAAATACCATCTTTCATTTTCAGCAGAGTATTCATATGCATCTAGACAATTACCTCCTGCTCCATCTCCTCCTTTAATTTAATTTTCCAGCTTCATATGTAAGCACATTCCCTGCTTCTTCCTCCTGACTGATACTGCAAGGCCTGAATATTCTCCAGTCTGACTGGTGCTACTGCACATGTAGCAGCATGAAAACTGCTGTCAATAGAAGTGATGAAAAACCATTCTTCTGTCCTCAACTCCAGTAGAAGAGGAAGTTATAGATTTTACTGTATACACTAAGGAATTTTTTTTTTCTTACATTACATTTCTTTTCCAGTTTTTTTCTTGGCTTAATTTGTTTTGTGTTCTGTGTTCAGCCAGCCGGCTTCATCTTCTGGTGCAATTTCATAAAAAAAAACTTGAACCTCCAGAAGGGCTGAAGTTGGATGGTGATCAGTCAGGGTGTGTGTGATGAATATCCTGCTCAAATGCTGGAAGAGATGGAAGACAAGGAGAGAGCCAGAAGTGCAACCAAGAAGTTTATTTCATGTTATTGACAGATAGTTCAGACAACATCATCTCAGGTTCTTCATCTATTTGAAGTACTCAAAATTCATTTTAAATGCAACAAAGGTATGTGACAGCACTCCATGGGCTTAGAGGAATGAAGCCAGTTAAACAAGAGCCCAAACAAATGGTTGGACTACTGCACAACTGGTGAAAAGCACAGAGAGATCACTGTGGATTTTTTATCCAAAACATATGGTTCTCTCCAGAGTGAAGTGACTGAGTTGAACCAGCACTGGAAGCAGTAGGAGAAGTGTTCTGGGATATAACAAGAAACAGTTCTTCCAAACAAGCAATGTCATCAGGCATTTTCGTGCATCCTGAAAAGATCTGTTTTATGTGAAGGGCTAGGATTTTTCTTTTTGCCTTTTCTCTCTTATTTTTTTTTTCTCTACTTTACCTTGCTCCTTTCCGTTTCTCTTTCCTTTGCCTCTCCACTCTTTTCCTCACTATTCTTATAATTGGCAGACCAGAAAATTCTCTGAGTGTTCCAAATAATCAGAACCTCTTATATATTAAAGTGGCAAAAATATGCAATCTTCATTAGAAGAAATATATGTCTGCTTTTTATCGAATCTTTTTTTCCACTTAGTAGTTTTATCTAAGTTAATTTTGGGCATAATTTACTTTTTCCTATGATACTCTGTATGTTTGGTGGCCTCTGCCAGGTTGAATTCTACTCTGCAGGTAAAGTAGCTCCAGTCTGGCTGTTGTACCTGTGGAAGGCATATTTAAGTTCATAATGAATGTATGGACCTGCATGGATTGTTTATGTGTGGTAGATCCAGTTCTGGTGGGATATATCAGGCTGTGCATAGCTGTTACACAAATGCACCACTCGCTGGTACAACAGAAATCTCATAAAGTGGCGTGATGTTTTCCATAATTCTGAAAAAAACATGTTTGCTTTGTTTTGTAGAGGCCCTGCATGAAAAACATGAAATTTGTCAAAAGAAGTGGATAATTCCTGAAGCACTCCTCAGTTACAGTAGCTAATGGAACCTTTCTAAATATGTGACTACAGCATGGCAACAAGATTCTGATTCAAGAAGGCAAAACACTACTGAAGGACTCCCTTCTACTGTTTCTATTTAGAAATGTTGCTCATTATGAAATGACATTTTTGTTATGAAACACTGGAATGATGGAAGAAAAAGGCTGCATTTTGGATGAATTAATAATGTCAGAAACCAGCTGCCTGTGGAAGGGCTGGTCAAATTTCAGATTCTGTTGCTGTTTGGTGCCCAGATTGGATCTCCTCTATTTTGCATCTTTACAGAATTTTACATGGAGAAGGGACAACCATGACAGTCAGATCAGCTCTTCCACATCCTAATGCCCGAAGACCCTGCTTAACACTGTCTCTCACAGGAGATGCTCTTATTCAATGACTGTGATTGTGTCACTCTTCCTACACATAGAACCTTATATTTGCATGAGTTAAAGAATGTTTTAATCTAAACTGGTTGAACTGTTGTGTTCCTCAAATTCCTTGTTATTTTGCAGATAGAAAAATTATAAACTTTAACAGTAGTTATATTTTTATGTTTTCTCTCAGTTCATTTTAAAGATACTGAAAATAAAGATGCTGAGACTAGACCAAATTCTTGCTCATTATGTGAAGTAAATTTCTGTGATCTCTGAGAAGTCAGATTTGAATTTTTTTATTAGGAAAATCAATTTTTTAGCTTTGTGCATTTAGATGTCAAGATGATGACTGATGTAACAGGTATGAATAGAATAGACTAGTATTATGAAATATGCCATGTGGACTATGTTTTTAATAGTCTTAAAATTTGGAAGTTTGAGACACATTGGTTTTATGTAGGAATCATTTCCAGATATTGAAAAAAAGTGTTAGTTTTCTCAGAAATGTTCAAGTAAAGTCGACTTTTATATAACTGTGAAAAAATGTGCTGCTATGTGCAGAAATCTTTTAGAAAGATGCCAATTTATATGGCTTTTCCCCTAATATTCCTCAAATGGTATTTGTTTTCTTAAAGGAATGAGCCAATATGTCTGCCTTGCCCAGAAGTATTTATTTGAAAGCATGTTTTGAAAAGTAAATATGCTGATTGAATCAATACATTGAATTAATTGAAGAAATAACAAGTTCAAAGGCTAATAATAATAATTGATGATGATGATGATAGCAACCAAAGTCCAAAGAATGTAGCTATCATTAAAATGTTGAGGCTATGGAAAAGCTGGAGCTTGTCAAATGAAAAAAGAATGGTCTGTGCAAACTTTGAGAAAAAGAAATGTCCTAGGATTAATTTATGTGTTATGTTATTCATCATTGCTTGGATGTCCACATGGAATGGGTGAAAATATTCCCAATTCATGAAAAAGAAAAGGTTTTTGGGACATGATTTTTTTATTTGAAGATTCATAATTGAAATTAACTTTTTTCATCACTATCCAGATCTAAGCATTTGTCACTGATTCAGTGACTAGAAACAATGCCATATGGTTTGAGTGGCTAATCACACAGCTTAAATAACAACAAAAAATGGTCAGAGAGAACATCTGGTGAACATTCTGAATCTGAAGATCATCCTGATTATTCTGTGAATATTTATGAGTAAAAAATGTTAATAATAAACTAGTCCATTAGTCCATAAGATTCTCACAATCAAAGGAAATAATTATTTATGCAATCAATTTTTTTAAGTGAATAATTGAATCTGTTCAAATTTTACATACTTCTGATTACAATGAGGCTTTTCCTCTGCTGAACTCTCTATCTCTCTGAATCTGGAATCTGAAGCCAGATTCTACCAAGAGATTCTAAATCTATGTTTAGATTTTGTTGTGTATTTTATTCACAAAGAGTGCATCACTAAAATAGAATGGAAAAATTTGTGTCAGTGTGTTTCGAATATATCTCACAGACTTTAGAACACAGTAGTTAATGATAATGAAATATATTTGTACATATGTTAATTTGTGACATATATTAAGTAGCTGAATTCACAGGAACTTAGTATTTAAGAAAGCCTGACTAAACATATTTAGAAGAGTTCCTTCCATGTATTGGAAATTTTTCTGTAGCCAAAATGCAGAAAACTTGAGAAACTAGAGGCAGGTTCACTGGGAATCAATAAAAGTTCTTCAGTAACTCTCTAGAAGAAAATTGCAAAATAGTTAAGTTCTTGGAGCAGGCACATCTTCATAGAGTTTAACTACAAGACCTCGGTCACTCAGTCAGTAGGGACTTTGATAATGACTTTGGTAGAGAAAGTGTCATAGCCTTCAAATCCCTTTTAAAATCATAGAATAGTTGAAAGAATTTGGAAGATCATCTAGTTCCAAGCCCCATGTTGTGGGCAGGGCACCTTCAGCTACACCAGGTTACTCAAAGCATCATCCAACCTGGCCTTGAACATTTCCAGGAATGGGACATCCTCGTATTCTCTGAGCCACCTGTTCCAGTGTCTCACCACCCACATAGTAAAAAATTTCTTCCTAATATCTCATCTGAACCTTTTTCTATCACTATATTCCCTGATAAAGAATCCCTTCCCATCTTCCTTGTAGGCCCCTTGTAGGTACTGGAAGGCTGCTATAAGGTCTTCCCAGAGCCTTCTCTTCTCTGTGCTGAGCAAGCCCAGCTCTCAGTCTGTCTTTATAGGAGAGGTGTTCCAGATCCCTGACCATTTGTGTGTCCCTCCTCTGGACCTACTCAAGCAGGTCCATGTCTGTTATGCTGGCCAGGCCTCAGACCTGAACACATTACTCACAGTGGGGCTTTCAAAATTATTTTAATTCTTAGTCTGACACTGTTGAGAAAATCTGCCATTGATTTTGCTGGGCTAGAATTTCAGTCTTGCCATTGTGCCATCACCGTATGGACAATCCATCTGCTTGGACAAGGCATTGCAGTGAGGGGTTAAGATTTTAATTTCACCTCATTTCATTTGCATGTCTTGTGTAGATCACTCCTTGCTCTGTGTCTTTTTATCTCCCCCCCATCACCTATCTTTTGTGCTGCTTGTTCATCTTGAGCAGTAATGCTTTGGAACAGCAGCTGTCTCCCTTGAACATTACTCAACATCCCTGAGGCTTGAAAATCACAGAAATATTTAGATGCTATTGCTATATGAATAATAACAATTAGAATTCTATTCTTTGAAGAAATCCAAGCTGCCTTGCTGCATAAATTCATGAAATCCTTTACTGGAAGAAAGCATATATTTTTAAAGGATGTTTGATTTTTAGCACTGCCCACAGCTGATATTACAAGTCTTTGCAAAAATGTATGTATTCTGAATTTCTACAAAAATAAGTTTGTTTTCTTTGAAAATAATGAGTTTGTGCTAGTTATTTTTGGTGGTGTTTCAGACTGAAATAACTAGAACTAGCTGCAGAAAGTTTTGTGGCTCACACCACAGCAAGTTTTAAATCTTATGAAGTCAATGGTGCAGTTTTCACTTAGAAAAATAGATGAAAATAAAGAGCTTCCTAGATTTGTTTTCCCAAGTCAGACAACGGACATGATGAACCACAAGGGAGTTTCTGTAGTCAAACCCTTTTTTGCTAGAAGAATAGCATTAAAATCTTTTGAAATCATGACATCTTTATTCAAAGGGATTTTCTTTTATTGTTCTGTCTACAGTTTGTTAAACAGCAAAACCAGGTCCATTTGAAAACTATTTTAGAAAAATTCAGGAGGAAAACTTCAGTAATTACTTCAGTAATTACCATTCATAATGATAAAATATTTGAGAAATAAAACATTTCTGATGCCAGTATTTCCACACTAATCATTGGCTCAGATTTTATTTAATACTTGTATGATTATGGAAAAAAAAGAGTTCATGTGACCATGGTGCTATTGAAGTCAATATACTTTTCTGAACTGGTGACAACAACTCTGATTTTTAATTTTTTTAATTTAAACTTCTTTAAAAATAATAATTTTATGAAAAAAATCAGATTCCAAGAAAATGGAATTCTGTGTTTCATTGTCTATAAATCCTTGATTTTCTGCCCCTTCATGCTGCACAGCAAGTCTCAGGGAACAGCAGCATGGTCTCACTGTTCATACTTGATTTTTCCTTCTGACAGTGCTCCCCTCTTCTATTGTCATCCCTCTCATGATGCCATGCTTCCAAACTGCTGCTGGCAGTAATTTGGCTTTTCTCATCTGTATTGTGAAGCATTTTATTCCCTCCAGGGCACTGTCAAATAAGCAAAAATAATCTACAATCATTTGATGGGAAGAGAACCTAGTAGTTACCAGAGCACAATGGTGAAGTTTTTTCTCCAGTTCAAGGATCATTTATAGAGATGTTTTTCATAGCAATGTTCAGGTGGGTCTCAGGAGAAAGGAGAAAATTCTAGAAAATTTGAATTGGATTTGAATGTCTTGCAGAGGACAAACTCTAACCTTTGATTCCAGCATCCCAGGAAATACCAAATTTTTCCTAGTTTTAGTAAAGTAATTTAATAAGTTCATGGCAAGTGCAAAAACCTGTCTTTTTTGTTATGTGGTGCTCAGCCAGCAAGGCAAGAGAAGAAGGGTGATTTATCTTGTGTAAGGCTGATAATTCCAACCAGGAAAGCCAGAAAAGGAAAACATCAAAATAAAGAGGATTAGACTTCCTATCCACCAAGAGGACCGCCTGAATCACACAGATGTTCAAGCTTATTCTTAGTGCTTAGTATCATGTTGCAGTCTAAGCAGCATCAGGAGCACAGGAAAGGAAAGTATTAGGACTTCTGGCATCTGCTGCTGGTTTCAGCCTACTTCCCTAGCTAGTTGTGCAAAATGTGATGGAAACTCCTAAAGGTTCCCCTGATCTTCCTGAAGGTATGCAGCCTGATGCAGAGAGCAGGACCTCTTGACATTCCTGTCAGAAACCCACATGGAAAGTGGCATTACAACTCTCTCAAATTGCAAAGTAATTCTATGAGACATTTAGAATTTGGGGAACACCAGGGAATTTGATCCTGAGACAAGAAAACATGGACAACTGGGGCTTGTTAGCATCAGTGCTCATGGAATTACTTGGATTTGTTGTATTGGCAACATTTTGCTCTGAAAACAAACCCTTTGGATTTTAATTTTTGCTTCTGTTTTTTTATTATTCCCCCAAGAACTTAATTTTCAAGCAAGCCCCACTCTTCTGCTGGTCAGAGCAACACCAGCAACTAGACTAAGCTGCTGTGTTGCATCTATAGAGACTGAAGGATAGCTGGTGATGGGCAAGTCACTTGATGACTCACAAAGCTTCTAAACTTCCTTTTTTCACAGGATTTGGGGCTTGATAACTGCCCCTTGTGTCCCCACTCTCAAAATCTGTCATTTCAAGTTAAGTAGGTGTGGTTTTCTGACCAAGGATAGTGATGGTGGCTAAGGTAGTATCAGGCCAGAGCTTATATGAAACCAGTGCTACTCAGTGCTCTAATATAGGTTTAAAAATGAGAGAAGGAAAAAAAAAAAAAAAAAAAAACAAAAAAAAAGAACCCAAATAACAACAACAAAAACCCCCAAAAACCAACAAAAAATCCCCCCAAAAAAATTCTAGCCTGTGTTTGGATGTCTCAAAGACACCCACAGGTCTTGTCGGTCAAGAAAGACATGGAGAAGTGCTTCTGCAGTATGAGCCAGGATGGCCTTTTCTCATTACCTCCACCAAAAAGGAGCCTTCCCATGAACAGAAACCACTTAAGATGCTGGGCTGAATATGGCAAAGCAATGGCTAATAAGATATCTAAGGGCAGAGACATTACTATCCTTAAAATAAGAGGAAAAACTTTTTTGTTGTAATGGCCTAGCCAATTTTAAATTTATTTTTGTAATGTCAGTTTCTGTTTTGATTTGGCTTGAATAAAATTTCTTTTTAAACCTTTTTGGTTCAATCCCAGACTACAAACTCTATTATTTGCTGGGCTCTACAGAATGTAGTTTATAAGGAGAGTTTATAAGTGAATTTTAGGTTTGTTGTTCCAGAAAATGCTATGTTGAGAGCCATTGTGTTATTTCACTTGGATAAGGTCAAAACTTCAATATAAAAAAATTGAATATATATAAATATAATGCTAAAATTATAATCTAAAAGTTAAAATGAAATAATGGAAAAATGGTTGAAGGGCAAAATTTTGCCATAATAAAATAAATTTTGTTGACACCTCAGAAGAAAAGTCAGGACTACTAATTTTTATTGCCTTCCATTGTAAGCTGTCAAACTAAACACAGTTCCCAAATGATTCATACTTGATAAAAATACAGGTTTTGCGGGAAGAGTAAACATTGTTTTGTATACCACTGAAAGATTTTACCTGCAAGAGCATGATGTTGACTTGTGACAATCCTAGCAGCATTAAAAAATATTAAGTCAGGATACCATTTTGTTTTGGACTTCTTGGAAAGGCAGGGGAAATGAATACATATTAATATTTTAAAGTAACATAAACCATGGGTGAAGATAAGGGGAAGATGGTAACAAGAATAGACTACAAAGGAGGTGGCCTGAAGCTAAGGGAGCTGAGTGCCTGGCCCAGAAAGAACTGTGATGGTGCCCAGCCTTTCTCTTCCTTGGGACACCAACTGCATCTCTGCACCCATCTCATGAGAAACTGGCAAATCCTATACTCATTGCCAGCCTTCTGTCTAGCACAAAGAGGGTAGGAGAAATCAAGATGGAAAAGGGCAGAAGTGCCCTCAAAGACAATGCTCTGTAGTGAAAGCAGATGCGAGTCATTCTGTAAAACGTGGTCAAAGACCAGGCCATAGAAACACTTGAGAGAGAGCTCCAGTCTTGCATCAGATTTAATTGAGATTAGCCAATGGCTTCAAAATTACTGAACTGGGGGAGAATTGTCTGGTGGGTCCCTGAGCACACAGACAGAAATGCACACAGCACAAGCAAGTTGAATTTTAAACAAATGAAATGCCAGCCATCTTCCTTCTACCTTTACTGGGAAAGCAGGTGGAAGTGACAAAGGCACTGAGCCCTACTTGCCATGGGAAACCTTACCAGCAGCCCTAGTCCTGAGGTATTCAGTGAACTAGAAGAATGTAAAACACATCTACCTTTGGGATCCCAAGTTCCAAGCAATACTATGTCTTTTCTTCAGGGAGTATGAGGCACATGGATGTTATCAAAGCCAGGGGAAATAAATTTGAGCTGTTTCTCACAGGGCATCTGGAGGCCTCAACCTCTTTGAGGAGAACATCAAAAAGCCCACCTAACATAAGTGAGGAGAAATTGAATTTCTCTTTGTTGAGGTTGTGGGTATGACTTCATCTACCAAGGCTGGGAAAGGATGAACTGGATTGCCAAGAATCACAGTGGAGGCAGAAACATCAATAAAGTTGTGTGGTAAGGGCAGTCTCTCCTGTCTTTCTATGTCAACTTCAGATGTGTTGTTACTAAGATGATGGGGATAAGATTCACTAATGGGTTAGGAAATAAATAATGCCAAAATAAGGGAAACATTCTGTAAATTATATTTGTCACTGGTGTGTAAAAAAACAGCCCTGTGAGCCTACAGAAACAAATGCACAGACAAAGGGATTTTGTGGTACTGCCCATGTACAGGAAAGCAGTCACTGTGTACAACTGAAACATTGCCAATGGGAGATGGAAATTTGGAAATAAGAAAATGTCAAAAAATGTGGCTCAGTTTTAATTGTTGTGACTTGTTTAGAAGATACCAACATTCCAAAATTACTCCTTTATATTAGTTGTGATGTAGATATCAGTCTGCCTGCAGGACCAGGCCTCTGCCTTCTTTTGGTTTTGGGAAAGATTACATTAATAGTTTATCTGTGTCCCATTAAAATTGGTTTTTGGTCTAGTCTTGCACATGCTCCTAAATCAGCATAAAGGTCAGCATGCAGCCACATTAAGTCAACCCTACCACTGAAAAGGATGTATTTCCAAAAGAAAATGATTTTTTTCTCCTGCTTTTCTTGATCCTGAACACAAACAATGATTATAAATGGCTGAGACCTAAAAAATAGCAAATCCTGCACAGTGACACAACTGTGCTGACAGATCCTACATCATCAACCATTTATGTATCCTTACATACATTCACACTTGTGACTATCTTTTCAGATAAGGTCTTCCTGTTTAATTTATAACTAAACACTTTTGATTGTTTTTATGAAATGCAGCTGGAGTTCACAGAGCAGTGAAACGCAGAGCAGTGGCTGGTGAAAGGCACTTCTGTCCTCTATCCATGGTGCTCCCTACCAATGTGAGCCCACGCTCTGGAGCCTGAAGTGCTGGGACAACATCTCCCCCCAAATTAAAACACCATGTTGCTGTTTAGTTGTATGGGACACCAGATGTCTCTGTGGAAGAGAGTTTTCCAGTGAGTAAGCAAAGGACTGAAACTCCAAGGTTCCCATGGGAGTCAGTGATGCGTGGCTGACTGGAATGAGAACCAACCTTGGAATAAGATGTCTTAGATGGAACATATGACTAAATATGAATACACAAATACCTTTCCCTAAAAATAATAACCATCATCTGGTCCCAGGGCCAATCTTCTTGCTTTTAGTCATTGCCAAGAAGTGAGATGTTTTGAGACCACATACTGGCCTTGAAAGAATGCCTTTGACATTTGTTGGACTTGGTTTGATCAGTGATCCTCTTAGTTATGAAGAAAGGAAGAAAGTTAAGAACTGGAATGTCAAAATCTCTGGGCAGCAACTGGAACAGAGGGGTTTTCTTAAACATAGGCTGAAACCCGAAGATAAAGTTAGAGTCAATGTTCAACCCTCAGGGATTAAGTTAAACCATTCCTCTGCCATTTTTCTTCCAACAAGCATGATTGACACCATTTTTCTGTTTATTTTCTTTAGCTAGGCTTCTGGGATGCTGATCTTAGAGAAACCACGTAAACCACATTTCTCATCCGCTCGGGTTCTAACCAGCTCCTAGGATTAAATGACAGGCTTATTTTCTACTAACTGCTCCTTTGCCTGTCGTGTAATTTGTCCTATATACAGTACAAGTCCTCCAGTATTTGACTAGAATCCTGTTTTCCTTCTCTCTGTTAACCTATCTGATGTGTTTTCTCACCATTCATTGCTTCTGACTTGCCTATTTCTCTGTCTGTCTGGCCTCTGGTTTGATGGATTTTCTTGCTCATTCAGTGTTTAGTCTTGTTAATGCATGTTTTCTTAAAACCCTCTTTATTATGTGATGTTTGAAATTATAATGTTTTGAATATGCTCTATAATATTTTTTGTGTTGGCTCTCCTTCAGTTTTACTTTTTTAATTTGTAGATAACTTTCTTTTCCTTGGTTCAGTATCCATGGTTTAGTACATTTTATGTTCCTTAGGCTTTTCTGTGTTCCTCTTGTCCATGCTCTTGATTCTGATCTTTTTATGCAGTCATTCTATTTTTGCCCTTACGGATAATTTTTGACAAAGATTTTTGGTCCTTCTGTCATTAACCTTTTCTAACTCCATAGCATTTAAGAGACCATTATTCTTCTGGTGCATGATAATAACTATGGTGATGTAGTTCTTTATTTTGCAGCCTCAAGAGAGATACTGCTCATCATGAAACAACAAAATCAGGAAAAATTATCTTATAGTATATATTGCAATACAAAGGTGGAATAACAGAGAGATCCTCATTTTGGTCATGGTTTCATAGCAGCATTTAGCCTCTTATGGTCTTCTACCCATGTACCAACTAACAGGTTTAGTTTGATATTTCTTCATTTTCTTGATGGTTAAGGTACAGAAACCTTAGAAGAAAAGACCTTACCAGATTTTGTGGTAGGAAGTGAATAGAGTGTTTTTATTAAGCGCCATCTGGCACATGCTGTCATCTTTCTCCCTGTGCCTTTGCCATGGACGGTGGAGGTGCTTGTCTGCCAAACCCAGACAGACAAGAGTATTCCTCTGGTGAAAGAGTAAAAACCTTGTGCTGTTGGCAGTGAAAGCCCTTGGGGAAGGTGAAAGGATACTTTTGCTAGCCTAAATTCTGCTTCACTTCAGACAGTCAAAAGCTGCAATCTTGCAGGTCAATTGACAGGTAATTGCCGTTTCACAAGAAGGTTGGATTATGATCACACTGCCTTTGCAGGAGTTGTAGGCAAAAGATTAGGGACTATTTGCAGAGCAAACCTGTAGAAAACAAAAGAATGGTTCAAGACTCACATCAGAACAGGTAAGGAGTAGAAATTTCCAATTTTCCCAGATCTCAGAAGAAATTTTGCCCTGCTTGAGATTGGTATTATTCCACTTCTTTGTCTTGAAACTGAATTATATTAGGTTCCTTCCCTATTTTTGGTTTGGGCTTTCCATTTTTCACATCCTTAGCTTGAAATATTTTTCAAATATATTCATATTTATTTCCAGGCATCCAGCCTACTTTTATTCTGGCCTTTGCAACTTTTTTTCCTTCTCTGTTTTAGTCCAACATAAACGATTCCCTTTCAGCACACACAGTACCCTGCTATTTATTTGAGATTCAAAGAAGGCAAGAAAGTAGTTTTCTCATTCAGCTTCTAAGACATCTCCAATTTTGTGGCATGTTTTGGCCAGTGCCTAGGTAAAGCCCAGTCATGGTCATTGGTAAAATAAATTAGTGTGTGTGGCTAATAGAACTTGTCTACAGATTCAAACACTTCAGTTTAATCATAATCATATTTTGAGAGTTACGTGCTAGCAGATTTTCATGTACTATTTAATTATACTTGAAAACAAGAGATTCAAAGTTTCATTCAAATAGTTTTATAATCAACTTTTACATTGACTACAATTGCTACTCTAGGGTGGGAGTCAGCCCAAGTCTTTGGAAATCACCAACAAAAAACAATGCCAAAACAAGACAGAAAGTGGGCTGTCTTGGTGTTCTTTGCTTACAAGAAGGAAAGGCACATGTTGTTTGTTAGAAACACATCTCTCCACTTTCATGGTGAATCTTAAGTTTTACAGCCAGATATTGTGTACTTTACTGTTTGTGTTTGGTATTGGGTTTGAGGTTTTTATTTGTGCTTAAAATGCATAAATGGTTTGTATGTTAGGGCAAATCAGCTACTCTTTGCAGTGGGAGTAACCACACCGAAGCCAGTGGGTTTCTCAGGCTTAAGTCAAGAAAAGTACTAGTTCTGTTTTGATATATCATCCATGACAGTGGGGTCCTGGCCATGACTGTGGTTCTGAGGCTCTGTAATAAAACACAAATATATAATACTTAGTAATGCTTTGGCTCCTTGGGTGGAACATCTGTCTGACCTGCCCTGTAACCCAATTCAGATTTCTTCTTTAAATAATACTGAGATTGGAATTTTGTCCCTATTTGCCATGAAAATATGTTTAAGCCACATATTTTCTTCAGCCTTTAGTACCAGGAAATGATTCTGTCTATTTTCAGGGCTCACTTTATTGTGATACATGAAAATAAGAGTGTTATTAAAAGTTTCCAAGGTCCCATCACTCTTCAGGCTGGATTTGCAAGGTGCGTGTTTAAGCATCAGTTCATCTACAGGGATTCGTATTGTGTAAAATGGGTATGCCAGCTCTGTCTGGGTGGTTTCAGGGGGATTTTGGCATTCAAGCTGGGATCTGAGCCCATGTGAAGTTCTGGCTCAGTAGTAATACAATGGGAAACATGGAAGAAAAGAAGTGATGTTTCTACTCTGTCCCTGTCTGTGCCACCTTAACCAAGATGTTGGAAAATTGCTCTCCAATGTGCAGGGTACTTCATAAATGAGTGAGTTACTTTTGGGATTTGGCTGACAGAAGAGGCTGTCTAGACTTGCAGGTGAAAAACTTGCTTGGCAGGTAGGAGACCCAGAGAATTCAAAGTGTGGTGACACTCAAGACAACACCCCAGTCCAAAAGCCAGTTCCCAACCCTTCTCTGGCACACCTGAAGCTGTGACAATGCTCTCACATCTCCCATATTAGAGCACTCCTCTTTATGGAACTGGGCCTGTGTCCAGGAGGCAGGACAGGTAGTTGGCAGGTCCATATCCCACAAATTGTGTCATTAGCTGGATGGGACAGGAAATTAAACTAATTTAATAAAAGTTTAGACATATTCAACTGAAAGAAATAGTAGCACCTTCTTCCAGTTCCCTGAGTTCTTCTGTCTAAGTCAGGTCATAGGTCTGCTCCTGAAGCTCTTCTGGTTCTGTGTTGATTTTTTTCTGTAGGATTGCAAGCCTGGTTCACAGATTTCTTTGTACCCTTGGAAATCTGTACATGGTTACTTCCTATGAAGTTTCTAACATTAAGATTCCTACTACAGCTATATTTTAATTTTGGAGACAGGTTTATGAAACCTGTCAAATTCCTCCATGCTTCTCTTCCATCCTGCCTCTTATTTTGGTAGGTAAAGCAACTTTTATGTCTGAGGAACTCAAAATATATTTTGCATCTTTCTTATGTTAAAATTCCTTCTCTAGACTCCACTAGAGCTGTTCAAACGTACTGAGAGTGCCTGTAGGATAGCTTTTCTCCATTTTAATATGTTTAACAGACCAAAGGTTTTAGCTGTTATGTCAGTTTGCTGCGCCAACGACTTTAACATTTTTAGCTCCGGGTATGAAGAATGTGAATGACTGAGGATGCTTAAGAAATCTCCTAGACTCTATTTGGCTTGAGCACTAAAGACTGAATTTACTATTGCAATATCTTGTCTGAGGAGCAAGATGAATTTAATTTATCTGTATATGGCCTCCTCCTCTCCCCCCGCTCTTCCCCATCAGGTCAACAAAAACTGAAAGAGGTCATGGCTGGGAACCCAAGAGGGTATGTACATGTATGAGTTTATGCTGGCATGGGACAGTAAAAATTGTCATGTGCTCCTGCTTCCATTCCCCCCTTCTTCCTCTTTCTCCCACAACAACACTATGTTGAATGTGAATCTTTTAGAAAGATGATCTTTTTTTTTTCTACTGCTGAGCATAGTAAAACTGATTATCCCTCTGGGCCTGGGTCTTGGAACAAAGCCACAGTCTAGTCCTCACTAGTACAGCCAAATTCTTTGTCTGCCTGTTTGTTTGAAAAGCATTTGCCTCAGTTATGTCATGAAGGATTGCATAAACAATTCATCAACTGAAAGCAGCATAAACATGCTTAATGAACTATTAGAAGAGTGGGGGGAAAGATGAAGGTGGGAGAAAGATAGACCACCTAGTGCTGCAGGTGCATTTAGTTTCTTTCTTAAAACAGCCTGAAAACAAAACTCCTCAACTCTTCAGCAAGCAGAGAAGTGCAATTCATGTCTTCATAGGATGATGCAGTTGCAAGGTGACCTCAGTAGTTCTCCCCTTCCTGATTATCATAAGGTTTAGCTACAAAGTTCTGAACGGTGATGAAAAGAGGGTCTAAGACAAAATAATTGAGCTGAGCTTAGACATTCAGATAAAAGGACAAAATCTCAGGAAAAAAAAAGAAAAAAATGCAAGCGTGTAAATATGGCAAGGTATAAGAAAATTATTAAAGTATTGACAAAAAGGAGAGTCATGGCTTGCAAAGATCTTGATTCAAGGTCTGTTACAGTCTGCTGAAAGATTTGCAGCAACATCAATGAGTTAGGGAGTCAGGCTCTCAGACTGATAATTTGTGGAAAGATTAAGGAGTGACTTGAAATGCAGTAAGACAGTGAGAATGCACTGGCAGGTTTTCAGAACATTACTATATAGTGGGGAAAGTTTGATCTTGGTTCTCACTGCACGCATGTGGAAGGGCACAAGCAGAGGTCTTTCCCCTGTCTAAGAGGGAAAGGGTCAGCCCTGAGCCTCTTCAGCCACATTGTGGATTGCAGTCACTCTTTTCTGGGGAGTCTAGCAATTCTTTGAATTTCAAAAGGTCAGCCCATCCCTCCAGCCCATCTGGCACCTCCTGGCTGGTAGCTCTGCCCTCGAGCACATTGACTGGTCCCCCAGTTTGCTCTTGTGGTGATCCACCCCTGAAGATGGGGGTAACTGGGGTTCTTGTTAATACATCCCTTGGGGTGGATTAGTGTGAAATGTCACTGAATGACCTGTGTTTGTATATACTGGTCAAAGTGATAGTTGCAGTTTTGATCTGTTAGGGTTTTGGGAAGCCCTCAAAATGTAAAGTTCAGTGGGTTAATAGACACATGGGCTTGGCTGGGAACACCTAAATACCTTCCCTGGCAGACCCCTTCAGAGATGCAGTGATGTAACCCTTTCCTTGAATACTCTGAAGTCTGCCCTCTTATGCTCTACTATCTCTTTCCTTGCTCCTCTCTGGATCTCAAAGTCCATGGTTTCACAGGCACTGCAGCCAACATTGAAACTGATTGTCACATTTCCAATCAGCTTGTCCTTACTAGTGAATAGTAGATCCAACCATGCATCAGCCTTAGTTGCCTATCATATACCTGAGCCAAGAAGTTGTCCTTTTCCACAAATCCTCTTGTCTGTGTCCCATCTCATTTTCCTTCCAGCAGCTGCCAAGAAGGTCAAAGTCTGCCCTGAGGTCCAGGGTTTGTAAATCAGAGCTTTCTGTCCAATTTAGTTACTATTGTGGTGTAAATGCAATACTGAATGATGAGAATCTAGTGCATATTATTTCAGCTATGAAACTATAAATAATAAATATTAGGGTCATGGGATGATAGCATAATTCAGGTGCAAAGGGACTTCAGGAAGATCACTTCTGTCTCAAATCTAAGGCATTTATGAGATCAGACCAGGTTGTTCAGGCCTTAATTCATAGAGGTTCTGAAAACCTCCAAGTTTGGAGACCACATAGTCTCCCTGTTCCCATGACTGACTGTCCTGACCTTTTTATGTTTAACAGTGAATAAGCAAAGACAAAAGAGTTAATGGAATGAATAGGTTCATCATCATTTTGTGGCTGACAATTTATGTGTTCACTAGCAAATGTTCATAAATCTTCTCTTTATAACATAGGTATCATGAAAACAACATAAACTATTCCATGAGATAGCTGTTGGAAGAGAAATGCAACTGTCTTCAATAAATCAGTCTTCATTTTAAGTCATCATAAGAATCTTAGTGCGTCAGCAGCTTCTCTTCAGAGGTTCCCTCAATCTGATCTGTAGTATTACCATTGCAATGCTGCACAGTATAATAAGTATTAAAATAGTTATGGGTTCAGCCTTATTTTGCTTTTATGGTTTGAGGTTACATCGCCACAGACTGATGGAGGCATGGCATAGTATGTAAAATAGAGCATTACCAGATCTGCAGTGGTATCAAAGGCATATGTCTTACAGTATCACCACAAAAATTTCGTAAACTAACAGGATGATATTGTCTTGCCATCATATTAGTACCAGTTGTACTCTGACATAATTTCATACCCTCCTTTTCCCACCAGTATTTTGAGTCTGATATTCATGCACCAATTTGGGTCATACTTTGGTAATGATGTAAATGTAGGAAGACCATAACAGAGATGATTCATGCAAAACCTTAAAACCTTTTTTTTTATTTCCGGACAACTTCTGGCAAAACTTCCAAACCCAAACACTATTATAACATAAATATAGATTATGCTTTTCTATTTCTAGAGGCAAATGTACTTGCAAAGGGGCTTTATTTTAGCACTTTAAAGACTGCCAGAACCAGAACACAGTTGTGTCTTACCATCTCGGGTCATAGTCACTTGAAAAGCAAAGCAGTGTCCATTTGCAGATGTGGCTATTTGTGTTAATTCCTTTCCCACACACATAGATGTTTTTGTTCCTTACAATTTCATTTCAGCTACAAGTAAGTTACGCCTTCCAAACAACAAATGAAATCCAAAGGAAGACCTCACACTGAAATGACTGAAAGTGTTCAGTGAGAGAAGGGAAAACCCTCCCTGTAATGAGCCTCTCCCTTGAGATGGGAGAGATTTTGCAAACTTGAGGGATAAACAGAACAGCTTCTTCCTCTGACTGAGGAATTCAGCTGCTTTTGTGGGGAATATATAGGTGCCCTCCCTGGACTGGTGCAAACACATGGCTTAACACTGTGCCACTAAAACCCAATCAGACATGAAGTTCTGACCTGTTCATGAAGATGTGCTATAGCAGAGGAGCTTTCAAAGGGACTTTAATTATCTTTGTTTCCTGTGTGTTTCAGGCTGGCACTACCTCTGGTCCTGAGTTTAGCTTTTGGGAGGATGTCACATTTAGTTAAACCCAAGTGGTGCCGTGCCAGATGCTTTTCCTTGGACAATGTGAACCTGACTGAAGCTGTGCCATTTCCTTGGTGCTCCAAGGAGATCAGTGACTACAACCTGCCCCAACATTACCAGGAAAGAGACCTTCAATCAAGAACTTCAAGCTGTCGTGATGTGGTCCCATAACTGCTTTTTTCCAAGGGATATAAATCAAATATGCAATGGCCAAAGCAGCCAGGACATTCAGGTTCTTTCTATCAAAAAATAATCAACACACTGACTATCAACTATCAAATGTAATCTTTTACATAAAGAATTTTGTGAACATTGGCTCATCTATGATACATTCTTATTTAGAATATCACAAATAGGTTATGACTGTGAACTTGTAACTGAGCACAAATCCAGGCCCTGCTCACCAAGCCACCATCTGCTCTTTATTTAAGTTACTCCAAAAACAGCTCTTTCTTCCATGGTGCCTGCAGTACATGATATGACTAACATAAGTAATTTAAATTAGTTAATAAATTTGCAAATACCATCAGGACATGCTTATGTAAAAAATTCATGAGTACACAGTCCATTGCCATAAATGGATTTATTCAGTTTCCCTCTGTTCTTCCCCTTGTTTATTGGTAGCACCTGGCACATCCCATACAATAGAGATCCATCTTGTCACCTGTGCAGAAGCACTGAACTACTGAACCACTGATGACCCCCTGCACTTCCAGGGGTGATTGCATTTTGCCTTCATCAGCTTTCAGTAGGAGCATCGTCTCCTGCAAGGACCCCAAAAGCAAGAGGCATTTTCCTCCAGAGGGCTATTTGGCTTTGGCTATTTGGCTCATTGCCTGACATCCCTCATTTTTCTTTGACCATTTTTAGAGGGAGTTTGTATTGACTGATTCCTCATTTAGGATCCTTTGGTTAGATGAAATAAACCTGGGGCCTTGACAGGACTTGAGTATGAAACGCTTTGAGGATTTGAGCCTAATCTCTTCGTACAAGGATCAAAGTTAAATCTTGCCTATTTAGTTTTTAATGCCTGACAAAATTTGAATGCTACTTAAAAATAGTAATCCCTGATAATATCTTGTTTATAGAAATTATTACTTCTATGTTTTCTTTTAAAAGAGCTAGAGATAAGAGCCTAACTGGATTATAATATTGTTATATTACAATCTTGTCTTTTACTGGATTTTTAAAAGCCAACAAAACTGGAAAGTCTGCTGTGACATTTTAATTTGAACTGAATGTATTAATGGAATTAGGTACAAATCAAAGTTTAACATATTGAATGCATTACCAGTTTTGCATTCCTTTTTACTTACCTAAGAGCCTTTTTGGCTAGCCATGTAGGACTGAATTGTTGAATTAGAAATTACACAAAGACCTGAAGTATGGCACATGATTGCCCATTATCAGATAAGAAAATCAAATCCACAGAAAGGGTGCAATTTTTGCAGAGATTTTTGTCCTCACAGAAGTGCCTGTTTTAACCTGCTGGTTCGGCAGATAACCATTCATTTAAAAGAATAGATAGATGAAATAGGTTCTCTTTAATCTTTCTCTAACATCTAAACCAGCTGTTGCTATGGGAAATGTATTTCCCATGCAACTCTCCTGAATATTACATGATGATCCTAATCCTTGCCATATGCACACACTGAGAAAAGAGAAAGGTGACAGTTTTGTGGTGTGGCCCCCCCTTCTGGCCTCTGCTGTATTTGGTCTGCACAACCTGCAAACGTACTTCTCATTTCCGCAGCATTTCACCCTATAGAACATGATGCGTCTTTTAATGAGTCACTGTCTTGCAGCCTCATGCATATTTCAAATTACATTTTAAATTACTGGATGAAAAGAAAAGCAAATTAAATACCAGCACCCACTTGGTTAAGCTGTCCCACTATTGTACTATTTCTACTGAAATGACAGCCAAATTTCCCAGGTGCGCTTTCCACATCTCTCACATAACATCAAAATAAAATCTGCATTAAAATAATGCATATAAATATACTGGTGGTTATAAGGGGAAAAAAACGAAACCAAAAAACCACACATAGTGTAAGTTCATCCAAAAGAAACTACATTAAAGATCCGGTGTGAGACAGAATTTTGGATGAGCTCTAAGCAACTTTTCATCAGCATGGTTCTCTGAAGAAGAGAAACACTTTCCAGTGTTGCTCCTCTTTATAAATGAGCTAACCTCAGACGTTACCAAGCACCCAAACAACTGGGCTGTTTCAGACTTGCAGTACATTAATAAAGGATGATGTTTATGAAAGATATTCAGATATTTTTCCAGGCCTATGCAAAGCCCAATAAAGAAGAAAAAAAAAGAAAAAAAAGAAGGAGAAATCCCAAAGAAGTCTCTAAGGTTTTTTCTGCAGCGCCAACAACATACAAGCCTAATGCAGGGAGACTACTCTGTGTTGAAAGACTACTGCTGGCAATCTGTGCTCTTGATGCTAGGAAAAGGGCAGATGTTCTCAGAATGAGCCCACTGGCAGCCTGAAGTGGCAGCCCTGAGTTTGTTTATTTATTTGTTGTGGGTTGTTCTTGAACAGTAGCTCAGCAGAAGGTTGCTACATGCAACTATAATTAGAAAGGTCTGAAAATCCTCCACTGAATAAGCAGATCCAGAGGAACAGATGGTGTGCCCCTTCAATGGTCTCCTGTCAGAGAGGGTGATACAAATGCTCCCCATGCTTTACCCAAAGTCTCATCATGTGGCTTTGAGGAAGATTTCAGATGATTCATTATGTTTACTGAATGGGATCGTTTGTGTATGTAGACATCAAAATGTAGTCACACCCCAGGTAATTACGGCAATAGGGCCCTTGTGGCAGAAATTAAATATGAATACACAGAGAAAACAAACAGCCAAACACAGGTACGTGTGCATGCACACCTACCCCTCAGCATTGCCTGCAGTTTTCTGTCTTGCTCTAATTTCTTGTGTGTGCTGTAACATACTGCCCTCAGTGCCCACATGCCCAGCTGTTTGGGGACAGACAAATCCCAGGAGCAGGTACGGCTGCAGATTCAATTCATCCATTTCTGATGACTTCTGTGTGCCTTGAAGCTTGCTTGTTGCTCTCACATTCTCACGTGGGTCTGTGTGCTTTGCTCTATGGTCTGCAGAAACCTTATTGCAGATTTCTCTGGAGATGCCTTGGTATGTAGTTATATTCTAGAAGGTTCTGGTGTTGCTCTGATAAGCTTGAAGGGAGAGTTTCAGAGCATCATTAAAGTGTTTTCAGGGTCCTTCTCTTGTTTGTCTTTCTCTATCAGCTCAGCTACACAGCATGCCAATGTTTTTGGGCGCTTTGGGTACTTCTTGAATGACTCTATGCTCAACCTGGCAAAAATGAGAGCTTCCCAGGAATACCTCTAGCAGTGCCATCACTGTGAAATAAAATATTACTGTTTTTCAAACACTTGTGCCAGTGGATACCCAGAATGAGAATTAAGAAGATGTGATAAAACCCCATCAAGCTGTTGGATTTGGAGCAACATGGGTTTCAAGAACCCAGCTAACAGAGAGAACAGTTATTTGTGTCCTTGCACATGGCTGCCATTTTGAGTCTTGCTCTTCACTCTAATGATTAATTTTGCAGATGACTGAAGAATGGAATTTTTTAAGAGAAGAGAGATTTTACCATCAATGATAATTGCATGTATGAACAACAGGTATTTTGAAATTTACAATTTACATGAAGATCTTTGCCCTGCACTTATTCAGGGCATTACCTGTGAAGTCATTTAAAGTAGAAAGGTTCTACACTGAAGAATGCCTAAAAGAATGCTTAGTACAAATTCTTCAGTGGTGCTCACTGGGCAGAAAACAACCCACTCGGTATGCAAGAGATGCAGAGAGAAGAGAAGCAGTGCAAGACAGCAGTCATCTGTAATCTTGTAAGACAGCAAACACATCACAGGTGACAATTTGTCAATAAGCCCAAAGGCAAATAGTAGGTAAAGGAAAAGACCACCCTGAGGCTATTGCAATATGAGAAAACAGAGGGCTGGAGCTTATGCAGCTTAAAGAAATGCAGTTTGTGTAAAACAGCAAGGTAGAAAACAAATGCCTAAACCAGGGCATGTGCTCTTTTAATTGTATTCCTCCCTTTGACAGAAATAGCAGGCTAAACCAAGACCTGATGTGACTGCAGCAAAATCAGTGGACCTACACTGAGGATAAATTGCTGTCATAAATCATCAAAATCAGTGACAATTTTGTGTGTTCGTGCCAGAAATTAATCTGGCCCATTACAGCAACAATTTTTTTTGACACTCAATACTTAATTTATTTTCTGTTTTCTATACAACAAAATAAACTTGAGCTTTGGTGTGTAACAAGATGCTCGTGTCCTGGGAAACATTCCCCTGGACCATTGCTAGCTACATCAGCTCCATGGATGGGAGGGTACAGAATCCCTGATCTGCTATCTGCTTTCCCTTCAGGTGTGCCTGGCTCCACCTGCCCTCCTGTGTGCACTGGGGAGAAAGGCTTTTGCAGTGCATGGAGGCAGAGGTGGGAGACAAGATAATAATACATCCTGTGCTTGGCCTCCCACCCTGCTCTTGCTGAGTGCAAATGCAGGCACACCCAGCACTTGGAGCAACTCTAGGGTTGTCAAAAAACATTTCTACTCCTCAGCATAATAGGACTGTTAGATTGTGACTCGACTTCCAGGTGCAACACCCACATCTCCCACTGTGCCACCCCAAATAATCACATTAATAATTGAATTTTCTGGCTTGCAAGCTCCACTGTAACTACTGTGACTCCAAGGGGAGTCTGCCTCAAAAAAGAGAGGGAATGAGTTTTCCTTTACAATAGTAAAGGTGCAAGGAGCTGTTGGGCACTCAGCCAGCAGTGGCTGGGCATCTGATTTCCATTTACAGATCTGAAAACTGCCTTTACCTGGCTGCCTGTCCCTTGGATTGCACAGTACTGACACAGAGCTACCACTGTCTACTTTATAAGTAACTTTTAGAAAAGAGCATTATCTTGGCAATACAATAAAATTATTTAACCTTTGTGTTTTATCAAAAACTGTAGAAGAGACAAACTGAGATTATATAGGTATCTGATGTTTTGCATGCATATATAAGATTCCAGGTTCAACTAATTAATTCTGTTTCTATTAAAAACTCTGTGCTAGCTTGAAAGGCTGCATTTACATTCCAGTTAGAGTGAAGATTTTATTTTCTAGCATGAATCTCACCATTAATCAGAGCTGGATGTAATTTACACCACCTTCAAAGAGCCTGTAAAAAGATAACATAAAAATGTTAATCAAATTACAAAATCCACTGAGAAAAATTTGACTCAGAAGTGAATTATTCCAGCATGTCTGCCTTCTGTGGCATTGCCAATGTAAACCTATGCAGTAGGCCGGCACAGTGCAGTCCACAGGGGCTAAGTTTGAGGTTTTGCTTTATGTGTTCTTTTTAAAAGCCTGGCTATCTGCTTGCATAGTGTTCTGGAGTAACTGAAAAATCTGTTTTTAACACAGTATATGCAAAAACGTCTAGATTTCTTTGCTGTGCAAAGTGAAATGATTCACAGAACTTCACTAATTTGCCTTAATTTGCAGATCTTCAAGATTTCATTATGATCTTTGTTCATGCCCACTCTTCACTTGCCTGACAGCCAGTCTTCATAGTGTCTAAGATAATGAAAGCATAACTTTATAGGTCAGGATCTGTAAGGACAGGTAAGTTTTACAGGATATTAATTATTTTAGGATTAAATAGACATATTTTTTAAAACTCTGCATATGTTTTAAATTATAGGGACACAAAATTTAGAATAAAATAAAATTTAAAAATCCCAAATCCTGAGTTTCTTTTATTTAGTTACATGAGTTTCAACCCACATTTCTGTAACCTTCAACAGTGAGCAATCTAGCCTGAGTCAGGTTCTCATTTTTATGGCAGATTTCCTGTAGGAATCTGTGATATCTAAACATTGAAGTGCAAACAATTGAGAGACCCATCCTTAAAAAAAAACCCACTCTGTTTAATAAATAGCCAAAGTTTTTTTGTACATCCAGGTTTTGCGGAAAACCTATGGGCCTAAAGCAGCTATCAGCCATGCTTGTCCTGGCAGACCTGGATCTGGCTGTGGTGCAGCATCTGTGGAGGCGTGGAGGACATGCTCAGACCTCCTCAAACCTTCTCCTCCCCCTGTGCATCTTTGCTGACCCATATTTTTTGGTAGTCATGTGTGTTCAAGCTTTAGATTAATTGTTTGAGAAGCTGAACACATTCAGTATATCACAAAAGAGCACTTGGCTTATTTAATAGTACTGGAACATTTGGAATATTACATTGTATGTACTCTGATGTCATTACCCTACTGACTTTTGGAAATTAAAATTATGACAAGGAGGTGACTGTATTTGCACGTGGGTACATTTTAGTTCCCTGGGAGTGGAGACATTTGGATGTACACATGCTATAATATCAACATTTTGTCTTCTACTTTCTTCCTAGTTAGAAAGTATGCAGTGTTGCCATTACAGCTCATGCATTTAATAACTGGAAGCATCACAGCATCCAAAAAAAGCTGCAAAATCAGAACTGGATTATTTTTAAAAATTCCATCAGAAGAAAACTGCATGCTACAAAGATGAAACAAAAATTTCCTGTTATGTGTATCATATATGGCAATGATATTTTACCAAAAAAGTAAAAATATGATGGTCTTGTATTGAAAATTATTTTAATAGAGTGTTTAAAATTACTGAAGTAAGTTTTAAAAAGTCTGTGTAAACCTTTAAATACAATTTTAGGTATTTTTGTGACAATAAAAATAGCATACATCAGATGCTGGAAAATGTCAGGGGCTAACACAGTAAATTACATGGTTTGTACCTGTTTTGATGTTAATTTTACAAATTCTTTTCTGGGTAAAGTTGGCCCTGGAGAGTGCAGGCTTTGCAACTCACACTTCTTAGTAGAGAAACTAGAATGTCAGCAATTATGTCTGAAAGGAAATGATTTGAAGAGCCTCAAGATCATTTACATGCTTTGCAGGTCTTACTTTCTGTCCTGTACGATACTGCACCAGCAACCTTGATTTTCTGCATCCCCCGTGAATGCCCAGGACATGGCTGCCATGGTCTGTGTGCGGGAGCCAGAGCAGCAGTTGAGCACAAGGGCAGCTGCCACATGAAGCTCTGTGGAGCACCAATCCTACAATTTGGTTTCAACCTTCCTGCAAGATGGTGATCCCCAGAGAGGCAGATGATCTGTAACAAAACATGGTGTTTGCCTTTTGTTCCCAAAAATCCCTTCTGGAGGAGGGCAGAAAAGGAACACCAGACTTTCCTAAGCTGTACTATGAAGTTGTTTTGTGGGGGTTATTTTTTTTTTTTTTTTTTTTTTTTTTTTTGTTTGTTTGTTTGTTTATTTATTTTGTCTGGTTTTTTTCTGCTTTTTCATGCACATTTTTCTTATCTGAATTCAAACCTGATGGCATCTGCCTTCCCTTTCTCAGTGCATATGAGGGTTTTCACACGCGCTCATCACTTCAAGGACAAATTCTTAAATGGCAAGGAATAGGTCCAAATGGCTCATCCTTTTTGGCAAAGCTGATTTATCATCAAGATCAAACCACCATTTTCCTTGGTGGTTCCCCATCTTCCCAAGAACTTGTTTCTCCTCTCCTTGTTTCTGGAGAGGCAAATCGTTTCCTGTTTCTGTGGTATCTTGGTTTCCTTGTTGCAGTTGTGCTGGGTATGGTCTAAAGCCCAGGATCTTGATGGAGCTGCTCTGCCACTGGGGTTTTGTTTGTCCTGTCTGGTATTTTCCTTTGCTTTCCCCTGCGTTTCTAAACTTTTTTTTTTTTTTTTGTCTTCTGATATTATCATTAGCATCCTGCCTGTACCATGCTAGAATTCTGAGAGAAAGCATTGTGTTCTGCAGAGAGGTCCTGCCATCTCCTCATGCTTATACTGGCATAAGACCTAGGAAATTCTGCCATTTATTTGCTGGGTGCAGGTACTTTTGGGGGAGCAAGCACAGCAGTCATCATGGCCAACCTCTTTAAATGTCTCCCAGTATGGGAAATGGCTGGACCTTTTCCATACCCAGCTTCTTCAAAACTTACCCTCTTTGATCTGTAGAAATATTTTTATGTTATTTTTGGAAACCTATGTTGTGATGATGAGTAAAATTTCTTAGTCAGGACACTGTAACTCTTGTGACAGACAATGAGTTCAGACTGGCTTGCAATTTATGTGGAGGTCTATCTTAGGCAGAATTAGAAAGTCACTGTGTAGGAGAACAGACACCAGCCACTTTTAGTGCAACCATCTCCTACTAAGCTATAGTCCCCACAGAGCTCACTGTGAGCAGTTTCTTTCAAGAAAGATTAAGACAGGAAGATCCTGGGATATATTTATATCCCTCCCAAGGGACAGGACTGTTACCCCCACCCCCATCATTTAGACCACCTATTGGAATTTCTGTGCACATTTTCATTTTACCCAATGAAATGCCAAGGCAGAGTTTTTGGGCCTGAATGTGGGGGAATATGTGTGCTGCAGACAGCAGCCTTGCCTGAAACTGCTTGGCACTGGTAATATTCTCTGCACACTGTTGAGATGCTCTTGACAATGTTCTTGTTTAGCTCAAAATGCAATTAAATAAACTCTATGAGTCCAGGTTAAAATACTTCTGTGATACTGTTTTCTCCCCCTCGTAGAGTGTATCCAGGTTGGAGGGAGAGAACTGTCAGCCAGTACACTTTGTGTAAATACAGCAGATGATGTTGAAAATGAGAGGATGGGAGACCTACCACTAGACTCAGTAAGAAAAGTCTATGACTTTATAATTCCTTTGAAACATGTTGAAGAATATTATCAAGCTATTCTATCTTCCTGCACCAACATGTTATATTTGACACTGAAGTAGAAGAACAGTGTTTTGCTTACCTTTGAGTGGTGATTTTGTGGCAAGCATACAAATCTGAATCTTGACATAGTACTCCTGATTAGCCGGGTGGCACTGTCTATTGATAAGCGCCCATATAATATTCCTATTTACCTATAGAATCTGCCTATATATGTTACTGTAAGAGGAATTAGTGCAGTAAAGGTATTTAACTCTTCCAGCAACTGTGTCACTGTTGAAAGAGTGCTATTTATGATCCTATTCACGTCTCTTAGAGCTTGGTTGACTTTTCTCTGAGTATATAGAGATCTTCTAATTTAGATTTCCCAGTCAAGTCCAGCAGATGAATAGAGCATAATAACCTGCAATTTGGGGGAAGGAACTCAGTCATGGATAACACTTTCTGTGTTGCTGTTCAGGGAACAAAAATAAAGTTCCTCCACTAAAGAGAGTGGAGAAAGAAATATAGTTCCTCTAGACTTCAGGCATTTTAGCAGCCAAAATTGAACTGCCTCTGAAAGAATACTGTCTGGTGGGACACAAGTGAACATGTCTACTGAATCCAGTGCACAAATATTAATAAAGATTTTCATTCATTCACAGAGGAAGAGATGGAGAAACATTTCTTTATTCACTCCATACAGCACAGTTACAGTGAAAACAAGTTACTCATCAGTCAGTTCCTCTTTCTAGTGCATCTCATTAATCCTGTGGCTTGCTTATAACCAGCTGAAAAACATGTAACTTCCTTTACAGTATTTGATCACCAAAATGCAAAACTCCCTTTTGAATCAGAAAGAGGAATTTCAGTTACTGTATATAGGTCTCTTGATGTAGGAATAAACACCAGAATTCTGTGGTCACAGTGTTGGTTTCTTTCTATAATTTACTGTCTCCTTTTTGTAGCACAGTATTTAACTGAGAAAGTGCTAGGTTCTCGTCTTTTGACTTTTTCCTGATAATTGCAGGAACATGAACACATTTTGTAACTCTGAAGAGAAAAAAAAAAACTAAGCAATGTGCCTAAAGCAAGTGCTGCATTCTTTCAAAGAGAATAAAAATCTACAAAAACTGTTGCTTTGATAAAAGTGTTAGAAGAATTTAAAGAAAGGCATTCAATTTACTGGTATACTGAATACAGAGAATTAAGTGCACAGCTATAATGGACATTCTTTTCTACTCATATATCTATCTGGAAGGGCTTTGATAAAACACAAAACCATTCACCCCATAGTGAACTAAGTAGTATTTTCTTGTGCTTCTAATTTATTTTGTCATGTTTCATGGTATGAACAAATTAGATACCACACATGTCTTAAATGTCTCAAACAATTAAATTTATCTATGTTTATTCTTGCTATCTGTCTGCTTCTCTGTCAGACACTATCAGGTCAATGCTCCTGACAAGTGGCATGGAGTGGGGGTACCATGAACCAGCCAAATCTTACAGAAACAGAGTTGAAGTGTCCCTTGAAGCTGCTATGGATTTTCAAGAGGGAAAATCAGCTTCTGAAACTAAGACAGTTTGTGAAGTTTTGCTGAGGCTGCAAGGACACAAGCAGGTCAGAAAAGGCATTTGACGCCTGGGATAAAATCCCATGCAAGTTTTTTCAGGCCTGGAAGGATACAACTGTGCTAACTCTAGGAGTGCACTGCCAGAGGCAGACTTCCAAATGTAGTGCTAGTACGTGTCGCTAGCGCTGAAATTTCTTTACCATCACACACAGGGATAATCCATCCTGGAACTATCTTCCTGTTAATCCCCTGTTAGCCTGGCTTTTCAGCACAAACTAGAAAATGTGGCCCAGACACTGCAACTCACTCTCTGAGATAGACTGACCATCACAAACTACCAGGGTAATAGCTGTGTTCTTAGAAGCACAGGGCTTGCTTTGTTTGTTTTAGTTAAATCTAACTCTGCGTGTGTCCTGGCCAGTGCCTCAGTAGTGTCCCTGTGCCTCTGCAGAAACTATTGGCAAGCACTGTGATATTCAGGCCTGCCATGTCCAGGTAGAAATCTTGCTAATACTCAAAAAATGCTTTATTTGAAAGCAAAGCTGGAGTACATAACCAGCACGCCACAATCACATTAAAAGAAGAATAACAATGGCGCAATAACATTGAGTTGAGATCCCTCAACTTTTCATCTGAGCCAGCTTGAACAAGATGCCCAGTGAAGCCAAAGCCTTCTCCTCTGTCAGCACAACAAAACCTTCCTCAACTGAGGGATGAAAACCCCCAAACTTTGGGGTTTGGAAGATCACATTTTCCCTTCCTATGGGATTTTGGCTACTTGGCTTCTAAATTATTCTGCCCAGTAAACTCTGTAACAGCCTGGTGGCTCAGAAAAAGTGCTTTAACTTGCCTTCATTGCTGCAACCAATGTGTTTTCAAAGGCCCCAGGGAGATTCTCAGAGGCTGTGTGGGCACAGGGGCACTTTCTGCACCTACTCAGGCAACCTGGGCTTGGTCTACCTCTGTAAGCACCATGAGCAGCTTCTTCTGGTGTGCCCCACTGCATCCCCTGAGATGGAGAGGGAGGGAGGGCCCACTGTGGCCCTATGGACACCCTCAGCAGGAGTTTTGGGACAGGGCTGTAGGGAATACTATAGGATTGCCTCTGCCTCATAGCACAGGCTCAGCTTGGAAGCACTATTGCTTGAAAGCTGAGCAGACAGTGCACATTGCCATGTGGGACCAGGAAGTGTATTATCAGCACCTAGATGTTTGGGGTGGGCTGATCACTCAAAAAAAAGGCAACAGCTCCAGCAAGAAAAGTGCTGGACAGTCTTTCTGCTCCTGGGCCAAGGCCTACAGCTGGGCCTGAGGCTGCTGTGTGTGGGGCGGAGCATGCACCCTACAACTTCATTGTCTATGCACAACCTCCACAAGAAACTATTTTTATTCCTACTGCCAAGAGTGCTCCTCTAAAAGGTCAGTAAACATGAGGTATGGATCAGTGCCAGCAAAGTCAAGGGGATTCAGATAAAATGAGACAGGTTTTGAACAAGACGTTGTAGTTTATTGCTGTGTAACGACCCATGGCAGCATGCGTACAGACGGCATGGGTGTCAGCCAGCTTCACACATGAGTCATGGCCGGCTCTGGAAATACAGACTGCTGCCTGCTGAGCTGCTCTGCTCACCCAGGCGTCAGCCATGTCCCTGGGCAAAGGTAAAAATGAACACAGGACAACAAGGAGCAGAGCTGGAGAGTCACAGAATCAAGGAATTATAAAATGGGTTGGGTTGGAAGGGACTTAAAAGTTCTTCTGGTTCCAACACCCCTGCCATGGGCAGGGACAGCTTTTACTAGACCAGGTTGCTCAAAGCCCTGTCCAACGTGGCTTTGAACACTCACAAGAATGAGGCATCCACAGCTTCTCTGGGCAACCTGTTCCAGTGCCTTACCACCCTCACAACAAAGAATTTCTGCCTAATATTTAATCTAAATATCTCCTTTGTCTGGAAGTGAAAAATAGTGTGTGCATGTGTTAACAACAGAAGCAGAAAGGAAACAGAGAGAGTTGGAAGCAACCAGAAAACCTGCTATCTGTGTGAGAGAGAAGAAAACTATCAGAGCAACATGCAAGTTGGAGGGAGACCAGTAACTGTAAATAGTGATTACCTTCTCCTTCTTGATTCCTGCTATGTTCATGAAAACTAGAATCTGCGCAATTTTTAATGGCACAGCATCCTAGAAGAAGTTGCTAGCATCCATTCATTAATAAAAATAAGATTTTCAGAACATCCTCACTGAGAGCTTTCCAAATCCCTTGACAACCACAGAGACCTAGAGTCTGGCTGTCAATATTTTTTTTATATTAGGGGAGAAAAGAAAAGTGCCAAGGAGGAGAGTATCAGTGGGTGGGTACTTGGAAAAATATGATTCTAATATGAGCTTGAAAAATCAGTGAATTTGTGGAGTTAGTTGTTAGACTATGAAGATGAGGTTGCTTGGAACAGGATGCTAGTTCCAACAATGACCTGATGAAATGATCTGCTAAAGTAAATTTTTTTTCTTTTTTAAGGCATAACTTTGTTCATTTTCAGTAGTGCACTTGGATAATTTAAACCAGAAAGAAAGTAGAAAGTAGCAGCACAATGAAGACTTTCCTGGTTTACAAAACCAGGAAAAAGGTAAGACTTTGCATTGGACCTATTTTTCTACATAATTTATTTGTTCTGCTGTGTATATCTACATGCTGCCTACTGGCAGCATTCCTGGGTTTAAAGAGGAATCTGAAAGAAAAGAAAGCATTTGAATAAAAGGAAGTGTGTTTTAAATGAACTGCAAGGCAGGCAAAGAGGATGAGTTGCCAGTGGGAGAAAGCACTTTCTAAAGAAAGGACTGAAAAAATGTTGGACTCAAGATAAAAGAGCAGAGGGATGCCAGGGTTAGGTCCTCAGTGGCAGAACAGAGGGGAAACAGAACTCCATGGATTCAAGGAAAAAAAGGAAATTTGAAGGGCTGTGTAATGCTGAAGGTCCGGTGCCCTATCTTTTGTCTGATCTTCCACATCAGTGAGTGCTGGTAGATAAGAAGGGGAAGGAAGAATGTAATCAGGGAATAAAAGGACAGGGTGACTAAGGAGTGGATATGAATGCCAGGAAAGGATGTTTCAAGCTCAAGCCTTGATGTTATCAGCTCCAATGTTTAGTTGGCTCTTCCTTTCTGTCTATCTATCTAGCTATTTATCTATCTATTGGAATTTTCATTTGCCAGACACTGTTCCACAGGAGCTGGCTTTTGGGCATTAGTGCTAGCTTTTGAGGAACATAAGAAGTTTAACTTCTGCAGAACTCTTGCTCAAGGCCTGCATGTCGGTCCAATTCTGCTTAAATCCCATTTTGAAGATTTCAATGCTTCACTAGTCCTCAATTTTTCAAGCTCAGGGGCCTGCTATTTGCCATTTGCTTTTAATATCTGACTGGGTGACTTGGTCCCTCAAGTCATAAAGTGTGTTTAAACCAGCTCCCTGGCCTGCTCCATATTTATAGGTATATTTGTACGATTCCCTGTTTCTGCTTCCAAAACTGAATTCCCCCTGGTGTTCAGACAGGGTGGTACTCTCGTTAGCCTGCAACAGTGTGAATTTATGATAATTGCCTGTCCTATGTTTGCATACTTTATTTCCTCACAGTCCAGTGCAGTTCTGGTGGCTGAGCACAGTGCAGCAGGGTCTGGCTGCTGGCTCATGAGGAAAGGGTTTGGTTGAGCATTTGCTGAGAGACTGATCACAGTCACTTTTGTTTTAATTCTCCCACTGCCCTGTGCTTGATTATGTAAATGAATTCTTGAAAATGAAGCCTGTGTTCAAATAGTAACTCTCCAAAGTGTGTGTTGTTAAAATTTCACATGCTGACTGCAATTTGGGTGTTAGATGTTTTCTGGAGACAGTCAATTTAGCATCAAAATGTTGTGAAAGATGCTGCATACCTTTAGTCATACCCAGGTCATGAGAACTGGATAAAAACAAGGTTTATAAACTGCTCTTGTGATCTGTTTAATCTCGCCTTAAAACCCATAACTGCTCTCCATGTACAGTTATTCTACGTTTAGCTATGGTTTTCTGCTACAAGTTAATAGTGTCTTGTTTTGAAACTCTAATTTTCTCTCTGCCTCTCCAGAATTTTTAATTCTCTTGCAACTTGTGAGGTTTCACAGTTTGGAGATTAATGAACTGGGTTACATTACAGCCTTACCTCTTGCACTGAAATTACATTACAAATCAGCAGGATATATCTGCTACTCCTCTGCAAGCACCTCATGAATAGTCTCAGTCCTGCTGTGAGTGCATTGAGGGTGACTGGAGAGAGATGTCTCCTCTTCAATGAATTTGTGAAAAAAACAGGTCCCTTAATGTAAGGTTTGTGCTCCATCTCAGAGTACAGCCACTGAAGAGGAGGAGAGATTTTTAAATTAATTCACAAAATGTGTTAGTATCAAAGTCTGATAAAGGGGTTTATTTCACTAGGAAATCCTCTTCAGTGAAGTGGGCTGCAACACACTTGCCAAACCACTCATCCATTGCTAACAGGAATGAGCATGGAGTTAAATCAAAGAACTAGATGTGGCTGGGTAAGGGAGCTTTCCTTTCATATGTAAAAAAAAAATAAAAATAGGAGCATGTTCATCAGTTTTGTAATTTTCTGATAGTTTTTTCTGGCTCAGTGGCAAACAGCAGTCAGACAAGCACTCCTCATACAGTATTTGTACTCCAAATCCAGTGGAAGGTTCAGTTCCTTAGAACACATTTCCATATCTGAAAATCCAAGTTGCAGATTTTGTCCACTACCAGCATATTTGAGGGTCAACAGAATCCCTTCTGTCTTGCTTGGATTATACAAAAGAGCTTCCAGCAGTTCCAGAAATATAAATCTGTGTAGCAGAACAGCGAGGAGGTGCTGACACACCACGAACAAAATTTAAAAAGGCAAAGGATTCAGACTTACCTGTTTCTGCTGCATCTGTTCCCCTTTCCTGAAATCACTGTGCAGCTGGGATTTTTGAAATAACAATAATAAAAAATTTGGATTGCTGAAATTGGAGGTAGATCAAAGGAAACCCATCTCACACATATTTTTATACAATGGCTGTCTTACTAAGATGTACAGCCCCCATTTTTGTTGGGTTTAATTCAGAATTGGTCAGACTGGCTTCTCCTTATGGAATCACAGAGCTTGCCCATTGAATTCCTCTAAACCCTCCAAAACAAAGATACAGTAAATCACCTTTTCTTTTTTTCTTTGAGTATAAATCCAGCTGTTTTCTGCAGTATTTCTAAAAGGCTCAGTTTTCATTAAAAAAATCCTAAACCCGAAAAACCCCAATTCTTTTGATTGGAGTGTTGAATCAGGACATTCTAGCATTTTTTCTTTCTCATTCTGCACTAGTAACAATGTCAACATGCCTCCCCAAAAATTTGTTCCCCGCTTTATTTTTGGACTATGAGGTTTAAGGAAAAGTTCTGCAGTTTGTTTTGGTTTAGCATCAAATGAAACTAACACTACCTAAAATATATTGTTCCCGACAGGATGTCAGCTTTGTATTAGCTTGCCTTTTCATAGATCCTGTCAGAAAGTCTAAATGCAAATGGGTGGATGTTTCCTGGACATCACATGGAGTGCATGATAGTTAGATATGGCTCTGCTGCATTGTATTTTTTGTATTATGAAATTTTGAGGGATGATCATTCTAAATGGAGATTTCTTCACCCTCATGGGAGTTGATGGGACTTCTGAAATGAATCAGGGTTTTATGGATGAGTTCCTAGTTCAGATCAACTTTTTGTGGGTTATATGAAAGAGAATGAAAGATAGAATTAAAACCCTCCTCACTTAACTCCAGCTGTCATTGGCCAGCAGCTAAGAACCAATTTTATTTCACACTACCGAATCTACAAAATGTAAGATACCCTCCCTGTATTCATTTTAATACCTCAGCAAATTAATTGTAGTCTTTTAGTCTATCCATGGAACTGCAGCATTCTTGTCTTTACAGATTTTCAATATAATCCAAACCTTTTTACTTCATGACATAAAACTTCTTTCCAGGACAGTAGTCCTATTCAGAATAAAGTGGTTGTTTTCAAGGTCTTCATGCATACCTAAAATTGTTAAATATACTTACAATTTTCCAATCCAGCAGGCATGGGAGTGCTCCTCCTTGTCCTGCCTGTTAAATTTAGTTAGAAGTTCTGAAAAGAGGAGCAGATTGTTCACCACTGGCAGGTAAAATCAGGAAATAAAAATATTGACTCAAGGCCTTTGCAGGACAATTAAACAGCTAATGAAAGGGCTGAAGTTCCTGTAACCACAGTGAGCAGGAAAGAAGGAAGATGTGCCTCACTTTGGCACTTCTTTGGGTCTTCTGACACTGAAATGCTTTGGCTGTGGAGATTATAAAGGAATTCTGATGAAGCATCATGAGTAACAGGCAAGTGCTTTCTGAAGCATCTCTCAACAAACCCAGGCATTTCATTTCCTATTTTTATTCTTCCAGACAAGATGTTAACATTGCTTTACCTTTCCTTTGGACAAACAGTGGCAGCAAAACTGTGGCAAAGGTGAATGCCAAACAATGCAGGCAAAGCACAGCTGCTTTCCTGTCTGACAACCAAACTTTCCAAGGGAGACACAGAAAGAAGTCTAGATAGAAAGAGCAGGAGCAGTCTCACCCACTATGTCCTCACTGTTTTGCCAAACCAGACAGAATAAGCCAGTTTGGTGCTGAAACCCTGGTGGGTCCCATGTCTTTTGCCTGGGAGTGGGAGAAGCAGATTCACAGAGTCCCTTCTGGGCTGTTTGGGGCCAGCACAGGCAGACTGTGCCTACAGGTGCCTGCTATCAGCAGGGAACTGCAAGGGGGAAGGGGCCTCTGTCCCCTCGGTGGAAACTTTAAGCAGCTTGGTTCACTCTGACCCCAGGTGTGTGGTTATTCTCTCCCCAAGACACGTGTCAGTCCGAGCAGCTCTGGATATTCTAATGGGTACACGGATCTTCAAAAATCCAGAGACAATAATAATTTACAACCATAGCAGGACATGGGTTTTCATTCAGCTGAAAATTACTCCATTTGTTGAACTCTGCTGCCTCAGACAGAATCCAAAATCCCAGCAAGTAGAGGTGGTTTTAGGTTTGAAAGAAGGAGGCTGAATTTGAAGCCTTAGGTGTTTGTGAGGCAAAAACAAAGGGAAATATGCATGAAGTAGTGTGAGAATGCATTCAAAATGTCACAACATTTCTTCACCAGAAAAAAAGACCAGTCATTATTTATTCTTTTTGTCAGACTGGTGAGATATTCAGATACTAAAGGCTACACATAAACCTGAAGAGTGTTAGGAGAAACGAAGAAACTTCAAGGCAACTAAGTTAATATCCAAAGATTCTGGGTTTCTGCTCTTCCTGGGGTGCCACACATATGGACACGAGTTTCTGGGCTCTAGCGTTCTGTACCATGCACTGATTTCCAAAATTAATTCATCCCCATAGTAGAATACCTGTATTTTGGGAGAACTAAAAGAAGATTGAATCAGATGAAGGTCATCTAGTAACCAGACTGCAATAACTCTGTCAAGACAGGGATGGCACTATCTGCCTTAAGAACAGGAGATATAGAACAGCAAATAGACAAGTCTTTGAGAAAGCTGAGTGCTGGGTGGGAGGAGAAGTGATTTGGTTAATCCCATGAGTGCCAAAACTTGCCTTGTTCATCAAAGGCTAACAGGAGATATGTCTGTCCTGTGTAAACACATTAGGAGGATAAACATCAGGAAGGGAAAAGAGCTGGTTAAGCTAAAGGACAATATTGGCTCAGGAGGAAACGGTTATAAACTAATCACGAATAAATTTAAAGTGGAAGACAAGCAATTTTCTCACCATCATGGTGAGGTTCTGGAGCAGCCTGCTGGTAGGAGAAGTAGACATTAACTATTTCTTACAAAATAGAGCCTAAGGAAGGGAATATATGACATGACAGCCTGTGGTAGCAAACTCTGGGATTGATGTGCTCCTAAGTGACAAGGTGCAATCACTGGAAAAAGCCTATTATCTCAGATGAGGACTGCCTTGCCCACTGCCATTTGATGTGAATGTTAATGTCAGGCTTTCCAGGGCTGTTTCCCAGACTAAAGCCCTCATTCCCTCCCTCTGTCCTCAGCATGTGTTGCAGGCTCTGCCTCGCAGCACAGTCTGGGCTGCCCCAGCAGAACCTGACCTAGACAGACACCCAACCCTTGAGGCTATTGAGACTTTTTTCTGCCAGAAATGGAATGCTAATTATTTTTTGGGTCAGGGTACCAAGATGAAGAATATTTCTGACCCGATGTCACCCATTGTGCTCTGGGTAGTTACATGCTTGCCCCAGTTGTGCTAGCAACCCTTGTCTCAAAAGGGGTGGAATTTTTGAAATCTGGCAGAAGGTTGGGCCTAATGTGACAACTCACGGGGTTTTCCAGCTGTCTGTGCTGTAGGGGAGCCTTAGTGGGCCAGTGGGACTTGTTCAGTCAAGCAGCAATGCCTTATGTGTTGCACTGGCTCACAGCAGGGATTCCCTCACTTTTCTTGCTTGAGCCTTCTTTTTTTTGCATTTGGAATACATTTAGCCAGATGTTTGCTACCAAGACAGGATGAATTACTTATTCAGAAATACCTCTGTGAGGAAGGATTTATTTGATAGGAGAATCCTACTGATAATTTCATATTGTGAATATTTAGAGCAGGGGTTTGTTGCAACTGTTAACCCAAAAAAGACAATTTCCAGAGGGCTTCTCCTGGATCATGACTTGAAGTAGCAAATGGTTAACATGAGTATTGAGGACCAGCAGAATGGGCAGGTTTTGCATGGAAAAGAGCTGGCTAAGTGTGCCTAAGATCAGGGACAACATCTCTTAATGGCCGGAACATCTCAAGAGGTTCTTCTAATCCCCACTTTCAGTCATTGCAGGGAGCTGGAAAACTACTTGTTCTGGCCTATTTATTTTGTCCTAACATTAATCTTCATGTTGTCTGTGTAAGGAAACATCCAGCTGGTGACTTCTCTGTGTCTGAAAACACAAAGTCCGGTCACATTTTTAAATTGCCCTCTTTACTCTGCATCTGCTAGCTGCAGATCTTTTTGTTGGATTTTTTTAATTAATCAGCATGGCAAAGGCAGGGAGTGGAAAAGGCTAAGGGCAACAGACCAGTGTTTATTTGTACTGACATCTGAGATCGTCTTAAAATTTTCTTGGATATCATGTCAAAAAATACAGGAACTGAGAGTCTTTGGATCTTGTATTAGCTTTTTTCTGGGTGTGAGTTTTATATTATCTGTCAGGAAATAAATTTGTTGAAAATTACTTCCATTGATGACCCACATTTAAGTGTGATTTTGTGTTGCTATCCATTTTCTGCTAGAAAGAAAAGAACTGATTTTCTTTAGGTATGGATTGTACTTTCTCTGAGAACACTGGAAAGAAATAAAAACATTATGCTTTATCCATAATGACATGTAATAACTTTTATGGGGGGGGGAGAATGAATAGCTTGACTACTAATAATGAAAGAAAATATGAAAGATGCCTTTAAAATGTTTAAACTTTAGTATTAAGTAGAGGCTTTAAAGTAGCTTCATATTTTTATTCTAGAAGTGAATCTTCATGAATCATTCATAGCAAGGATGAATTTCTATTCAGTATGCTGCTTCTTCACATATTACCTTCATAGTTCATCAGAATCAGAAATGACTCAATGCATTCATATAGTTCAGGAAAACTACAGAACTGCTCTTCTGTACTGCAAATAAAAGAGAAAAATAACTTTCAGTGTTAAAGAAATAGTTTGCAATGAAAAGCAAGTCTACTGAGCTGGATGAGTTAAAATAAAGTAATTTTGTCACATCCATGTCCTGAACAAAGCGTTTCTGCAAAATTTTCTTTAAAGTAGAAATTTCCTTTCAGCATAGGAACATGTATGTGATATACTTAACCACATGGGATCACTTACAAAACAGTCTGGATCTCATGCTGTTTTCAATATCCTACACTTTTTTTGATCATTTTTTGGCTCATTCATCCATCCCTGAGAGTTTGACAATGTAAGAGTCTGAACATTGAAACTTGTTCCTGTTTGAATTGGAACTGAACTCACATAAAGAAACATGCCATGTGACAAATAAAGGAAAGAACTGGTTTGGTAGAGCTGCCAAAAAGTAGGCCAGATGCAAAGTATCTGGAGGTGTCTGATTTAGCACCCAGAACTAGGTTTGAGCCATGAGTGCCTCAGGCCATCCACCTGCCAGTTGTGCTAGACCCCACTGCCTTATGGGGTCAAAGGAGAGAAGCAGGCAGAGAGCTCAGCTCATCTCATCTCTGTCTTGTAGGCTCTCTGATTTCAGTTTCAGTCACCCACATCTTTATGCCCTCTGTTTTTAAATTCACCTTTCACATCTAGTTGAGCTCCATCAGGTTTTGGATAGTGTCCCTAACTTACTAAACCTAAGACAGAAGTTCTTAGATGTGGTTTGGTGAAGTAAAACTAATACTAAGGTTAAATGATACGTAAGAAAATAAGGTTTTTAGAATTATGCTAGTGAAAAAGCATCTGCATCCATTGCAGTGCCTTTGAACAAGCTGTTCTCAGTCACGTATTGCCTTCAGCTTTGCCTGAGTCTTGTAAGATTTATTCCTTTGGCTTATTGCTCTGTACTCAAAAGGGACTTGCCTCTAGTTCATGAACTGTGCTCATGAAGTAAGCTACCACCATGTCATATTACTTTGTCACATGCTATTGCAAAAAAAAAAAGTGTTTTCATGATATACAGTTTCCGTAGTAGATATTGGTTCAGTTCTCTGCAATTTTGGATCTGAAAGCAAGCTGCTTTGGCAGATAACAGCAAGGTCATTCTTCTGCACTGTCTTCTACCCAGCACAGTGGTATTTAACAGCAACAAAATAAATAAGTCACCAAAATAAAGACTTTCTCATCTTTGACTTTAGAATTCATGCTTTGGAGTTTCTGTTTTCTGCGATCTTACCTTCATGAAGAAAAATGTCCATCCCTAAATGAAAACATGGCCTGGCCCAAGAAATGCCAAACACAGCCAAAGAAATGTTTTGCTTTTCTCTGCCTTTTCCTTCAGTAACAGCCCCCCATTCAAAGGGGTGATTAGCAACTGGTTATATTTCCGAGTGTTATTCAGCTATGAAAGGGATCTCAGTATTTTTAAATAGATGAAAATTTTCCATTGAAATAACCTTTATGGGCTCTTATCAACTTTTGTTTGCTTTAGCTGTTTTGATTCAGGCAGCTCCATACAGTTCAGCTCACCTGATAATAATAGAACAAAAGGAGCAGAGAAAATTTAAGTAGACATGAAAAGTTCCTAAAGCCAAGATTTATTAAATATAACAAATACTTATTTGATGCAAGGATGTTTAATATTTGCAAAAGCCATAAAACAACCTCTTCTGTTTTGAACACTGGTGTATGTTCACCTTACTACTCCAGCATCTCACCCTACCTTAATTATAGAATTAAATTTGCTATAGTAAAATAACTGTTGGATTTTTATACATCTAGCAAAATTGCTTCACCTACAGATATTCGTGAGTCCTCAAGCTAAACAGCCTGTTATTATCAGCTATAAAATATGTGCAACCAGCCCCTGAATTGGTGCTACACACATTTAAAGATACTGTCTTCTAAAGTTTTTGCTCCCACAAGAGTAAGAACAATTTTACATGTGAAAGCTGTAGTAAATTAGACTATGCCTAGTAAACATCCATTTAAATAACTCCATGCAGACATCTTAAACAATGTTTTTGCACAATACATAGTGAGATAATTAATAACTAATGATATACATCAGCCTCTGACTATAGCATTTTAATTTGTATGAAATTAAGTGAAGGTAGCCAAGAAAACAGTATTGACTTAATAATTTCTCAGAACATATAATAAAAGTGCATTGCAGTTTTAAACTGAAAGAAATTTCTAGACGAAACAATGCATTTTTGCTGCTGAAGGGACACAAAAATAACTAAATAAGCTGCTTTTTAGAAAGATGAGCAGTGTGAAAATTCTGGAAACAAAGGCATATAGGTTTTTTACATTTTGCTTTAAAGTAAAATCTTGTTACTATGGTTGATTTTATTCCAGTTGTAGCTGGAAATGGGTCATGGCCTCCTGCAGATTGCAGAATTTTGGCATAGTGTCTAACAGCATGTTGAACTAAAACAGCTTCTCCAGGTTGACTAACTCTCCCTATTTTAAGATTAACTGGATGATCCTGTGGAGATGTATTTCTCCTCTGATGATCAGTAAAACCTTAGGGCACAGTCTTTTCTTAGCCATTCCTATAACTGTGTGCAGCCATATTCTGGTAGGCTCAAAGAAAGTGGGGACCTCACTCTATGTAAAAAGCGAGGTGTTGATCAGGCTGCCTGTCACCTGCCCGCACTAACCTAGAGCCTATGAGCTATGAAACTCATAGGTTATACCCACATGCTCTGGTGCAGCAGCCTCAGAACAGTCTGTGCAAGAGCAGCAGGAGGCCCAGCACCCCGTGGATGTGGTCTGTGAGCTCTATGATGTGTTCTGCCTGCACCATCCTGAGCAGTCTGGGAGAGAGCCCAGGACAGCCTGGGCTGTGGTAGGCAGCCTCTGGGGCTTGCTGTGAGGCACCTCTTCACCTGGGGCCAGAAATATCCATCTGACCCCCCAAAAGAGGTTTAAGCTGAAATATTGATTTTTCTATTCATGTCAGTTGGTAGCATTTAACCTTTGTTTTCTAAGCATGTTCTCTGGCAATTTTAATGTATGCTATAGCTTGCAGTTTTGTTTGGAGACAAGAGCATGTTCCTCCTTTTCCAATGCAGTGTCAGTATATGCTAATTAAGCATTTTAATCATTTGCCCTCCTGCCCTGTACCAATAGCCTTCCTCTAACCAACATGTGGCTTTTCTTCGTGGCTTTCCATGAAGTCACCACAATGCTGTTTGAACATGCTGAAAAAGCCATATTTTATACTGAAATGGGGTTCAGTCAGAAAGTTAGATCACAGCTAGATCAAAAGCACTAGCAAAACCCATTTCTCTTCTTATGTGTATTTCTGTGAACTGGGTTCAAATCCTCAGATTTATTCAACTTTAAATTAAGTAGGGTCAAATACAGGGGCACTGTGTATTGGAAATGGTTGTTTGCCAGATTCTTTAATAAGAGGATACAGTAAGAATGAAATTGAAAGTTTAATTAAAAATTTAGAAAGAAACATAAAAACACATGAGTACTTCTAAAAATTAGGCGTGGAGGGTCCAGTGGCCTCTTTTTAACAGTTCTCAGCATGTGTGAAACAGTGAAATATAGAAAAGTATATAGTAATTCTTCTGCGTTAGTGCCTCTCACTCAATTCTGACATTTCTTTAAAGAACTAACTAAAGTTAATTTTTCCCCTTGTTGTGCTTAGTAGTGACATCCCATATAATTAGATACTTTAAAGAAGAAGGATGCAAGGCAAACAGTGTAGTCTTGTCCCCTTGAATATGCCATTTTTTAACTTTATGGGAGCTTTTAAAAAAATTCTTACATTTTAGGTAAGTGACAACAGGTTTTATGAAAAAAAAGACCAAAAAACAAAACCAAAACAACAAAACAAATACTCCAAACCCCCTCACTCTGTAAGATATGCTTTACTGCACTTACTGGAAGTAATTGACCAATTATAATATATCAGCTACTTCAAACAACAGCATGAAATCTTTATTCTGAGGATTTAACTGAAAGCATCTCTGCAACAACTTGAGCAGGACTTGGCCATAGATTAGATAGCACAAGTAGAGGGTGAGGCTAAAGACTTTAAATTAACAAATGTCTTATTTGCTTCTGAATTACAATTTAGAGAAAAATATATAAACAAGGAAGAAAGTTTTGTTTGTGAGAAAATCTTTTTCTCCTAGTTCACAAAAATGGACACCCTCAAATAGCACATGACATCAGAATGTTCTTGGGCCGAAGCAGATGAAAGTCATCCTGTATTAGAGGATGGTTTGGGTAACTGTGCAGCCAGGTTATGGAGTGACTGCTGCTTTATTTTAACATGGAAAAACTATCTGTTACCTCTTGGAGGCAGGATCATGCATTTGCCTGATACTCTGGTTGATGGAGTGACAGAACCAGCCATCAGAGTTGTTTTATGTCTTCTGAAGTTCAGCAGCCTCCCACAGTAGTTGTTGATTACTCATGACATTTTGCACTCCCTTCATACTAGCTTAGCACAGGTATAAATATGAAGTCATTTGGTGACTGAGGAAATCAGCCCCTTAACCTATACTAAAACCCATCGTTTCTTTTATAGAAGCAAGTACAAGAAATACACTTGCCCTGAAGCCTCATAAAATGCTTTTTGATAGGATCAAACAATCAAGTGTTTGACAGCTTTATATTTGCTGAAAACATGGAACACTAATGCAGTCTAAAGGTTTCCCAGGCTTCGGCCAAATATTGAAATATGAAAGTAGGAAGCAGGATGAGAAGAAAACAGGCTGTTTGAACCTTTCCTGTTTTTACTTTTTTTGTAGAGCTGAAAAGTCTTCAATTTTTATTAAATTTGTAAATAAATAATATTTTTATACATTATCACACATGTTTATGTATTACTGTAGAACAGCTACATTGATTCTCAGATGAGAAGAAAATCTAGAGAAAAAGCTAAGAATTGCAGCTGGCTTTGTTCTGACATGCATCTCAAATCATGTGAATACAGATACAAATAAATTCAAATACATAAATATACAAATATATTCTAATAATTAAGTATGCTGTCTTTATATAACTAGAGATCTGCATGCAAGGAGCATATAAAACACCAATAAATCATCATGATGACAAATTAAGATCCATTTTGAGCTGTGAAAAACAGTGAAGGATTGAGTTTATAACTTGTGTTGAATCCTCAATTTAAAATTTAATACTCTTCCTACTATCAGAACTACAAAGTCCACTTGAGGAAATGGAATAAAAACATAAGCTTCTTATTACCTCCACTGCTTACGATAAATAACCTCTAACGAGAAATTTGACTGAAAATTTTTTTCAATAATGCATGAAGCAGAATAACATACCAATTGTTTATTCCTGTGTGTATTGGATTTGCATTATTAACAGTGATAAAATTGTTGTTATCTGCAGAGGTAAGATGGGCTGAGTGAAAGCAAACAGGAATTCAAAGTTATTTTTCTTTTAATGCCTGTTTAGATAGGGCCAAAATTAGAAGAGCCAATGCACTTACAGTAGTGTGACTCTGGTATAAATCAAATTGAAATTAGAGCCATGAGATCAACATTTCAAGGTAAAGTCCTGTGCCACTCCCAAAGAAAATCAGTGGAGCTGATGAAAGTTCTGGAGCATGAGTCTTGTGGAGGGTGGCTGAGGGAGCTGGGAGTGTTTAGCCTGGAGAAAAGGAGGCTCATGGTGTGTCTTTATGTATGACAGGAAAAGGATATCATCCATATAAAATAGATAACTTGATGTTTGCCTTTGATGCCATTAGAGAAAAGTAGTTATAGAATCAAATATAAAAAGAAATTAAATGATCACAGCATAGATAATTAATATCTGTACTTTTTTTTTAGAGAGAAAGTATTTTTTATAAGGCTATTACAAGTTAGACTGAAACAATAATGTATAAAACAGATTTTAAAATTAAAGCTCAGTTTTTTGACTCGACTTAGGTGATCATTTTGCTTGAAAATAATTTGTATTATTTTAGCCCATTCCATATATGAGCTAAAGTTTGGCTTAAAATTTAAGATATTTAAGATATTTCCTGGAGATGGAAATTGTGAAGGACTTACGGCATGATAACTTAAACTTCCATATTCAGTCACATTCAAGCACATGCACCTAACTGGAGACTCCTGTAAGAGATTTCTTTAAGCACAATTATATTCCTACCAGAGGCTTAGCAACACATAAAATTAATTGAAAGCTGTTCAAAAAGGAATTGCAAAGGGCACATTTGCTTCCTTACAGGCCCTTGTCTCATGGGCTCCTATGGACAACATGCATTTTACCAGTGCCAAAGCCTGCAAAGGCAGATGGCTTGCAGAGAAGGTCAGAGCAGCACTGGAGAATGGCAGAGGGAGGGAAGCAGTGGAGCTACTCTAACAGCAACAGCAAAGAGGTCCCTGTTCTGCAGCCCACAGTGGAGCTGCCCTTTCCATACCATCCCTGTTCTTTCCTTGGGTAAATGACTGCGAGGCAGCTCCTCCAGAACTGCCTCCAGTGTCTTCTGCCAAACAATCTGCTGCAGCCACGGGGCTGACCAGTGGGTGTTAGTCTTGGCAGGTGCTAAAAAATGTCTTACTCCTCAGGGGTATGTCTGGAGACTGATTTAGCAAGTGCTACAGCACACAGTGATATTTGGAAAACATAATATTCTTCAGTGTTGCTTGACTGTATCCCAAGGCTACAAGGGGTTTGATATAAGGCACTTGGACTAACTTCATTCTGTGGCAGACTATATTCCCAGAAGGTAGCTCAGAAACACACCTGCTAGCAGTAAATGTCCCAAACATCACAGGAGATGGCATCCCAGTGGCATCCTTACTATTCTGGGAATCTCTGTGGGATATTAAGGGAAGAGGGAAATCCTGTCAGTTTGCATAACAGCTGAAGAGAGGGGAGAAAACAGCTTGTGTTTACCATGAAAGCTGTGTTTCAGTGCAGTATCTTTGCAGCTTGCTGTTATCATGTGCTGAGTCTGGGTGGTGAAGGTGGTACTCCATTGCAGGAGTGAAGGGAAAGCGTACACAAGGGGTAGAGGGAGGGCAGGTGGTAAAAGAGGCCAAATGAGCCATTGATTCTGTGGATGTGCAGTGAATGTGTGTTCCTTGGGCATCTGGTGCCAGTTTTAGTATGGTGATATCATCTTAACCCATTCAAGAGTTATGTGATAGGCTAAAGATACAAATGCAGCTGTATAAAGGTGTCTCAGGACCTTATTTTCCTGGTGTTGTCTTCATGGTGTCTTTTGGGGAGCAGGATGTTGGGTCTGGAATGGTTTCCCTACGGATATTGACTACAATGATAATTTCTGGTGTATCTCGTGCTGTTACTTTCAGTTCTACAGAGTTTTATGGTATTTTTTTTCTCAGCATTTGAATTTGTTGCAAAATAAGGAAAAGCCTGGATGCCCAGCCTTCATAGCCCAGATTAATTTTTTTTTGAAACTCTGTTTCAGAGGCTAAACAGCAGCACAGTTTAATGTGCTTAACAGCAACAGGTTTAGTGTGTGAGAGTCTGCTCGGATAGCTTTGGAGGACTGTCCTGACTAGAAGTGAAATTTAGCATTCTGTAGCTGTGCTGCTTGTGGGCTACTCAGTCTGTTTCTTCTAACATGCCTTATGGAATAACATGATCGTAATTTACAAACAGCTACACGGGGCAGTATTTTCTGATAATAACAGAATATTGATTTCCATGGAATGCAGCTTAACATGATCCACAGACTACAGACTGAAGGTAAATCTGGAAGTCAAGGTGAACAACTTCAGAAAAAAATTATGTCTTGAAATACAGTGTATTCTCTGCTTTTAAATCAACTTGTCTGTCTCTTTCTAGATGTAGAAATATCTCTCTCTTTTTTAATAAGGTGTGATATAGTGGAAGGAGGAAACAGTAGGGCTTTTTCAGTAATAGATGAGTTAGTTATTTGTTAGATGGGAGGTGAGATTAGATGATAATTGCATTGTTTCTTCTGGTTCTTAACAGTAAAAGCATTTGTGGACTTGATTGAAAAATCAGGATGCTTTTGCTTTCACAGGCACCAGTAAATGTTATTTTCTGTTGAATGCTTTTTAATAGAGAATGAAAACAGAAAAACAACATTGCCTTATTTTATGGATCAAAGGCAAATGATGAGGTGAATTAAAAGTGGGAAGGTCTTTGTGTATGTGAATGAGGAGGTTATTAAGAAAGCTAAACAAAATAGAAAAGGTATGAAAAAAGACATGCAAACTGGACTTGGATACATTATTCTTTACTTTAAAAAAACTAAAAAAAAATTAAATAAAATATACAGTTGGTGAAGAAACACCATCACTTTCAAGGTTGACAATAGAGAAAAAGATTGGCATGAGAGAAGGAAAAATTCATGGCAAGAATCATCTGATTTTGCAGGGAAGAATGATGATTGCTTGCACAATTCTGTGTCTTTTTTTTTTTCTGGGATGAAGGATTCAAAACTGTGGACACAACAGCAAAAAAATCTCTTATGAATGTTTTAAGTCTGTAAATTTTATGTGCTATTCTGTCAAAGGAAATATTGCTGAGATCTTAGGGAAGTGGAAACAGAAAGAGCAGATGTTTTCGCAGGTATTTTCAGAAGTTCACTCAGTTTAGGCAAATTCCTGAGGACTGGTCACAAGAACTAAATAACCTTCAAAAAGTATAGGAATATATGCAATATGACAGAGGCTAGCTGATAGATACAAAAAGTGTAGAAAGTGTTTTAAGGACCTCAAATGGAGAAACATTTGTAAAAGCAGTGTTTGAAGATGGATTATCTATTTTCAAAAAGACAAAACTGCTTCATTAACTTGACAGGACACTTTGAAGCCCAAAGTGCTAAGACACAAAAAGGGTAACAGTTTCCATCAGAAAGGTCAGCTTTTAACCAATTTGAGGTTAGCTGAAGAAAAGACTGTAAACCAGTTGGAAATTTGACAAAACTAGAGGATAGCTTCACATAGATTGACATCAAGATATATTAAAAAAAAAAAAAAAAAGAAAAGAGCCCACAACAACCCATTGACACTGAAAATGACCAGAGTAAGCACAGTTAGAACCCAATAATAATGAGACAAGCACCACTTATTGTGATAAATCTATCTTAGAAGAAGATCCAAGAAAGGAATGTTTCTGGTCTTTGCAGTGTTTCACTGGGAATATGGGACACTTGTTAGATATCAGAGCCCTGAAAATAAGTACCTGCTAAGAGGGAAAAAAGATCCATATGGAGACAGCTGAGGCTGGTGAAGTGCCGTGAAAAGCCCCAGACTGGGACTGTGAGATTCCGATTTTGGAAGTTTAAAGTTGTTATGAATATAAGCCTTGACTATTACCTGTCCAGAAGTCTAGCTGGTGTTCTTTACTGGGAAAGATATTTGGCCAGGAATGGAAAATGTGCCTGAAATATTCATTCCCTAAGATTGCATATATTTTGGGAACCTGAAACAGCCAGAGTGCTGTGCTGGCTCACCCTTCTCTGTCATTCTACTTCCCAAGCATGCTCCAGTCAAATTTCTTTCTTGTATATGTCTAATATCTTGTGTAATGAAGCTCAAGACTCATTTTTCTCTTTTCAGCCCTAGTAGTCTCTGAGAGACTCCAAAAAAGTCTGGAAGGAGCAGTCTATTGCACACACTCTCAAATCTGGATGTTTTATTATTTGGTTTTTTTTGACAAAACTATGAGAAAACCTCCCCCATACAGATGCCTATGTTTCATCTCTACTGCCCATCTGGCAACCAGACATACCTGAAATGGTTTGGAAAGGTGGAAAAAAAAAAGGGCTTAAAAAGATCTGAGCTCCTTAAAAATTTGGCTCAGTATGCAGTACAAAGTGTCTGTCTGCTGTGTACCAAATTCTCACACTGCTTTCCTTCAAATTTAGGACATATAAGGAATTGGTTGCAAGGCTTTCTAGAAAATGTGGTATGGATAAATACATTTGTAATTTGATTTGTCTGGCTGTATATAGTAAGCACTGTAATAATATAGCATTATCCTGTATTATATGGCATGCTCTCAGCTGCACCCAGGGAGATCCACCCTGGGTGGAGAGCATGGGCTGAGCATGGTGTTTTTCAAAAAAATGAAGTAACACATGCTTGGGACCTTAAGTCTATCAGTAACCCAAAGTCACAAACCCAAATGCCTCTTAGCCTCTCAGTGAATGAAGTTGTCCTGAGTGCATTTGGTCCTGAGTGGACCAAAATGTATTTCTACCAAAATGTGATTGACTGTGGGAGATTTTTGTGCTCTGTTTAGGTTTAGGTTCAGAGTTTTTGTGCTCTGTTTAGGTTTATTCAATGCCATCATTGTAAAGCTTTCTCTTGTATGTTATTTTGGCTAAGCTTTCTTTTGCAAAATATTTTTCATAAGCCTGGTGGCAGTGAAAAGATATTTTTATCCAGAAAGAAAAAAATAACTTTGCTACTGTACTAACTCTTCTCCCTCCTCTCTGGGAGCAGTCCAGAAACAATGCATCACAGGATGAACTATGTGTTATGCACTTGTACTTACTTTTACTGAAACTCAAAGCAACACAGTGTCTTCTAGTTGGTACAACAACAGAACTTAAAAGATAAATCCATAAGTGAGCAAGAACAAAGAAGTTTTGTTTTTTGCCTTTGGGATCACCCATTAGCAGATTTTCTTTACTTCTTTTGAAATTTTCATGCCATATTTTCAAGGCAGTTGTGAAGTGAAGCAATCTAAACTAGCAGAGGTGGATCATCAAAATCTCCAGTTCATATAAAGCCAATGCTGATCTAAATTTGCCACGGTGTCAATATGCCATCACAGGCATAAATAGCATGTGCCTATTAAACAAAGGAAAGAAGCCTCCTTGGACTTATTTTCAGGTATAAAAACCCCTAATTTTTCTGCCTTTTGTATTTGTTTTTCCCTTATGAAAATTACATGCAGGTCTTGGCATACTAAAAAAATCCAACAAACTTAGTCTTTGTAAACTTGTTTTTTGTTTGGTTTTGGCTTTGGTGGGGTGTTTTTTTGTTGGTTTGTTTGGGCCTTTTTCCTTGTATGGCAGGAATATGCTAACTGGAGAAGCACTTCAGATTAACTGTGTAAGGGAACTGTGAGTGGCCAAAGACAGCCCTGGCCTAATGACAGACCCTGGCTGGAAATATGACAGTGGATTAAAGATATTTCGGGGGCCCCTGTGCTCTCTATGAGTTCATAGTGGCGAGAAAGCTACCCTTGCTTTGACCATACTTTTTTTTTTTCTTCTTGCAATTCATAACTATGCAATCAACAACTGCAAACCTGTATTGGGCGTTGGAGGGACAAGTTCTGCTCATTGCTTTCAGGAATTCAGAGTCAAATGGTAGTTTGTGGTACAGCTTTTTTGCATGAGAAAGCAATGAAGGAAATCTTCCTTTTCAGTCCAAACTGGTATTCTGTTGTTTGATTTTTTTTTTTTGCTGAGATGAAAGCACATTTTCCTTATCAGAATTCCTTCCTGAGAAATGAAGCTGTGGCCTGGTTATAAATATGCACTATACCACTGACATTTTAGAAGTCTTAGATTTCCTCAAGTTTTAGTACTGATGGTGTACTTTTAAAATGGGATTTTATATTGGACTTCAAAACCGTAAGCAGATGAGAATTCTTGTGGCAAAAAGTGCTGAAGGTTAAGGAATTCCCTACTCCAATTTTCTGGCAAAAATAGAAAATCACATCCAAACCCCAGATTTGATATGCATAATTTTTCCTCAAAATAATAAACAAGTTATATATTTATTATTAGTGGAAATAAAATGAAAATAACAGAACTTTTCAGTTCCTTTGGTAAGGGATAAATTTTCAATTAAAATTCTAATTATTTTTTCAGTTTGCTTTCCTCTCTCTTAATTTGACCAATCTGTGATGAAGAACTACAGCCAAATGGAGTGTAGGCTTGTGTAATGAGGAAATAAGATCTGATCACACTACTCAGGAAATTCTTGAGCACTGTAGGACTCCAGTATAAACTGAGTGGGGTTTAGTGAATGGAAAGATGATTTAGTAGTAGTAATTAAAAAGTCACACAGGTAAGCAGAGTTCATGGAGTCCTGCCAGAAGCTGCTTTGAGAAAATGAAGTTTTAAATCATTACTATAACTAGCCCATTCCAGTGTTTTCCCAAGTTCTCCTGTTCTCTACAAAATTGTTTATTTTTGTCTACTCAAATTTTATAGCTTTGTATTATACTTGTCATTTTACCCTCTTCCCCCTACACTTTTCCTTTCATTTCCTTTCCTTCTCTTTTAATCTACTGCAGGTGACAAATGCAAATGACAAGAAGCATAAACTGTCAGCAGAGCCCTGGTATAAATGGCAGACACCCTACTGCCTGCAGTGGGTGTTACCTTTGCTCATGCCAGGACTAAATTTAGTTTACAAGTCAAGAAACTGGGGCAGCAGGGGAAGAATTCCGGCGTTACTATGATCCTCCTTGCCATGTTTTTATTTTGCTCACTTCTGATATTACATTCATTACATTTCTTTTTTTTTTTTTTCCTGTCTCTTGTAAATCAAGAGAGCTATCCCAGACCCCCTGCGTTTGGAGAGCTGAACTTCTCCAGACTGGAAACAACTTGTCTTTTTCCAAAGCCCAGTCAACAGCACTCATCTAAATTGATACAAAACCCACAAAACCCTTCTTCAAGGGCATCAAGTTTTCTCCTTGTGAATCCCATCTGTTTGAAAAAAACTCTATCAGAATAGAATCAAGTAGGGTAACATGTTTTAGGAAGCTGAAATGGACTAAAAAAAACTTCTCTGCTCCATATTTACTAATTTCCAGTGCCATAATGTTCAAATGAAGCAAACCCTTTCCTTTATTTCCTCAAACTCTCCTTTTTTTTTTTTCTTTTGTGAAGGTTAGGGGACAGAGGAAGATATGTTATGCTGGCTATTTAAAAGGCTGCTTCAAAACTCCAAAGTACACTTGTGGGGAAAAATCGTTGAGGAATGCTCCTCCCTCCACTGCAAATGGCTGGTTTTAAACATTTAAGAATCGCAGGACTGCCTAAACCAATAAGTTGTAGTGCTGTTGGGATTTGCAAATGAAGAAACTCGCAATCATGAGTGAGATAAGGAAGAACAACATCTAGCAAAGCAGCTGGGGTTTTTTTATGGTTATTTTTTTTGTCAGAGCACACTGCCTGTCCAGACAAGCTTTGTTTCTTGTTGAAAACTGAAAAGAAATTGACAAACTGATACTCCACTGAACACTTTTAGAAGAATACACCTAGACTGTAAAACTACTAGTGATGTAGTGATGGGGCCAGAATATTCCCCTAACTGAAAAACAACACTGCCTTTCTCAATGAAGCATTAATTTAGACTGTGCTATTTACTCTAGTGAGAAATGGTGACATTTAGAAAAAGGAAGACATTTAGAAAGTGAAATGAGAGGAGCAGCTCAAGCCCAAATCTATTGGCCAGCCCATGCCTCTGCTAGAGGGGGTGAGGACAGAAGCCAGGAGCACATGTTAGGTCCCCCAAGGTCCTCTTTTCCCGGCTATTCCAAACCTCAGCAGGATTTGGCCACTGGCAATTAGGAAGGGGGAATACAGGAATACCGGTGTCCACCTGGGGTTGTCAGAGAAGCTGTAGCTCCTCAGCAGGGCAGGGGTAAAGCTGGGCCTCTGTTTAATGTTTACCATTAAACAATGGTAAACAGCAGCTGGGGTTGTCTGCACGGGCTTCCACATGTCCTGGGCCTGCAAACCCTCATGGGGCAATGAATACTCCGAAGGAAATTAGCATAAAGGTTGATTTTTGTCTTTAGACTTTAGTGGACCCTAAAACTGGGACTTTTCTGTTCAGATATTGTTAGAAAAGATGTTAGGTTTTGCCCGTATTTTTGTGGGGGCTGTCATTATCTATCTTTTGATACATTTTTAACTTCTGTTACTAAATTATGATCTGCACAAAGTCAGATTTACTTTATTTTCACTGCTTGAGATAGTTCACTTTTAATTTAGTACAGACTTGGTTGATAATGAAATATATATTTCAAATTTCCACAGGTATTTCCTCCTTTATCAGAAAGAGAGAATTTTGCAGGAAATCACTGTTAAGTTAAAGTAGAGATACAATCCCAGCTACACCCACCTTTCATGAGATACTCCTTTACTGTGATTTTCACAACAGAATTACCTTGCTTCTTCCATTTCTCTTTTCTCAGCATATTTTCCTGGTTACCTTTAAATAGAGACATAATAACAGACTCCGATTTATCCTGTTGCTGTTTGTATTACTGGAAATCATGCTGTAAGCAAAAGTGGTGCTCTTTCCGTACCATATAGTGGTCTAACTGCCTGGGACAAGTTCCAGAGCTATACTTTCCTGGTTTGTGGGGAGAAATCTAAATGAGGCATAAGGAAACTTGGCTGCAGGAGGTATCAGTTTGTGACAGGACTCGAGTCTGCCCAACGTGCTTAGCTTCTTGAGAGCTGACAGAAAGCAAACCTAACTCCCCCTCCTTCCAAACTTTGGATACAGCTGGGGTTCTTGTGTCATGTCTTATTCGCATGGGCTGCTCTTCCCGTTGTGAGAAGCTCTAGCAGAAGTTTCATTGCAGATAGATGTTGCAGTTGCAATGGTATGTTAATACCTGCTCCTGCTGTACTTCTCTGCCCTACACTGACAAGGTCCATTTCCCAAAACAAACATGTAAGCTGCAGATTTGCTTAAGGAAAAAAAAAAAATTAAGAAAGAGACATCTTGAGCAAAATTGCTTCAGCTGATGCTGTTGGCGGTGTGAAATAAAGACCAGACTGCATATTTTTGAAATGTGTAAAAGCACCTGAATTTTATGGGTGCTTTACTTGTGGCAATAGAGGTCCCTTCAATAGGAGCAGAATGTACTTGTGTCAGTCAGTGGAGCTTCTTCCTTGGTCTTAGAGACAATGGTACTGAAATCAAAGGCTGACTGAGAAATAGAACTGGTCACAATTTCCCAAAAATATCTCATGCTTCAGATTTTTAGATGGAAAAATTGAACTATTTTATTTGTTGTGTTTTCTTCCAAGCCAGTTTGTTCTATAGTTTTTAATTCTTGAATCTTCACAGCAGCTGAGGAACTATTTACACTGGACACTACAACACTGTTGAGTTTGCTCAGCCAACTCTATCAAATAACATGAAGGCACGGAGGACTGTCAGTTCCTGTGGCTTTCTTCAAGTCCCACTGGAAATATGCCTTGTAAATAACAGCTTTGTAGAAAGCTGATTGTACTGACTGTTAATAAGGTAATGCGAGAGAGACTGTAGCCACAGTTGCCAGGATATCATGGATAAGGATGTGCTGTTCTTACAGGCTTTTTGGGACAGAAAATAAGACAGGATATTTCATAAAATATTTAATTGTCTCTCAGCCATACTGGTAGCCTGTTTGGCTTTTCTTTCAGAGCTCTCATTTAGCTTTTTCCATCTGAGAATTATCCTAAATGCTGATCCTAACAGCAGATGAATAAAGGAAAAATATTTGCTACACAGTACTTCAGAATGTGACCAGGTAAAACTAAGTAAGTCTCCAATATTTCTGAAAATTTTTGTAAAACTAAAAAACCCCAGCTTAGTCTTCAGGACACACAGACAGGGTTCCATTTGAGTACACATCTACCCTCCTCACTGTTTGTGTCTAGTTTTATTTCTGGTAGGAATCAGAATGCATTGAAGAAAGAGGGTCCACTCAGCTCCTGTACTGATACTGTACTTGTCAGTGTCTAGTATGGGGTGTAGAGCCATGGGTATTTTACAGCTGGGTGTTTTTTTTTAGATGTACCTCGGGAGCCTCCCTGAATGGTGTGACTCAGGAGAACTTCAGAGACTGGCCTTCTATACAGCTATGAACCCAAGAAGCACCACTTCCAGATCTTCCACTTTTGGCTTTGATGTTAGCTTAGAAAAAACCCAATTTATCGGCGTTAATAAACTTGCAAGTTCATTTCACTGAGCATTTTAAGGGCAAGGATTTTGGAGGAAAGAACTCCTCCTTTTTAAACCTGCCATGTGAAGTAAAACATTTATGTTCAAAGACAAATAAAAATCTTGAGTTTAGCCTATTGTCTGAGAATCTCTTAGAAATAATATAAGAATAACAGATTAAAGGAAGCAGAGAAATACTGCACTAGGCAGAATGATTAATAAATAAGAAGACTAGATGGAGTTCATTTGGAGTAATTTCCATAAAAGAAAAAACCCCATGAGGTAAGAATCTCTTTGGAACACCCCAGGCTCTCAGGTAACATATTCTTATGTTGTAAAGCTAAAGACTGTTTTTTTTGCTTTGTGAGCATTTGATTAAGTTGTGGATTTAGGATTGCCTTGTTTTACTAACCAATCAGGAGCCACTGGAGTGCAGGAAGTATTAAAAATCAGGAGTCAAGCTGAATCTGTCAGGAAGGAAGGAGCAGGGGGAAGGTGTTTTAAGAAGGTGTTTTCAGATTTAAATCTCATTTTTCTCATTACCAATCAACTCAAAGTAAAAAAATTTACCTAATTGCCCAAGTTGAGTCTGTTTTTGATGGGGCTGTAACCACTGAGTGATCACTCCCTGTCCTTATCTTGACCCACAAACTGCTCATTGTATTTCTCTCTTCCCTGCACAGGTGAGCGGGGAGTGATAGAGCATCTTTGGTGGGCACCTGGAGACCAGTCATGCTCAAACCACCTGTTTGCTATGTTTGGGAGGAGATCTCAATAAAAAATGTGTGCATTTATTAATTTTTTTCTCATTAAAATATTTCCTTACATACTTCTTTTATAACGATACCTGAAAATCACTGTTCTTTGCCAGCAGACAGAGTGATAACCACTATTGCTTTTAATACCAACAAGCATCTGAATTTATCAAATGTGTTTTTCTCTTATTTCATCAGGTTGTCTTGTCACAGCCTGCATGTGGCCTGTGGCCTATGGCTATGAGTGTTTCTGAGCTATGTGCAAAGTAGGAAAGGACTAGTATTTATGTGGGAACTATGTGATTCTCCTCAGAAAATATATAAATTACTTATGTATGAAAATCAGTTTATGGCTCTGTCTATTCTATGTCAAATTTTGTTCCAGTTCTCCTCATGTTGCTTGAACTTCCCAGTACTAAGATGAAACGGGTCTATTTAAACATGCTAGTAGCACAGACTCTTGGGGGAAAAAAAAGTCTTTTTTTCTATATATAATTTCTACCTATCCACATTAGATTAAATTAAATAATTTCTTCAATGAAAACATTACCACTGTGTTCTAAAAGTTACCAGCCTATAAATTTCATGTTCTGTTGCAAGTAAGAAATTGTTTTCATAATATCAGTAAGAATTAGTATATACTTAGATATATGTTTCATATTAGACACAAATACAATCTTATGCTTTTTGCATGCTAAATGGCGTATACTTTTTGTTCAAATGCGATAGATTTTACTCCCATCAAAGCACTTTTTAGCAATTACTACCAAATCTTTTCTACTGGAGGGAAAATAGAGTATTTCTTGACTACTCAGCAGGCAGGCCATTTTAAATGAAATGAAAACATCTTATGTAAAGCTAAAAGCATTTGTTTTATTAATTAATATGAATGCTCTTTTCTCAAGCTATCAGCTGCTCTGTTTGAGAAAATAGTCTACTAAGTCATATTGGATTACATGCTTATATCCATTTTTAATTACATTTGGAGGAAACATGATAACAGCAAGAGGAAAAATAACATCTCTTGATTATGTGAGTTAGTCAGTGCTTGGCCACCTCCTCTAGAATAGCTAACTTTTATTTGGCTTTGTTTGGAAAGAGTCAGGGCCATGTGATTTAATAAAGAGCATTATCCTATTTAATCCTGCCTAAATTTGTCATGTTTGGTATTAAGGAATGCACAAATTTATGTTCAAAGAGAAAGTGTTAAAGAAATGAATAAATAAATTTGTGAATAACCTGTGAGGGAAAAAAAGGGGACAGAGAAATGAATGATGATTGGTAATATAAAATTTTTCATTCACCTTTTTAGTGACTCCAATTATTTTCCCTGTAAAGGAGTAGAATTTGTTTTTTTTTCAGTTGCCAAACTCTTCTCCAGTATGCTGAAGCCTCTGCATCCTTTCAAAATCAGTAAATCAAATAAATTATATAGAGGGTGGCAATCCTAAAGCAGAGACAAAATCAGCTGTAAAGGGAGCCTTGGGCTTCAGGTTCACGTGGTGATGTCTAAATTGGTAGATTAAGTGTGCCATACCCCATTTTGGGTGTTCCTATAATCTTAGTGTACTTCCCCATTTCTCAGAACAATTTTCACAATCACAGACCAAAATGTAAACCAGAGAGAGTTTGGATGACTGTGCAAAATTTATCTGTGTTTACAAAGAAATTGGGAAATGGAAAAATGTATTTTTTACTTTTGACTACTGTAGTTTCTAATCTATATCTTAATCCATTTTTCCATGCTAGAAGTAATTAGTCAGCAACTCTTCTATAAGTGTATCAGGTCCAGATCCAGACAGTTTCAGACAGATATATTTTATTTCATAGACCTTACATTTAGTGTTCATGTGAAGAAATGATATTTTGACTGCACCATATTTTTTTAAAGGTTCTGTCCTACATCTTTAGGATGAATTTTCAGATGCTCTTGGAATGCCTAATTCAGCTGAAGAGGAACAATCCCACTGATTTGTTTCTTTTTCTCCTGCTGCATATTTCCCATTAAAGGAACAGCAGATTTCTTTCCTGTCAAAGCTACAAACCCAGGAATTATACCAAAGAAATTTTTGGTGTAGCTGTAATAGAAGATCTGTCACACTCGGCAAACTAAAATAGAAAAGTCTCTCAGACACACAATGGCAAAAAACAACAACCAGATTTAATATTGGCACCTCTAGGCAGTGGTCTGATTGCCTACAACAGTGTTTAATATATGTATATTTACACATATACAATAAAAATGCCTTCTAGTGTTGTTTGTGTTGGTTTTTTGTGGTTGTTGTTTAAATTTTTATTTGTTTTATTGCCTGTCACAGGTCACAGTTAGTTAGAAGCAGACTTCAGCCTAGGAAACAGTATCAGCAATGAACCTTTTTATTACCCCACGACTGCATGTCTAAAATTTGATGATGATGATGATGATGTACCCAATGAGAGCTAGTAGTTTGCTCTACCTTGTCCAAATGCATGGAAGAAGTATGGAAGGACTTTGAACAAAGACAGGTAGATTTCCATTTCAGCACCCATTCAGCTTCCTGTTTTTCAAGAACTATCCAAAATGACCTCAGGTAATTTTTGCTATGTTTATGGTTTCTCTGTAAGGGACAATCATCCATGAAGAACCTGACTGAGACCACCTTTTCTTTCCTTAGGGACTGCCAAAGAGGTGCCAGGCAGTAGTGAGTTGCAGTCACTGGTGGCCTAGGCCAGGTTTCAATGTAGAAATTAGGAACAAAAGAACATCGAGAATCTTAATTGCTCACCCAAATTATGATTTATCTCGTTGTCATCCTTGTTGCAAAACCCACAAATTTTAATTTTTTATTTCTGGACAAAGCGAAAGTAAGTAGCAGATCCTGATTTGTTAATAACAAATCAGCTGGACTCAGACCTGGAAGCAGTGAAGAGGCAAAATCTGGATAAGACCACAGTGTGTTTTTGGCTTTGACAACAAACTGTCTGACTTCACAACCGTTTTCTTTCATTGACTTGGAAAGGCAGCAGGTTTTTGGAAGCTCTGGGTAGAAGTGTGCTTAATTGTGCATTTCACTCTTGAATGGGCATGCTGCAATAGAAGGGGAGCTTTTTGAAGTGCCAGAGTAAGTTGTTTGAAGATTGCTGTCTGTGATTTGGCCTAGAAACCTACTGGCTGTTGTGCTAACTGGACATCTATCAGGATGAACAGTTGCTTCCTGTTTCACATCTGGAAAGATAATGTTTCTCAAAACATCATGGTTTTTAAAGACCTCATTAGACAGCTCTGAGGTAGCATTGAAGTTTTCTGTGCAGGTAAGTGGATGGTTACTTCCATCCATGGGCCTGTCTAGTAGTAAGACCTTGCATAATTTCTTCAAGATTGTTAAGGGATTTTGAACAAAGCAATTCCTATTTTGCTTATGCTATCTCTCATAATCCTAGCCTTATTTAATCACCAACATCTATTGCTGTTTTATGACCTGTGTTTTTCTTTCATGCAAGCCCTGTATGCCCTTTAGTGCTATGCTGCAACAGTGGCTGCTATTTCCCAGCTTCTGTCATTCCTATCCCATCCCCTCTCATATTCTGTACCTGATGTTCAAGTTCTTCTGTTTCATTGTCTAGGGTCATTACCTTGTTATATAAATGCACTGTTTGTTCCTGAGAGCAGGGTTACACTTATGTAACTTCTGCCATTTAAAAGTTAGGTCTCTGAGCTAAGAGGGGTCTTCTGTGTTTCCTCTGTTCACAATCGAGAGAAATAGGCAAATCCAGAGGTGGATTTGTCCCATCTGTTTCAAGCGCTTAATTTAGGATGAGATAAATAATCTGCTGAATGCATTTTATCTTTCTGCTGTGACTATAAATGGAGGTAGATGATTATAGTAGGACAGATGCACAAATGTAACATAGTTGATGTTAGGTGAGATGAACCTGCATTCTAGACAAACCTAATTGTCCAAGTTCCCTAAATAGTACAGAAAAAAATTAGCACAGCAAATTGGTACTTGCTCCCCTCTGTATTTGGGTGGCATGAATTGCTGTTGGAGTGCCTCTAGAAATTAGGGCAGAAGCCTAGCCTTACTTAAATTCATTTCTGATAGCTAAAGCAGGAGACATGATGTCACTCAAACTGGGACACCACAGATATACTATTGTTATCAGTAGTAATGTTTTCTTTATCCTTAAAAACAGACTTAAACATACTGCTACTCTTTCATCAACTATGACAACTTTGAATCTAATTTCCCACTGCCTGTGGGCTAAATCTAACACAGAAATTATACAAATGTATCCCAGAGTCTTTCCCATGTCACGGCAAATAAATACCATTTTTCTTTATCTCCCATCTGAGTTCTATAGAAATTGTGCATATCCAGGAAGTCACATAGAGAATCACATTTCTCTTTTCACCATCCACAAAGATAATATTAATTTTGTTTTAATTCTCTTGTTTTATTCTCTTATTTTATAATATATTTGGTAAGTTTCAAGATATTAAAAAAAAGAAAAAAGAGAGAGAGAGAGAAAGAGAATGAATTAAGAATAGAAAGTGAATGCACAATTCTCTCAATTCTCTGGGATAAAAATGAGCAACCCAAATACAATGAATGAATTGTTAAGCAGTCTGGAACCTGAAAAGATCTGCTCTCAGTTAACCATGGTAAATTTGGCACATTGGGCCACTGGGAAACAACAAGTGTGATGATTTTCTGAATGGGGAACAGCGTCTCATTGAGACTTCAGTTTTGTGGGGTAACTGTCATAATCAGGTTAGCATGAAAGTTTGACCTACTCAATAAATTAAGAAATTGCGAGTTGGTCCTGAGAAATTGAACAGACACCTGTTATTCTCACAATGTGCCTTATTTAAACCCTTATTCCCAAAAAGATAGGAAACTATATGTCACTGGTTGTTAACTCAGTTTAATCTGAGAAATCTTCTGCCCTGAAAATACTGCTAAGGTTAATTGGCATTACAGAGGGTGATTTTTTTTGAAAACAAGACACATATAATCACTTACATTATTAAATTTTAAAAATTCACCTTCAAGTTTATTGAATTACAGGACTCCAGTTGCAGGATGTTAGTTCACTACTGGTCTTATGCTCTACCTAACAGTTTTATCACATTAAAATATTATGGATATACCATGTATTTTGTTGTTTAATAATCAAAATGTGTGCAGTTCCAGTTTGCAGCCAGAATCCATCATTTACTGAAATCAGTTGGAAGACACCTAGGGAACTGAATGAGAATAATATACCCGAAACAAGTAGACTTTGTTAATGGATTATTCATGTTTCAATTAACTACACCAATTCAGACTTTGTTTGTCAGCTGTCAAATGAATTAATGGCAACCATTTTCCTTGGGTCAAAGTGAAGGCAGATGAAAATGATATTGCAGAAGGATAGGTAGCATCTCCTGGCATCCTGGTACAGTATCCAAATGGTTTTATGGGTCTAGAGAGGTTTTCAAACTTGAATTAAATATTCACATACCTTAGAAGTGTATTTGCTCAATGAACATCTGCAAATTTTTTAGTTTTTAAATGAATATATTAATCTTTCTAGGCCATTCATCCTATTTGCTGGGTTTTTCAAACATGAAAAATTTATAGTGATAAGTTCTGACCTTAAATGATTTTCTCATAAGTGAGCATAGAGTAGTTTCTCATAGTCTTTATGGTGGAACCAAGAGATGAATTAGGAGGGAGCTTTGACTTGGCAAACCATCTAAGCCAGGGCATATCACTGATGGAGTTAATGTGTATTAATGGAGAACAGCATGGCTGCAGAAAGCTGGGTAAACAGAGAGGGAAGGACTTCTGTGGGACTGAAATAAGAAGAGGAGAAATTCAAATTAAACACATCAGTGAAATGGGAGTCAAAGGGTCTTCATTTATTATCTATGTTCTTCTACTTAAAAACGTCATTCTTTGAAGGAAAGTTGAAATGCTTTGTCCCATTTGCCTGGTATGATGAACTACGTGTCACAATGAAAGTATACTTTGTTCTTTAAGTAAAACTATGAACTCTCTCTTGAATTATTTATTAGTCTAGTGAAAAGGATTAAACATTTAATTGAAGTTTATATATCTATTAAATCTGGATTTCTATGTTATTACTAAGTCTGTGTCTCTATAGGTGATGTAACATTTCATTTGTTCAACTGTGGGATTTTTTTTTTTTTTTTTGAAACAAGGGAACTCAGGATTCTTTACGTGCCTTGGACCTATCAGTGAGAATATGCACAGAGAAGAGATGATCACTGGAAACAGTGGCAAACTTTGGCCCAGGCGCCAAATAGAGTCCACTGGGACATTTTGTTTCAGATCTACCTCCTTTGCCCTAATGAGCCTTGAGCTGCTCCTTACCCAGGGTCTGTGGGCTCGTGTGTCTCTCTGTGAGATGAGCCTCCAGCTGGGTCACTCTCTGAGGACACGCCTGCCTGTGGGATGGATGTTTGTGGGTCATAGGGGTGTGCTGCTGGCTGAGCACGTGGACTCCAGCACCTTCCAAATAGCACCTGAAGTCCTCTTATGGGTGAAGGGAAGGATTTCTGCTTTGTATCTCTGTTTCTTCATTAAGAGAATGCTTTGATAACTCAGCTGTTACTATTACCTGGATCTCACATGGAAGCTGATGATCTCCAGAGTGAGAATGAGCACTGTTGCTGCAAGAGGCTCTGCTGAGGTCTCTTGTGTATCTGGGTACTAGTGCTAGAATTTTTCTTATGTTTTATGGGTTTTTTTCAGTGATTTGGGTCTTACACAATGGGGAATAGTTTATTTTTCTTCACTTCCCCTCTGCTCCCACATTGCTGTGGGACATGTCACCTGAAAGTCATCTGTAGAAGCTAAACAGCTTCTACATTGGAGTGCCACTCAAAATTCCTTCTCTTTTTTTTCTGTTTTGGCTTGGAGAACAAATGGTAAACCAAAATCTTCTTTGCTAAGCCTAAGTATACTCTTTCTCCATTTTCCTGGTATTACTGGAAAACTGCAAAGCTGTCATACCTTTTAAATGATGCATCACAATGAAGTGCTAAACCAGAGTTGCAATTTACCCTGGCTTATAAATTTCTGACATATGCCAAGAAGAGGCAGGGTGCCCCATTTGACTAAACTGGAAAATATTCCATGGAAGACAAGTCTACCTCACTGTTTTATTTATCATTTCCGTAAGCTTGTCCACCTCTTCAGTCAATATCATAAATATCAAGAGCAAACAGAAAATGTCTGTAGCTTTATGCAGTTACACAGAAGACTGGCAGTGGATTCCCGTGCTTTTAAAGGGCTGTCCCAGTCTCAGTCAGGGCTGTAATTCACTGCAGGTGCTGGAAAAAGAGACTGTGCTGTGGACATAGCAGCAAGATTTCAGTCACTGAATTTCAGAGGCTGCCTCTGCTCAGCCCAAAGGGACGTCTCAGCTGACCTTATCAAACTCATAGACAGCTGATTAATACAGTTCACAGTGTACATTCTAAATACTAGACTCAAGAAATCTCTTCAGATTTTTGGTGTCACGTTAAGTTTTACCTGTAGGCAATCTTTCAATGACTTTGCAAGATATAAAGTGGGACAATCATAGCTCTAATTCTGTGCATCCCAGAAGGCAAGAACTGGTCTTGGAACTTAAAATTCACATTCAAAAAAGTAAAACTTCTGATCTCAGTCTGAAAAATATTCTAGGGGAATCTCTTGGTGGGCAATAGAGCTCAGCAGGCATTTTGAGGTGGGACCTGTCAGACTGTTTCAGACATCTGTATGACGAGATTATCTGCTTCCTAGAAATGTCTATTCATCCATTAGTGAAAAAAGCATGGAAAAGGATTATCTGTGTGGGTGCTGACTATCAAATTGACTCTGATAGTTTTGCCAATGTGACATTTACAAGGTCCTGACAAAAGCATTTGACAGAGAAAGAAGCCTAATGGAAGTCCATGACTGACACCTTAGAAAATGGACGATTTTTGTAGGACAATCTCCATTAATCACTACTTTAAAAAACCTAATCATCAAAATTTTTTAGTAAATTTTAGTTGCATTGATGATTTCTACTCCAGGGTTTGCCCTCAACTGCAAAGTAGAGGGATGCTCCAGGTAAGGATCACTGTTTTTTGGCAGAGTTTTGTGTGTGGGCAGGGAATGTTTTTAGCAGCACCTGTCCATGCTAAACCTGATTCAAATCAACGCCACAAGAACATGATATTGTGCGATATATTACTAATGAAATGAATAATGAAAGAGATGTGTCAGCCCAGAGGAAAAAAAACAGAAAAACTCTTTTTTTCCTTTCCTTTTTTTTTTTTCATCTTCACCTGAATGGACAATTTCACTTTGAAAGCAATATACTTCCAGAAATTAAGTACTGCTGCAGATTCAGAGGGAAGTGTTTCCATATTAAGACAGGTGGGTAAAGAACACTTCATTTTTTTATTATTAATGGTGAAAAAAAAAGATGAGTAAATGTTACATTCCTTCATGTCTCTTTTAAAATTTGTATTTAAAATAGCCACTCTGAAAGGGGTTAAAAATGAACATCCTGGAAAAGATGAGAGAAAAACCTAGATTTTTAGGATTTTAGCAATTAGTACTGCCATCCTACTATCAAAATTCAGTATTTTCTACTGATTTGGCATATGATTCTTCAGCTGTGTAAGAAGTTGTGAGAATGAGATAATGGGGCTCCAGTGGTGTGGATAGGGTGCAACACAGCAAAAATTTTAGGGCATGAAATTAGTCCAGACTTTATCTTGTTTCATGCTTATGTGGTAAGAATAATCTGCTGGAATAAGACAAAGATGGTAATGGCTTTTAAATGTGGCACATCCATTTTGTTGAAGACTGGTTAAGTTGCACAAGGAAGGGCACCATATTACCTTCAATGACTAGCTATGCATCTGTTGTAGCTATTAAGGCGAGTGTGTAATAATTCCTACACAGGCTGGGAAAGAAGCAGAATGAACTTTCAAATGAATAATTCGTTCCCTTTCTAAGCAAGTATTTTTCCATTTTTCAGTAGCTAGAGAATGCTGCTATTTCTGTTGACTCTGCTCTCTAGTAAGAGAACAGTCTTCCTTTCCAGACCATTGATATTTGCTTGGAGATGAAATCTGTTTGGAGATGCTTTCTGTTCTGGAAATGCAGCCTAGGGGAGATGAGCTTACAAGTTGCTGTCACCCAGAAGAAAACTGTGGTCTGACAGTTGCACTGGGGCACAAGTGCATCACTGCATTATACCAGGAATTTGTGCTGCCAGGACACGTGTACAGAGCTGAACATCATAAAGCAAGCTGAGGGAGAAGCAAGACCTGTGGAAAAGGTGTTGTAACATATCCTGTGATACTAGAACAAGAAAGGAGAAAAACATAGCTGATGGTCTGCTAAAGCCATGTTTATTCACTGAGTTTCTCTGTATTTGAACTGGTAAAAAGAACAATGTGTGACTGTCTCATTTGTTTTCTAGCAACTGCTTAATCCTATGGGAAATTGTCCCTCAGTGGTGGCAAGTCTGTAAAAGACAAGGGGAGAAAGGAACAAGGTACAAAGATTACCACGTTTGTGAAGCCTGAGGGCTGGCAAAATCATAGCAGTGATGGAGGTAGAGCTTCACCTTGTCAGTCTGAGACAGAACCAGGTTCATTCAGACTGTCTCTCATCAGATATTTGACTTTATTTTCTTAAAACTACACAAAAACAGTGGGGATTTTTAGCACCTCTGCTACCAAAACCTTGCCATGCAAACCCAATGAAAGCATAAACATTCTTTGGAGCCATTATTACCTGCTTTTTACACAAGCATTCAACTTTGGTCCTTATGTTTCTTTCCTTCACTTTCATTGTCCATCTTGCAGAGGGAAAATTTTTTCCAAAGGGTTAGGGCACTTTGAATTCCACTCTTGACAAAAAATACATTTAGGCTTTCCCAAGTTGTTTTGAGGTACTGATTTTATATGTTAATTGCACAAGCAACTTCTGTTTCAGCATCAAACCAAGAAAATTAGCAGTGTATTTTTTATAGTGGACTCCTCTAGGACACTACTTCATCTGCACAGCCAGTTTCATAGCATGTTACTGACACATGTTCTTTGAGCTTGACTGAAGCTTCCTCTTGGAGTTTTCAAAGATTTTCTAGCACACGTCGCCTTCCCAGGTTGGACTGACTGCCCTTATCACCCTGCATTTGTCTTTTTTCTTACAATATGTAAGAGTACACACAGTACTCATTGACCTGCAGTGTTTGGGATGCCATTTGTTCTCTATGACCAGCAGTTTGATAATCACTTCATTTCATTCTTCAAGTTCTAATTACTTCAGGGTAAGTTGTATCAGATCATGATACTGGCTTATCCAAATATTCTCTGAGGTCTCATGTCCCCATTCTTCCTGTGTTTTCATTTCTGTACCAGGTCAGTTATCCTACACATGTGGTCAGAAGTTTCCTCTTCTTTATGTGTTTGTTAGGGAAGAATCAAACAGGATGTGGAGTATTTTGATTTTATCAGTGGCATCTGACTGTTTCTTCACATTTGTTTCAGCATCTGCTTTTTGTTGTGAAATGACCGTGCAACTGTTTTGGAATGAATATTAAATGTGTCAAACAGTGGAGCATTCATGACATGAATTCTTGTATATATATTTTGTGCCCTTGGCTCATCCTCTGCCTTTGGACTGCAGAGTTTTTTTCTCCAGCTACCTAGTATAATGCAGTCCTCTTTGCTCCCTGTGGTGACATCACTGTTTTTAAAGCTGAGGAAATAACTTGAGGCTAGGAAAACCATATGAGAGCATAATAAAGATCACTGTGCACCTTGAACTACATACTGACTTTGTTATTGCTCCTGGTATGACAAAATCAATAATGCTAACTGTAATGGAAACCTCTGCTTTTCTTGAGAATGCTTGTAAACTTGCTGGCCTGGTTGTGTATGGCTCCTGGTGTGCACAAAGGGACTCTTCAGAGGTTTCCTGAGCCTGCCTTTGATATCTGCCCCTCTGAGCTTCAGGCTTCCTCCTGTGCCACTCACTACACATTTTATGTATGTTTTCATATGCTGCATGCTCTGCAGAAACTGAGCCTATGGATATGTATTTTGGTCACTGGAATGCCCTAATGGAGTGTTCTGAGTAGGGGAAATTATCATACTTGTAGCATCAGTCCAATGCATGCAAACAGATTGTGGATGCTGTTCAGGACTCCAGCTGAAGGAAGACAGAGAAAATGTTTGCCTTTAAGAGGCTTTTAAAGAGCTAGAATCTGTCAGAAACCTGAACTCATTAATTGCTGAACACTATGACCAGTTCACCTAAGGGGAATTCTTGACAAAGAATGAGCTACACCTTCAGATTTTTTTTGTGTGTGTGTATGGGAGGAAGGGAATGATTTTTTTCCCTGCTTTCTGTCTCAAACAGAAACAGAAGACCTGGGCAAAAAATGATTAGAGGTTTCTGTGTTGAACAGGTAATACAAAAAATGCTGTCTCTTCCAGTGTCTTTTAAAAAAAGCTAAGAAAAAAATGAACCAAGCACAGTATAGCAAATTTATAGAGCCAAGTGTGTTCTGTATTCAGGTTTGAAACAACCCTTGCATTCAGAGAGCTCAACTGGGAAACAATGCCAAGAATCAGTGTATAAAGATGTAATTTTCCCTCAGCCTAGAGATCCTCTCCTTCCTTTGCTGGTGAGGCACATGAGCTGTGTACAGGTGGGAGGTGGGGAGCGTGGCAGGCACCAGCTGTGGTGGGGCCCCTGGCATGGGAAGCAGTGGTGCTCATCCACTGGGTCATGGCCCGCTGTCCAGCCCCAAGCTCACTTTGTCACCAGCAAAATCCTTCCTCACCTTCCCTTCTGTTGCTCCATTAAACATTCATGAAAAAACCCAACTTCCTACTGAGTATCCATTAGGCACCAATGCTGATGTTAATGAGCAAACTGTGAATGCACCAAAGAGCAAATTGAAATGAGTCACAAAATACACTTAGGATGTGCTTCCTGCCAGTATTGGTGCGTCATTGGGAAAATGCCGGTTCCTTAACAACAGGCGTATAAAGAGCAGAAATACAGCTGATTGAAAAAAAGTATTATTTAAAGGAGTTCCATTAAAAGAGATTAACTGATTTGTGAGCAAATTAATCATATCTGCACATTAGCTCTTTATTTGTCATGCCAACTTGTTTTCTATTACATTAAAACACTTTTAAATTAAAACACAGCATTAAATTAAATTAAGGCTTGCTACAAAAAAAAAAGTATTTCAAAACAGACATAATTTAATTATAGTTGACCTGTGTAAATAAGAGTAAATAATTAATTTATGACAGTAAAAATGTGTTGTCTTACATACTTTGTTCAATTAAAGACATATTAAGGCCTACAAGTACAGTGCTTTCCTGTCTTTATTCATTCCTTTCAGTTTTACACCTCTTTGAATATTTAATGCAAAACAGACTGCTGTTAAAAACATATTGACATGCATCACTCGGCTGGATGGGAGAAAATTCTTTCTGCATTGCACAGGATGACAGCTGGTACTGATCACAATTTCAGGTGACAAGTAAATCCTCAAAAAAAAAAAGGCCTAAAAAGAGTATAATCTGTGTTCATCCCAGCTTTTCTGCTGTTGCCCAGGCAAGGGAAGGGACACGTGCATTTGCAGTGAGGTGCTGGCCACTGCCCGTGTCACAGCAGTGTGGCCACAGCTCTGTGCCTGGGGACTGTCGATGCTATGAGGATCCCCGAGGCAGGGAAGAATGATGCATGGAACGCCATGATATCAGAAGGCTAATTAATTACTTTGTTATACTTTATTATACTATAAATACATTACACTATATTACACTAACAAGGACTATTACTAACTAACTAACTGACTAGAAAAACTCTCTGCCCTAGAGTCCCAACACACGGATGTGGATCCAATTGTTCAATGAATCTAAACACCATCACCTCGGGTAAACAATCTCCAGAACACATTCCATGTGGCACAAACACAGGAGCAGCAAATGAGACAAGAATGGTTTTGAACATTCTTTTCTCTGCTTCTCTCACAGCTTCTCTAAGGAGAACCTGAGAAAGGTAAATCACTCTCTGTTCAGAGGGCATGTGAATACCACAGGGGACAGCCACTCCATGGAGAAATGTAAATCACTCTCTGTTCAGAGGGCATGTGAATGCCACAGGGGACAGCCACTGTACAGCCTGCAGGAACCACACCAGGCTCCAGACACCTGCTTAGTACAGAACTTCTGTCTGGGATGGTAGCAAAGTGCCATTGCTTAAAGCAGGAAAAACCAGCTTGGAGTCATGTCACGAGCCGGGGGTGAATGGGTGGGCATGGGGAGGTAAGGGAGGCCTGCAGGCAGCGTGGAAACCAGCACCTGGAGGCTGCAGATGGGTGCCAGGAGGTGGTGGTGGAGTTCTTTCTGGGAGCCCGTTGCTTTTCCTCCTCCATGAATGGGGTGAAAGACCCATCTGTGATAGGGTGGCTACAGCTGGGCAAATTCAAATTCTATTGTCTGGATATGGAATTATCGGATGCAGAGGAGAAAAAGCTGCCTCTGCGGTGAGCTGCAGCCCACTGGCAATTCAGGTATGTACATGATGTATAAAAAACTGAGAGATGAGGGAGGTAAAGACTTAGACAAAAGCCCTCAAGAAAAAAGTGTATGTTCTCCTGAGATTTTACAGTGTTTGTTGTGCCTAGACTCATATAATCCACTTCAGTTCCCCCTGACGTCCATGGAAAGCCACCAGCTGAGTACAGAGGGGATTGAGGTTTGTGTACAGTAAGAGCATTACTTATGGTTGGTTGAAAAGCTACTATGGAAATCTCCACTTTGACCATTCTTTGATATAAACAGCTTTGCTTTTGAAGAACTTTCATAAAAATATTTGTATGAATGCTTGTGAAGTTAAGCCTGTGAGCAAGCATTGGTTAATCTGGAAATCAAATTTACTTCATGAGAAAAATAAATTAGTTCTGTAGTTTATTTATTAAAAGAGGGATTTTAGGCCATCTGTCAGGAAACTCAAATTAAACAATCTGCTCAATTCTCAGCAGACGTAAATCTGTGAAGCTCTGTGGATTTTGAGTGACCAACAGCACAGTTCAGATGAATGTGAAAAAATTACAGATAATTTACTCACAACTGATAGGCTGAAATTTCATCACAGAAATACTTTAAAAAAATAATCTAAACCAGTTGAAAAAAAAATCAGTTAGAAAGTGAGATTAATCTACTACATTTTTCAACCGTGTATTTAATTTATCATTATTATATCTGTCTTGCTGCAATAACCCAGGATATTTTCCCTGGAAGCCTTTTTTTGGTTTTGCTTCTTGAGGATCTATGGCACACAGCAAAGTAGTCCAATCACATGTACATTCTTGCTAAATATAAACTACCCTATTACAGGGTGGTGCTATAGAGTTCTCTTAAGAGGTCATACTGGCAGAAATCTTATTCTCTTCGTGAAGGGGTCTAGAGAAGACAGTAATGCTGGGTTTACAGAGTACTTTCTGCTTTTGATCAGTGCTTTTTAACGTTCTTTATTCCTATTAAGGGGTACAGCAAAGAGCAGAAGATCCATATTGAAATATTTGAGGATGTCTTGATATATTTTAGGGAGGATGTGCTTGCTAGGAGATAAGTTGCAGCTTTCAGCACAGGGATGAACACAGAGAACTGACAGAATGTTGAAAATTATGAATCTCATGGAAGATGGTGAGTAAATCTCTGGAAGTTTCACACCAAATCTTAAACAAGCACCACTGTCCATAACACACCATCTCCTGGCATGTGTGAAGCACAGCTCTGAGTTTCATTGCAGAGCTCTATTAATGTTTTGAAAAAAACAAAGTCAGTTTTTTAACCAAAAATGGTGCATGATGAATTTTCCAATGCTTTAATCTGAATTTTGACAGTCCTATACATTACCAGTATCAGCTCTGGAGTCATAACAGAATCTAAACTTAGCAAAAACACAGAGCTTTTTCTAACATGAATCACCATCAGTCTGAGCCCTGAAATAAGGACAGCATGTTTGCAACACATGAATAAAAAATTTAAGGGGTCACACTTGTGAATTCTCAGTGCATTTGCTGTGTTTTTGTTAATCAGTCTTATCTTTGATGCCCTTTGAAATTTGTACATTCCAGAATCTTAAGGTTTGCTTCAAATTGGACTATAAAATAACTGCAGAAAGAGGCAAACAAGAAATGACTGGAGGTGAGAGAGAGAAAAAGGACATGACCTAAATTTCGAATGCCTCATAATTACCAAAGTTGGAGTAAAAGTTTATTCCGTTATAATTTTGTCCAGCTGTTTCTTCAGTCTTTGGTTCTATCCTTACAGTCTGTGGTGCTGCTGGTGTCATAGGGAGGTGGCTGACAAACTCCATCTCCAGTAATTCTCCTTCCAGCCACCATTTGTTTCTTCTGCCTGGGTCCCCTGAGCAGGGTCAGGTCAGGTCATGGGGAGGAGGGAGAATCTGGCTGCATGGCTGAGTTGTCCATGTGCTACTGCTTTCTTTGGGCCTGAATTTGTAGCCACTCCCTCTTGAGAATTCCTCTTGATGGCTGTGGTAGTTTCAAACTTGTGCAGCTGCAAAACCAAGCCCTAAATCAATTCTATGTCTCTCCTTGTCAATATTGTGCTACTGCATATAACAGCAATAACAGCACTGACAGAGAGGTTTATGAATCCATGACACTGGTGTTTAGGTCATGAAAAGAAGGAAGGAAATTATTCCAGTGCAGAGTGAGTAGGTTCTGGGAGCAGGGGGGCAGAGGGGAAAAATCCCTGCTGAGTTTTTGGCTTTTTCAAGTTTCCAGAAACTCTCAGTACAAGATTTAAGGATGACCTGGAATATATGAATCTTCACAGATGATCAACAGCTACAAGTACTTTGGAAAGGATTTCTGAATTCTTTTTCCCCCTCAAGTCTTTCATGTAAAATAAAACAGTGCATTGTGGAAATCAAGAACTGAATCCTAAGAAGGAAGCTGAATGGATCAGAGAGAAGAATCTTGCAGAAGCCTTTGACAAGGCAGCTGGTGCTAGAAACAAGTACCTCCTAGCACTAGAAAGGGTGGAAAAAAGTCAGCTTGAGTCATATATGTCAATTCTCAACCTGGATTTGCACTTTGGTCCTTTTAAAATGTTCCTGCCATAGCTCTGTCAGCATCAATCTTCCCATTTTAAGGATGTTTAAGACAGTGGGGTGCAAGGAAAAACATTATTGAAATAATGCCTCTTTTCTCTGGCATTGTATTTATTTCATTTAACAAGCAAACAAAATGTACATAGCTCAGTCTAGTAGTAGAACTGCTAGCACATCTCTCTGGCTCCCAAAGGGCTCTAATTACAATATTAGATTACAAACATACAGGGACTCAGATCCTGCATATATTAAATTCTTCCCCTACTCCAAGGCTTAAAAATATGACTCAGAGGTGTTGGTGACAGGTCTGTTCCTTTTGAGTCAAGAAGCTATGCTTGTCTTCTGTGGGCAGACAATGTCAAATTTCTTTCAGAAAATCCAAGCAGGTGTTGCTCTTTTGTTTTAAGAGTGGCAGGAGAGAGGGGAATGCCAAGGCCCGGCTTAGCCAGGCAGCAGGATGAGGAGCAGAAGTGTCAGAAGCACAGGTCTCAGCTTTGCACTGCCAGGTGTGTCTCCTCCTCCCCATGAGAGGAGGAGGCAGAGGGGCTGCCATTTCTGAAAAGTCTGTGGGCAACCTGGGAGGGGACAGTGGGCAGGTATTGAGCTACTGTGACTTCTCAACCAAAATACCTGCAATTGAAGGGCTATCTCTGGCATCAGTTGTTTCCTTGGATCAAAGGATTTGTGTCCATGTCTCCCAGGAGAGAGATTTCTGTTCTCTGAAAACATGGATCCAAACTAGATATAAACTCTCTGTCTGTAGTTACATTTAATAGATTTCACTGATATACATTTGTTTTCTAATGAACTTTAGTTTATCCAAGGGTGTCTTCATTGAAAGCAGATCACGTTCTATCACAAGCGGGAGAGAAAAAAGGAAAAGAAAGAAAAAGTCTAATGCAGTATTAATAAGCCTAATATCCAGCAGCAGTTTCTGTTCCAACAGTGTTAAGCATTCAGACATGTACATTTTTAATCAGCTGCTGATTCTTATTGAAAAATGTACGAATACAACTTTCAAGAGAGGATTACACAACAAGTTTCAACTTGTTTCATTAATTACCTTTCTTTTTCCAAAGGAACAGCAGAAAATTGCTGGCAGGAACCTCAGTGAACCATGTCCATGGGCCATTAAGAATGGATTAAATTTACTTTTATAACCTCATTGATTTAAGACTTTTTATTTCTTTCTTTTCTAAGGCAAGCTCACTTGCTTGAAAATGTTATTTAGGAATTATTCTTTTCCTGCAGTGAAAGGGATAAGAAGAAAGAACACATTATTGGATTTTATTGTTCATTAATACTGAAAATGACAAAGCAAACAAAACTGAGAAAACTAAACCCATGTATTATATACCATCAGGAACAACACCTCTAGTTATGCTTTTGTCTGGCGATGAATAAATTCTACTGTCACTTGCTTTGACCATTATCATGAGAATTTAATTAAGAGACAGTGGTCAAAATGAACTCTGTCACCAGATTATAGTGTCCCACAGCAGGACTTCTGCTGAGGCATTTAGAGAAATGTTGACTTTATTATTCTACCTCATTTCGAACATGTGGAAAATATTTTCCACTTGCAGTGTTAGTTGCATTAAGATTTCTGTTACCCTACTCAAGGCAAAGGCACATGCCAGTTTGTGTCTACTTGAAGGGGTTAACAGAATAGCAGTTCCACTCACATATTTAAGAAAGTAATGCACATCTACCACCCCATCGTGGTTTTCCACACTTTTCCAATGTTCGGTTGGAATGCATGATATAATTTGGCGGCAAAACACTACAGTTAATAATTTTGTCCAAAAATTAATTTAATTACTGACTTAAATACAACCTTTTTACCTAAAATCCTAAAACATCATGCATAGTTCTACTAACTGTTATCTTGGTGATGTTCCAGAGCATCAAAGCATGCAAGCATGAATCTTGTTTACATACATGCATTGTCTTTTGTAAAAAGGGATTATTTGCGTTATAAAACTGAGCTTGTGCTTAAATATGTTGCAGGATGACAGCTAATTACAGGGACATTTCTGAGTTACTCTATTTGTTTATAATTGTATCTGAAAGCATATTCCAATGCAAATAGAAAGATTTTCCAAATTTCAATGCTGTTGGTCGGATTCTGCAGCGTAGCATAGGGTGTATGGTTGGATCTACTGGAGCAACTGAATTACTTTTGTTCTTATATATTCAAAGTTCAGGAAAAATCTTTTGGAACATCTTGGTCACACAGATTTAGAACAGTGTTTTCAGTTGGAGGTAAGGTGATGTCCAAATATGTCTTTTTGGCATGTCATTGAAAATGGTGGCTCTCAACATTAGCTCTCCATAAAATTACATAGCTCACTGATGATCCTTTTTAGGGGTAGGAAGAGTTTTGGCCCATGTTAGAAAAGTGCTTTTGCAGAGTGGTGTGATATAACCACAAAATGTAACAATAATTTACAGTTCGAAGAATGCATGACATTAACTGAACCAACAGAATTTAAGATTGCAATATTAGTATTGTGGGAATATAAAACATAATAAATTTATTTTGTGGAAATTATTATGCAGTGGAATGGATATTTCATTTTTAGGACAGAAGACAAGCAACAATCCAATTGTAGTTTTCCATTTTGGTATTTTAATGATCTTGACACAATTTTTAGGACAGATGATGAAACATTATTAATCAAATACACAAAAAAAATCATTAGAAAAATTACATTATAAACGCACTGAGGGTGAAAATTACATTCACATGTACAATATAGGAAAAAGGCAATGTGACAAACTGTACTGTTGAATAAATAATTCTGTGACGGGGAAGGGTTTTGTTTAGAAATGAAAGCTGCAATAGAATTTAACCTGTTTGTTTCCAGTCTTTTCTGAAAGCAGTTTTACATATTCTTCTTTGTTTCTATATCCATCTACTTTCTGGAGTTGCTGAGACATAAGGCCATAAATACTGCCTGCTCAGATTACACTGAAGATCAATCTATCCTTCAACACCGCCTCCATCAAGGAAGGAGAATAAAATCTGGGACAAGACTAAGTAACATCCACCATCCATTCTTTCCATTCCTTTTGTTCCCCCTTTCTCTTACTACGCAACAATCTCAGTGAGCAATCAGTGGGCCAGATGTGACTATGAGAAATAATGAATCATGATTCCCCAGTCAAGAGCCTTCCTTCCCTCTGTGACTGCATTACACTCCTCCTCTACCCCAAATTGTTTTTTAATTTTGAACTCACCTTAGTTCTTATCCAGCTGCAGCTGCATATTTTTAATAGTTTAATGAAGGTCCTTTTATGTCATCCAAGGGGTTTTATCAACAATGTTTTTCTCTTGGCTCCTTCAAAGATTGTCCTATTTGGTATTATTTTCTTCTAGAGGTTGAAGATTGAATAGATCTAATGAGCTCCAATTGCTACTATTTATTGGTTTGTAATTATTTTTTGCCAGTTTACCAACTTATCTGGCTGGGTCATAGTTTCCAGCATCATGCCTGAAGTTTTTTAAAGAATTGTTGTCACTGTTGTTGCTTTTATTCTTCTAGTGATTTAAGCTATAGGTTACATGCTGTGGTTACTACTTCATCAGTTCCACATAGAAGGTTCTTTTCCTGAATTTTTGGATAAATTCCACCTGATATCTTGATTTGATACCATTCACTTCACTACTCTGCTCCGAAGTCTCTTTTGTTAGATCTTTGGTTCTTTTCCTTTGTCTTTCATAGTGCTACCTGCAGAGCCTTGGCCTAATACAATTTCTTGCTTTATATAGTGTGCCCTATTCCATTTAGCCTTCAGAAAATTGGTCCCTCACAATATGAAATTATTCCATTATTTGTAGTGTGAGTTTTTAAGACAGGCTCAGTATGACAGACAAGTTACCCCTTGATAATGGACTATTTTATGGAATATCTACAGGTTTCTATATTTTCAACAGCTTATGATTACATTTTTGGATCAAACACATTAAAAAGTAACAAGCAGACAATATAGCTTGGGGAAAATTGACAACTTTATTTTCCATTTAGTTAATTTCCCTACTATTATTCAGACATATTCTCCTGGACAGATCCATATTTTGGTACTCAGTTTCACAAGTGGATTTTAACCAACTTTCTCAGTGAAACTCATATTTTTCAACAGAATGTTTCTTTAACTTGAATATCAAAAAGCTTGAAACTAAGGAAGGAGAATATATTAAACCCAAATGGACTAATTATACACAGCTGTAGGTATTTCAAAGCATTAAAAGTTTTTATAGTTTTGGATTTGTATTGACAGAAAGAAACACAAGGGGAAAAAATTCAGAAGTCTTAGTTCTACTTCCCTGAAATTTTGCAGCTGGGGTTTTTTATCAAAATGTGTTGTGTTCCAGACTGGGACATGTGGGAAGGCCTGAGCTTTCTGCATGCCTGATTCTCCAAGAGAACCTTATTGTCATATTATTGAAAAGTTTAAAAAGAAACAGGAAAAAGAACAAACTCAATAAATGTAACGCCAACTGCAATAATGAAGTGTTACTTTTGGCTAGTGTGGTTATGTGGTTACACATATTTCAGTTTACTCTGATTCATTGTATTGCCTTGCCTTCTTTTTCTTTTAGGAATATGTAACAGATCCTGCTCCATTTTAAATCATAGTTATATGGTCTGAAATACCACTGGATTAGAAAATAAACTTGTGTGAATCAATAGAACATCGACTTTCTCTGATTTATGTAGATTGGGGATCTCACTCAGTGTGTTGAATATAGTGATGAGTTAGCATAAACAATAATAATAGTGTGATTTTCCTCTATGAGACTTAATTCACGGGACCTAAGCTGGTATTTTCTTGCAGAATGCATTTTTGGAAGGAAAAAAGCTTCTTTTTTTCCTTATTTCCATCTACATGCAGCTCCCCTTCTTGCACAAGCGAGGTGGCCCATAATGGGAGAAGACTTTGTAGGCATCTTTCCCCTTCCTAATACTGCAATTTGTGATGTAATATAATAGAATTCCCATCAGTTTTCCATGCAGGCCAGATACTTAGGTCTGCTCCTTCCTTTTCAGTGAGTGAAATGATTGTTTTTTTCTTTGTAAAAATGTTCTTTTGGCTTTGACCTAGATGTCAGTTCATATAATGTGTTACTCTTTCAAAGATGTGGCCTTGAAAGTATTTTAATTTAGCCCCTTATAGTAGGCACCTCAAGACAGGTTAATCATAGGAATTATATTGATCTATTTCCATAAATTAATGTTTCAATATTCATAATTGTTTGTGTATGAATATCAAAGATTAAGCATGAGAAACTGAAATGTTTAACTAATAGATTATATGCTCCTGAGAATGTATATAATCGTAAATACATTTGATTTGTTTTACAACTGGCTCTGAAGGCTCTGATCTAAGTTATCTCCCAGTTAGTCTTCCAAAAAAATTGAGGAAATATAATTAATAAGATAGTAAACACCATATGTGACATTCAGCTCAAAGCTGGATTTTGGTTCTTCTTTTTTAATTTTTACATGTAATTTGTAACTTTATCAAGGTAATTCCCTTAGTAGGTTTTAATGGTGAAAATCAGAAGTGGAATGTGGGCCTTGGATTTTATATCTCTTCATAATTCTTTGCACGTATCCTGCAGTAGTTTCTGCTAAACTCAGCTGTCATTAATAAGAAACTGTGCACAAATGAACAATTATGCTTTGTCACTTAAGCTTGGCAGTGGAGATCAGCTGGCCATCAGATGATATTGCCAAAGGAAAGATGAATTTCTGCCTTTGGGCTGTGTTTAAGAAACTGTACATTTTGGAATGCTATTTCATTTTGAAATATATATTTACAGCTATGTGTTACAGTACAATCAGCTTAAACTGAATTGGTGTAATGGAATTTATCCCTGACCCTAATGGAATAAACTCATGGTTGCAGAAATGATATAGCATGCCTTGTGTTTTTTTATTCAGGGCTAACAACAGCCAAATGTTTGCAATGTAAGTTAAAGCCATCTTGCACCTGCTCATAATATGTCAAATGGATAAGCTGCTCATCAGCCACAATGCAACAGAAAAGGCCATTTGTGGACAATAGGGTTTATGACTACACCCAGTGCCTCAGATGAGGATTTTTGTGATGGTTCTGGTTATATGTTTGTGATTTCTGTCTTCTGAGTTCTTATTCAGTTGGGATAAGACAGACTGAAATCCATCTTCAATCTTAACATCAGACTTGAAGTTTTTCTGGCTCTCTTTCTTTAGTCAGTGAGGTAATCCACTTATTCTGGTTACAAGTATGCTTCAAGCCTCTTAGGAGTAGAAACAAACTATGATATAAATCTAAAAAATCTGTCCCATAAAGTTAATATTATTTTGGTTCTCTGTGCAACTCCAGTGAACATACAACAAAAGTTTAAAAGCAAAATAATGCCCACTTTGGAAGACTCAGCTTCAGACAGAGTGCTGGAGACATTTAAGACATCATCATCTTGAGCAGAAAGCTTTCTGAAATCATCCAGTGGGGAAGCCAGGTTCTGGTGATGCGGTCAAATATGGATCAAGTATCTCACTGAGGGCTGTGGGGAGGTGCTGGCACCTCCTGGGGACACAGGGCTGCAGGCTGCAGGAGTGGACAGCCACCACCTGCCAGCCCTGAAACAACAGGCATCCTTTTTCCATTTAGGAACTTGATTCCTGAGATAGGAGTAGATGGAAACAGAAATAAAGACATGGGGAAAGCTTTGGGAGATTCATCAAGAAGAGTGACACTGACCTTTTTGAGATATGTGCATCTGTGACATTCTCCCACAGCTGCTTTGAACTTAACACTCTTGGAAAGCAGAGAGATTTCAGACATCTCAAATGTTAGACAACTACATCACTGCTAACAGACTGTAGAAGAATTCACTCTTTTTGTCTCAGAAATGATGCCTTTTCCTCAGGTTGAATTAATAAGAAGGTAGTAAGGTAGTTCTGATTACCTTCAAAACCGATTGGGCTAAAAAGACACTATGCAACAACTTACCATCCAAGGCTGGAAAGGTAAGCTAGATCCTAGTTTAGAGTTTAAGGTTTTTAATGTATTTTATATTAGGCAGTTTTGAAATATAGGACTAAAAGAGCAAGGGGAAAAAAGATCAGAAATCCACATACCTTCTCAAAAGAAATGGCTGCAACCACTGGTTTTCACAGTCTTTCTCACTATTTATCAGACATCTGATCTTCAGAGGGCACCAGCTTTTATAGGAACAGCCCTGATAGTGCTCTGCCTACAAAATAATGACTTAAGGCATGGGGATATGAATCCCACCAGGCAAAGAAAAGGTTTTTCCTCTATGGATACTCTAATTGCTAAGCTAAAATTTAAGTTGTTTCCCATCCACCAATCTCCTCCTCCAGAAGTCCTGTTGCAAAACAAAGAAGATTTCCTCACAGAATTTTAGGGTCTGTCCCTATCAGATGAGGTCCCACTTGTGCAAAAGGAGGCCTGGTCTTTGAATAGTGGTAAGGAGGTAAATTGTAGGTTACTCACACTTTGGTAGTTCTGAGCATGGGTATGAGCTAAGAACTCAAAGGGAAGGAGCACTATCAAGTGTATATATCTAAAGGGCTGGCATAGTTAGTAGAATCACTGCCTGAGTAGAAGTTTTTATGACAGTGGTTTGAGATTAAGATAACTAAATACTGCCCAAGTCCTGCTTTTGGGCATTTCCTTTATAATCTAACACTTTGTTGTAAATGTCAGATCCAATAAGTTCCAAATATATATATATTGAGAAAGGCATATAGCTAGTGGATAATATAGAGGAGATGTGAGCCGACTGTACTAATGATAAAAGATCAGGGATTATAGCACAGCTTCTAATACATGTAGAAACAATTACTTAAATCTACATGTAGCTCTGATGATGCAGGACATCACTTAAAATTGGAAAGGTGGGATCATTGTTGTGTAAAGTGGGATCGTTATTGCATTCATTTGAAGGCATGAACACCTGAAAAACAGATTAATGTCTGCTCTTTCTAAGAGTCTGTTTTATCCAGCCTAGGCTACAGAAGCTACATGACAAACCTGGGGTGTAAGGCACAAAGGTGAATGGCATGGTGGCAGATGTATATGTAGAAGCAATTGAAAAGCAAAATTGCATTTGAAAAGCAAAATTACATTTGAAAAGCAAAAAAGGAGGACATGATTCAATAAGAAGGAATCTGACCACTTGACAAGCTTAGCTCTGATTTACCCAGGGGAAATTTGCTTTTTTTGTGATGGACCTAGATATATAGTGTTTAAATCATTGGTCTGAGGCTATTTATAATCATGCCAGCTTGACATTTCTTGACAGGTTAATCAGGTCTATAGTCTCAGTGAGACTTTAATAGACAGAAATCAAAACAAAGCAACGTTATTTTAATGTGCTTTAGCACCAGCAGTGGAAACACCAGGCAGAGAGATGTCAGTAGCTTTTGAAGTTAATGAGTCAGTGTGAACAGCAGCAGCTTGAGAGAGGTTGAAAAGACCATTCTTCATTTGGACACTCTACAGGTCATCATATGTGATTGATCCAACACAGAAGATTGATGAAAAGTTAGATATGGATATTTGGGCATGATCTCTCTCATATTTGACCTTTAGAAAGTATCATTTTTATCCATCTGTATTTGGTGATACTCATTTCAGTTACTTTTCAGGTGTTATTAATACTGGAGATTCTTTGGAGGTCAGTTTTTCAGTTTCAAATATCAAGCAGTTTATTTCTGATTTTCACTAAGTATTAACATTTTTATAGGATTTATTGTTTCTATGGATCAATGGAAATAAGTTTCTGTTCTGGTTACTGGAAAAGGAGGTGGAGTTTTTGGTGCTGTGTGGGTGTGACCAAGTTGTTTGTTCCATACCATGTACATCATTGCTGGGGAGCAGGACTCATCTGGAAACAAGGAGTGCCAGAACTGGAAATTCTTAATTTTCAGAATACCAGGTGGTGTAGGTACAGGAATGGCTGCCATATTGCCTTTGTCTGGAGACCATGTGGGTGTGAGCTTCAAGAAGGGTTTGTTTTTGTTCCCACTGGTGAATACCCTTCTGTTGGTAAAACACCTTCTCTTTTGTATACTTTTACTATTAATATTCCTGTCATTATTTTGTGCATTTCATTCCACTGCTCTGTGCTTTTAGGAAATTGTCATTTCAACTCATAATTTCTCAGTTATTGTCCCTCCCTAACTGGAAGGGACAGGGAAAGGGGCGTGGTTTAATTGGAGTTTAATTTCCCTGCTGGTCTTAAAACCAGCATAGACCCTTAAGACTCTGACTTCAGAATCTGTTCAAAGCACAGGACTATTCTGCTTAACCTTGTAAAATTTGCTTTGTATGCTGGTTAGATATAAAGAAGCAGTTATTGTAAACTAATTTATTCATTCATGCATTCATACATGCATTAAAAAAATTAGAAATTTTACATTTCTGGACCCTAATTCTGTGGATCATGACATGTTTTAAATATAATTTCACATCCAAATGAATACTTTGAAATCTAGGGGGTTTTTTTTAAGTCTGCAAAAAGTTAAGTTTAAAAAATGTTGTGGAGAAAATAAAGCCACTCATTATTAATAAACATACCATTACTCATATAGAAAATTAGCAGGCCCATACCATGTCAGTAACTGTACAGGTAGCTCAGTACATATCTCCAGCAGGAGACTCCAGCTGTGCAAGTGGAAGGTAAAGAAAAAGAACCGAATAATTCTCTCCTAAACTTCAGTTATTTTTGGTTCTGTGAATTTTCCGGAGCTATATGTGGGTTTTGGGGCTTCAGTGACCATCAGTGAATGTCTTTTCCATCTGTTTCTTCAGACTGTCCTTAGCTGTCTATAAACTTTGCACCCACAGTATCCTTTGGCAAAGAGTTCTTATGACCAGGTGTCTGGTGTCAGACATTTTTTTCTCCTCGAATCTCACTTTTTCTTTCTTTCCTATCCTGTATTTTTTTTTTCTATGGCAAAACAGAAGGAATAGTCACACCCTATCCACCCTGCCTATGTCATCATAATTTTGGAGAGTTCTATCCATCCCCCACAACCCCAGCTCTCTCTTTTCCAGACTAAATCCAGTTTACTTAGTCATTCATACTCCTAGAAGGTATTTTATTAATTTAGTAGAGCTGAAAAATATGAGAACCATAATAAGTTGCAAAAAGAGTTCTAACACACTTTGGATTAAAAACAGTGATTGGGATATGGGAAGATAATTGAGTGAAAAGCAGTTTAGGAGACAATGACAAGCGTGTCCTTGTTAGCTACATTTCAACTCCAGTTGTCCCAGAATTTGCCTCTGACCCTGGTTTAATGAAGGATTCTTCCCAATATTACCCTCTTTGAAAGAGTATTTTCTTCATATTTAAGAGAGAGAAGAGGGATGCCACTTTATTTGGCTTTTTATCAGCAGTTTTGATATTGTTAAAATATGTTGAGTATTTAGAACAATACTATATCTAAGTAGTAAAAACATATATTTCATTTATTTTTCTTTCAAGTACTGTAAACATTGAAGAGTGAAAATGAGGAGAACAGAAATTAAAATAATATTCTTTTTGTGACTAAAAGATGGAAGAATATTATACTCTTTTTGCTGTTTATCCAATTCTTTCCTTGGAGAGATCCAGTTGCCTGTGGTTTTGCCTGTGATTGCAAAAATAGTAGAAACAAGAGCTGATCTGATGCCAAATAGAAATGACTATGGCACTGAACTAACATTCAGATTTGCAGAAATCCCCTGCCTAAATCTGAGATGTCAGTCTAGATTTAAGGTTTTGTCTTATTAAAAATTATTTTAAACAAGAGTTTATATCAAGCTTCTATTTCAGTTTAATGCAAGAGGGATTCCTTCCAGCTGACATTTAACTCAATGTTCATAGATATTTATAATGCATGGGGAAGTATAGCTGGATTTGACGATATTCCATTCTCAGAGGAAGTAAATGAATAATTTTTAAGATTAACTGTTTCTAAAGAATCTAGCTTTGATTTATGTGAACAGATTACTCTTTAAATGATCTGTAATTCAAGTCTATTCTATAATGATCCCTGCTATGTCACTCTACTGATGAATCATAACTTTACAAACTGAAATGAAGCTGCTTAAATTACATGGCAGTGCTGATAAGACATAAGGTATTTGTCCTTTTCCTGATTACACTAATATGCACAGACTTCCAGTCTCAATGCCTTCTAACCTTACATTTAAATGTGGGTTTTGAAATTACTCTGAAATCCATTATCCATGAACATGAAATGCAATCACTGCATATTGTCAAAAATAAATCCAAAAAGAACATGAACATAAATAAAGCTAAATTAAATTGCTCTTAAAAATGGCACTAGAAAATCTCAGGTATTATTTTCTTAGCTTTTAGTTAAAGATGTTAAGGGATTTTATGTAAATATTATTGGAAGGTGATATCCTCTCTTTTTGCAATGTAGACACACTGCTCATTGTGTCCTAATCCAGCTGCTGAGGTGTTCACTATTTCTGTGGCAATTTCTTTATGGGAAAATACATATATTTCATTTTTATATCCCTAAAAATTAACAGCAGCTCAAAATTAAGTTGCATGTAGAACTGTCCTATGCTTTCATTAAAAAATTGGATTTGTATATTACTCGCTTCGTGCAGGGTTCTAGAGATTTGTGAAGTTTTTATCATCTGACAAGAGTGGTTTTTTGTGCTTACTTACACATTGTTCTGAAGGTAAAGTTCACACAGAAGCAGTTCCCCTCCCTCAACATCTTTCCCTTCTAAATTATAATTTCACCTCTTCCTTCTCAGTTTATTGTGTTTCTTCTAAGTCTTTATCTGTGAAAAGCACAAATATTCCTGCACTTTGTGGTGAGTTCTTGGGTGATTGAGAGGGTGCTTCCTGGCACCCTCCTGCTTTCTGACTGTGGGCTGGAGACCACAATCTAGTTTTGGAAATTTATGTTCCCTCCTCTGTGTTCTTGAATGGAGACTATTTTCATTCTTTTGCACTGATTAATTCAGTCAGGAACATATGACATTCCAAATATTAGCTTTAGCAGAAGCCATGCACTGAAGCCAGTGATGTGGAAGTGAGAGACTCATGTATTTCAAAATAGAGGCAGACCTAGCTGCAGCAATCTGTTAAAGAGATGGTGAGGGGCCAGAGGCAACTATGAGGAGACAGACATTACAATGGGTTTGGGAAGGAGTAAAGGGATAGAAGGAAACCCTGCTTTAAAACTGGAAATGAATGTGCTTTGTCTGTCCAGGAGGAGGTCTGTCTGTCAGGCTTCCTTGGCCTGGCGTTCCATGCAGGATCTGCAGTTGCACTCAAACCTCTGTGGCTACAAAGCTTATTTGGGGCAGGGGGGCATGACAGTGACAGTAGAGGGTGTCTGTGCAGAAACGGAGTCATGGAGAAGGGACACTGTGTAGCATGCAGTAAGTGTGCATCCCCAGGTGCAGCCATGGCAAACCCAACCTGCCTTGTTGTCTTGGTGCGTCCAGAGGAAGTCACGTATATCATTTGTGTCCCATGACTCTGGGTTTCTGTCCACTGACCCCAGGAAAGAATTGACTGGCTGATCCAGGGCAACTGAATAATGCACTTTGGGAAAGCCTGTAATTACCTCTTGGGTGCCTCATTTAGGGGCAAGTAAAGATGCTGTCTGACATACAGCAAGCCCATCTTATCCCTTAGCAGTTTGAATGACTTTACTATGGTTCCCACTTAAAATATGTGGTGAACTGTACATCTGCTCTTTGATGAAAGCTGTTCATTCCCTGAATCTCCAATAGAGCCAGCTTCCTAAATACTTTACATGAAGTCTATTGACTGTTTCATAGCACTGGAATTCTAGGGTTCCTCCATGCTAATGAGTGTTTCTTAGTTTCATATTACTTCTCTTGTACCATGATTTATTCAAAGGTTCCCTAATAAATACAGCAGAAATCTGTCAAACAGTGTCACAGGGCATGACAACATATGCCATGCCATAGCTCTGCAATGTGAAAACATAAGAAACTTGACTTAGAAGGCATGTGTATTTGCTAACTTTTAGAGAGAAGGGCACAGCTCTGGAGAGATTAAAAAAATGCAAATATCATTCAAAATTGCAAACAGAAAAATGAAATAACATGTTCTTACAATGACCATGATATGTTGCTTCTCTCAATGCTTAATGATTTGAATTTTTTCTGGAATGGTGTTTGTCTAATTTTCTAAAGAAGCTGCTGAAAACATCTTTTTGAAAAGTTTCACAGTGTGCTTGCTGTTGAAGTTTCCAACCACACAAACTCAAGAAAAGTGCAGAGAAAAATGAAAAAAATCCCACCAGCATCTATTCAGTTTGGGATTTCTTTGGCAAAATATGCACATAATTCCTTCTCAAATGGAAGATTCAGTTCAGGTTAAGACACCTAAGCATAGTTGTTTTCATGGAGTACCTAAGCTTCTGCAGAAGTCAATAACCCTGTTGTATCTGTGGGATCTCAAGAGACTTGCAGCTGACCAGCTGCCCGAGACAGGAATTCTGGTGCCTCAGTTCCCACATCTCGAGCTGTTTTAGGTGTCTGACAGTATTTAAGGCATCTGCAAGAAGCTCACAAATGCGACCAAAAGGAAATCCTTTTCTGGAGCTGCATCTGGAAGTGTGATTTCTTATGATAGTATTTTCAAAAGACACTCAACGTGTTGTTGCAACAGAGCTGTAAAACTCAGCAGGGAGACTTTTTTACCTGTTTTATTTACAAAACATATCCAATTAATTTGTTCCATTAAGAACTAAAGATCTCAGAATCTGGTTGCAGTATTTTGTTGAGTATAATTTTTTTTTTATGAAGGTCTGTAGAGATGTTGTATAGAGGTAATAAAAAACATTCTTATATTGATGATAAGCTTAGGATGCTTCTTTGTTTTTCCAAAATAAAGAATTTGGATCATCATGAGGTTTTTTTGGGTTTTTTTAGCTCTTGTGGCAGGAATACATTCCATGTCTTCCATAGATAGATTTAGAAATGATGTATTGAAAAATCCATTTACAATCATTATCCCTACTATTATATTTAATAATAATACAAAGAGTATTAGCCTTCACACAATGCAGCATTAGGGCAACATAAATGTCCAGACACATTCAATGACAATAAAGTCAAGTGTTAAAATGCATCAGCACCATTCAGTGCAGATTCTGATAAGTTTTTTGATTTTTTTGCGTCAACAATCTTTCCATAAAACTAATTTTTAGTCTTCAAGCATTTTTTCATGCATAGAAATCAAAGAAACTGTGTGCAGAATGCATTGATGTTTCATATCCACGAGTTTCCACAGTTAATTACCACACCTTTTATATTAACAATGAGTGAAATGTCCTATTTCCAAAATTTAAAAACCTGAAATGAGGACAAATAATATGATGCAAACTTGCAAACAAGGGGATCAGTCCAAAAAAAGATCCGTTAGTCAGCTATTTACAAAAGCTCATTTCTGCCCTTCCCTGTTGTAGCAAGTACATCTTCAGCCTTTTCCAAGCTCTCCCACTTCCCAAACAGATGTTTTTTTAGCAGCCCTGGAAGGTCCCCAGATTCAAGCTATTTTGGAATGAGAGAAAGAGTAAGCTCTCAGTCCTGGAGTGCTCACAGAGAAGGCTCTGCCAGACACAGCTTCCTTTGTGCAGGAGAGGATCGATCTCCAGCACCCTGCTGACCACTTGCTGAGAAATCTGACACGGGAAGAGGATTCCCCCCTGGAGAAAGCCAGCACTGGCAATTTAAGGCTTTGTGTGTTTTAATCAACTCCTTTAAACAAACTGGACTAAGCAAAACTGTGTTTCTGAGTACACATGTGGGGTGATTAATAGTAGATTTATTTGCAATATAGTGTATCTCTAACAAGTCTGTGCTTGACACAAGCCTAAAATGTGTTGTATACACTTATGGGCCAAATAATTTCCAAATTCCTCATTTGTTGTGGAAGAGTTTGGTGAAATATGTTCCCCATTTTTCCTTCATCTTTTTTTTTTTTTTTAACAGTAGAAAGAAAAATTTCCTTTGAGAAAGATGATTGCACCAACCCCCATCCCTTCTTTTTCATTATTTCTTGGGGAAGGTTGAGCATATTTTTAATCTCTTTGATTTTATGAGGTGGACATGGCAGAGAATGGCCTCAGTGAACACAGTTTTTGCTTATGAGCCCTGGCCCCAAATTATCTTGTCATGGTTACAAATATCTTTACAAAAAATAGTTTTTCTTTTCTTTGCTGCATTGCAGAGAATAGATAAAAGCCTGGTTAAGTTTATGCATTCTCAAGTAAATAGTTATATTTCCTAACTTGCAAAACAAAAGCAGAAGACAAAGGTGGCCTGAAACACTCTGAAGTATTGCCAGCTTTCTTTCCCTTTTATAGATCACCAAGTATTTGCAAGTAATTTAAGGAAGAAGAATAAATCATATAATTTCTACTTAGCTCTAGGTCACTTATTCTGTTTTACAACAGACTTTGGGAAATTCTTTTGATTGAATGCCATTAAGGTAATTTGGGCAGGAAACTAGCGTCTCTGCCAGTGGAACAAATACAGTATTTTATTAGAAAAACTGAGATCTGTTTAGTGTATTTCTAATTGATATTTCCAGATCTTTCCATATACACTGTGCCTATTTTATTAGAGGTTGCCTGTGGAAAAGAATACTTCACATCCAGAAAGGGGAATGAACTGGGCCATTTCAGGATACCTTATAATCTTTTTTTGTCAAACTTTCTTGGCACCATCACCAGAGCATTAAAAATCTGCTAATGCAAAAGGGAAAAGTTGACGTTTGGGATAAGAGCCTTCCAATCCAAACACAAAATTAATTAAAAACATGCAAGATAGTCAAGAACTAGATAGTAAACACTTGGCTTCAGAAGGTAGAAATTATCTATCTTGCTTTGTAATTACAGTGATACAAAGAAAAAAATTATGACACAACTTTTATTTTTCATCTTTTTTTGTTCCCTCCCTCCCCACTCTCCATATATCAGTTTATGATATATTTTCAGGATAGCTGGACCCTGAACTCTACTGACTGAAAACCCTAAAGGGAGTTTAAATGTAAGGAATATTTTTGTTTCTTTAGACTTTACTTGTTTTTGTTGCAAGGCTCAAAAGCCTGCAAAAATACTCTACTACTGTAAAAATTGGCCAGAATGGATACTTTCTATATGAAAATCCATTATGAGTTTGAGTTAGCACAGATTGCATTGTGGCATGGAACTGCCATGTTCCTGAATGCCTACAACAACATTGATTTCTGACTGAATGTAGTTTTGCCTATTTTTAGGAAATATTGGTGCTCAGTATTTTAAGGCAACGTTTATACCAGTGATTTCATACAGAAATGCTGGTCAGAAGATCACAGCCACTCAAAACAGTCTCCACAGTGCACATTGTGAAATTGTCTAGAAGGCACTTTCCTGTAATTTATATTAAAATCATATCTAAGTGAAACAGAAATGAAGCACAAATACTTGTGCTGTTTTAATTAGCTTTCAGAGTGCTTTAAAGTAAACCTGAAATTACATCAGAGTAAGGTAAACATATTTCTTTTATCATCCTGATAAAATCATACCATGGTCACCTGAAAAAAATCCATAAAGTACCTTGTTGCAAAGCCAGAGGGCTCTCTGATGTACTATAGTAAATAATATTCTAAAAATCAAAATCACCTGAGATGAAGGTTGCTGTGTCCTGTTCATACAAGCCTGGCTTATTTTTTTAAAATTTTTTTCCAAATGGAATTACTTTTTGGCTATTCCTTGTAACACGAGTTTTAAGTTCTGTAAGCCAACAGGAGTAAAAATCAAAATAAGACAAATTCAGCTCTTTCAGTAGCTGTACTTCTTGAACCTCAGCCTGAAACATTCCTCATTTGTACAAGATTCAGTTAATTCGTGTGCAGGAAGTTTTATACTCTTATCAGAAGTGTGGGAGGAAGTACAAACTCTGATAAAAAGTGCTTTTTCTGCCCTTGAAAAAAACCAGACGTTGTTGATGGATGATTTACTGAGGCAAATAAAAATACTACTTTGTAAGGGATCCCAGGATGCAATGTAAACTATCACAGCAAAGAGGACCCAGCACTTTAGAAAAGTGCAGGCTGGATGCTAATTCTGGCAGTCACTCGCTGGTCCTGTGAGAGTGAGTCATGCATCGCCTGCGGATACAGCAGCAGCAGCAGCAGCAGCACGTGGGGCTGGGAGCCCCTCGGCCCCGCCGCAGCTCCCTGCGCTCGGTGCGCCCCAAGAGCAAGGCAGGACCCCGCCTTTCCTCATTTCTTGTTAAAAGGTGCATTCCCTTGCTTCTCAACAGTGCAAGAACCAGCTTAGTAATGAAAAGAAGTTGTGCAAATTGAGGCAAATAGGCGTTCTGTACAAAAAAAGTAGCATAAATATTTTACGCAGGAATCACACACCCACTTAAATCTAGTGAATAAGGTTACACTATGTACTGTAGAATTAGGCTTTAGTGTTATGACTCATTGCAGGATAGTAGCAGATGTTCATGAAGCTCAGCACAAAAAAAATAGGAAAAAATGTCCCCATACATTCTTAATTTTCTCCCCACATCATTATAGAGTTGCAAGACACCTCTCTCTAACACTTTGGATGAGTCACTCCATACAATATGAATAAGTGCAGAAAAATACAAGATTACATGAGAATCAATATGCAGGCAGAGTCAAGAGTTTAGAGACTTTCTCCTGGGAACCAAAGATTTATACTTTAGATAAAAAACTTTATCCAATGCTGGGACAGATACAACTGCGCAACTGCTACAATTTTCTGGACATATGAAAAAGAATATAGAAGTTCATGTTTATGCACCATGTTTGTGCCTGTAAACACAGCATTAGTAAGATGCTGCTAGACTCATCCAGATAGCCAGATCTGTTGAAGGATGTGGGGTACATCAGAGTTGGGGAAAAGGCTAAAAAGTAATCAAGAATCTGGAAGAAAAACCCTTCTGCTGTGAAGCTTAAGTGGTTTAAAGTGGTTCTTTGTGGTATAATCAAAAAGGATATTGAAAGGCAAAGCAGTCACTATACCGAGTCACTGAGAGGTAGAAAACAAGCCTTACATCTGTTCAGTCTAGTTTGCAAAACCTTCCAGGATCTTGTGGCTGAAAGCTGACCTTTGACCAGTTTACCCTAAGAATTTCCTATTCATAAGGGTAGGAAAACCTCAAAACAACTTTCAGAGGTGATGGTTTGATGGTAGAAGGACATTGTTTGGATTATTTAAAACTAAATTTGATCTATCTAAATATTGGCTTAATACACTGTATTAAATAGTATCTGAATTATACTGTCTGAATAACTTTGATGGATTTTGTGGTTTTGTTTTGTTTTTTTTGAGAGACAACTTGTAGCCATTTTCCTTTCCTTTCTCAGGCTCAGCTTTACTTACCATTCCTGATTTCTATAATCTCTCCTCCCTCAGCAGTGCAAAGGGTTGGGGAATAAGATTTGTTGTCAGTCCATAAGCAGGTCCCCTCTGCTGCTCCTTGCTCCACACACCTCCACACTGCTCCCACCCTTGCTGAACGGTGGGACTCTCACAGGTTCACCATTCTTACCAGAAAGCTTCTTCCTGTCTGGGCTCTTCCCAAAGGCCACAGTTCCCACCTGAGCCTGATCCTGTGGTGGGTCTCCACAGGTTGCAACTTCCTTCAAGTGTGCAACTACCTGCTCCTGCATGGCATCTGCCATGGGTTGCTTTTTGGATATCTGGTCTGCTGTGGACTTTCATGGGTTTCAGGGAACAATCTGCATCACTTCATCACAATCTGCAAAGTCTTCTCCAAGAGCTGGAGAGCCCTTGTTGTCAGACCCTGAAGGACCCCCCCTCTCTCCTTTTCCATGGACCTTGCTGAGCACAAAAAAAATAGGAAAAAATGTCCCCCATACATTCTTAATTTTCTCCCACATCATTACAGAGTTGCAAGACACTCTCTCTAACACTTTGGATGAGTCACTCCATACAATATGAATAAGTGCAGAAAAATACAAGATTACATGAGAATCAATATGCAGGCAGAGTCAAGAGTTTAGAGACTTTCTCCTGGGAACCAAAGATTTATACTTTAGATAAAAAACTTTATCCAATGCTGGGACAGATACAACTGCGCAACTGCTACAATTTTCTGGACATATGAAAAAGAATATAGAAGTTCATGTTTATGCACCATGTTTGTGCCTGTAAACACAGCATTAGTAAGATGCTGCTAGACTCATCCAGATAGCCAGATCTGTTGAAGGATGTGGGGTACATCAGAGTTGGGGAAAAGGCTAAAAAGTAATCAAGAATCTGGAAGAAAAACCCTTCTGCTGTGAAGCTTAAGTGGTTTAAAGTGGTTCTTTGTGGTATAATCAAAAAGCATATTGAAAGGCAAAGCAGTCTCTATACCGAGTCACTGACAGGTAGAAAACAAGCCTTACATCTGTTCAGTCTAGTTTGCAAAACCTTCCAGGATCTTGTGGCTGAAAGCTGACCTTTGACCAGTTTACCCTAAGAATTTCCTATTCATAAGGGTAGGAAAACCTCAAAACAACTTTCAGAGGTGATGGTTTGATGGTAGAAGGACATTGTTTGGATTATTTAAAACTAAATTTGATCTATCTAAATATTGGTTTAATACACTGTATTAAATAGTATCTGAATTATACTGTCTGAATAACTTTGATGGATTTTGTGGTTTTGTTTTGTTTTTTTTGAGAGACAACTTGTAGCCATTTTCCTTTCCTTTCTCAGGCTCAGCTTTACTTACCATTCCTGATTTCTATAATCTCTCCTCCCTCAGCAGTGCAGACGGTTGGGGAATAAGATTTGTTGTCAGTCCATAAGCAGGTCCCCTCTGCTGCTCCTTGCTCCACACGCCTCCACACTGCTCCCACCCTTGCTGAACGGTGGGACTCTCACAGGTTCACCATTCTTACCAGAAAGCTTCTTCCTGTCTGGGCTCTTCCCAAAGGCCACAGTTCCCACCTGAGCCTGATCCTGTGGTCTCCACAGGTTGCAACTTCCTTCAAGTGTGCAACTACCTGCTCCTGCATGGCATCTGCCATGGGTTGCTTTTTGGATATCTGGTCTGCTGTGGACTTTCATGGGTTTCAGGGGAACAATCTGCATCACTTCATCACAATCTGCAAAGTCTTCTCCAAGAGCTGGAGAGCCCTTGTTGTCCAGACCCTGAAGGACCCCCTCTGTCTCCTTTTCCATGGACCTTGCTGTCTTCAGGGCTGTTTCTCTCACATCTTTCCTCACCCTTCTCTGCCAAGCAGTATTTTCCCAGAAAGAACACTTACCCCAGGTCACCACCACAGGGGTTTCTGGGTTCGGCTGTGTCCTGCGGTGGATCTGCTGGAGCTGACTGGAACAGGCTGTGCCCAGCATGGGGCAGACACAGCCTCTCCTGGATCACTGAACTCAATACAAGGATAACTAACTGCAATGCAATCACCTGTGACACAGAGGAGGTCAATGTAAGTCCTTTACTTGTTTCTTCTGGCATTAAATTCCATGAAAAAGTATTTTGAAATGGTTTCATGGTCACCAGGGCACAAGTGCTGAAAGAATGGGATCAAGTAGCGTGAAGTTTTCACACCACATCACTAAAAATATGTGACAGCATGCAATTAGTTTTATATAAGCTAGTGAGAGATGGCAGCTAGATGCCTATTTTATTTGCTACAAGTTTATGTTGCATTCAAAAAGGGGCCTTGGAGACAAAGGACTCTTTTTCATGTTGCCAGCATGTGAGATCAGGCTGCTAAGGGTGAAATCATATCGTGGTGGCTCAGGTGTGCAAATTTGAAACCACTATTACTTTCAAGTCACCTGCAATATACAGGTACAGCTCTACAGTTCTGTGTCCTACTGCCTCTGCAACAGGCACATAATCCAGTGTGCATTCAATTATGCATGAATTTTTATATCCAATAAATAAAACTGTTTACATTATATTGTATATCATTGTAACTCACAAAGCAATCTGCCCAAACCCTCTAAAAAGCCACTTGTCATCCTAAACAAGTCCAAAGAAAACATGTTTAGAATGTCTTCTAACTGCAATAAACCAAGATAGAGGAATACTTTGAAAAAAATGCTCCCGACAATAAAAATGTATATGTGTGTATGTCAAAGCCTTCCCTAACATGAATAGAGCAATACAGATTTATGGCTGCAGATAAACTCATTCCTAAACCTTAAGTCACTAGCAAAGTAATTTCACTGAGCTGAAACAGTCGTCAACCTGTGCGAGTTGAGTTTATGATGTGTAACTCAGGGGGGCACACGTGCTCCCTGAGGCAGTGATGAAGTGAGTTGAAATCCAACACTAAACAGCTACACACCTCCAGAAATCTCCAACCTTTTTACAGTTCCAAGAACTCCAACTTACTGTCCAGGACAACAAACCTTTGAGCTTTCAAAGAATGAAATTAATAATGAGTATGTCATGAGAAGTCATGGTTGAATATTGTGCCGGAGGTCAAAAGTATATAAAATAAGTGCAACAAAACCAAAAAAAAGTGGACAAAATGCTGGTGATTGACTCTTTAGTCAATATCTACCTGAGGAAACCCCTACTCTGTGGAGTGTCCAAGATGGGGGAGACAGAGAGTAGATAAGGAAGATGTCAGGAGCAGATGAGCAGACTCCCCTCTGCACACCAGCCTTCCTAGTCTCTCTCAGCACTGGTTATCAGCAATGCTTCCTGCCCCGTGGTCCTCTGGACTGGCAGGCCCATGCTCACATCTTCCTGACAATGTAGCTACAAAGTAGTTACTTCCAGTTTTGTTTTAATTTTTTAAATTTTCTGATTGATTTTATATTTATTTGTGCACCTCAGTTTGCATGTTAATATTTTGCCTGAAAAAATTATTCCAGACATGCACTGTATAAAAAATATGCATTTAAGATGATCCTCTTCAAAGGTAGGTTCCCCAAGAAGACATCCCAGACAAGGAGTGACTGTTTCTCTCCCTTGATTCTAAAGGGAGTCTAAACTCTGTAATGAACACTTGAATCCTGGAGATGTCTAATGGCAGGTCAGTACCCGCATCCTCGACAACATATTGGAGAGCCTCGAGTTGAGAGCAGAGAGAGGTGAATGTCTTAGCGTAGGTGATCCTTGAATATGAACCAACTTTCTTGGGCCAGTCTTCCCTCCAGGGCTTTATCCCATGGTAGTTGACCAAGCAGATCCTTGAAGAGGGCAAAGTCTGCTCTACTGAAATTCAGGGTAGTGAGCTTGCAGTGTGCCCTCTTCATTGCCCTTGATCCTGAGTTCCAGCATTTCATGGTTGCTGTCCAAAGCCTCATATTTGCCACCAGCCCCTCCTCATGGGCAAGAACAAAGTCCAGCTCTTCTATCACTTGGAAAAGAAGTTATCCTCAGCATATTCCAGGAACGTCCTGGATTGCTTATGCCTTCATCTTCTTAGTCTTTCTGGTCAGGTAGTTTGTGTCAGACCCCTGCTACAATGTCACCTATCCCTGCCCTCCCTTGCATCTTCACCCATAAGCTCTCCTCATCCATTCCGCACCAAACATCATGTGCTCTGGCTGGTCACTGACAGAATGCCAATGTCCTCGTCTCCTCTGCTTGTCCTTCCTAAAGAGCCTGTGTCCTTCCATCCCAACACTCCAGTCGCAGGATTCATCCCACTATGTCTCCATGATGGCACTAAAACCATAGCCCTGCTGGCATGGTCATATCTTTGACTTCTCTTGCTCATTTCCCACTGTCTGTCTGTTTGCATAGAGGCATTTAAATTGGGCCCCCAATGAGGCTGACTTCCTGGCTGGAATGGCTGGAATTCCTTTGGGCTGTTCTGCAGGTGCTTCTGCTGACCTGTGATCCCTCTCCAGGCTCTGGGCATCTGTTGCTGACACAGGCATCAAACTGGTAGGAGTGGGATGGGCTGAGGTTTCCCTCCACCAGCTTGGCAACCCTATGGCCTGTGTGTGTGCCACAGATGCTTCACTCTGGATTCCGAGGCTCTGCAGAGTCCCTTTCCACTGGGAAAGATCCACACAAGGGTGCATGTGCACCAAGTCAACAGAGCAGGTTGTGAGTTTTGAGGATCTTGGAAAATTAGGGTCCAGGTCCTACCCTTGAAAAAGGCACTGCAAAATAGGAATGAGATTCTTCTTATCTCAGAGCTATTTTTTACTTTCTGAGAAGCTCTTTTAAAAAGTATATAATAAATCATTGAACAGTTCATTGTCAGTCTGAGTCTGAACAATTAGCAGAAGTTAATTATAAATGTGCCTAAAATTAAAGAGAACAAGTTCATTAAAGGCATCAAAAGGCAAAGCCAAATATTGAACTTTTTTATTTTGCTTTGTTTATTAATTTCTTCTTCTCCTAAGTAAGCAGGGGAAAAAGACTATTTATTTTTAATTTTTTGTGTCTTTCTTTTTATCTTTCTCTTTTTTTTTTTTTAAGTAGAGGCCTGGATTTCAGACTATTTCACAGGAGTGTATGAGCTGGGCAGCCAGCTGCAACAGTCAGACTTTTGCTTGAAAAAAGGGACAGAAGCTTGAAAAATTTAGCATTTAGCAAATGTCAAAATGTGTTCTAGGCCAGGGTCTCACTTGGTGCTGCTGGAGGTTAGGGTCTGACGTCAATGGAATGGTTCTCATTTCCAACAGGTGCAATCCCAGCCCACTGGTGCAGTGTTTGCACCATATACACCATAGGGGAAACAAAGGAATACTGAGAGAGCTTTATCTATTTGCCTAAAGTAAAAAAGCTGTTTTCTTACGGGTGAGTGCTATAAACTTGCTGGTTGAGTGCATGTGCTCAAATAAAAGGCTACATTGTTTTCCCTGCTCAGTGTAGTCTGTTGGATTTTCAGAGCTGGTTTGCTGTTTACCACAAACACACAGGGCTTTGTGCTCACTCTGACCTTTGGATAAGAATTCATCCTTTGAAGTGTTCATGATTTCTCTAGACTTGACTAAAACACATTTTTAATTTGTGGTCTGGCCAAAATTCTTCCTTAAGGAATTGCTTGATGGTCACAATATGGGCCTTTCACTTCAAGAAAGACAATGAGATACTGAGGCATGTCCAGAAAAAGGCAACAAATCTAGTGAAGGGTCTAGAGACTAAATCCTATGGGAGGCTGAGGGACACGGGGTTTAGCCTGGAGAAGAGGCAACTCGGGAGAGGATTTATTACTGTCTAGAACAACCAGTGAGGAGGTGGAGGTTGACCTCTTCTCCCAGGCAACCCATAGCAGGACAAGAGGAAATGGCTTCAAGCTGCACCAGAGGAGGTTCAGGTTGGACATCAGGAAGAATTTGTTTGCTGAAAGGATGGTTAAGCATTGGAATGGGCTGCCCAGGGAGATGGTGTAGTCACCATCCCTAGAGGTGTTAAAGAGGTGACTGGATGTGGCACTGAGTGCTGTGGTTTAGTTGACATGGTGGTGTTCAGTCAAAGGTTGGACTTGATGATCTTGGAGATCTCTTTCAACATTAATGATTCTATGATTCTAGGTCTCCTTGGGAAATTTTATGTTTTTGAATGAATGAAGAAAACTTACATATCCATATGTTTACTTCTTAAGACACCCCCAAGGTCATCCTACTGCATCCTGCTGTAATTGTGGCAGTAGGAGGCTCAAAGTGGCTGAGGTGATTTCCTTTTTCTCTCAAGTAGACCTATATTGGAGAAGATTAAATTCAATGAAATGGTTCAAGTGATCCAGGAGGCTTGCAGATGACAAATCCATGGAAGGAAAATTACCTCCCTGTATCTTTCTGTAATGACTTTTGTGTCTTTCTTCACCCTCCTCTGCCTCATGAAATAGTTATTGAAATACTCCTGCCACTGTCAAAGTCTGCTGTGCTTTCACTTACAAAGCTCATCTCTGACATCCCTCTTATCCTTCAGCTCTTGCTGTAGGACACTTAATTGGGAGGAGCTTTCCATTGCCTCGAGGGCAGAGACGTCCTGCTGAGAGACCTCAACAAATTAAAGAAATGGGCAATCATGAACCATATGAAGTGACATCATATAAGATGCAGTTTTCTAGAACACTGATCTTCATCAGGATTAGTTTTATCAATAACCCTTTGAATTTGCTGCTTCATTTTTGAAAGCAGCACCTAGTTACTGTGGTCATGTGTGCCAGAGCAATGAAGAGTTAAATAACAGACATTGTCAGAGAATTAATTTCAACATTATGGGAATGGTTTACATCCTCTAAAATTCCCATAGTTGTATGTGAGACAATTCACTATTGCTTCCCAATGCTTGCCTTCAGATTTAAGGCCTCTCTTTCATATCTTGGTGCAGTGTGGTAGTCTGCCTTATTCCAACTGCTTATTTGGTATCTTTTACAGAGATAGAAAACCATGTTTCACCCAAAATCTTTCCAGTAGTAATACATTCCTTGCTCTACTGATTTGTACTGTTTGGACTTTCCTAGCACTTAGATAAACAAAACCTTTGATTTCAGGTGTCTCAAATGATTGGTTGCTGTTTCTACAATCAAGTGAATGACCAGGAAAGAGAAAGAAACCGTCCTTGTTGGTTCAAGGAAACCTTTAAGGAGACTTAGAACAGCCTAAATCTCTTTTAGGGTTAAAGTGAAAGTAGGACCATCAAGAAAAGTGTGTGTATGTGTTTCAAACAGTTGTGTTTGTTCTTTAGACTTTTAAACCTCTAAAAACATCCTGTCTGAGAAGATTTCTGTATTCACCAAATTTTCAGTTTGCAACTGCTTGCTGCTGGATTAAAAATCTGCAAGAAATTGCAGCAGACTTTCACTACACTATCTTTGTACATCCTACACTTTATCCTGTCTTTGGCTGGGATAAAGGTAATTCTCTGTGTTTTGGATTTAGGATGAGAATACTGTTGTTAACACACTGATGTTTTAGTTGTAGCTGAGCAGTATTTACACTAAACCAAGGCCTTTTCATTTTCTCATGCTGCCCTGTAGCAAGGAGGTTGGTGGGCCAGAAGAACCTGGGAGGGGACACAGGCTGCACAACTGACCCAAACTGGCCAAAGGGACATTCCATGTCATAAAATGTCATGCTGAACAAAAATACTGGGGGAAGTTGACTGGGGGACAGTGGATTACTGCTTGACAACTGATAGGTCAGTGAGCGATGAGCACTGCATTGTGCACCACTTACTTTCCATATTCTTTTAACATTATAACTATTTTACCTTCCTTTTCTGTTCTATTAAGCTGTCTTTATCTCAACCCAGGAGTTTTACCATTTTTTTCCAATTTTTTTTCCTATCCCACTATGGGGCAGTGAGGTGTTTATCATGCCAGGTTAAATCCCAACAATCCTTTATGAGGCCCAGTTTGGGTTTGAAGTGCTGAGATAATGACATATGTGACAGGAAATGTTAAAACAAATTTGTTACAATCATTTATTGTATTAATTTAATAGTCATTGGTCACAATGATGATTGATTTACTCTCAGAGTTGGTGCACGTGTTCTCAGGGTTGTGTATGCAACACCTTGCTTGCTGCCTATGTTTCCTGTTGTGCTGGGGTTGGGTTAAGGTTATAATTTTGCTGCTAATTTTGTCTAATACTGATTTATGATATGATAAAATTACTAGATGCGAGACTAATCTGGTATTTCTACTGAGTACTGATGTCATCTCCATATTTCAAGAACTATCTATAAGAACTAATAATAATTACACATTTTACCATTTCTCCTCAAAGGATAACCCTCCAGGCTAGCTCTTGAGAGTGTTGAATATCCTTGGGATGTTCAACCAGCATGTTCCTATTACTATGCCTCCTGAATGTGTTGCATATCTTGCTTAAGGTTAAACACCTCTTTAAGAACACCACCCAGAGATCTGCACTGAGGCTGGATAGCTATGAGTGGCAGGATGTGTGGGATAGAATGAAAAAGAACTGAGGACAGTGTGCGCCTCTGGTGTTTTAGAACTTTATCCCTGAACATGTCCAGAACCCTGAAAAACTACTAAAATATTTGGAAAAAGTATGCTGTGAGCCTGTGAATTCCAGTGGGACACAAATCACTGGAACACCATGTGCTGGAGCCTGGTCCATGTCTTTTGAGCCATTGCATTGCCCTCAGAGGGAAGAGAAGGTCTGTGGGTCTGCGAACAAAATAACTGACACCACAGCTAATCCAACCCCTGCACTGCAGCCAAACCCAAGAGCCAACTCATGCTGGTATCAGTCACTCCTACATACAAAAAGAAATATTGGAAATCAGATCATTTAGAAAGGGAACGAATTCCTGCTAGGAGGAGGAAGGAGGAAGAACTGGACAAAGCAGACTACTCCAAAGCACAACCATTACAAGAGGAGGAAGAGGGACAGGCGGAATTCATAAATGAGGCAGTAACAACCCAATCCCTGTTCCTGAGAGAGCTACAGGATATGCAAAAAGCTTCTAGCTCCCATCCCAGGTGAACACATTGTCACCTGGCTTCTCTGATGCCAGAATTGGAGCAGCTGGGATCACTTCCTCAGGAAGGGGACATTGACTAGAAAATTGGAAAAGGGACACAAGTCCTCAGCCTCTGGAGAAGATTCTTTTCAGGCATGAAGGAAGTGAATTCCTTCAAGGAAGATGCTATATGTCACCCAGATAACTGGATGAATATGAAGGGAGATTTTCAGTACCTGAAGGAATTAGCAGTGCTAATGTGATTTATTACGACCTGGACTACGAGAAGTTATCCAAAGATCCAGATGAAGGTGAGTGTGCATGACCCATGTAGTGAAAGTTTGTACAGTGCACATCACCAGCATATGCCAACTCCTTCATTTGTGGTGATGACTTGGAAAGATGATGAGGGAAAAATGGTGGCTGAATTGCCTAGCCAACTCTGTCAATAGAGAGGAAGTCTCTCTTCACCCTATGGGCCTGCATCTTGGCTGCAGAAAGACTGTAATGGGAAATTCAGCAATTCAAAATGGATATGTTCTACTCCTCACCTGTAGACAGCAGTACCTCAGGTATTAGAAATAAGGGTTCCTCTCTTCAAGAAGGAGGATATAAACCATGGGGCAAATGCAGTTTGCCTGGGGTTCCACAGAGGGGGCACTAGGAAATGGGATGGAAAATCTAGCTCAGCCCTGGAGGTATGGGTGTCTGAACGGAAAGGAAAAAAAAAATTACAAAAAGAGAAACCCTTTGTGCAAAATTTCCAGGAAAATTGCTGCTTCAGTTTCCAGTGGGCAGGTTCCAAAGAGGGTAGAAAGGCTGATCTTAGTTCTGATATTAATAAAGATACTTTTTATTTGCATTTACAGGAAGGGAATAACAAATACTGTATCAAGGACTAGAGGGGCCCTGCCTTCAGCCAGGTGGGACAATATAGTTTATTGGACTGTGTGGATCCTGTTGGCCTGGCACATTAGATCCACAGGCTGTAGCAGACACCGGTGCAGTGCCATCAAGGCCAAAAGAGGCAGAGCCCATCTGGCTTCCGTGACCGGGAGGATTTGGCTTTATCATCATCCGGGTTCATATTGATGAAAATCTGAAGCAGTATTGACTCCTGAGGAGTGCTGCTTGTGACCAGTCTCACAGTGACAAAACTGATCTGTGGTGTCAGACCCAGTGTGTGATTCCATTGCTTTTGGCATGGATGTTTTTATCTTCTAAACTATGTTGTTACAATCATTGGAGGAACTTAATCTGTAATTCCATAAGTAATATCTGAATCATCTTTTAATTTACAATTACTAAATAGAATATGCTTGGCCATTCTAAGCTTCATTGAGGTTGGGGATCTGGTTAAAATTTGGTTAGAATTTATTTTTGTCAGTTAAAATGAAAAGTTTTTAATGCAACCAAATCCAGTATAAGGGAATCATTTTAAAATATAATTTTTCCCATTTAGAGCACATATTTCTTCTGATGACTTGGGCACATTCAGAAGTTTTTCCAGGGTCTAGGGCTACTTATTCCAGTAAGTTATTTTTTCACTTAAAAATATTAATATAAAAAAGATTTTCTTTTATACAAATCTTAACACATTAGCAAAGTGCATTTTTTAATATATATAAAATCCTTCTTGAATCTTGCAGTAATTATATGCACTACAAGTGATGCTAGATATAGTTTTGAATCTATAATGGATACATTGCACTTACATATTAGGCATCTCTTCCTCTCAACACAAGGCTGGTTTCCACATCCTTCAGAAGCACTGAAATATTGTTTTGGGGCAATTCTATTTTTCCCTGTTGACAACATCTGTTGACACACAAGTGCTCACATTTTGAGACTGTTGCTTTTTCTTTTTTTTTTTTTTAATAAGAAACAGATATTGTGGGAGAATTTCATGGCACATTTTCTGTTTGTTTCAACAAATGGAAAATGATTATAAATGATATTGTTTCTTAATGAGACTCAGTGGGTATAATCAAATGACATGACTAAACAAATCCATTCCTATATTCTTTGGCTGCCAGCAGCCTAACATATTCATCAATTGACCCCTTTTAAGCTATAAGAAACTGTTTTCTGCCTTGCTTCAGTCTATTGCAAGTCCCAGACCACCACAGTATCTTATTTCATACACATCTTTTAGTTTTAGGACCTTTTCCCAACTTACTGGGGATGGGAATGGAGGAGAACAGACTATATTTTGCTTGTGTCTTTTCACAAAACAGTAAAATCAAAGCTTCTTATCCCACCATTTCTCATATGTGAATAGGTGATACTTTTTTTTAACACAATGTTGTCCAGGCTTATCACTTGACAGATCATGACATTTGTTTACAATGACAACAATATTGCCTTTTTCTAGGTAGGAGTGAATGTTCCCTGTGGCAAAGAGTTTTTGTGCTGGAGTATGTGACCCTTTTTTCCCCAGTATTTTAATTTTCAGACAAAAACTCTGTCATGCTCTTTTCCTAATGTTGTGATATTATTCTTCTAGACTGCCAAAAAGATATTGAATATTTCTAGGTTGATTAATTCCTAATTTTTATTCTTACAAAATTTTATTTTTACATTTTTTGATTTACTGAAATCTGTCACCTTACCCTATGTGGCAACCTGCCATAGGAATTAACGACCCATTACATTGCTTTCTTTTTTTTGACTTCTTATTTCCAGTTTTCATATTTTTATATCCATGTGGGAGGTTGATGCAATGGCTGATGTGCTTCTAAATGAGAAATCACCTCTCATCAACTGCATAAATAGAGTACATTTTATTGAATTATGCTAGGAGCTTTATGGTGTTGAAGATCAAAATGAAGTGTCTCTTGAGAAAGAGAGAAAAAGCACAAGATTTTATCTTTGAAAATCTTTGAAAAAGTCCTCAGCTTGTTTCTAAGTATTTTTTTGAAATGTTGAATCTGTTTTACCCGCTCCACTCTTCCCCAGTAAATGTAATGAACAATCAGCAAGCTATTCTAGTATTTGGACTAAACTTATTGTACATCAAAGGACAGACGCACTCAGCTGGTCTGAACTCCACTGAAGATGGAGCTAGAGTAAAGGCAATTCCAATTGCATTGCATCTTATGCAAATGATCTCGGAAGCTTAGCATTCCTGGGCTTGTCCTGTGCTTGGATAAGAGACCATCTGGAAGTCCCAGATAAAGTAGGCACAAGCCAAGTCGTCGTGGCTGAACACTAGACCACAGAAAGTGAATGAGTTAGAAGGCAACGTTCTCCCCCTCATCACTGGTGGATGAGTCAGAGAGCTAAAGTTACCAGCGCTGTTTTCATTCCATCAGTGAGAAATGTCTCAGGCTTATACTGTAACTTGAAAACATTAAAATAAGTGAGGTTATAAGAAACTTTAGCTTCACAGGGACCTTTAACTAGGGTTAAACAATCCTACCCTCTATGATGCCTACGCTTCTGGAAAATTATACAAACGTACCAAAACTTGTATTTCTATATTGGGAATGAACACAGGGTACAGAAATAGCTGTTCTGTTGTTGCTGCTCTTACCTATCAGACAAGTTCTGTGTGGTATGACTGGCATGACCGCTTTTTTTAATGCACCTCTCATTTATTCAGAAGTGAAGAGCTTATTTTGGCCCCCATTTCAGCAGAGAAAATGAAAAGTTTTCTGTGCTTCTGAAAGAAACCTCCTGCAAGCATTCAATGAACAATATGATGTGGGACATAGCCCTGTGCAGTACAGTAACCAGCATTTTTCAAAGGAGAAGCTTTATGTGAAGTATTCAGTATTGTAAGGAGGGCTCCTGCTTCTTTGTGAGAGGTGAACTGGATTGTGTGGATCTAAGAGAATGTAGCAAGGATGGGGAAAGGGGAAAGGGAAAAAACTCACCTAGGAAAAAAGACAGGCTAAACTACTAACTTTTCCTTTCAGGCTAAATTGTCAGTTCTCTTTTTGCAATGAAATAACACTATAACATGATAATATGTGTATTATTGTTGTGGTTTAAGCCTAGATGGAAAAGATCATTACTTACAACACAGGAAGATTTAAGTGCATTTAAAATTTGTGAAGCTGAAATTAATATTTGGTCTGATTATAACAAAGATTAAAGATATTATGGCATACTAAAAGATGTGCAACTTTTAAAACAACTGGTTTAATCCCATAAAACCAGAAGAATGAAGTCAGGATGAGAAGCTACGGTAAATATTTTCCTCACTACCTCTCACCATCCAAATTCTGAATATGGAAGCTGTTCCAGCTTTTTGTTGCAGAGTTTCTCTTCACTGAGTAGCTCTTTTCACTCTTTCATTCTCCCCTCCTTTTCTGGCAGTGAAGAACATTCTTTTCCCCTGTAATATAATTATACACAAACTCACAAACTTAACCATATTGCCATGATCTAGCATCACCCACAATCTGGCAGATGCCACTGACTGAAAACACAGCTCTACTTTAAAGTAAGTAATACAGATGCACTGTTTCTATATTTAAAAACACAGTTTCCATGGCATGACAGCACTGTCTGTACATACAGGGGACTGACACTAAAGCTTCTTTGTGTGGTGATTCTTTCTTCATCTCTCAGAAGCAACATTAATTCAGAATTAAAAATGTGCAAGGATTCTTATTTAAAGATTTTGAATTTTGAATAATTTTGAGATTACAGTAATTTTTACTTTAATATCATTGCCGCTTAGGTTGCCTGATTCAGAATTTGTGATTTTAATTTGAAACAGCTATTGACTCTGTTCACTTGGGAAGCAGGGTCAGTATTACACTTGGAGATCCTCATAGTCACTGAATTCATCTTTTCATTCCCATAATTTTTGTACATATAAGCACAGTACACAGACAGAATCTTCTGTCTAATACAGTGGGTTTACTGTAGTCCAGTGACAGCTATTACAACTCCAGTGAAGTTGTTTGGATTATAACATCTAAGAGTAATGTCACGGAGCATGAGCTTGAGACCTTGCAAATATCAAAGTGCAACTAGCTTTACTTAGTATGAATTACAAACAGGTCACAGGAGGGATAAACAAATGAATTTTAATTACTGGAGTTCCTTTTTTTTTCCTTGGCTATAGAAATAATTTAAAACTCTGCCTTACAAATTACTTTAAAAATGTGTGCTGCAACCTCACTATTTTAATGTAATTTATCAAGGTTGAAAAAACAGAAAATACAGATCCATCAGTGCCTAATACTTCTGCAAAGGCAGAAAGCTGGATGTCAGTGTTTAAATCTAAAATTTCATGTAAGTTATAGTTCAGCTAGCTGTTGCAAAGAAGAAATTTTCACTGATCCCATTGCTGTCTGAGATCTATAATTTAGATCTTTGCCTCATTTGTAGAAAAGCAGGAGTTATGGAAAATGGAAGGCTACATCAGGGTTGTAAATAAGCTATCCAGTTGTTCAGTTTCTTAACTCTAAGGGTTAAGCATAAAGTAATCTTAGATGAAAAAGTAAGTATTTGTACTCTACAAAAGCAAATCACAGTATTTAAACATTAAAGAAACAAAATATGAGGAAAAGGGGAGACTGTCATTTTGAACACATTTTTTCAAATTTCTCTAGGCAGAGTTTCTTGGAAAGAAATTTTTGAAAATTCTTCTTTGAATGGGATTCTAAATGCTCTGTCAATGATGATGATTGTTTATAGGTGAGGGAGTATTTTCGTTTAAGGACTGATGAATCTTGCTTGTTTTGAATCACAGTTCATCACACTACTTTATAAATAAGCAAATGTCAAATTAATAACTTATTTTCCTGAAACCAAATACTTCAATCAGGGTTTCACATAAAGTCTTTATTCAAGTTGTTTTTTTTTTTCCTTTAAACAGCCAGACTAATCAAATTCAAGAATCTCAAATTTGAGCCAGGTCAGATTTTTTCCTTTCTGTTTATAAAAGTTAGTCTCTCCTACAGACATAAAGGGGATAGATGGTTTTAGAGAAAAGTTGTTAAATTACACTCATTCCATTAGCTCATCCAATAATTAAATCTAACCTTTCAACATTGTTTTTGTTTTGTTTTGACATCCCACCAATGGCTTTCCAAAAGCTCTGGGACACTGTAATCTCTACTAGAAAGTGACTTCCTCCTGGAAATATTCTTTAATTTCCTTTGTTCCCTTCACTCCTTGATGGGCTGATTGCTGCTTGTCCCTAGAAATTAATGGGATGGGCTGTAGTGAGTGTTGTAAAGTCAGGGATGTGAGTCAAGAGACAGACAGAGATGCTTGTTCAGAGTCATTCATCCAGTTACTTCACTGAAAGTGGGAAATGAATTTCTCATTGAAGGAAAAATGTTTGTCTTTTAACTTAATTGCTCTTACATTCACACCATAAAGTACATGAATGCTACTGGGAACACAGAGAACTGGGATGAAACACCACAGTTACTGTGAAAGTAATTCTAGAAATTCATTCTCTATTGCTGTAAGTTGTTAAAAGAAAAAACATTTTGTGTTCTTGGCTCTGTCAAAATATTGGGAAGCCATAAGAATGAAGTTTTGATTCTGCTTGATAACTAGACAGGAGCAGGAAGGAATATTTCCACCCTCTTGCCATGAATGACAAGCAACATATGTCCTGTAGAAAAGACTCTGCAGTATTGGATCATCTAAAAGTTAGCATATTACATATTATATTGAATACACAAGGATATATAGTACACTCATAAACTCCAGCTTTTTCAACATGTTGGCATATTTTTTTAACCAACACAAGCAGGTCCGAATTATCTCTATTTGCTTTTATTTATAATTCTCATCCTGGATGAGGAGATCAAGTATACCCTCAGTAAATACGTGGATGACACCAATTTGAGTGAGACAGTCAAATTCCTGGAGGGCAGGAAGGCTCTGCTGAGGGATCTGCACAGGCTGGAGAGATGGACTAAGACCAGTGGTATGAGGTTCAACAAGGCCAAGTGCTGGGTCCTACACTTTGACTACAGCAGGTCCATGCAGCACTGCAGTGGCAAGAAGCAGGGGAAAAGAGTTCCTGGAACTCTGCCTGGTGGAAAAGGCCTGGGGGATGCTGGTCAGCAGCTGAATGTGCCAGCCAGGTGACCAAGAAAACCAGTGCCATCCAGGCTTGTATCACCAAGAATGGTGTGGCCAGCAGGACCAGGGCAGTGACTGTGTCCCTGAACTCAACACTGGTGAGGCCACACCTTGGGTGCTGTGTCCATTTCTGGGCCCCTCACTACAATAAGGACATTGAGGTGCTGGAGTAGTCCAGAGAAGGGCAAAGGAGCTGTTGAAGGGTCTGGAGCACAAGTCCTGTGAGGAGAAGTTGGAGATGGGAGAAAAGGAGGCTCAAGGGTGACTTTACTGCTCCCCATAATTTACTTGAAAGGAGGTTTTAGCCCGGTGGGGGTCAGTTTCTTCTCCCAGATAAGCTGTGACAAGATGAGAGAACACAGCCTCAAGCTGCATCTGGGGAGGTTCAGGCTTCACATCAGGAGAATTGCTTCACAGAAAGGGTTGCTAAACATTGGAATGGTCTGCCTAGGAAGCTGGTGCAGTCACCACCCCTGGAGGCGACTTTAACAGTTCTTTAACGATATTGTGGACATGGCCCTCAGTCATGGTCTAGTTGACATGGCGTTGTTTGGTCAAGGGTTGGAATGCAATGATCTCAGAGGTCTTTTCCAACCTAATTGATTCTGTGATTCTCTAGTTTTCCATTTGCTTCTGGATAAAATTCAAGATAATAACACTATCTGAAGCCCCAGACCTTCACTGTTTCATTTTGGAGGGTTTTGTTGTGGTGAGGATTTTTTAGGACTATGTGCTGTTTCCTGAGTGCATCAAACCACATTCACATACTTCACACAGTGGTGACATCACAAACTATAATTACAGTCAATTTCCAAACTCTCTACAATTTTATAGTATCTTCCTTGCTACACACTATTTAGGTCCAAGATAAGAATTCAAAGACTCATTGCCTCTTTGATATGCTGGGAATGTTTTAGCATAATTAGGAACTAAAAAATCAGCTCTCTGCTCTGAGGACTGGTATACCAGCAGAGTCGATACATGATGGAATAGATTTGTAATGGTGCTGCAATTTTTTTTCTGTTTCTGTTAAATATTTAAAATGCTTATGCTGTCAAAATGATATTTAGAAGACAAGCTGCAAGGGTAGTAAATACAGAGCAAATCCTTCAAGGACAAAGGACCATAGTTGATGGTAGACTGATGCAAGATGTGATTTTGGCTGTGGAAACCACTAGTTGTGACTGAGTGTTTTTTAACTAGTGCTGTAGAGAAAGGGTGATGTTACTGCTACAATACCTGTTGTATCATAACTGTCCTGGGACTGGAAGATATTCTGTATTTTATTCAATGACTATGTTTGAATATGTATTTGTAAATATATTTGTATATATGTGATGCCACATTGACACCTACTTACCTATCCATCTATCTGTGGATAAAACTCTTAAAACACAATCATACAAGTCAAGAAAAAGGAAGAAGGGGATAAAAAAGATAGCTGGATTGATTAATCTAGTGTCAGAATTTAAGAACCAATAACAAAGTCCTGCCACATTAAAAATGCTTTGGGGAAGATTTAAGGCATTTACTTTTAAAGACTGGAGTATTAATAGCTGTAAAGGCAAAGGAAAGATTATCACTGACAGAAATAGTACTTTTACAGAGTCAGAAGATTAAAGTTATATTTCTCCTACAAAGAAATCCATTCTTCTTTGGGAAAAAAAAGGAGATCACACAGGCAGGGCTATGTTGTTGAGCACAACCAATCATGCTTTATTCAGACTGGGATGAAGGAAAGTTTGGAAGAGGTGAAGTTGGTGTCCAAGAACACAAAGGTGGCACAGAAATTTACTGTGAATTGAAATGTGCTCTCTGACACAGGAACCTGATATACTCTGCAGGTCCTTTGCTTGGAAGTGCTGGGATGAGATGGGACCCTAATTTTGGGATTTATTTGCTGTCAGAAAATGGGCAAAGCAAGATCTGATTTCACACATTGGATCAGAATGGCTGTCAAGGTTACTGATGCTGAGTGGAAGCTATGTGGGAATGTGGGAGGAGATTGTTGGTACGAAGTGCAGCATGAGAACAGACATTACTTCAAGGACTTACTAGAAAATGGCTTGGCAGAGAACATAAAGGCAAGATTAGGAGAAAGGTTTGGTAACATAAAAGCACCTGGTCTGATAGCGTTACAGAAAACAAAGAGAAGGAAGAGATGCAGTGAAAGGTAGGCCTCTGTAGAGGTTGAGGCCTTTGTATTTGAAGCATAGGAAGTAAAAAATAAATTGTTGCAAATTATAGGAATTTGAAAGTAGGCACTTATCTTCAGCAAATAATCTTTAACATTTTGGCCTTACCCATTCTGTTAGGCAAGACTATCTTGGTGGCACTTACTTGATTAGATAGTCTTATGAGCAGCTGTAAAAACCCAGTGACGTCTGTTTCTGAGAAACCTTTCTTCCCTGATTTACAGGTTGATATTCCCTAATCTTGTGTGCCCTGAGTGGACAATTTCATCCATGGCAGGTGCACCTGCTCCAGCAGGGATCAAAGCCCTCCAGTCAGTGGCTTGTGTCTGACCTCAGCCATGGGATATTTGGCTTCAGCCTTTTAGTACTGACTGGCCCTGGCTAAGGTGACCCCATCTAACCACAGATCAGACTCAATGAAGGTATAAATGGAGACTTGTCAGACGGGGTCTGCTGAGTGTGTCCTGCTCAGAGCAGAGGATCTGCAGGGCGTCTGCAGCTGGAGCCTCTCCCCTTGGGTGGGATTGCTGCCCAAGGTAACCCCTGGAGCCTGAGATCTCTGCCTGATTGGGTATATGATTGCACATTCTGGGTTGTCCCTCTAAAACCTCAAGAATACTTAAATCACTCGTGTACTGCCAATTCCATTTGACACCACAAATTGACATTCAAGTTCAGATAGAGTTTCATTTGCTTTAATTGGTTTATCTGGTTTAACTGGTTTAGAAAACAAGCCTCATTTGAATATAATATATCTCTCAATTTTGTAAGCTTCCCTGACATCAACTTGCAAGTCTATGCAGAAAGAACTGCATGTTTGGAAAGTGTGAAAACTTGCAATAAGCAGTGCAGGAAGTGTGTTCTGCATTCAACATCTGAAAATCAACAAATATCATTGTCATCATCCAAGCTTGGATCCAAAGAAAATAAGGGAAAAACATGAATCTGAAGAAAATAAGGGAAAGGAGACTTCACATTACATATTTGCTTACCCATTCTTTCAGCCTTAACACTCGTTAATCAGTAAGACAAGATCATCAATATGAGAGCAGATATAAAAACATTCATATCCAAATTACCCTCTTTCTTCCACCCTTATAAGTACTGGGAAAAATACAATAATCATATTTCTTTGTCTGATGAGACAGAGACATGGCCTATTTTGGTTTTGCTGCAAGTACTCCTGATGTTTTGTTCCTAGCTCTTAGGAACTACAACTAAAATGTTCCAAAACTAATTGGCCTTTGCCTCTAAGTTTGGATGAGCAGTTTTTTTGCCCACACAATTTCACTCGGCAAAACCATTACACAGTTGCAAAAACAATAACAGCATTAAAACTGTAACCTCAAATTATGTCTACTGGGAACTGATCATGTTTAACAGTCATGTGAAAAAGAAAATGCTGGATAAATTCAACAAACTATTTAGAAAATATCTCAGAAAATATTAATAAAAACCCTCCATTTCAGACAAAAGAAAATACCACAAACTATGTTTGAAGCTGCTGGAAAATTAGTATGAATTGTTTCCTTATCATTCTAGAGTAGTCAAATTTTATCACATTAGTGATCTGAAATGAAAAGGAATACAACACAGATGTATGTAAGACACTGCTATGAAAGTATTGGATAAAATTTGTAATGAAACCTTTGCAGGTTTGGGGTTGCAGGTAAAAGGTTTGGCTTTTGCAGGACAACTTCATTAGAGTCAGTGAGTAACCAAGATCAAGAAACAGGTCAGTCTTGATAAGGACAAGATACTGCAAAAGGAGAAATAGTTAATCCCTTCTTTCTTTTCAAGGAGGGTCACAAATTGGACTGCTCTATCTGATAAGGTTTTCTGGAAAGAAAAAGACAGTAAAACTGTATACACATGAAGAAAGATGTCCTTTCATACAGTTATGTATCTGGCTACATTGATTTTTCTTGTTTTGAAAGAAAATAGCAGCCCAAAGAAGTTCTTGAATAGTCACTGGTGATTTGCACTCCCGGTACCTGATTTGGGTGAACTTTGGTTTTGACATCAATCGATTGTAAACAATTCATTGTAGACTTATCTGTTTGTGGAGTAGTCTCATCATGAAGCTCTGACATGTCTTTAGCTTTATTCTACCTATTCAACATTTATGTCTCTGTCTATCAATTCCACTGGACCTTTTTCATCTAAGATAAAATCCAGTTTTGCCATGTACATCCAACCTAGTCCTTCCAAGTTCTTAAATTGATGTGATGCCAAGCAAGGGTTTAAAATCACAATTAAAAATCCCCTAGTATAAAATACCTTGTTGGCACTGTCTTTTATTTATATTTATAGATGATGTGGATATATTAAAGTCAGTTCATTAACTGGCATTTATTCACTAGAAGTTTAATGCATAAAAGTAGGTGTTTTTAGTACTTGTATGTTGACTATCTGTGTTATCTAACGTACTCAGCTTTGGGATTAATAATCTTTTTGGGACATCCCCAAAAGGAGGCCTGAAAATGATTCTTTGATATAAAAATGTGAGATAAAATGCAAACATGAACAGAAACACAGAATAAGTTTATTTAAATGTCTTCCTAGTTTAAGAGATTTAGAGAATTGAGGAACTATGTAATAAACAAATCTAGACAGGAAATGTGCAGAGCCTTTGCCATGTACCAATTTTATCTATGGCAAACTTTTTCTGCTTCTTTCATTTGGGACTGATTTGCTTCAATGGAAAGGTCATCATATACAGCCAGCAGACAGGGAGATGCATCATTTACGTTACAATTAATAAGGTTTTTAGAGAATGCAGGCATACTAAACTCAGCTAATATAACTTTATTGTGTCAAATCAGCTTCACTATGGAATGGAGTGTCATAAAATGCCTTGTTTTAAAACAATTTCTCAATATATAAATTGTATTGACATATCAATTAGAGAAGTCAAACCCACACATTTGACTCTCTAATCTACTGGCCTATTTTAATGATTTTAATTTCTTTTTCTTCCCAGACTTGAGCTGCTGTGACTTGCTTTTTTTCTATAACAGTTCACTGCTCATTTGGTATGCACTGAATCTGTTTGGATCTGACATACCAAGTACTGCCCTCTCAAGCAGCAGCTGAATTTTGCATTGTCCTTCTCCCTCAGACAGTGGAGTGGCTGCTGTTGCCCTTGGAAATCCTCTTCCACCATCCTCAGCAGGAGTGTAAGGATGTCTTTGATCCAGCATTATCAGTGGTGGGTGCCCCTTGCCTTTGAGGGAAGTGCCACTCCTCCTGACTGTTCCATGACCTACTTGCCCTGGAAGTCTCAGCCTTCCTCTGGTCATGTATTCTTTTTACTCCACCTCCTTCCATCCCCTTTGGTAAAATGGCATTCCCATGTGCTGGCAGGCAGCTCTCTGGCTGGCTGGCAGGACCAGTGGCCCCTTCCAGTTAACTGAAATTCAGCAGAACAAATAATTCCTGACTATCACATACGCCAAAGTCATTATCATGGAAAATGTCATAACCTCACAGACTTTCATGTGGCAGGTTTGCCATTTTCTAAACTTGTCATTGCCATGTGATCACAAAGCACCCTCTGACTGGCTGCTTGTTTCCTTTGGGCATGAAAGTGCTGCTATATAACATTTACCATTACATTTTTTTCCTCTATTTATAGAAAGGGGAGTACCAATATGAATAAATATTGGTTTTAATTTATTTATATATTAATATATCCAAATATAAATATAAGGATTAAAAAAATCAAATTTATATGCACAAGTGTTTAGGTATATAATGTATCAGACACTCTTTATTTAGAGCAAATGAAGCTGTTATTTAAGTTTAAATGAAAATATTGTCTAATTAAATAAAAATAAAACCAGGCTTTGGTTCCACCACTTTACAAGGCTACTGAATCAGCCCTAGCTTCTTTAGAGTGGACAGAGTCCACAGAGGTGTGGGGCCATGAGCAAGTTACAGCCAGCATACAGTTGGTCAGCTGGATCAGCTGCTGTTCTAGGAGCCAGGTAGCTGAAGGACAAGTTGACCTGTCTGGCACAATGGGGCTGGCCAGCTCTGACTGCAGGTTTGAGTCTGGAAGGAGAGATCAGCAGTATGGCCCCAGAACCCAGGGAAAACCCGTCCCATATGGCTGTGGTGTCCCTCAAGGCAGAGCAGCATCCATGAGTGTCTTTGGCAGCACAAGAGGATCAGCTGTCATGGCCTAGGAAAGCAAAGAGATTGGTGGCCAATATTGGCAGTGATGCCATGCAGGCATTCAGGACAAAGGGGGCCTTTCCTTGTCCAGGCTGAACAATGATTATCCTCTTCTCATATCCAAGATTCTTCAGTCCATTATCTCTTTGGCCCTGTGCTGGACTTGCTCCAGTAAGTCCATATTTTTCTTGCACTGGGGTGCACAAAACTGAATGCAGCAGTCTACATGTGGTCTCACTAGGGATTCGGAGACAGGAGGGATAAACCAGATGGCAATTTTCTTCCTAATACAGCCCAGGATACCCTTGACTGAGAAGATATTAATTATATTTACAAGCAATATGACCTAGTGATGAAGTGAAATTGGAACAAGCTGCAAGAGTGATGAAGGACATAGTTAGAATTCACAATGATTTTCACCAGTTGGAGAAATGATATGAAAAATATTTGGATTAAAGGCTATAAGTATGAATGAAAGGATCCATGATTAGGGGGAAAAAAGTGTAGGAAGAGCTACAGAAGACCTGTGAAAGAGAAAATAGTGCTTATAGAAGATGACAAACTGAACAAAGTTAACAGTATCATGTGCTTACAGAAAGAGACAGCTGTCATCCTGGGATATATGAAGAAAACAAAGAGATGTATAAAAAGAAGTTTCAATTACACAAAAGATAAAATTATCTTACCATTCTTCTTAATTTTTAGAGGTCAGAGGACAGCATGCCTTTTTTATTCACCACAGCTGGAAAAAACAAGGACTTAGAGAGACCAAAGGAGAAGCTCTAGAAATCAGTATGAAGAGCTTACTCCTGCCAAGGCTGGCATGAACTTCTGGATTGTATCCTGAGTTCACTGACAAGAGAAAAAACAATCAATAACTATTTCCTGCCTTCCTCTTACAAGACCTTCATCCCATCCCAATGAAAAAGTCTATTGGTCTTGAGAAGTATGGAAATAAAGCCAGAAATAATGACCAGCGAACCTGGCTTAAAAGCAACTGGATAGTCTAAGAAATATAATGGAAGAGAGAAATAATGGCAGTCTTCAGGTTTATAAATCTCTCACAGAGAGAGTGGGATCTGTTCTTTGGATTGCTGTTGGACAGGGTGGGGAGATTAAACTGCAGTAGGAAAATTCAAGTTGAATATTATGATAACTTTCCAGATATGTATGGATCTGATTAACGCTGGCTTTCATGGTTTGAGGTGTTGGGGAGGTTCTTGTCACCAAAGTCTTTTAAGAGATGTTTTGATATGTGTTTGTGAGAGGTTACATGGGACAGAGGATCCTGGTTGTGTCAGAGAAATATCTTTTCTCTCCAAACTTTTCCTTCCCACTGTCATTTTCTGTAACTCTCTTACAGCATTATAAAAGAGAAATGCTTCAAGGATTTTCCTTCAGAGAGGGTAGAGTTTGGGATGGGCAGATTGATTTGTGAGATCAAAACAACACTCAATATTCAAATGAAATTCAAAAAACCAGATACTTTAGAATGCAAGGCCTTTCTTTCTTTCTTTCTTTCTTTCTTTCTTTCTTTCTTTCTTTCTTTCTTTCTTTCTTTCTTTCTTTCTTTCTTTCTTTCTTTCTTTCTTTCTTTCTTTCTTTCTTTCTTTCTTTCTTTCTTTCTTTCTTTTCTTTCTTTCTTTCTTTCTTTCTTTCTTTTTTCTTTCTTTCTTTCTTTCTTTCTTTCTTTCTTTCTTTTTCTTTCTTTCTTTTCTTTCTTTCTTTCCTTTCTTTCTTTCTTTCTTTCTTTCCTTTCCTTCCTTTCTTTCCTTCCTTCCTTCCTTCCTTCCTTCCTTTCTTCCTTCCCTTCTTTCTTCCTTCCTTCCTTTCTTCCTTTCTTCCTTCCTTTCCTTCCTTTCCTTTCCTTTTCTTTCTTTTCTTTCCTTTCCTTTTCTTTCTTTTTCTCTCTTCCTTCCTTCCTTCCTTCCTTCTTTCCTTCCTTCCTTCCTTTCTTTCTTTCTTTCTTTCTTTCTTCCTTCTTTCTTTCTTTCTTTCCTTTTCTTTCTTTCTTTCTTTTTCTTTCTTTCTTTCTTTCTTTCTTTTCCTTTCTTCCTTTCTTCCTTTCTTCCTTTCTTCCTTTCTTCCTTTCTTCCTTTCTTCCTTCCTTTCTTTCTTCCTTTCTTTCCTTTCTTTCCTTTCTTCCTTTCTTTTCTTTCTTTCCTTTCTTTCTTTCCTTTTCTTTCTTTTCTTTCTTTTATTCTCTTCTTTCTCTCTTTCTCTCTTTCTTTCTTTCTTTCTCTCTCTCTCTCTTTCTTTTTCTCTTTCTTTCTCTCCCTCTTTCTCTCTTTTGCTCTTTTTTTTTGTTTTACTGGAGCAACTAATGACTTTTTTTTTACTTTTGGCTAGTACAAAAGAAGAGAAATATGCTCCTACAGATGCAATTTCCTATGCCAGCTCCTCTGGATTTTGAGTTTACAAGGATTATATTATGTCAGCAAACTCAGACACATGTTAAGAAGTGACATTAATCATATATAAAAAGAAATTTTCACTAAGACCTGCTAACTCAATAAAAAAACCTCACTGAAATATGTATAAGGACATTCATTTTAGCATAGGAAGCACAGAAAGTACAGTCAACATAGAAAAATTTATTCAAGAATATTTCCTTAGCCAGAGCTTCTGTTTCAAAGGTGGAGTGATCTTTCCTAAACCAGTCTGGAATGGCAGGATGAGAATGCCAGGTCTGCTGGGGAAGAAGAAGATCAGTCTTTGGCTTGTTGCATGTCTCCTAAGGTTTACTTTGGACTTCCTGTTACCACAAAAAAAAGGGTAAAACAGCACATCTTTTCCTTTCATAAATAATTCCTGCAGATAAGGGTAAAGGATTTTGTACATTCATGAAGGCTGGAGATTTTACAACCTATTCTACAGCTTCCTGATGGCAATATTAACTAAGGGAATCTGACACTTCAATATTATCAACCTGGATGAGTTTCGGGTCTTAGAGAGGGATCCCAAGAGGCAAGATAGGTGCCTCCAGTTAAAGTTTTGAAAAGCAAAAATTTGGTTTTCTTTGTCTGCATAAAGTGAAACAAATCCTACCTCTTCCTCACTCTTCTTATATGGTCAGTGAGAGACATAATTTCCTCCAGAGATGAGCTACAGATTTTAACAAGCAGCATAGAAAGCCACTAACAAAAGCAGAGCTTGGGAGTTCTAAGCTTCTTGCTCCTTTTTCAGAGGAAAGTTTGAGTAATGTGCTCCCAGGGGAGCCAGAATAATTTCTTGCAACTCCCCTTGCCTCTGGGCCCTGAGCTTCTGTGTGTGGCCTGGCTGTGCTGTCACACCACACCAGGCTGAGCTCCCCTCCCAGTGGGCTGGCTCCAGCTGGTAGGGAGCCACTGGGGACTCTGGACTGGAACTATAGCGCACTTCTAAATGACTGTGACATTCTAGTAACTTCTCAAAGAAAAGATGAGGGAGTAAAAATGCACCTGAAAAGATGAGGGAGTAAAAATGCACCTTGCATTTCTTTCCCACGGACAAGTGCAACAAGGGTGCTTTAAAATGATCAACAACAACCACAACAAAATTCTCAGAGTATGTTAATATTGTAGCAGGATGTGAATTTGTTTAATGAACACCTAAGCAGAGAGAATGGAAAGATCTTGATGTGTCTGCTGTTAGGAGCTGTTTTTCCAGGTATTTAGTAGCAGAACAGATGACTCTCTAATCCCATGTGAGATATTATTTATGCTTATACTTGGAACCTGGCCCTTTGATTAAAACTGGAATTAGACATGACTGAATCTCACACTGATTATATTTTACTGACTGGAAGGGTATCTAGATAGTGCAACTTTGTTGCTTAAGCTTACTGCAATTCAAGACATTAAAGACAAATGCTAAAAATGTAAACTAGTTTCCATGTTTTAAAGAAATATTGTTATAAATATTGTGAAATAAAAGCCAGAGTTAATAGTATTTTTTCAATAGTTAATGTTTAATTGTTATCAGCCACAGAAAGTGCTGTCCTTTCTTTCATGTCTCAAAAGTTAAAAGATTTTATAACAACTGACCTTCCATTAATCTACTAATGTTGTACTGTCTTACAGAAGCAAGCTGTTTTGTCTATATTTGTCTTGTTCCAGCAGATGATAATGTAAGATAAGAGAGTTGGTTATACAAGAATCCTGTTTTTAAAAATTCTGCTAAATAGAGCCAACTGTTTTTGAGGTCAAGATGGAAGAAGAATCTATTTGTACTTTTTCATTTATCAGTCTCTTACAGTTATTTCCAAAAGCAATAATGTATGCTAATAGGACATGAAAAATAAATGCAAGGTAATTAAGATTGCATAATAATGTTTTCTATGCTAAATTCTAAACTAAACAATTCCTTAATTTGTTCTGTTCTCTGCAGATGTTCCCTCTGATTTAAATATGATGGCTGGAAGCATAGAACACAGCATGAAGAAAGCAAATAAACTAGTCTAGTGCTAACCTAACTAGTTCTTGGTCCAGTTTTGGAGGCAACGAGGTCCATAGGAAGACCACATGCCTCAGATGTTCTCCAGAGTTGTGGGTCTGGAGTTACAGGAAATACAGGCTGTTCAGATGCCCCATACTTGTTGTGTAGCCATGGTCAGGATTTTCTGCTATATTTTACAGTTTCCTTAAAGACATTTATTTATTTATCAGAATTGCCTTGAAAACTTTAGAGTGATGGTTGATCATTCCATGATCAGAATGAAACAAGGCTGTTCCATCTGGCTGTTTCAGCTTTTTGGGAGGGCTAAGAAAAAACTTAGGAATCAAAATTGCCAACTTGTGAGCAGTAAAAAAATATGCAAAATACAGGGGAGAAGGAACTGAATCCACAAACAGCTGAGGACAAAAGAGAGCACAACCACCTGAAATGACCTTAAGAATACATATCAGTAGATATGCAAAGGGTTAACTGGAAATTCATGTAGTGATAATGAAATTATATCTACAACACTTCTCTAATGCTAGGAAAAACTTAAGCTACAGGCATATAATTTCTCAATTAAAGAATTGAACAAGTCAATCACTTTTCAGTTCTGTTTTTAAAGGAGAAATATCCTAAGAGGAGCTTTGCATAAAACTAGGGTTTTGAAGCCTGTGTGATACTGTCTGATATACCAACCTAAGGGGCCTCTGGAATCAAGATTCCTTTTTCATTAGATTTGAGAAGTGCTGGCTGCAAAGAAATGTTTTTGATGAGACACTATTTTAGATGCAGTTCACTCTTCAAAACTGTTGCTTAACACTCAGTGTTGTAAGGTAAACTTGGGAAAATAAAATTTGGCCAGTTCAAACTGGGGCATTTATCTTCATTTCTCAAATATGGCATTTCTCTTCTCTTCAAATGTGTACTAGATGCAGGGAAATTTGCCCTCTTTCCCATTAACTGTTGGTCAGATTCCTTAGTGCAAGAAGTTTTCTTTCTGTTTTATTGTCCTGAGTGGGCACGCAAAGTTGTAAGCACTCCACAGTGGTCATTATATTAAAATCATTCATCAGTATTGACCTCATTATCAGATAAAAATAATACAGAGGTGAAAAGTGAAGTGTATGGGATTTCCTGCCATTTTCTCACTTTGTTGAGGTGAGTTTCATTCCAATTGCTCTGGGCAGCCATAATATGCATGTGTTCATATCTGGTACCTTTGACTTTCTTGGCTGGGCTAGGTAATTTTCTAATTAATTCTCTGTTCTGCTTTGTATTTCCAAACATTCAGGATGAACTGCCAGATTTCAGTGTTATTACTGTTCTTTCTGGCCATTGTAAATGTTCCTGTACCTGACACATGTAGATTGGTTTCCTTAGGCAGAATTCACTGAGACAAAGAAACAGATTTTCATGGATCCCAAGAGGTTGGCAACATGCATATAAATCTTCACACTTAATTACTGCATTGTGCTATGATGATAGAATTAAGCCTTCTTTACAATAGATCTTTCCCCCCCTGGTTTTAATTAGCACCTAGATTTTTTAAAGGAAAATATTAAAGAAGAAGAGGCCTTTATGGTATACTGTATAATTTTACTGAGAGCTGAATTAATTAAAGAATAATTAATGACAGCTGAAAACCATGCAAAACATTGTTTACTTGAATCTCATTGTGGGTAAACATAAGCTTTTTGCAGGAGATTTCCTTTTTCTAGAGCCTGTAAGGACTGGAATGCTAGTATTTTTTTTAATAATACTACAGTAGTTTGGAACTTGGTTTCAAAAAACTGTACATTGATGGCAAATTTGTATAGTTGTCCACCATTCCAAAAACTCCCTGGTTTTGATAGCAATTTGGAAGCTTAAACTAGTTTCATTGCATGACACAATAGCTAACTAATGTGAAATTTCTACATACCTATACTTCAAGCTCTTCAGTCTTTCCTTAAATTATCTTGATTTATCTTTGAAACTTAGCAATGCGGATGAGAGTGATACAAGCAGATATTACCTCATTCAGTGGAAGCTAAATGCACAGAAGTTGAAATTAATCTTACAGATGCAATTTGTTTAAACTTTTGCAACTTTTCTAATAAACTGAATGTTTAAGATTCATGCTTTCTCAATCTAGGACTGATTCACTCAGCCATGTTGTGTGGGAAGAGAATTCTCTGCAACAACACATAGTGGAAGAATAACCTGTTATTGTATTACTCCATTCAAAAATGGTTTGTGAAAATTATCTGGTATAATAAAATGGAAAAAAAATGAAAATAGAGAAAGTTCAGCAAAGACATTTCATCAATGCAGAACTGGAGTTGGGTCTTAAGCTCCCCTTGCATTTTATCTGACAGAGTGATCCTCAGAAACCTCCTTTCCAATAAATTTCTAGGCTATGTTGAGGTGAAATGCAGAGGAAAAGGGTGAGTTTTGCCACTTCACACTGAGCCACACAGGAGAGCTGGATGGGGACTAGACACATGTCTTCGGTCTGAATCTTCAGCTCTGAACCTTCCTTTGGAATGCAATGCCAAAGGAAAGGGATGATTATACTGAATGTCACACAGGTCTGTGTTATGAAAAGTTAAGGTCTAATTCCCTGTTTGAAGGACAGTTTTGAAGTTGTGTCTGTCATATTAAAGGGGAACAGACACACTGAACTTTGGGTCTTTGCTAACTTCATTGTTTTCAAAGACTGGTAATTTTGCTTTGTAGTGGACCAAATATGAGCTCCTACCAGTTGAAAAAAAACCATCTCTTCCCAATATCTGTGTAACTTCCATGCATTTATTACAGAAATTTAGCCCTTTAAAGTCTTTAGTGATTAGACAGCTGGTCTGAAACTGTCAGGGACACTGAACTGAAAGACTTGGACAGACTTGGCCTAAGTCCGAGGCAGTTTGTTTGAACTCTTTTCTTACTTAATTTTCAAAATTTCTCTCACAGTTCATTCCAAAAGAAGCAGCTTTTTGTAAAAAACCAACCCAACCCAAAGCAAACAAACTTCAAACAAAATGTCAGGCTTGATTAGCTTTCCACTTCAAGATCATTCTATAAACCTGACATATTATTGTGTGCTTTTTTTCCCCCCTCTGACTCAAAAAGACATGTCAGAAACTTAGGAAATAACAAGCTCACAGAGATTTTTTGTTGTCAAGGAACACATAAAACTCAGATTGAGATAAGAATTGAACAAGCAATTGTCATTTCCTAGAGACACTTTTGTCACAATTAGTCAAAGAGAGAAAGTGGAAGACTGAAATACAAGATTAACAGTTCTAGTACATGTCAAAGTTACTGTTACAATTAAATAGAAAAAGAAAACAACATCACAGTTTAATCAAAACAAAAACCTCAGCAGATCTATAGGTTGTAGTGTTATGGGGCTCCTTCTGTTAGAATGAGAGAATGTGCTGAGTTGGAAGGGACCCACAAAGATCATCAAGTCCAGCTCCTGGCCCTGCACAGCACCATCCCCAAGAGCCACACCAGATGCCTGAGAGCATTGTGCAAATGCTTCTTGAACTGTCAGGCTTGGTGCTGTGACCCCTTCCCTGGAGAGCCTGTTCCAGGGCCCAACCATCCTCTAGGTGAATATTCTTTCTCTAGTATCCAACCTAAAACTCCCCTGACACAACTTCAGGCCATTCCCTTGGATCCTGTCACTGTCACCACAGAGCAGAGATCAGTGCCTGCCCCTCCCCTTCCCCTCACAAGGAAGCTGTAACTGCACTGAGGTTTCCCCTCAGTCTCCTCCAGGCTGAACAGACCCAGTGCCCTCAGCTGCTCCCCACTCAGCTTCCCCTCAAGGCCTTCCCCATGTTTTTTGCCCTCCTTGGACACTCTCTAACAGTTTAATGCCTTTCTTACATTGTGGTGCCCAGAACTGCCCCCAGCACTCGAGGTGAGGCTGCCCCAGTGCAGAGCAGAGCAGGACAATGCCCTCCCTTGCCCAGATGGTGATGCTGTGCCTGATGCCCCCAGGACAGGGTTGGCTCTCCTGGCTGCCAGGGCACTGCTGGCTCATGTTCAACTTGCCATCGACCAGGTCCCCTTCCCTGGCACTGATCTCCAGGGAAATCCATTCCCTGTTCTGTCTGTACATCCAGGGTTGGCCTGTTCCAGGTGCAGAATCCATCACGTTCTCTTGTTGAACTTCACGTGGTTGGTAGTTGCCCAGCCTTTAATTTGTCAAGGTCTCTGCAGGGCCTGCCCTGGAGGCAGTCAGCAGCTCCTCCCAGTTTTGTATCATGTGAACTTTTGTATCATCTGTGAACTCTTCCAGTCCTGCCTCCAAGTCATTTATGAAGATGTTAAAGAGAACAGGACTGAGGAGCTCTGTGGAACAACCCCAGTGACAGGTCACGAGTCTGGTGTCACCCCATTCCCTGTAACACTTTATGTCCAACTCATGGGCCAGTTGCTCACCCATCCCATGATTTGTTTATCCAGCTGTGTACTGGACATTTTGTCCAGAAGGGACCCTGTGAGAAGCAGTATCAAAAGCTGTGCTGAAATCCAAAAAGATTTCGTCAACTGGCTTCCCTTGGTCAGCTAGGTGGGTTACCTTGTCATCAAAGGAAATCAGGTTTGATAAGCAAGACTTTCCCCTCATGAAGCTGTGCTGGCTGTGACCAATGACACCAAAATTGTTTTTCAACACCTCCCAGAATAATCTTCTCCACAAATTTACCAGGCACAGAAGTGACACTGACACACCTGTGGTTTCCAGGGTTCTCCTTGTCCCAGTTTTCAAGAAGGACAGGACTACTCAGAAATCATCAAGGGAGGCTTTGGGATGACATCAGTCAGCTCTTTGAGGGTTCTCAGATGACTCCCACCAGTCCCCATAGCTTTGTATGGATCCAGCTGGAGCAGCAGATCCCACACAGTTTCAGGGTTGACTGGGAGCGGATCATTCTCACAGTCATGGTCCTTCAGATCAGGGCACTGAGACCCCCTTGTTAAAGACAGAGGCAAAGAAAGTGTTAAACACCTGTGGGGTTTTTTTTTTTTTGTTTTGTTTCTGTTTGTGAAGTGACACCTCACCCTGTGTTATTTTTACACTTCCTATTGCCATTAATATAATTGAAAAAAATTTTTATTGTCCCCCATGTTTCTGGCCAGCTTCAACTCCAGCTTTGGCCACATAGATTTTCTCCCTTCAGAGGCAAGCAGCATCTCTGTATTCTTACCATGTCACCTGACATTAGTTGCACTGGGTATACACCTTCCTTGTTTTCTTGTATTTCCAAGAGAAGATTCCTGTTCAGATAAGCCAGCTTTCTGCCTTGCCTGATTGACTTCCAATAGTTGGGAATTTTCTGTTCCTGTGCCTATAAGGAGTGATGTTTGAAGAGTGACCAGCACTGCAAAACATTTTCTCAGGGGCCTTTGCTTGCTAACTCCCGGAGAAACCTGAAGTCTGCTTTTGTCTTGTTCAGAGTTGAGGTTTTGCTCTCAGTTTTTCTCCTGTCAACAGAGATTTTGAACTTAATTGCTTTGTGGTCACTGTGCCTAGAATGGCCACCATTCTCCACTTTGCTCACAAGATCCCCTCTGTTGACAAGCAGCAGATCAAGTCAAGATTAAGCAGGTCAAGTCAAGATACTCTTATTTGTGTGCAAATTCACAAAGCCAAATTGTGTCTAATACTACTCAGTACAGGACTGATTTAATTTGTGCCTAATCTGAGAGCAATACTTCCATTAGACATTTTCAGATATCCATACTGAGGTACTTTTGTATGGGTTTCAGTGTAGTAAAAGTCAAGGGAACTATTTCTGTCAAACAAATTATGGATCCATTTACTCCTGGCAGAATACTTGTTATGCAAGACAGTGCTGTTGTTCCTGCTGTATTTAATGTGGCAGACTTTCTCCTGAACAGATGAAAAGGCCCAGAAATTTAAAAATTTACTTGTATAAATGCAGTTGAAATTGGTAGAAAAATCTTGTTCTATGACAGGCAAATGCCCAATAAAAAGAATTCATCATGCAAAACCGAAAATGTATCTCAACTGGTGTCACTCTGGTGGCAGCAGCATCTTGGTGCTCTATTGTAGCCAGCACTGTCCTTGGAGTTTGAAAATGGCTTTTTGAAATTATGGGATTTATAATTAAAACAGTTTCCTGGACTGATATTTGAATATTAAGTAACACAAGTAAACACAAACATTGCCCATTTAATAAGAAATGGACACTGCATGTGAAGTTTGAGATAAATCAATAATGCACCTTCATAAATTAATTCAACTTACGTGTAAATAAACGTGGATGCACTAATTTGAATAGAGTAAAAGCTGGGAAGTATTTTAGCCTTTCAAAAACCTAACTTTTACAGAACTGTCATTACTGTAGGAATTTTTAAATACATAAGCTGCAGAAAAGAACTTGGCAAAAACACTAGCTCTGAGAGATTTATGTCAAGGACTTTTTCCCCTTTTTTTGTTTGTTTGTTTGTTTGTTTTTCTTCTTCTTCTTTCTTCCCAGTGGGATTTTCCTAGGAAAAAAGAAGAATCAGAAAAATTTGAAATGAGTTCTTTGCTCTCATTTAGGTAGAGTTAATCAACATTCACATTCACAGGTATACATCTGATATTGTGATCACAGAACTCTGATATTTTTAATTAGTTTTCATAAACTGTACCCTAAACCAGACACAAATATAAAACCACTCATAGCTGTTATACTTTAGCCCATGTTATTGTCTCATAAAATCTGCAGATAACAAATATTTTGCTCATTCTCTTTTATTGGGTTTCAAAATATTTTTGTTTTTCTACTCACCCTAGGTTTGGATTGTAATCCATGTAATCCATGTAAAGACTGTATTTTCTGTCTATGCTGACGTCAAAAGCCAGAAATTCAAATAAAACCTTCTGTCAAAATCACCAAGTTTCACCTAATCTTGTGAAAAATCCAGAGATTTTGCATGGTGTCCATTCAAAACCACAAATCAGGACAGCTTTCCTCAGTACTATGTTTCATAATACAAGAATGCTTGTGAAGTTCAGAAAAACTTTCGAAGAACTTGGGCTAAGTTTTGGATTTTAACAGAATTAAAAACCAGATGTTTCATACGATTTGAAGTTTTACACTGAAAGCTTTGCCCAGCTCTTATTCACAGCTAAATGAGACAACATTCACTAACACAACAGTATTTTATAAAGACTTTTTTCCCATTTCTCTTAACAAGGTGGACTTTGAAGAATCTTTATGAGAAAATTGATTTTTCTGGGCCCCTAAAAGAAAGAAAAAATGGCAGAAGTTGACTGGTTTCATGTACTCTCAGTTTTATGACACTCTGATTGCATAGTATGTTGAAAGAGAAATAGAAGATTGCAGTGGAGATATGTCCTGGTAGTTTGCAAAAGACTTTTTAGCCTCCTACCTTACTTCAGACTGACCACATTCCATTGCACCTTCTACTTTTTTTGTCATCTGAGTTGCTCATTTTCTCTCCTTTCAAATGTGTGATTTATAAATACCATTGCCACATTCAGCTTATGTAACTCTGCATGTGGCTGCCTAAATAGAACAAAAGACAATTTTTATGTAGCTGGCACATATTCTTTGAGCATTGCTAAGGTCTTACTACACCAATCATCCACAGACAACTGTTGGCACTACTAACGCATAACACCTCCCACAATACAAACTGCAACATGGTGAGTTCCTTAATATATCCTGTGGATTGTGTTGTGTTACGGGAAACACTCCAGAAAACATTTTTCCAAAGGCATGTATCACACTGTCGAAGCAGAGCTCACTTTTTCTTGAATGTAGGGTGGAATGGGTTGAGAATTTCTCTATTTATATGTGGGCTGAGGTACTCTAGATAGAAAAATGCAAACCTCACTTATGTTATAGTTACTTTGAAGTTCAGTTTACACATGTTGCCATTTATTTTTGTCCAGTCTCCCCCAGAATTTGCCATCTAAGCTCTGAAAATCTGCTTCCTACAATCCAAACAATCCAAAGAACAAAATTAGGGAGAAAAACAAAGACCTCTAGAGGCAGCAATGTTTCAGTGATAGAACAAGGGACTTTAAGGTCATATTCTTGATGCTGAGCATGGTAGTTGTAGATATACACCAGAAGAATGTTCACAGAGCTTTAAAAATGTCATAGGCAGACTAGAAGGGAAAGGGTGTGGGGAGAAAATGGAACGTTCTTGAGAGTTTTAGAGAAAGTATAACTTAACTCCCTGAAACTGAGTTAGATAAGACTATATCCAAAATTATTCTGACACCTTGAGATTCTAGATAACTACAAAAATTTTAAAAATAATTAAAGAACAACATGAAGCTCAAAGAAACAACAGCAGCCTGCTAATCCATACCTTTTAAGACATGAGAAACAAGAATATACCTAAGAGGAAAAATACAAGTTTAGTTGGAAACAAAAGACAGAGGAACTTAGAAATTCTTATCAGGTGTCAAATAGCTACTTGCTTTCAACACAGCATATGAAATTTAAATGACAAAATAAGTAATAAGAGTTAAAGGAACATCAATCCTGAAACACTACAATCAGTTCCTTTAGCATTTCAACATTTGTGGACTTGTACTTAAATGCCAGACAGCATTTAGGTAAGTCTCATTTTGAATATACTGATCCTTTCACTGCAAAGACAGATAAAAATAAGAAGTTGTCCCATGGAAAAAGCAAAGGCAAAAAGATATTGTACAGCATTGCCCAAGTAACTTTAATAGTTATGAAAGGTACACAGAACATCCATGATCTCATAGTAAAAATATATGTTTTTAACACTGGGCAATAGAGTTACATAAAAAACATCTGCCAGCCAAGCTCTGTCTACCAAACACTTATGCCAGCCCTTTTCAGGAGAGAAAGTGTAAAAAAAACCTGAAACCCAACCCCAAAAAATCAAAAAGAAAACAAAATTATGCCGTTAATACAAGGAGTTCAAGATAGAAGCCCTTCACAGAAGATCTTTATTGAACAAATACATAAGCTGACCTAACTGGCTTTGCTAAAAAAGAGATTTTTTTTCAGCTGATCTGAAAGGAAAATAACTACTTGGCAACCTTTTAAAATATAGCTTATGGCTAAATGTCCTCACAGTTAAAGGCAAACAGAAAGAAGCTCTTGGTAACAGCTGCAGCTCTACTTTCCAATGATGTGACAGACTCTTCTAAAGTACTTTGTTTGGCTTTTTCTAAACTTACATTTTAAAAATATAATCTTGGATATTTAGTGATTTCAATACTGGTCTTAAACTATAGACAATATATGTATTTTGTCCTTAGAGCAGTGCCCATAGGATGAAGGTATTTTTCCAAAATAAAAGTTGTGGAAGGAGTTGTTTGATTTTCTTCTTTGTTTTGGGGTTTTTGTTTGTTTGGTTTTCTTTGCTGTTTTGTTTTTGTCTGTTTCTTTGTTTGTTTCCAGAAAACAAATTTTTCTCTGTGAAGGAAGAAATGGGAAAAACAGGTATTGCTTTAGAAAACATAATTTTGTGTTTTGTGTACTTTAGGTAAAATTGTACTGTCTGCTTTTCTGTTCACATGGATTTTTCTCCTTTTTTTCATAATAAATTAGCTTATTTAATTTATGTTTTTGAGTCTTTTTCCTTTAAGTGTTTAGGGATGCCTAAGCTTTAAAGGCAAGATACAGACAACTAGGCTCTACAAGCCAGACACCAACATGAAAAAGATTAGTAAAGAGAAAAAGAATGTAGTCATTATGAAAATGTTGCTGCTGTAGAATAGTCTGTTTTATACAAATTAATTTTTAAAATGGAATATTATTAAGATTTATTATTTAGTGATCATAAGGTTGATGTAAGTTACTCATGTCTCAATGGGTTCTGTTGAGTTTTAGTGAACTTTGGCATTGGAGATGCAGATTTTATAATTTTAAATCTCTCTTTAAGAGTTTGGGGGAAGGCCAAGAAGGCAGATGTGGGGCAAATCTGTTCTAGATCTCCTAACCAGGATTAAGAGGTAGGTTTAAGAGGTATCTAGATCTAGAGATGTAGATCTGTTCTAGATCTCCTAAACAGATTAAGAGGTAATTAGCTGGGACATGTCTCACAATTGTGATGACGTTCAAGATCATCTACTCCATAACCTTCTCCGGCACCAAGGTCACACTGGCTGGGCTTGTTTTTAGAGACTAGTCTTGCTGCTAAAGACTTCTCCCAGAACAGGTAAGGGATTAGGCCCAGCCAGCATGAGTTTATGAAAGGCAAATCCTGCTTGACCAACTTAATCTTCTACTTCAACAAAATTAAATTGTTAGTGGATGAAGAAAAGGCTGTGGATGTTGTCCACCTGGACTTTACTAAAGCCTTTGACACCATTTCTCTTGGCATTCTGCTGGAAAAACTCTCTTCTTGTGGTTTGGATAGGTATTGGCTTAGTGGTGGACTTGGCAGTGGTGGGTTAATGGTTGGACTTCATGATCTTAAAGGTCTTTTCCAATAAAAAATGATTCTATGGTCCCATTCTTTTTGCCTGAATGGATCTGACTTCTCAGTTAGAGTATGGCTCAGAATCAAGCCAGACTAAAAGTGTGTACCTGCTGTCTCACTTTGTGTAATTAGGGAAGTGCTTTCTTGATCAGGGATTGGAAGCCAGGTGTCACACCTCCCTGGCAACGTCCCAGGTTTAGGCTAACAGGCAGATGGGGTTTATGGACTGAGGTAGTGCCCCTGTAGAAAGTGGATCAATTCCAGGTAGAGAATCTCATGTAAGGATATTTACCCATGAAAATGAGAATCTTGGGTTCATTCTCCTCAAAAACATGCATTTGACTTAAATGTCCCCTCCATTCCTTCATGTAAATAATTGTATTTTGTGTAAAATTCGGAGGTATTAAGTGAATAAATAACCCAAATAAAGATTTGGCAAGCTCAGTACTGAAGAGATGAGATATCCGAGCTCAGACACAAGGCAGGTTGACAGCAATAGCAAATAACAAGAGAACCACAGTCCAGAATTTTAAGGAGTTTCAAGGATTTTACATCAGTAGGTATTAATTTCATGGGGTGGGCAGGAGGGGGAAATCAAGGCATTTAAAACAATAGACTAGAAACAAAGCACTTCAGAGAAGTGAGGTTCTTTTCAGCTGTTCAAACTACAAACCTACCATACTTCCTCTTTTACAAATACCAATATCACAGTTCTCTCATTTAGGGGAGTGAAAAGTGTGTTGTATAACTAATCATTTCACAATCCATTCCTGGTATCACTTGACCCTCATGACCACGGAAACATCTTGGCACCTTTCACAGATGTGGTGTTTGTGTGAGACCAAGAACTTATTGTTACACCTGCTCTGAGCTCAGTGACTGAAAGCATTTGGAGCAGGTTCCTCTCTGCTGTGGCTCTGGCCAGGTTATGTGCTGCAGCTAACATTGCTGACATGGCTGTGCAAGCAGCCTGTATCACCTGGTGTTTTGTTAAAAGAAGAAAATGCCATTTCTATTATATACATATATTTCTGTAACTAGACAAGGTTTCATTATGCGTCTAATAATTTTTAATTGTTTTTTTTCCCTTCCTCTAGCCTGTCTCAATGATTACTTTTGTGAGTAAAAAAGAGTCCTATCAGCTAATGTATTGGCCACAGATATAAATATTTCTAGGAATTGAATAAGAGATTGGGTCAGAAGTGGCTAAAAATATGATAATTGTACTACAGGACTATTCCCAGCCTTCTACAACAAATCTTCATTGCAACAACTAGTTTTAGATTGGGTCAGGAAGATTTCAGGGAAATACAAGTTGACAGTTTGCTAAAGTTGAAGGGTTATACTCTTACTGTTCATGAACTCTTCAGTAATATAGGAAAGGGTTTTAGGGAGCTCTTCTTGCTTGCTCTTCTTGCTCCCCCAGCTCCCAGGTTGCCAAAGAAGCAATGACCCAGAACCCCAGCACTACTTGAGAGGGTGGCTTCATGCAGGCTGCTTTGAGTTCAAGTTTTCCCAAGTCCTCTTTTTTCTCATGTGGTCCCGCAGCCTTTCCCATACAACTGGGACAAATTTAATTGCTTGTTTCACCAAAAATTTCAGAAATCTGGGACTGTACTCTGAATCAGAATATTTGGAGATATCAGAAACCTCTGTTGATGAGAGCCATTATAAGTTCACAAGTTGCTTGTGTTTCTGACCTCTGGACAGTCATTTAGGAATCTACTTCCAAGACTACTCCAACCTCATAACTTCAAATGAAGTTATGGGAAACTCAAGGTGTTTGAATATCAGGCTCAAAGTAGAATAGCCCATCTTGAAAATGGCTTTGATTTCCTCAGAATCCCATTCATTTTTAGCAGTGCTGAAACAAGCGCAAGATAGGATGTGGAATAAGTATTTATTGTATATTTGGAAAAATGTTCCACACAGCTTTTGCATTTAAGAAATACTTCAGCAAGTCTTTTGGGATACACTGGAGAATCAGTCAGTAGAGAGTTTAAGTGGTGTGTTCACCTTTTCATGTAGGTATTAGGAAGAAATCCTGACTAAAGGACTGACCATATTCCCCAGAAAGACACTTGTTACAAGGCATGTCGAAATTGGCTCACCCTAGAATGTGGTAGGTGTAAAAATTAGGTAATTATCCAAGAAGTTTTTAACAATTGCTCTTACACAATGATTCACTTAACTGTGTCTTGTGAGCCCCCAAGGACTCAAAAGTGACCGCAGGGATTTAATGTGTTTGCTAGTAGTCAGCAGCTCAGCTCCTCTGGCAGGGAAGGCCTCAAAAACAGCTGAAGGGATCGCATTAGGAAGAGAAAATCTGCTGTTAAGTGCTTGTAATGGCTCGCAGCAGCTCGGTCCCTCCAGGGCTGGAAGTGACTGCTTGCACCTGCGGCCAGAATGTGCAGCTGCTCCTACCTCACCCAGCCTGGGGAGCTGAACTGCTGCTGGATGAGCTCTGGATGAAGACAGATGTGCCTGAACAGGGCTGATTTTTACACAGTTAAAAAATGCTAAAGGTCCTAATTTGGACCTTCGGTAGCTCTGGCTGTGGGTTCCTAAATTCTCTGTCCAGTCTGGAAATCAGAAATTCCCAAAGTAAATAGTTGTGAGTGGGCTTTTGAGCTGGCTAGAATGCAGCTTCAGTAGGGCAGCCTTGTAGTGGGACTGGTCTAAAAGTGAGATTGCCAGAAGCTTGCAGCTTGACTCCTTAGTTGGTAGCAGCAGTCCTTGAAGGAGCTGAGATCTCACACTGTTGGGATTTTTTTCTGCTATCTTTTTATGATTTGGGTTAAATACTTTTTTTAGCCCCATCCAAATTACTACTATTTCAAAAATCTTAACTGCCTTCTCAGCAGTTCTCATGGAAGTCTTCTGCCTGGATGCCCTTCACATAAAATGACATTGCCCTGCAGAGGCTTGAGGTGAAATTTTCTGAATGATAGGTTTATCTGTGCACAAACACTCCCTCCCTGCCCCCAGCCCCTGCCTTCAGTAAGTATTAACTTTAATTTTAGCCTGAGAGAAAAAGGCAGTCTGGTGCTTCCCCAGAGAGCACGTGTCTGTTTTTCTTCTTTCCAACAGTTTGTAGTGAAGAGTATCTGGATATCTTCATTTCTGTTCTAGTTCTTTTTCCCAGCTGCTTGTGTTTGATGACAACAGTACTTTCAGAAGTAGTAGTGCAATTCACAGAAAACTAAACCACAGCAGTTTTATAGATACACATAGAAACACAGTGGTCTTTTGATTGACTAAAAAAAGAAATGAGGCTGTTTTCATCATCTGAGCTAAAAACCAAAGTAAATGGTCCTGTGAGGATATAAAATAATTGAAAAACTCTATCTGTTTCTTAAGTTCTATTTTTGCTAGAAAGATAAGTTGAAGTAAATTAAGTAAATGTCAAGGGATTTTTTTGGTTGAATTATTTCTCATTCATTTACTGCCTCAAATTAGCTAATTTAAATGGGATTGGCAAGAGTGGAGATTTCATTCTGCTTCAATTCTCAAGGTCCTCATGCAGTACTTGCATTAATTTGTGGTGGACCCTGTAGAAAAGAAATACTGCCAAGAGGGCAGAAACTAAAGGGTTGAACTCACTTGTCAGGGGAAATATTTTTCCTTCAGACAGAGCAGTTTCTCCTGCCTGCGCAGAAGGGTCCATACAAAAGAGTTATGAAAATGATGGCCAGTGCAGAAAGAGTAGAAAAACAGCTCTTGGTACTGGGAGTTGGAACTTGGAATTTGAATGATGAGATTTTGTCTTCCAAAGTCTGGGGAATGAGGCTGAATATATTCATGGTAAAGTTGTATCAGTAAGTCACTGTTTCCATTAGAACTTGCAGGGTCCTCTGAAGTCAGCTGGACATTCAAATTAACATGAAATGTTAAGATGGAACATTGCATGGAGTCAGCAACCACCAGGGCAAAAAAGAGACACTTAGAGACAAGGAATGCCAGGGGCAGGTACCTGTTGGAATGAAGCTGTGGCAGCCCAGCCAGAGAGATGTTGAACCGAGCTCCTGGCACGCTCCAGGGAGCTGAGCCAGCTCTGCCAGTGGAGGTCCTGCTTGCTTCAGGCCCTGGGAACATCAGTGACCAATGAACAGGAGTCAGAAACGTCTCTCACTCAATGAGATTGGCTTCTGGATAAAGTCCAGTTCCCTTTAAAGATGAGGAGAACTTTGTAATCTACTTTACATAGGCTTTCAATTGTATGCGATAAGTAAAAGATAAACTTTAAACAATAAGCATGAGTTGAGTTCATTATCCTACCTTGATTTTGTGCAGGAAAGGAACAGATATTTAGGAGTAATGTCATGGGGTCTTCATGTCTTCTGGAAGTATCAAACTGTTTATTGCCTCTTTGTCTCCAGTTGTGGAGATCACTTGTGATCTTCAGTTGTGTGCATTATTGCAAGAAAAACATTTATTCCAAGGTGTCATTTCTGAACTTTTATGTTTCCAAATAATAACAATCCCCACAGTCTCTAGTTGCAAATTGAGAAATCATTTTCATTGACACATCTTGGCTTCACAGTAAGGCTGTTCAGCTTTTCAAAGGGAGCTGTTTCTGGCACTGACTATTGTTTAAGGAAGTTATTCTTTGTGGAGGTTGTTGATGTGACTTGGCTGGTTTTCTGTGAATTCAAAGCCGACTTGTTTAACAGATATTTTACTTCTGAATACTGGACTTTGAATGTCAATATAGTACCAAATGAACTGTTTTTAAAAAGATCCATAGTAGGTGCTAGCCCGTTTGAAATTATTTTTATTATTTGCATGTTAACACCTCCTGTATGTGAAACTACAGTTACTGATAAACCACAGGATGATGACATCAATCTTTAAGTGGCACTACACCCTTCTTAATTCTCCTAACTAACTTCACAATGTGCACACTAAGGTGCTTTAAAGAGGTCTGATGGCACATACACAAGGGAACAATCTCAATTTTACACAGTGGTTGTCACCAATGCCCATCTGGAGGCAGGTGGAGATATTACATCTCTAACTGTGGACTGCTTTTGAACAACCATATTCACAGGAAAAAGGGGAGCTATTTGTGGTCAGGAACCAAACATAGTCACTTCAGTACTTTCATGAGCAGTGTGCTGTGGTAACTCACTATCTAAGAAGTGAGTGGTGGATGGGTATGCATGTCCCATCATGAAGTCATATGGCAGTCACTAACAAGCTATCATGAAGCCGGCTCTGGGCATGGCTGCTGAATAGGAAATCACAATGTTCTTTTGATGGCTTTCTGGTTTTCAGGATTGCTTTAGTCACCTGCAGAGCAGAAAAAGTCTGTGAAAAAGATCATAGAAACGTATATTTGTATATGATCTAGTTTACTGATATTCCTGTTCTGGAGCTAAAGAATGTGTCAAGAAAATGAAACACCAATCCAGCCTAAAATATTCAGTGTCAATGAACAACTGAAAGGTAAGTGAACAAGAAGAAATTGTCCACTTCTTGCTGAGACAGAGGCTTGATATGGAGCAGCAGCTGTCATTTGCTTACAAAGTTAATTTTGGATAATTCTTGCACTCCCACTGGTATATTTACTGAAGTGCTTGATAAGTGAACAATGTGGGAAGTGTCTAAGGTTTTATCTCAGTGTTATTAAATGTGCAGTGAAACCCACCCTGAGAAATAATCAATCAGAACATTTATGTACAGACTAAACGCTCTTTCAAAAGGTGCAGGGAAAACTCTATGGTGAGTTTTCCTCATTAGCAATAGCCTTACCTCAGAGAGGTAGGTAGTCAAACATCCAGTTCAAGAAGACTGCAGGCTCCTTTTGTATTAGGCACAGAGTAAAGAGCCTTGGATTCAAAACCAAACCACTCCTCGGTCTGAGTAGAGCAAAACCATCCCATTATCAAGTCTCTGTTCCTGAGCTCATGTGAGGAGAAAATGTCCAGTTCTAGCCAGTTGCATCCCATCCCCTTTTTCATAATCCATCAGGGCAATGCTGGATAAATAGAGAGTGCTGATCCCTGCTCTGCAGGTGGGCTGTAGGAAATGAATCATTCTCAAATGTGGAAAGACTAAATGTCAGTTACAGCCATAAGAAGGTGAAAAGGAAAATGAGTGTGGGCTGCTGAAACTATTGGTACAATGCTAATAGGAAATGAAAAGCAGGAATAACCTACTATGATGCTGCATGCCATGTCTGTGGATAAGCTGTTTTAGTAGATGGTGGTGTGACAATTCTGACTGTTTGGACAAAGATAAAACCTTTGCCATGCTTTTCAGGCTGTTAAAGGAACAAAATCTCAATTTCCATGACAGTGACAAGAGAAGAACTAAAGAAGAGTGAACTGCCACAGGTCTGTGTGCACTGCGCAGAGCACAGTGGAACGCTGGTGACATCGGTGAGAAGGCTCACCAGGAGCAGTGGGAAGGCTGGTGGGCTCAGCAAGGAGAGTTGAAGAGGTGCACAAATGTCAGCTCCTCCCTTGCACCTGCTTGGCCCCATGAGGCATTAATCAATCCTTTTAAAAAGGCAAACAAAGAAGCTTTCCTCCATGCAAGTATTTCTTACTCCAATCTATGCTGAGCCAGTGACAACATTTTGGGTTTTTTTGTGATTGAAAACATTATTTTTCCCATGTAAACACAAGAATAACAAGTCATTGGGGAAAGAAATGTCTTTAAACAACAAAGCTGAGATTCTTGCACTGAGCACTCTGAATTGTCTCCCTTACAGGGCAACATACAAAATATGCTTCTGACAGCAAGAAATGAGATCAAAATGTGAACTTTTTTTTCTAGTTTAATATTTATATATTTCCCTCATATTTCATTTTAATTTTCTACAAGAAAAATGCCCTGCCTTGCCCGATCCTCTATGTTGCAGTAATTAAACTCAGTTTAAATATTTTTTCATATTTGTAACTGATTTTAGTGAGGTGCTGCTGGAAGACATGAATCCAGTTTAGACCTGCTTAACTATTTTTGCCTGACATTTTCTATTTCAACCTAGCAAATATCTTTTTTTACATTATTGTACCTTTCCATTGTAATTTTTTTTTAATACCTACACTATCTTTTAGCACATGCATAAACTGGATACTCCTGTGTAAAGCACTGTATAGAAATATGTTAGCCTCTAGAAACATTTGCATCACTTCAAGTTCCCTCATGTGAACCAAATTGAACTGCTTCATTTGAGCTTTCCAAACTCAGGCTTCTTCTGTTGTCTTGCCTGTTTTTTCTGTTTTCTGCCTCCTTCATCAGGAACTCCAAGTATAGCTAATACTCAACCACAGTGTTATAAAAGACATCTGAGCAAGCTGCCATGCCAGAAACACACAGGTTGTTGACAACATGGAGCTCAGCATGGGCTAGTTAACCTTTTAAAGTAACAACAGTCAAATTTCTCTGATTGTTACATATTTCCTCTTTGCCTGCTGATGGGGAATTCAGTATGGAACAACTTAATTATTTGGAACCAGTTCTAATAAAATGTAGATTGTTTGCAAGATAGTTTTCAAAGTGAGTGGAAGACTAATCACAAATAAAAATAAGGCATGTATGGTCAGGGTTGTCAAAATAATATCCAGACCACTGCTGAAGCTTTAACGCAACCAGAGATCATATGGCACAAAAGGAGGCACAATTGCTTAGGGCAGAATTCTTCCACCCTAACTTAAGTGTCTTAAAAGATGGATACCTGAGTCTAAGTAGGGTGTATGAGTAAATACTGAACTAATAGAAAGAAGCAGGTGTTTCCTGGTAGTAATTCAGATAATCCTGAGCTCAAGATGGTATGATGACTTTACCTCTGGAAGTGACTGTTTTCCCCTTGAACACAGGGGATGATTTAGCTATGTGATCTTTAGGCAGTAAAAGTGGGAAAGGTGAGAAAAAGAGATGCTGCTATGAAAAAGGGATATTTGATAGTGTGTTACCTGGAGCTTTTCTGGTAATCGTTGTAGGGTCCTACTCAAGCAGATGTTTATGGTTTTGAGAATATTCTGACAATACATGAGAAAGTGTGCTACAAGTGTGGCCACTCTGCTACCCTTTTAAAATGTGTATTACTGCAGTGAAAATGTGCAGTGGAAAGAATATTGTCACATTGAAACCAGAGTGCTAATTTCAGAGCACCTAGCATTTCAGTTGCTGCTGTAATCTGATGCTGGATGTACTATGCCCCACTAAGAGCTCTCCCTGTAATGTAGAAATTGCCTGCATAGAAATGGGTGAATTTAACAACAGGCAAAACTGGAAAAAAATCTGTGAGGTCAACAAATTTTGTGAAGCTTTAGGAGGACTTCAGGGTATTTACATACTTGATGCCCTTTGATTTAAACGAATGCCAGTGTCGCATAATATCTCTGGCTTCACAAAACCAAGTCTTGACTTTCAGTGAAAGTCAAACATCAAGGTGCTCTTTAAAATAGCTCAGGTATCTTTAATTTAGGTGGCATTTACATTTTCAAATAAAAATTTAAACTGCTCTGATCCAAGAAAAGGTTACAGATGTCCCCTCTGGATATGGCCACCAGCAAGGATGGGATGGAAAAGGGGCATAGGATGTGAATCTCTGGATTCTGTTGCTTGGAGCACCTGCTTCCCCCTTTCTCCTGCCTGACATATAGCACAGCACATCTGCTCATGATGAAATTAGGTGTGCAGATCCTGGTGGTATATGTCAGGTCTTCATCTGACTTGGAGCAAGGCTGATACCTTGATGATAGCATTCTGGGGGAGCAGAAGAGCAAAAAATCACTGGGCATTTTTTATATCTCTTCTTTATTTAAAGTTTTTCAAGCCTTAAAAAGCAATTAGCTTCGGAAATGCCAAATTTGGAGTATAATAGCATTTCTTTAAACTCTTATGTTTAAAAAAATATTTCAGTCTTTATTAAAATAATTCATGACAACAGACAGCTAGACAAGGATAAAAGTTGCACTGTTAATCTTTGATTACTCCACTCAGCAAATATGCAAATATCTCGTCTGTTAATTTCTATCTTGTAAGTCTTGTGTCTAAAAGAGAAAATAAATTGATCTTGGGCAGTTTAAGAAAACATCTCAGTGATTTTTAGTTATCATATGGAGGATCCATAACTTCTTCCTGAGTCATTTTAATGTAATTACCTAGATGTGATGAATCTTCACCACCACTTGTCAATTGTGCTCTGCACAGGCTGGCTGTAACCACTTTTATTCTTAACAGGTATTTTTTCTTCCCTCAGGAAATATGTACCCTTACAGTTCCGAAATAAAAGATACTGCAGCTGTTATACATACTTATCTTTTATCACCTGTTACTTCTATGGAAAATGTTAACTCTGGCACCTTTTCAACGAGGAAGTAATTTCATGCTAACCCACCTTGCTTGCTTCAACAGCTATCTTTAATATGTCAATTAGTCTCAGAAATGATGTAAGCATGTGTGGTTACAAAGGTATTTCTTTTATCTTTTTTTTTTTTGTGGCAAATTTATCATCATTAAATTATGTCCTATTTCAAAACTCACTTTGTTTTCCTGAGTACATATGATAAAAGATATATGATTTTAGATACTCTTTAATACAGGTGGTAAAAATGCTGATCTTGTGGGTAGTGTAGGGCAGTTGCAGAAACTTTAAATACTTCCCTCATAGAGTCCCTGATGCACTGAGCTGTGCTAAAAATCACTGAGCTGTGCTAATTTACATCACATGATGATCTTGACAGTGTGTGCACAACTATCTAATCCTGAGTAATAATGTAAAAATCTTCAATTTAGGGTTTCCTTTTTCAAAACGTATAAGACACTTAATCAGCAACTAGAATTGCTGTGTGATTGACCAGGGCAGAGTAACAATGACCAGTCTGATTAGCCAGAACCTGACTGTGGCCATCCCTTGAGTGGTACCTGGGATCTGCGAGAATTTTGTGTCTGGCTCTCAGCAATCCAGGACCTAATTCTGCCAAGCCTCACATCTCTTCATCCATATGGCAGAAGAATCTGAAAGAGGAAGCAAGAGCAAGGAGTTATTTAGGAGACAGCCCTACACTTTCAAGTCTGAGAGCCAACTAGTAGATCTCATGTTAATTTTATTTGAAAAAATAAAATAATAAATTATAAAACCCCCCAGATTTAGAAAGAAACTCATAATTTGAAATTATAGTTTTTGTAAAATAAAAGAGATTTTTCTGTCACCATTAAAGAAGAAATATTGGGTTTTTTTTTTACAAATGGTGTCATTGTGTGCTAATGCATTTTTTAACATTTCTGATTCATCGTTTCTCAGAGCATATCCTGGTAATATATCACACTCAGAGAGAGATTAATCTAACTGGCAAGCAGTTACTGCATTCACTCTTCCTGTGGGCCATCACTTGTCCTGGGGATAATAATTTTTATCAAACCATTCTGCCTTGGTAACACAGGGGTTTTTAGTTCTCATTCCCAACTTAGATTTTCCAAGATAATTTAATATGCATTCTATAAAGTTAAAGGTCATAGATTTCATTGTTGGAAATACTTCAGTTGAACAGAGCTAACCAGTGGAAAAGATCTCATCTCAAAAGGATATTATTTCCCCAAACTATGCATTTCTCAAAAGGATGTTATGATTGTTGTTGTTTACAGAGTTCAAATAGGTCAAAATATTTTTTAATCTATTTTACTTTTTAATCTTTTGGAGTTTCCAAAATAGTTGCATTTGTCAAATCTCTCTGCCTGATTCCACTTATTGGTCTACTCTGCAATGTATTTGCAGTCTCTGAGAGATTTCTTTTTGTTGCAGTACATCAAGAACAAATTCTTTCTTGGTAGTGGATGAAGTTATGACAGATAAGGACAATGAAGGAAGGAATCTCGTGGAGATTTCTCCATTCTTCACCTACAGGTTGTATAATGTAAGATAATTTTACCCCTTTAATAAAGGAAAATAGCATAGTTGCATCTAACTCATCCTCTTAATACCTACTGATGCGAGTGGCACGGACCACACTGCATTTGGAAAAGAAATTAATTCCAGCAGTTAAGGAGTTAAAGCACACATGCTGCCTCAAACTAGTGTTTTCTACTATCTTTTGGTGGCCAGTATCCACATATTCAAAGGAACATTGAACAGGAGAGCATAATGAATAATTTGCTTCCAACGTAATTTCTGTCTTGCTTCAGTTCTAGTTGAGAGAGAAGATCTGTGGGAGGATTCAAATGTCAATGTCAGTGTAGTCAGGATACTTCTAAGATGCAAGCTTTGAAAAGCCCCAATGAAATACTACCTAGTTATTGATGCAGGTGAGATACCATTGTCTCAGAGGGGCCAGTGTTCAAATTCTTGAGACATTTGAAGAGTTTTGGATAAGCTTTTTAAAATGCCTTAACTGCAGATAAAGTTAAGCTCATCTCAGCCCTAACTCATTTTGAATTTCAAAGAGGAATTTCTCCATCTCCTTTTGTTTTTCTGTAGTGAAACATACAAGTTTTCACCATTTCAAATGGTGGCTGGGTTTCTGGTGGTTTATTTCTTGCTTTAGTAAAGTATTCTTTTTCATGTAAGTGTGCAGTCTTTCTAGATGACAACTTTGAAGCCTGTGGCCCTGTGAAGGAAATCTAAAACTAACCTGAAAATAACCGCAGGGAATACATGCTAGAAATTAATTTGATCCTGGCAAAAAAGCAGATCAGATAATTTAGCATCTTTTCAACTCTGAGTTCTATTATCCAGTACTGGCTCAGTTGGTCTGCTGTCAGATTCCTCTGTCATGTGTATGTTGGAGAGAAAAGGGAATAAAGAAAATGGATGTTTGCTTTGTATCAAGTTTTCACAAGATGACTGTCAGTGTTGAATAAGGTTTGGCATTTCCATCTCATAGACAAACAGTTTCTAAAAAAATGAGTGAGGTTTTTTTTAATGTTAGTGACTTTCAGAAAGTTTCTAGATCTACTCTTTCACATTAAAACAGCAAGAAAATTAAATTAAAAGAGAGGAAGATTTTGGTTTTCAAAAATAAGGTTGTTTTGGTTGTGGTTTTGTTAGTTTGTTTGTTTTGATTTTGTTTTTAAAGGTAATACTGCTTTTAAGTCAATGTACTAGTCCCACTAGTCCCAATACTAGCATCCTTCATCACCCCAGAAATATACTTGCCTTGAAATGTTCATTCAGCAATTTCCTCCACATTCAGACTTTGTGAAGCCACATATCAAAATAAATTTTTCATTATTTCAACCTTTGCATCACCATTTCTCTGTTTTGTTCTTTCTTCATTATTTTCCAAAGAAAGTGAAAAGAGAAGTAACATAAAGACACAGCTTTGAAAAACCTGTCTTCAAGAAATCATTGTAAATGAGTTCCTATACTCCAAGCATTAGGCAGAAAATCTGAGGGAGGTCACACTGGATTGTTATTAGCATTGTCATTCTTTTTCAAAGTTTTCATACACTGCCAGAAAAGGCACTGTAATATTTGGCATTCTGGAATTAAATTAGAAACCAATTAAATCAATTAGAAACCAATCCTTAGAAACATATTTTTCAATCTGTTCTGTAATATTCAGCTTTAATTCTCTTTGTTTGAACATAGATTTCTTAATTTCTTTTTACAAAAGTCCTAGTTATTAATGGAGCAAATTACAACAGCCCACTATTTCAATATCAATGCACTAGCAACACACAGCATGCCAGGAGAATTTGAAACACTGCTGGAAACCAGGTGTCAGTGCTCACCTCTATGTGAGCACAATGTTACAGTTTTGGGGGTAGAATTCAGAACAGTTTGGAAGTTCTCGAAACCTGAAAATCTTACCCAAATGTTATGGCAGCATGTACAGGATGGAGGCACCTTTGAGGGGAGATACTACTGGATTTAGGTTTGTGTCAGGTCCTTAGTGCCTTTAACAGATCTACTCCGGTGCCCCTGTTGGCTCCAGCCTGCAGCTACTACCAAAGCAAAGACTGGAAGAGGTGCTGCAAAGTTACTTTTAGGTTAACACTTATTTGTGAGACAACACTGGTCATGAATTATTACAAACAACAATCTAGTTAATAGTTTCCTTAGGATATTTTACTGGATCTTTTCCTGTTGCAATTGCATTGCATGTGCAGTGATGTAACTTTGCCTTTGCTATAGAAAGCATTAACCAGAGTTGTCAACCAAACATTATAGAGCTTTAATAGGAGCAATATGTCAAAAACATCTTTCTGCAACATGGTAAACTTTGTAACCTTCATTTTTTCATGCAAGTTTTCATTTTATTTCTGGTTTCAAGATTTTTTAAAATTACCAGCATATGTTCATTTATTTCTATAAGTATATAAAACTCACAAAGCCATATGTTTTTCTCTAGAAAGTTGGCAGAACCCTATGCTATCTCTACACAGGCCAAAAAAAAGAGGCTACTGTTATTGACTATCCTATATATTTTTCTCTCTAATGATGCCATTTCTGACAGAGAAAATGTGAAAAAATAATCATCCAGAATAGACTGTGCCCACTCTTATTTTTTACACAATGTTGATATACCTAGGAGAAACACAAAGTGCCTACATCATGGACTTGTGAAAAAGATTAGTATACTGCCAAAAGATGACATTGTAATGAAGTATAAACAGGTAAAATAAACAGTTGTCTTCTGAATTCATGCAGATCTTTTTTGTGGTGATTAAAAGTAGCAAGATGTTGAGATAGGGGTGTAGGTGGAAGATGAAAAGATGGCTATGTAGAAAATGAAGCATTCAAATATGCCATGTAGTGCTTGTCACAAATCGTTCCCAGAGAATATCAGGGATTGTGAAATGTGACTGCATCTGAGCAAACATAATTCGATCTAGTACTTCAGAACTCCTTGTTCATCTCTTACTTTTCCTTGTTCTTTGAAAATATTCCAAGCTATTGATGTAAAGGAGGTATTTTTCAAAGTCACTCTCCCTCTAAAGCTTCAGCTCAGTGAGGTATCTGGTGAAGCTCAGTCTTTCTTTTTCTCTGTGACCGATCAGCTGGAACCCAGCAGTCTGGCTGTATCAGCAGTCTGTGACAGCATTGTTCCTTATTTTAGTAATTCAGCATGATAAAGGGAGATGCTTCAACTGAGTTTTCAAATATATACAAAATTACTTGTTAAATCAAAATTTTGCTGAACTGTGACTGTGGAAGGTATGGCTGCTACCCCAGAATCACAGGGTATGTGCTAGTTCTGTAGAAGCAGTGATGTACAAAGGTCTGGGTTCCCCTTGAAACAAATTGGCAACGGGGGGTTCACATTTTCATGTATGGATAACCTACGTTAGATGTACAGAGTCATGCATCTTGTATTCTGTAATCCCAGGCTGTCTGGGTGTTTTATTTCTTATTTCTGTGGGTTCCCTCATTATTCTCCATATCCCTGCTGCTTTTTCAGACAGAGGTCAACAATGTGCATGCAGTATTAGGTAGAAAATCTCATTGACCTCCACTCAGCCCCACGCTCATCTCTAGGGGTAGTATTTTATGGAGCAGCAAAGGAACTGCCAGGATACAACCACCCATGGATGCAACCTGGTATTGTCACCATGTCCCTTTCTAGGCAGCAAGGACCATGTACTTTCCCTAGAGCATCTGGTCCCCAAGTACATGGAGCCTGTTTCAGCATTATGAAGGTAAAATGATGGTAAGGACTTACTGAGTCTTCACTGGCACTATGGCAGAGTGTGTGATCTATGCATACAATATGTGACTATTAGGAACCAACTCCTATTTTTAAAAGCCTTTGTTGCCTACAAAAGGCAGAGCAATGAATGTTTCCTGAAAACATTGGTTCCTTAGGATCCTGGTCAGACTTGAGTCACCATGTTCACTGTCCACGTGCTGCACAGTACCCCTGGATTTTCCTGTGTCAGGAAAATCTTTTTTCCCCATTCTTTCCATATCAGCATGGAGACAGAGATGAACTTTACATTTGTGAGAGAGATATTGAATAATACAGCTTAAATAATCTCTCAGTGTTGAGTTTAGCCATTCACGGGGTTTGGTTAGTGATGATGGCTGTAGCTCTCTGGGAATCCCAGACCATGCCATCATGTTTCCCCTCTTTTAGTGGCTCGGGTGCAATCTGTCCAAGAGTGTCCAAGCAAGTAGGGAAATGAGACATTTTTATCTTCAGCATTATATCAAGAAAAATGGTGCCCACAGCCCATGTTGTTACTAGAAAATAAGGACTGAAAAAGAAATAAATGCTTCAAATAGACACAAAGAACTTCAGAAAGCTGCTTGGTTCCAAAAATTGACCAAAATTAGTGCATTGAGATACCATGGATAACACCAGAGAATTGAGTTCTAAAAGTGAAGAATTTACAAAACAAGAATTTACAAAAATAGTGAATTTCAACTAATTTTGCTAAGAGTTAGTCTACATTCAAGAGAACTTGTCATCTATGAGTGACAGGGTCAATAATTTTTTTAGTGTCTTTTCTTGGATTGCTTGTGTATGTTTTATAAACACTTAATTTCATGGACTTTATTCTAGGCTTTGTACAGTTCCATGGAAATTATTGACTCATAAATCAAGCTTGGCTCAGAAACAGCTATGCTAAAATAACTCATCATTTGAATCTCCAGCACAGTTATATATTTAAGCTCATGCTTTACTTGAAGTGAGGCAGCCCACTATTTAGGTGCTATAATGTTGTAAGGGAGCTTGCTGTTCACAGTGCTGACGGGAAGGAAAAGGTCATTGGTCTCTCACTGTACTCCAGCAGGCAAACTAAAATATGAATTTTAAAAAGCCCTTGCAGAATGAAATGCTCCTGTCATTTCACCATGTATAAGTTGAGTTTGGGGAAAATAAAGTAAAAGAAAATGCAACTAAATCTTTGGACATACATTTATTTTCAGAAAGAATATGGGTGTGTGGCAGACATTGAATTTTACTGATTTGAATCTGCACATGGCTTATAGTATTGGATTATGAGAGCTGCTTGTCATGGCATATCATAGCAGGACAAGTAGAAAGTACACTCCAAAATAAAACCATGAACAAACAATGGACAACAGACTAGGTTTAGATTCCTAAGGTATTTCAGTGGCAAGATTTTCAGAGCATCCATTCATCAGGAGCTGAACTCTGGAAAATCCCAGAATCTGCTTTAGCATCTCAGCCTTGTCTTAGCATCTAAGTTCTCCTGCTTTGCACAGAAGGAGTTAGATAAAGCTCAGTGCCTAAACCTCTGTTGATGTGACAGATATGAGGAGACAAGCTACCTCACTCATGTACCTCTTGCTTGCACCCTTGAATCCTATTTATCAGGTCAAGTCTTGCATGAAGCTGGACTATGAAAAACTAGAAAAATTTCTTGGGCTATCAGCCTACTGCTTTTCAAGACCCCTAAACCACATGGGTGCTCATAGCTTGTTTCAAAGGTACACCAGTAGTCTCCAGACATAATGTAACTCATCTCTTTAGTTTCTCATGGCAGCCACCACAACCAGAGAATATACTCATAATCATGGAGTTCTATTTATTCATTACACTAAAAACATCATTTTTCCAGTAAGAAAAATTATCCAAATATAATTTGATTTAATGAAACTTACCCTCAGATCATCCTCAGCCAATATTTTCTCTTGGATTTCTTCTATTAGCCCAAAGCTTGCTGAAAAGAGCCAAGAGATATTTTAGATGGAGTGAAAATACAGTAAGTATAAATTTATATGTAAATCAGTTATTGATGTTTACTTGATACAGTGAAACAAGTATGCTTGTTGAAAGTGTAAGGAAAGAAAATGAAAATCACCAGACATCAAACCCTCAATGTTCTCTCATTGCTGAGGAAGTTAAAATACAACTATCATTTCTAACTGAGAGATGGGAAGGAAAAATATGAGCAAGCATTGCCAAGTACTTTGATTTACTTTCTATTTTCAAGACCAGCTAGTTTGTTTTTTTTTTCTTGAAATTTCAAAGGTAAATTTCTCATTACACTCCAGATGGCAGATTTTTAGTCCAATATTATTTCTTCTTCACCCACACAGAAGTCTTCACAGCTTTTCTTGTTTCCAAAGTTAGCATACTGAGATCAAAATTTATCAAGTATTTGTAAAAGGTGACACCCCCCAAAGCTGAAAACATGGTATCTGTCCTTTTTCAGTGGTGTCAGTTCAATGGTAACAAACTTCACATGAGTCAGAAAAAAGAAGAATAAAATGCAGACCATTTTACGTACCAAGGTATAAGCACAATTAACAAGGACAATTTGAGATTTGTCCAGTTGTTGGTCTATGCTTTACCTGCATGACTGAATTTTCAGAGGCTGAACTTTGAAGGCCAGTCTTTTATTTTTCCTTGGTACCTCTTCCTCTCCCATTTCAATTTCAGCTAGAAAATTTTCTTCATGAAAAAATTGCTTTTTTTTTTTTGCTTGTTCTATGGCAGCTCTAAAATATGAATTCTGAATTGTCAGTTGCAACACTGATGTTATATCATGGCATCTGAGTAATATGAACATAGGTATATGCAGATTTCATTAAATTTTTGGAGGATTTCTATAAGCACATAGAAATCTGCACGCAAAAGATAGATATATTTTCTCTTTTATCAAAACTCATCCACCTACTTAGCAGTTCTCTACTAACCAGGAACACAGGCATTTCAATGTTATGAATATTTACAATATCCCTGTAAATGACTAATTGCTCATTGGACATTGAAAAACCACAATCCCCAAAGGCCTAGAATCAGGAAGAATTTATTGTTTGTTCATTTCCACAGTTCCCAATTCTTTTTTCAATAAGCCATAATAAGGAAGAGAGCAGCTGAAAAGCTTAGGCAGTTTAGTCTTGTCACCCACAAATAAAGCCCAAGCTCCTTTCGAAGTACTTCACATGGATATACAGTGGTTTTTCCTGCCATAATCTCACTAGTCCCCAGCTAACCTGTATAAGTAACAACAGTGTGAGGAAATTGTAGCTGAGTACTGATGGGTAACACTATCTTCTAAAAATTTCCTGTTCCATGGGGGAGATTATGCCACATAAGGTTTTTGCACCTGGTTATTTTGCACCTAAAAGTTAGGAAAAAAAAAAAAGAAAGAAAAAAACACCATTGCACCATTGGGTTTGACAGTAGTTATCAACTTTCGAACAAATATTGTAGTAATTTTCCAAGAGAACAATTTCCTCTTGGTAGTGTCGGTTGTACATTATCGATTGGAGCCTACATACTTTCTTTCTTTTTCCTTGTTCTTTCTATCTGCTCTGTGGATGTTCAGTCTCTTAGGAGGATAAGATTTCATAATGCATTAGCTGACATTTGAAACAAGCTGAATAACACAGAAGCAGCCAAGAATTGTAGTGAACCAGAAAGACAACAGCAGGTGAAATGATTTATATATTGCCTCTATTTATGATTAATATTTTTCTTTCTTACATAAGTCTGATCAGATAGTTATTTTCTGTAGTAACAGAAAACTAGGAACAAATGTGGGGTTTATTTATTTACTAATAGTTCAAGAAATCGTGTATTTGCTGTTCAGTTTTTTTTCCTATGATCTAATAAAAAGAACTTTAGAATTAACAATAACTGCAATTACTGACTGTTTATGTAAAATCAGAATTAATTTCACACAGATGTCTGAAAATATGCATATATTTCAAGCATCTATTTGTTTTGGTTTACATATTGGCCTGTTTCACCATGACCTGCTAAGATGATCCTTGTGAGAAACAAATTATTATCTTCAAGAATTTTCCATACTTTTAGAACAGATTTTACCACTTAAGATTTTCAAGAAGGCTCTGTATGAAACCATGTGCTGTGCAGTGCACACATATATACACATGCACACAGAGCTTTGGCAAGACCTAAGCTATGTATTTATCCCAGCAGAGAGATCAGACCTCTTTTGAGGGCCTGAGTTTCACAGACTTTTACTGAGGAGAGTTAAAAGAGTGTGAAGCTGGTCCAGAAGCATGAGCTCTTTCCCTTCCCTGGGGTATGAGATCCTTCCACAAACTAAAAATTAAACCTGCCCATCCATTTGGGCTCCAGAAGATTTAGCTGATTTCTGAGGACTCATGCCTAAGGAAACATCTTTGTCAAATAACTGACTACTTGGATGCTCACTAGGCAGGATCCTTGACTATGTGCAGCTTCAGATGTTCTACTGCTGCAGACACCAGGATGATGTGGTGGGGCAGTCTCCGTGACTCTCTGGCTCCTTCATCCTGAACAGCAATGGTGTTGCAAGGGATACTTGAATCCTGGTGCTAAGAGGGTCGTCAATCCTATCCTCATGGTTTGGGCATGAAGGTGGGAGAATTTATGCTTGAAAATTTTATGGTGTTTTAAATTAAGCATAAGGAACAGACTCCCAATCACTTTGAGGCAAGTACTCTCTTTTGTTTATATTTTTTTTACTTCTGCCCCTTCTAGCCCAGTTATTTAGACAATCATGATAAAACAAAGGCCTTGCTTCAACAGAAAGTGGGAGAATGTGCCCATCCAGAATATCTGACTGTGTAACATTTGAAGGTTCTCCACTGCTGGGATGGACAGAGCATTGGGAACCCAGGGTTACAATGTCCTGGTGGGGACCTCTGACAAAAGGTGCTTGTTTCCTGCCATCTGGGGGTTTGTAATTAACATCACTGTCACCGACTGCAAATGAACTCAGCCCTCATCCTGGAATATGGGGGTAATCATCTTCCTATATTGGGGGCTTTTAAACTGTTTCATACTGAAGTTTAAACATTCACAGCAATTTTAACAGCAACCTGAAAAAAAAATTTAAATTATCAAATATTTGGCCTGTGTTAAAGAGTTAACAGGCTGGATGATAGGAGAGGACTTTGGCATCAAAGGAGTGGCTGAACATCAGATAATATGGTTATTTTCCCTAATTAGTGCAGGATTGTGATTTAATTTGTTTCATCATTTTCATCACAACATTGTCTCTGCATGCTTTTGTAATTGCCATAGGTTTGAGGCAGTGTTGTTTCATGTTTATCAAAGGCCAGAGTAATATGTCTTCTAAAGACCTCTACAGATATTTTTCTTCTGTTAAGTTGTAGTTTTAATTCAGTGCAGCATCCACAATCTCCTACTGACATTTTTGCCAGCATCTTGAAAGTGTAAAAAGATCTCTTGTGGCATTCACAGATACTGTTTTGTCAGCGCTGACTGATTCTTGGAGCAGTGTTTTGCTGATATTATCAACTGTTAAAGAAATGTAAGCCCAGAGGATGCTTCAGAAGTTTGTTCATAGTAGTCATAGAAGGTGATTTGAACTGATTTTTAAAGCAGCACAAAAAACAGAGGATACATCACTGACAACAAGCTGGCCACTTCAGCGTCTTCTTAGGTGTCAAGATAAGGTAGTAGTAAAATACTTATTGTAGTAGATTTTTAAATGTATATTTTAGCTCCTGAGTAGAATCTGTAAAAGAAAGGCTGGTGGGAGGATGCTAGGTGACATTCAAACATGATTTTGTAAAGTATCCTCTATGGCTGGTACCTTATTTAGGAACTAAAATAAAAATCAGATTCCTATCCAGATCATATCACACAGACTTTCTTAGTCACTAGGAACTTGCATTTCTTTCCCACAGGTTGTTGGAGCCACCTATGTCCACAGCAAGAGGTTGATCTCTAAACTTGCCTACAGTCCTCAGATTTACAAGTCTGAATTTCGTGGTTCATATGGGTTTAGTGAAGTGGAATGAGCCCTCACAGTGCTTGAACTCCATCCTACATGCTTCTTTTCAGCACCTTGAAGGTCCCTGCTTCTCAGAGAAGAAAAAGAAAAGTCTGGCAAGGTAATCTTTGACAGGTGAATAAAAAGAACTCACTGAGGGACTTGATTAGTTTCCCAGTAATTATCAGACTAAAATTATAGTTAAAATTTATCCTCCTGTCATTAGTCAGCTGCTGAAAGTTTGGCTCAGGTTTGGCTGTTCTGCCTGAAGATAAAAACATCAGGTAATAAGTGATTGTGATAAGTGATGATGCAGTCCAAAGTACTTTCTGAGGAGTGATGTTAGGAAAGAAATGTGATTACCAAACCACAGGAAATCAGTACCAATGGTGAGCTATTGCCTAAGTGTTATACAAATCTGTAAAATCTGACTGATAGGGAACTGATGGAAATGCTACCAAAATGCAAGAGTGGAAAAGGAAGAAGATTACATTGTTACTGCATTATATTCCTATATAAAAAATTATAAGGAATAAATCATACAAAATACAGTTTTATTAAAAGGAGATAAGGTGTTTTCTTAGTCCCTTATCATTCAACCATTCCCATCAAATGATTCTTTTAGTTGTTCAAAAATCAGTGCAGCTGCAGCTCATTTTCCCTATACCAACAAGTGTGCAAACAGCTTCCTGCACCACAATCTGACAGATTCAATCAGGTTTTAATATATATCTAAAGCATACATGAAAATAAATGGAAACAATTAAAATTTAATTGTTGAAAAAATTAAAATAAATCAAAATTTGTTTCAGAATTCCCTATTATTTCCAGTGGTGCTAACTTGGATTCTATTTATTCCCAGATCCTTGGAAGGCTTTTATATTACTCTGTTTTGCAACTCTTCATCCTCAGTGGCCCAGTGCCCAGTAGAGTTTTTAACCCTGAATCAAATGTTTTGCTTTTCATTAGTGGGGAGAACAATTTAGCAATGGACCACCTGGGCAGGAATCACCTAAATCATCTTGCAATAAAATCACTAGGGCAGACATGAAAGCTTAGTGCAGCTTAGACAGCTGTGCTAGAGCCCTGGTGCCTGTGGAGCGTGCAGAACCTTTCCTCCTTGCTTCCAGATGATCCTGTTTGCTCGTTAACTGCAGATCAGAAGGGAGGGATAGACACCACTCTTACCATGTCATTAATTCAGACAAACTAAAAGTGGATCTGAACTTTTTTTCCTTTTTCATCTGCAAGAGGGATTGTGGTTGAAGGTGAGTCATCTCATGCTTAACAATCAAAGAAAAACATAAATTTATTTCTATGACAACTTTCAATGCAATAACAGGGTGATTCCTTTGCAGTGTCTAGTTGCCGAGTCCTTGGAGGATTAACACCCTGTATCTGAAGAATACATTTTATTAGAGTATGATAAGCAGCTCATGTGCTAAACTTGCAGACTGACAGTTTTTTCTTCCCCTTTTTCACCTCTGCTGAGACATCCATACTGAGAAATGTTTCTTTTGCCATTGATGTGCTAATGCAACTCTAGATATAAATTTTAAGTAGCACTGTATCAGACCAGAACAATTATAACTGAGAAACCAGAGGAATTCCTTTTTATTGCTTTGGTCTTGTCTGCTCTCCTGGTTAATGTTTTTGCAGAAGCAGTGAGGGGGCAGGGCCAAGACCCAAATGATATTGATACAATCTTGTGTCAGTTTGAGGACTGGGGAAAAAGGGACTTTTCTCCCTTCTGGGAAGGAACAATGTTCCTTTCTGGTCCTGGGAAATCGTGGTGGGCAGAGGGTAGATTCATAACTGTTTTCATTGTCCCAGGCATGGTAGCATTTTGCATGTAAACCACCCTCTCTGGGTGACACTTCTGTCACTGGTATTTTTGATGTTTGTTTTCTTATCTCATTGCTGTTTCCAGTAAATTGTTCTTATCTCAACCCATGATCTCTGCCTTTCATCTCCCTCAGGTTTTTTTTTTAGTGGGAGTACTAAACTGAGGAATACCCATGACAGTACCACACCCATCAAGAGATCATCTGTGCCAAATTTTCCACCTGAATTTTGAATATAGGTGACCTAAAAGTCAGTACTTTGCTTTTATTGGGTATCTGTCACTGATTCCTAGGAAGAAATGAGATTTCAATAAACCATATTGTGCAAACACTTTGATTATCCCTGAAAAATCTAGAGGCTGTCCCATCTGGCTTCTTCCAGCCTAGTGAAGAAATAATATTTATTGAGAAATGAAAAAGAATGCACAGACCCAAATTTCTGGACTTTTAAAACAGATTATAAATTCTCCCTAAGTTTATTACATTAAAACATGAAACTTCTTTTCAAATAGCTGGTTCCTGCAAAATAGGCAAAAGTGGTTCACTGAAGAGTATAAATAATCTAAATTTCAGCATATTAAACAATCGCAAGGGTTTTGAATCTGTCTCTTAAAGAGGAGCAATCTTCAACAACTGATCATGTCTATGTGTCTAGTATTTTCATTGTGCCTGTGTGGTAGAGTATTTTTTTGAGCTTCCTGTTTCAATGAACTTTCCCACCTGCAAAATTATTTGCTGTAGTATTTACAGGACTTCAAAAGAGGTTTTCCAGAAAAAGTTCTATTTCTCTTAGTAAAAGAAATTTCTATTTCTCTTAGTAAAAAAGCGGGACAAAGGCTTTCCTCTGGCATATGTTCACTCAGGTGAGATGTCTTAGCTCCCAACACTGCATGTTGAATCTGAGCTAGTTATTTATTAACAGTCTTTAACACATGTTCCTAACCAAGCACTCTCTCTGGTCCTGCTAAATCTCTTGGGCCAAAACCATGCTGGGCATTTTGGGAACAGTTAAACAAGGTACAGGTGCCAGACCTCAGCCTGGCTCCTTCCTCTGCTTAGTTTGCTAGCATAGGCACAGTCTATACCTTTATTTGACTTGTTTTATTGCAAATTTTACCAAATAACAACAGGAAATGTTGTTCTTTTTTCTCTTAAATCTAATTTGCATTATATTTTAATATTAGGTTTCCTCAGAAGCCTTGCATTTTTTATGTAAAGAAAAGTTTTTCTAATAATATTAAAACACATTTATTTTTCTGCGTTCCTCAGCTATACTGAGGTTAGTAATGATAGTGTCAGGAACAGTAGTAATAAAGCAACGACTGTGGTGCTTAAAAAAGAATTTGCTTTTAATAAAATGGATTCGTTTTCACATAAATGTTAGAAGTGGAATTAATTCAGATAAATCCAACCTATCATTGATGGTTTAACTGTGACAGAGATTTATATAAAATTTAAGTATAGTTCACATATAAGTGGATTTGGCAATAATGGGAAAACAGGAGTTGTGCAGCAGAGAATTAAAGAATAAAAGGTGTTCAAGGTGTTCACATGGTGAATTGAAAAGAGAAGGTCAATTCTAATGCTAAAAGAATTGAATTTCAAATGGCTTTGCTGAAGTTTGGATCAGGTAGAGGACAATAAAGGAATCATGGCTGCATTTGCCTTTTTTAGAAAAAAGTTAAAGGAACATTTAATTTAGTTTTCCCAGTACATTTGAAGGGGTAGAGTCTATGATATTCTGACGCTCTAAAAAGAGAAATTTCTAAAGGCTTTTCAATTTTTTCCCTGCTTTTTTTCCTTTTTTTCCTTTTTTTTCCTTTGGACAATGAAAATTGTGAAAAGCTACTTTATATGTTAGAGTCTCCAGTCACCATGACAACATCTATACTGTGGGACTCAGGAATTCTCCCAGTTTTGGTGCCATGTGTCTCACCTATATTTTATTCCTTTGTCAAGGTGAAAAATGGGCATACGTATCTGCCCAAGGCCAGAGATTACTTGGCTTAAGAACAGAGAAAACCCAAACACATGGGCCAAAAAGCAGACAAGTCTGAAAGGCACATCACTGCAGGCTGAAGGAGAGAAAGATTCCAAAGAAAGATAATTATGTTAGGATCAGTCTGGTAAAAATAAAGTCAATGGTATTATTCACAATTTATTTTATTGCAAACAAAAATGTGGGTAGGATCCCCAGTATTTCATAGTTCACAAGGGTCTTTTGTCCATTAAATATTGCAATTTATACATATACAATAAATAATCTAATTTTCATCTCATGCTTTATGTCCTTTTAGACACAAACAGAAAATTTAAATATTTTTATTTACAGAAGAGAAAAGAACACCCACATTCTTACCATGTTTACAGGAAGGTTTTGTTTTTTAAAAAAGAAATTGAGCAGGTGTTACATATTACAATCAGCTTTACCTTTTATTCTGCCACTCTCACAATACAATTTCCAAGTGGGTATTTCAGAATATGTTAGAGTGGCATTTGTGTAGCACTTTAGTATTCTTGTTAGGAGAGGAAAAGGAAAAATGTGAAAGAATCAAGTTTTCAACTAATTCAAAACTCCTATTTCTCACAGCTGACTTTGCTCACTTCATTTTTCCTGCACAAGGACGAGACCTAGATGCCCACCAAAACTGTACCTAGATGCCAGTGGAGCACCAAGAAACATTGACTGAACAAAACAATGAAGGTGCAAGGTCAGAGGCCCTGTGTATAATTTTCAGAAAGTTTCTGTCTTGGAATTTGTATGTCACCTGTTCACACAACACTACTTCTCATTAAAAGTTAATCCTTTCATAAATGTCTCTGAGTATTTTTTAAGTTAATTCACTTGGTTTTTACTTTTTCTGTTGCATCTTCACAGGTAACAGCTTTTTTTTTCCAGCTGTTTCTATTCTAAGATATTTTAATTTTGATTTCTGGTTTTATCTTTCTTGGTCATTTGGGCTTTTAGATGGTTATTTCAATAATTCTAGAACAATTGGAAAGCATTTGCAATTCATGAAATGGTAAAACAACACATCATGGATTGCAAATTTTATCCAAAATCAAAAAATGCTTTTCTAATGTCTGAACTGTCCTCAGCTGAGAAGAAGTGAAACTTTTCCTCTAAATCCTGGACATCTTTTCAAGCTAGTACTTATACTGATCCCTGATGCATTCTAAGTGGTTAGACAGACAGACAGATACACATTGCAGTGTTTCCTATTCTACCTTCTCTTGTGAATCTATTGATGTCATATAAGAAGATCATAAATTTGAGGGGAAAATTGGGTTGGTTACTTAAAGTGAGTGACTGAAGTAACAATGTTGACATCATCAGATGCACTCACTCACAAGTAATTCTGATTGTCTGTCCTCTGTGTACAGCTCTGGCTGCAGGTGGGTTCTGCTGGCACTACGAAACATTTTGGTTTAAGAAGCTAGATCTGCAATCAGAGAGGGATTAACCCAGACATACAGGCAGGTGTTCTGGAGAGCTTGAGTCATGATTTATGACTGTCATTGAAAGGCTTATGGGTACAGACATTTTCCATTACCTCAATGAAAAATCTGATCGTGGAATTAAGAGAACTTGAGACATGTGCCAGTCCATAGACTTGTGGAGCCACCAGCAACAGATGCAGGGAACATGGCTGAAATAAATGAAACAAGTAATTGTGGGGCAGAAAGCAGTGTAGCTCTTGGGTAAGATAGGGAGGACAATATGGGTACAAGGAGAGGTGCATGAAGCAGAGTAAAAAGCAACTAGAACAGTTAGTTTCATAAGTATCTACTGTCCATCTTATCAAAAGGATATATTTCCAGAGCTTATGAAAGATTTAAATGCCACTTCTTCTTACAAGGGTTGGACCCCTTAGGACACACACACACACACACATTTATGTGTGCCTAGTACTAGGGGCTGTATGAAAATCACAAAGGTCTTTTCAGTGCTTTAATGAAACCCTCCACCAAGTAATGGTTTTGCAGAGGCTTCAAGGCCAGATTAATCATGAAAATTGCAAATATTATGTAAAGTGGAATTTTTTTTCTATAAGCTTATAACTTGTGGAATGTTTTCTCTTTTCTCTAATTCATACAGGCCTGAAAGTTGCAGTTCTTAGGCAAGGGAGTTTTTCAAATGGGAAGTTTAAAGGAATTTTGTCTGTCTAGCTTCTGTCTTTCTATAAAAAAATATTGGCTGGGACATCAAATTTGCTTGTCTTGGAGTTAACATACCTCCCTCATCAAGTCTTCAACTCAGATGGTCAGAGAGCATGACTGGAATGTCCACTCTGGCTTTTATTGTAACCAGCACTTAAGGACTTAGCTTTTTTGTCCTGGATATCTTTTATCACTAGCATTAATTTATTGAAATTTAAATGTCTTACCATTTTTGTGTATGCCTGAACAGCATCCTAAGCATGCACTTTTCCACATATTTTTTTTTTGTTGCTATTTAAGACATAGCTGTGCTGAAATTTCTTCTTTTGGACATTAAATATACTTATGTCTTTGACAGTCCACCATTACTGCCTAGAGGCAACTATCCTTCCTATTTCTATTCCTAAATGCTGTCCTACTTGTGAATTATGACAACATTTAGTTAAATCCTTTATATATCTATAATGGAAGCATGATCCTTTATGTAGCTTACACTGTATATACAGAACATAAAATAACAAGGGAAGGTGAATTTATATTTGAAAGGTGTGTTCTTCATCCAATAACTAGGAAAGTTTGGGCTGTGACTTTGTGCACTTTCTGGTCAGCAAAGAAGGCAGGGTTGGCCCCACCTGGGTTTTTTCCAGGTATGGTGGCTGAGAGAAATCACAAGGCAAATCCAGGATGCATATAATATTTTACTATTTTTTGGTTGCCATATGACTTGGGCTGGAAAAGCAGTGCACCAGCTACTTTTTTTCTAATCTATTTGCCTTACACTTAAGCAGCAGTGAGCTAGCTGGGAGCACAGTTGAGAAAGACAGTGACAAGGGTGACAGGCACAGAAGCAGGAGAAGGTGAGAAGGGCAAAAGCACGGGGGTTGCTATGAAGTGTCTGTGAAGGAAGGAGCAGTAGGAGAAAGGAAGGGCTTGCTAGCATGAGGGAGCTTAGACTGCAGCCAGCAATATAATGACACATCAGTATTTTTTTGTCCTTGCAGCTGAACCTGCTGATATCACTTTCAGCTCCTGCTGTTTGAAAATGTATCATCAAAACCCAGGGAAAAAATCCCCGAGGATTTTGACCAAAATTGTTATTTTTTCCAGATACCTTTTTTGTTTTTTTGAAGAAAACATTGGAGAGTCACTGAGAGTCTCCCTGCTGTTAGCTTCCATTTCTTTGGGCCACCCTCACAGCTTCCTACGCTCTTGCTCTTCCATGGACCACACAGTTAGTTAATGAGAGAGAGAGGCTAAACCACTCTGCCTGAGGAGGCTGGTCCCTCCACAGGGCACAGTAAAAGCAACAACTCTGAGGGTTCTTCATATCTGGTGATTGAGAAAAATTAAAAAAAAAAGACCCAACTGTCCAGATTTTTAACATGAATTGTGATAAGAGTATGGATGTTAAAAATATTGTCCACAGGGCACAACATCATCCTGTCTTTTGGTCAGAAACAGGAACGTTAAAAGCTCCTTCAAATTGGGAGATTGGTATTAGGGCTGCTAGGCTACTGTCCACAAATTTCTCTGCTTTAATTCATGATCAAAGGTGATCAAAAGCCAAAAGCAAACAGCAACAAATCTTTTCAGCATATATTGAGGATAGGTTTTTTTAACCTTTAGTTGCATATATGTATAATGAATAGTAAAGCTGAGCTGTGTTTTGACTGCTCTGTTTCAAACAGAGGGCATTTGTGTGCAGAGGACATTTTTCTGCCTGTAAATAGTTAATTCTCCATAGGAACTATGGATTAATGTGTCAAAACTGTAACCTAAGGGTTTGCTCTTTTTGCATGGAGAGTCTCTGACAATCCAGAAGTGACACATGATAACTAGATAATGCTGAAGATGCACTGATTCTTTGGCACAGCACTGTACACAGGAATATCCTCAGGTTCTTTACTAAGTTGCAGTAGCTGAGTTTAATTTGATTGATGCAACTCTGTGGCAGAAGAAAATGTCCAAACCTGGGGTCAAGGATGTGACCCTGCACCTTTTGAGAGAGTTTGCACAGCACCACTGGCAAATGTAGCTTTTGGTCCAGGCAGGGCAGGTAGAGCACCCATTCTTTAGCACATTTCAATACAAAAGTACAGAGCCATATCATGCAATTTGTCAGAACACAAACATCCAGCATCCACCTTGCCCATGGTAAATCATGTCCCAAGGTTCTAAACACTTCAAAGACTGAACAGGACCAATTCTCTTGTCTGGGTGTATATCCAATTTTTTTTACTATCTAACTGTTTTAAGTAAGACTTTAAAACATGTCTTTCAGCTCATTTACTTTAGTGGAATTACTCTAAGCTTATAGTTGTGTGATAAGTCAAAATCAGGTCCTACATAAGCAGCTATTCAGACCATAAGACTTGGAAAGATACTGTCAGAAGAAGAACTTGCCAGAATGCTGCATTGCACCTCCTTCATAGATATGACAGTTGCAGCCAATGGGCCTGCTGTCATGATTGAAACCCTATAGATATTTCCAGAAGACTGAAAAGCAAAAAAAGAAAAAAAAAAGATTGAATATAAAAATAAAGATCATGTAAATTTTAATTCACAGAAACAGATGAGCTAATGTAAAGTTCAAATTGTATCTTGGGTTTGCATTGTCAGGTTTTGATAGCAGGGGGGATACAGGGGTGGCTTCTATGAGAAGCTGCCAAAATATTTCCCCATGTCCAACAGAGCCAATGCCCCATGCTCCAGAATGGACCCAGAGCTGGCCAAGGCTGAGCCCATCAGGAACAATGGTAGCACCTCTGGGATAACAGATCTGGGAAGGAAGAGAAAAACTCTGCACAAGTTCAGTCAAAGAGAGGAGTGAGAATATGTGACGAACATCCCTGAGGACACCTAAATCAGTGGAGAAGGAGGGGATGAGGTGTTCCAGGCACTAGAGCAGAGATTCCCTGCAGCCCATGGAGGGCCATACTGGGGCAGAGATCCACCTGCAGCCCCCAGAGGAACCCACACCAGAGCAGGTGGATGCAGCTGGAGGAGGCTGCGGTCCCAGAGGGAAGACCATGCTGGAGGAGACACCTTGTGGACATGTGGCACTGTGGAGAGAAATCCCACCCTGAAGCTGGTTTGCTGGCAGGACTTGTGACCCTGTGGGGGCCTGTGGGGAGGACCCCAGTTTGGAAGTTCAGAAGGACTGTCTCCCAAGGAAATGACCCCGCTCTGGAGCAGGTGAAGAGTGGGAGCAGCACTCCTTGTTAGGAGTCAGTTAAGAGGGAGGGAAATTGGGAGTACTGTTGAGCCTAGGAAGAAGGAATGGGTGAGACAGAAGGTGATTTAAAGGTTTTGTTTTGTTTCTCATACACCCCACTCTGATTAGATTGTTTGTACATTCAAACTAATTTCCCCAAGTTGAGTCTGTTTTGCCCATGACAGAAATTGATGAGTGATGTCTTCCTGCCCTTATCTCATCAACCCATGACCCTTTTGTTATATTTAATCTCCTCTGCCCAGCTGAAGAGGGAGGGATAGAGAAGCTTTGGTGGGAACCTGGCGTTCGGCCAGGATCAACCTGCCACAAATGTGCACAGTTTTCTACCTTAATATTTAACAGGCACACTACACTCAGATTTAGATTTAACCACTATTATAAGATAAATTGTCAACAATCAGGTAAACAGAGTCTACTTGTACTCTGTAGGTGTGCAGCTCAGAGGTCTTGTACATACTTATGTATTTTTCCCTAATCATAGTATGAAAGCAAGCAGAAGAAATATGATCTTTCAGAAGCTGAGACTTGGGTGAAAATTGGCCAGTAATAATAAACAAGCTTTTCAGCTGCAATGATGATACATTTCCTCAGGACTGAAACACAGTGACATTATGGTATTAGGGAAAATTGTTCTAGCAAATCATGCTTCAAACTATATATGGATTAACTGCAGGTTTAAGTTATTGTTGCTGACATTGGAGAATTTAGGATGAAAACATTGCTGTTTTAAAACCTGAAAGAAACAAAGGATATGTTATAACTAAACGGACTAATTTTCACCTAATAAAAAGATGTGTAACTACTCTCTTCACTGAATTTACATTTTATTTGCACTTCAGAGGCTTTGAACTCCCTGTGGAGCAGCACATCTGGGAAGTGTCTTGCATAGAAGTTTAGATAAATGAAGAGGCTTTAATGTTTTATGGCAGTCATGCTAAGGAAAATACTGTCATTAGCTCTGCAGACAGATTATACATTTTAGGGCTGTTTTGTTTTATATTTTGAAGTATCATAGTTCATTACTTCCTCGAGAAAAGTTCTAAAAATGCAGATTAAATGCCTCAGATGAAACAGTACAAATGAGAACAATTTGTATCAGTGGAGAAGATTACGAGTATGTCCTCAGGTAAAATGCCTTGTGAATTTATATTTCCCATGGAATTCCTTTCACTGTTCCAGGATAATATTGCTCTATTTGCATTACAGTCTGTGCTGTATGTGGAAAGTATGAAATAGGAGTTCTTTCCACCTGCACCACAGACTAGACATTTTGCTGCTTCTGTTCCTTACAGAATGAGCCCCCCCCCCCTTTCTTTTCAAAATTCAATTAGTTGTGACACAAAAATCTATTAAGTACATTAGCCTTTAACAAAGTTGATCTCTTAAGTAATCCTTCTTGCAAAAGTGTATTTTCAACCATTTTAATCTTCTGTTTATTTAGAAAATCAGACATTTTGAACAGCCACTGCACATTCTTGAGTCTTGCTGTGCTAAATATGTGGATAAGAGAATTAACATGCACGGCTGTTAAGAAAACTAAAACTGTTAGGAATTTCTTCAAAAGATGGCAGTATGTAATTTCAAGCACAGAAGTTTGGAGGTTTGGACTCCTCTCAGCATTTACAGCAACAGACAGCACTTAAGGCAAAGGTTAACAAAGGTCAGAGGAAAATGACCATGAGGATGTCATCAGGTTGTAGAAGACAGGACAGGTTTCAGATCCTGATCATGATATTGAACTGTAGGTGTCTGTATGAAGATCTTTATGTTCTCATTAGTCAGTGAAGCTCTGCTCAGTACAGGCAGGTGTTAGCCAGGCAGGCAGTCACCAGATGCCAGCTTCAGAGTGAGTTGAATCATTTTCAGGCACTTAAGAAAAAAAAATTACCTGATTCCTCCATGATTTTCTTTATTTTGTAAGGCTTTAAGAGTCTGTTATGTACAGGTCACAAGCTGACATGGGAAAGCTCCATCTGTACAGAAAACTGCATTTATCTTTGATTTTTCTCTGATACTGAGGTATGAAATGACCTTGTTTGTCTTGTATTGAACATTCCTACCCTGCCAGATGCAATGGATACATCTAGACTGATATTGTGAGTGGTTTCTGGTGTCTGCTAGCTGACAAACTATGCCCAGGAATTACTTATGAATCTGCTAATTAGATTAGGCCAAAACTGTACGAGGACAACTAAGTACAGACTTGGGATCCAGTGATGGGGAACACTCCCTGATGCTTTTAATTTCCTAGCATGAGCAGGACTGCTAAGGGTGAGCATTCAGAAAAGCACTAATTTCCAATCTGTACCATCTTCCTGTCTGTTTTAGGAGCCAATTGACACTCTGCAATACTGTTATCACAGCTTTTATCCTTTCTCTACATTTGGTGGTCTCTGGTCCATGATTCCTAGTGAGCAGAAAATGAGTCAGCCTTTGAATGTCATCAAATATGTAGTGCAAACAAAGTTTTTGGTTGCATCTCCAGCTGACTGGGAACAGTTGAACCCATTGAGGCTGAAGGTTAATGCCTGTATGGCTGTTCATTAGTCATGGTCTGCAAATGGTCTGGCCATGAATCTGTTACTGGACTCTGACCAAAGGCCTCCTAGGGTAACACAGATGTTTTTTGTCCTCTGTGATCAAACCAGGCTATAGAAAAGACTTGCCACATCATGTCCTTTTTGTCAGTGACAGAAGGAAAGATTGTGGTAGCCAAATTTGAGACCTTTGGTTTCCCTTCCCCATTGTCCACCCCCCAAAAGATTTAAAACTATAAAGGTGGAAAGCCAACAAGGCATTGTGAATCAATTTGGCAATAAACATATTCCAAAATCTAAAATAATTTTAGAAAGTGGGAATTCTTGTTTAAATAAAAATCATATAAGACAAAATTTAAAATAATGCTTTCTTAGCTTGAAATAATACTCGTAATACCAAAGCTGCAGTAACTGTTGAGCTATGTACTGAGCTTATTTGTCAAGCTGATTTTTCTCAATCTCATCACAATCCCACAAGAAGAGAAGTTCAGGCACCTTGTTCACATTGCAAGAACATAACCTTTATAGTACTAATGCAAGTTGCATTTGATTTACCTGCATTCAGTTGTTCCCAAGCTTTGTTGCACCTGAAGCAACAAACCCATTTAGGCACCTTATAAATGCCTTGAATCTTTGGAACATGCATACTAAGAGAATGAAATGTTTTTTGAACTGTGGAGCTTGTTTCCAAAAGTTCTTTGACTGTCAAAATGGTCAATGTATTCAAAAAAGATAAAATATAATCTTGATAGATAGCCATTGATGGATAGCAAACATGATGCTCCAGATGAAGTTTTGGCTCATAAGGTTCTGAACCAGATTTAGTGTCTGGATTTCAGTACACGTGGCAGTGAAATGGTCAAAAGGTGTTTTGGTGTTCCCAGAAAAACTACTGGCCTCTGTTGAAGTCAGCCTTCAGACTGTTGATATATGATCATGCTTACCTTATTCCCTAAGCAAAACAGCATTGCCTTTATCCACAGACCCCTTTTCTTCACATTTTTAACAGTTCAGTAGTCCCACTAGCCTATAACAAAATTCTATTAAATCAGTATGTATTTGTATATTACAATATATCAGAACATATTCATTTATAGTATAGAGATAGGAGGCAAATGTTATTTGGAAGAATTCTGAGTCACATCTGAGTGCTTCAAGTTGCTTTACTTGAGATAGACTAAGTAGCAGTTTTTTAAAAAGAGTTTTGATGATTTGAAGGCTCAGGAAGTTACTGCTGCTCAGCTCACTCCACTTGGGAGCAAAGCTTCCGTGGTGTACCTCGAAGTCTTACACACACCATTTGCTCTTGCTGCCATCATCCCAGTGAATGTTTCTAAAGTACAGCATGTTCTAGGAATAACAGCAGCTGCTTCTGGGGGAGCTCCTCCAAGGTCTCTGTGTGATCTCTCTGCCAGAGCCCTGAGGAAGAGATGGTAATTTCTTTATTTTTGTAGCCTTCTAGCAAAGCTAATGAAATGTCCATTTCTCAAAAACATATCCATACTTCTTGAAAACATCACTCACAATCTTTGTTGTAATTTCATATAATGTGATCAGCAGGAGACTTCAAGAGCTCTTCTGGCTTAACCCCAGGTTATGTTATTCCACTGCTGATTATGAAAAGCCAAAACAAATATGTAAACTGAACAGCTTTTGTCATTGATTTCATTATTGTAATCCCTACTCCAGTTGCTCTGGTAAAATAATGAATCATCAACAACTTACTGTAAAAGAATATGTTCTTTCAGCACCAACATGATTTTCATGGCAAGAGCCCTATTCATTCTGAATTGTGAGTATAATCTGCACATTTTTATGATTACATGCTTTTTTTCAGAAGGTTTTGTGTTGAATCTTAACAGCAGTCAAGAAGTAATGTAATGAAGAAAGGCTGAAGATTTATTGAAGAAAGGCTAGAGATGTTTTCAAACCCCAGATTGTTATGGTATATTTGTGACTGATGCCACTGTTTTTGTGGAGTAAATGTATGGACTTACCCACTGCTGCTTTTTTCATCAATGGGAAGAGAGAGATTGCAATTGCTTGTGAGACATCTCATAGATGGAAGTGTCACATGTAAAAGTCACTCTTGCACGTTTTGTATAGCTTGTATAATTTATGTCAATATAAACCAATGCGTAAGAAAGTCTCACAGGTTTTTGTGTAAAGTCCCAATCTTTTTAGATGACTTCCTCCTTTTCTGCAGTGTGACTAACTTATATTCTAAAATATATTTGAGATATTTAGGCATTTAAGGCATAATGGCAATTAAGGAGCCATAAGAACATAGTAGGCAGATGTCATGCTGAGAGAGACAAACTGGGGTGATAGAGCCCTTAGAATATTTTGAAAATGCAAGTTTTACCTCTGTTGTTTGCTGTTATTCTAATCACTTTTCACTTGTTTTGAAACTTGAGGTGAAATAGATCTGCATGTCACTGCAGCCTAAATGGTCAGAAAAATAGGTGTTATTTATTTATTTTTGATCTCCACTATAAAATTCCATTAATTACATCTTAAAATCATACAAAGCTTTTCTAAATTATAACGGAGAAATAAGAGTGACTAGGTCAAATGTGGTTGACTGAAACTTTCACCCTTGCATTCCACGACACTTTTTTGAACTATGCAATCATATTCAACGGACCTTTGGAAATTTTATCAGACAAATTTTATGAAAAAGCCCCATAATTCAGAGATAGAGGACCAGGCCAAGTTTAGAAGGAAAGTCACTAACATGAATGAAAAGGAAGGGTCAAACCAAGTTTCCTGTGCAATGAATCTGCTGACAATCCCACCACTCTGAAATGGGATTGTGAGATATTCTGTTCAAACCAAGATATCCAGAACAACTGAGGGCTAGGCACTGCAGTAGGTGCAAATTAAAGAATGTGAGAAGCTGTTTCATATAACATCCAACTCCAAAACCATGAGGTTAACATCGGGTTGATCAAGCACTTAAATTTTCATTTTCATAGGGACATGGTGACTTTTCAGTGGTGGGAAAGGGAGTTATGTAAAATAATTAAAAATATATTCCAGTCACATATAGAGCGTTCAGAGAAGAAATTTATACAAAGGTTTTCAGTAGTATTTTTTCCCCTGACACAGGATATTATTTTCAAAAATATAATCTCCATGATTTTTGGTCTTCAGCCTTCAAAACAATTATAACACAAAACTTGGGCAAGTGAGTTTAAATTATAAAATGTCTATAGATACAAAATCTGCTGAGTGGAATAGAAAAGAATCTGCAGTTTGGGTACAGCTAACTCAGTTCTCTTACAGACATTAAGTCATGTTTGACCATGGAAATATTGACACAACAGAAAAAATATTATGAATGCACAGGTCATGGCAAATTACAACACACACACAAATTTGTGATCCCATGATGCACAGATTACAGTAGAAGTCTTAGTCTACAAGAATGTACTGCAACTCTTACATGAACTCTATTTCCTCCCATGGAGGAAAACAACATTATTACAGCACCTAATTGTAGTGTGCCATAGTTGCATATATCTTTTAGTCATTAGCAAGCAATACATTTTAGATTGCTTTACAATAATTTTCTCTCATTTCAGCCAACTTTGTTCCAACACAGGAAAATAACTGTCTACAAGTCTGATCTAATTTGCCAGGTTTGTGCATGGTTATGTGGGAAAATCTGGATTTTGTGGAAAAATATGTCTGTAGAATCCTATGGCTGTTAAGGGAAAAAAGGGTCCTGGATTGTCATCAAAAGATTTAGATTAAGTGCAAGACAGCAGTAAGCTGACTCAGATTTTGTGGATGCATCAAGGCCCTGGCCTAAATGGCTTTACCAGAGCACGAGATCAATCCTTGGAGGCATACCTGCATTGATGCTGAAATCCAAGACCCCTGATAGTTGCTGTTCTGAAATACACTGCCTGCCTCTCCTCCTATGCCCATACACCCTAATGGCACTTAAACCAGGTAAAAGTCCCCAGTCAGCAAGCTACAAGAATTGGACACTGTAACACAGAACAGATTGATCCCCAAGGACTTTTACTGTCCTTAACTACATCTGAGCTACCATTGTTGGGACCAAAAGAGAACGTCAAAATCTTGAGACAAACCAATAAACCATCAAATGTGTTTCCTGTTTGCTTGTTTTCCTTCCCTCCAACTGCTATTGTCTTTTTGAGGTCCAAACTGTGCCTGCGCTTCATCAAATTTTTAAAGTCATATTAAAATCTGATTAAATTTAACAGACTCTGAGTCAGAAAACCATTTGTATGCAGATTAACATAGTGAAAATCTGAAGTAGCTGCACTAATTTCCCACTGTTCCCATTCTGCTGACCTTTTAGTTGCCTGGAGAAGAAGCCCAGAAAAAGCTCCTTGGATTAGCTCTTATTGGAATCCAGAAGAAAAAAAATCATGTTTTGTATTACTTGTTCTGTATCATTAAGATAATTAGATAAAAATTCCCACCAGAGGATAAGGAAACACCATTTCTGTACTGAAGAATTAGGAACTATAAAAATTAATTCCATACTTTGCAAATATAGATGCTGTTTTTCAAATTTTCTTTCCCACACAAGCTGTAGCCACCGAACCACTGAATTAAAACTTGTGAAATGCTGGGGCATGTCCAGGGAGGACATCTGAATCTAGGAGCTTAGAAGCCTTCATTATATTCATAATTCATATAGGTCAAAGGCTGCACCCAGTGTGCACATGGGCCCAAGCGGTTGAACTCCACAATATAAACAAAATTGAGGCTTTCCATTTGGAGGCTTCCTGAAGCTCCTGTAAGTGGAGATAGAAAAAGACACCTCTAGGATATGGAATGAGGAAGAGTTGGGGAATTACATGTAGTCAGGTGTGGAAGGAATGAGGAGTAGCAGAGGGTCCCTAGACACCAGTCAGGTAACCTGAGACTGCTGCTCCATTTCTCTCTTGTTTTCTCCTAGAATCTGACTCTGGGACACATATGCCAACTAGATACCAGTGCCTATTACAGTCATGGTAACTAAATAATTTGTGTTAGAAGAGATGTCTGGAAATCATCTGATCCAAAGCCCATTCAAAGCAGGGCCAACTTCCAAGTTAGACACAGATCAATGGTAAACCAGCCTGCTCAGAAACAAATCCAGATCACTTTTTTGGGGATTCCTCAATCCATCCTCACAACCAGTTCTGCAGACAACACTAGAAGCTCAGCTTCTTCCTCGACTCTGGCCCTTCCAGCTCTGAGTACCTTTCTCATACACACACCTCCTACTTCAGAGCTGCCTAACTTTCTGCTAGGTATTGCTAATTGGTGATGCTGTTGCAGAGCTGAATATTCTGTGTGACCACTGCCCAACTCTTAGCATAATAGAGTCATAGAATGGTTTATGTTGGAAGGGGCATTGAAGATCACCTTGTTCCAACCCCTGTGCCATGGGCAGGAACACTTTCCACTAAATCAGGTTTTTCAAAACTCCATCCAATCCAGCCTTGAACACTTCCAGGCATGGAGCATCTACATCTTTTGGGCATCCTGTTCCAGTCCCTCACCACCCTTAGAGCACAGAATTTTTTTCTTATAGCTGACATAAAACTAACCTCTTTCAGTCTGGACCAACTGCCCTTTGTCCTAACACTGCATGTCCTTGGTGAAAAATACTGCAATTATCTAAAAATTGTCTAGGTAAAAAAAAATAGAATAAAAGCTTTTCATTGCTTACATCAGCGTTGAAAAATTCAGAGAAACAGAAGGTGCAAGTTTAAAACAGACATGTTTGAGGGAACACTTTCTGATTTCTACAAATGCTACTACCTAATTATGCTAATTAACATCTGCCCTTATAATGAAAATTATATTCTAAGGAATAACAGTTTTTCAATCAATATTACAAAACTGAGCTGACAGCTAAAGATAAGTAGTTGCTGTGCCATGGGCAAAACACATTTTTATTAATGCATTGGGACTAGGATGAGATCAGGCTGAAAATTTTTATGATTTATATATAACTCTTAATTTATTTGAGTGAAAATACTGAAAAACTAGCTTACCGTAGTACCTGGTAAACAGGGAAGGTAGAGTTTTCACTTGTGTCTGAATACATACCTAATGCTAAAGGGGACTTTTGTTTTAGATGTTTTTCTACTTTCCAAAAATAAGAGAAGTCTTCAAATCCAATAAAAACCATTCTGCAGTAAACAGGTTTTATACAACAAATATTGCTTTTTTTTCATTTATTTTTAAAAATAAGTATTTGAAACTAGAGACCTAATAATCTCCCTAGACTGAATATATTTACTGAATCAGTAGCCTGAACACTTCCAGGCCAAAGTGCACTCATCTCTTACTCAATACAGAATTCAACTCCTCTGACCCAGATGTCAAAAAAGAGAAATCAATAAAACTTGCACTACGTGAAACAGACAAATCATGAACAGGAGAACCATTCTCTGCCTGTTTAAGAATAAGTCTCTTAAATATCTGAGAAAAAGGAAATACTGCATGAGTAATAGAAGTTTTAGAGAATTTCCTGGCTACTGTTTATACAACAAATATTAAAATAATAGGTTATATTTTAACAAGCAATATGTGAGACAGCCTGACATATGGTGATGATGTTAAAGCCTGGACCTTCAATCCCAGAGTTGTGGTAGGGAAACCCTGAAACTGGAGTGTCTTTTTTATTCTTCCAACTCCAATAATTTGCTTCTAAAGTTCATGTAGTGATTGTTTGCATGAGTAGAAGTCTCCAAGGCCTTACATTCTGTGATGCAGTCTCACAATGTCTTTTGCAGACTTGGTGTGGAAATTTGCAACACCCTGTTCTTCCATGGTTTCATTGCTAACAATGTGGTTTACTGATGAACAGCTGTAAGTGTCTGACAATTTGGAGAAGGGTTGTGCGTGCCACTTGCTCTGAATAAAGGCTATCTCTGTGCTACCTGCTTTTTTGCTGACTGTATATCTTTGTCAAATAAACTGTTGACAACTTTAGAGAGTGGTGCTTCTGGAAAGTCTGTAGTAGTTGACAGGTTGGATGGCCAGTGCTGCATTTCTTTTTCAGAAAGTATAATTTGCAGGAAATGGCCTAAAATTTCCAAAGTGACTAGAGAGATTTTGAGCGGTGCTTTTTTATTCTTTCTTTCATTAATGTCTTTATCTTCTGCTTTCTTTTTTCCTTCTTTCTCTCTCTCTCTTTTTTTTTTTTTTTTTTTTTTTTTTTTTTTTTTTTTTAATCTCTCTGGACTATGAAATTTAAAATTGCCTTTGTTCTTAGAAAGGAACAACTTAGCCAGTGCTGGGACAAAAATCTGTTCATCTTTCAAATTGGGTGCTCACAAATTCATGCTGCACATTTTACCACATTTTACTTTTTTTATACAAGGTCAAAAAATCTCATAAGTGTCAAAGCAGACTTATTGATGTGCTCACAACATCAATTCATTGGAACAACATGACTCCATCCCATGAGCAGCAGTCCTCCCCAGACTGCTGCAATGGGGGTCACTCTTCCACAGGCTGTGGTCCTTCCAGGACAGGCTGCTCCCATGGGATCACAGCCTCCTCTCAGGCATCCGCCTGCCCTGGTGTGGGGCTCCTCCCCAGGCTGCAGGGGGATCTCTGCATCCCTGTGGATCTGCACAGGCTACGGAGGCACGGCTGCCTCTGCCTCACTCTGGGCTGCACCACGGGCTGCAGGGGAATCCCAGTCCCAATGCCTGGGGCACCTCCTGCCCCTCCTTCTCCACTGAACTTGTTCCTCTTTCATGTTTTTGCCCCACTCTTCCCTGGCCACAATTACAACTGTGCAATAACTTTTTTCCTTTCTTAAATCTGTTATCACAGAAGCATTACCACCATTTCTAACTGGCCCAGCCTTGACCACTGGCACATCCATCTTTGGAACTTACAGGGACTGGCTCTCCTGGACATGGAGGAAGCTTCCAGCATCTTGTCACAGAAGCTGCCCCTACCAAAACCTGGTCATGCAAACCCAATGCATCGCTTTATTCTCATGTGATTATAACCTAACAAATATAAATAGTTTTATAATATTGCATTTTATAATGTACTGTAGTAAGAAAAACCAATTAATCTGAAAAATATAATTATTTACAATTGTATAATACAATAAAATAGAATAATATTAGAACATAATGTTTTATTATCCAATATGATGCGTATATATATGTATGTGTGTATATATATATCAATATATATATATGTACAAAAATATGGCTATGTAATACCTTTGAACCTTAGCATTAATGGACACACAGGCTATAATGGTAAGCTAAACCTTTCAAGCATCCTGAGGCCAGCAGTGCACCTTGATGTAATTTGTACTATTAAATTGTCTCACCATCCAGAGGGGAGGTCGTGCTCAGGCTGCCTTTTAGACATGGTGCTTGGCACATGCTTGCTTCTGAGTCATGCCTAGGACTGGGAGATCCTTGATTGCCCAACATAACCATACTAGGGACCATTGTTATTAGTCACAGATGTGCCAATAAAGTTGAAAAATAAGACAACTTCTTTCCCTTACTCCACATTTTAGACAAGATTTAACCAATTCTCCTATCAGATTTACAGAGAAATGCCACCCTGCTTTAAGTATTGCACCTCATATAATTTCCATTTTAAAGAGTAGACCAGTACTCCTACTCATGATTAAATAACATACTGAATGAATATGTTATAAAACAGCACAGAGTGTAGTTGATTTTTAACATTTTTCTTTAATCTACTTTTAAAAGACAGCTCTTACTCAAATGTTGATGCTAGGAGAAAGAAACTTCTGCTGGAATGCCATGTTTTCTATCCCCATTACCATCCTCATCACAGTCTTGATTATGATATTTGTCACATTCATCATGACCTACAATTATTTACATTTTGTGCTGCCATGTTTTTTAAAGAATCATGTCATTGAGCACATTATAGTTGTGTTTAGGTAGCATGGCTGAAATTTCAGGCCCCAAAGAGTTCTCTTCTAAAGCTGTGGGAAGAAATAATAGTCAGTGATAAAGAAAATGGCAGTAGAAAGAAGAAAATTGTGATAAATAGATTTAATGAATGTCAGTCACAGCACACCAGCTGCTAGGATTTTGAGTGTTTAGCCAAAGGTCTGATACTTCAACTACTTGTTTTCCTGTATAAACCTAATGAACTGAGCATCCATGGGGTCAGGACCCCTGCTTGCATTTTGTTACAGCTGTCTGGGGAGCTATGAATTCCATGGTGTTCATGTTCTTAGCAAATTTCCGTGACTTTCAACATGTTGAGGTATTTGTGGATGGCTGGACGTGAAAGTAATCAGCTGTGCTAAATTCACTGAGAACCCTTGAGTGCTGCCAATTTAAACTTTAGGCTGAACAGGCAGTTGATAGAAGTAATTCAGCCAAAAAAATTCTGTGGTAATATTGTTCAGACTGTAGTTCTCTTAATTTGTTAAGTATTGACCTCCTTTGTTTCTGGTGCCAGAGAGAACCACTAAACCTAACTTTCCTTCAAAGTGAAAGAATGAAGGTAGTTAAGAACTGTGAAATTAATTTGGATTTCTTAAGTCTTTCTTCAGTAAGATAACTATCATGCTACTCTTCTTGCTGGCATGTTTGTTGTAAAAAAAATTAAGGCTCTTTTCACAGGGTAGGTAGACAAAACAATTCCTTTTCCAGCTTGAGACCAAGGACAAACTTCAGGCCTAGAGGTATAAACAACAGGAAACTGAAGAAGAGCAAACAAGGAGGATGGGACTTCATAACCTGAAGTTATAATTGGACAATTAACTCCAATATGCAAATGGGCCAAAACTTACAAAAGTGTGAGACCTTGTGGCAGGTCATCCATTTTGTGACCATTCAGAATCCAGCTTGGGTGTAGCCCTGGCCAGGCTCTTGTACTGCACGAGGTGTATCCTTTAAGGCCTTTCAATAAATATCTATTTTATTCCTTTAGCTCTGCTTAGTCTCTGTTCCAGGGCCTCTCAAGGCATCAAGTCATCCTAAGGATTAGCAAAAAGCAGTACTTCTGCTGTTTTCTGTTTGTTAGTCTTTATGCCTGGAAGAATGATTTGCATGTGATCCTATGTTGCAGCCCTGCAGCGCTTCTTAGGCTCGGGATGGATTCAATTTGGCAACTGTCAGCAAAAAGTCCTGTGTTTTGGCACTGAAAAAAGACCCCTGATCATTTTTTAATACTTTGCTAACTCTAAAGATACAATGACAAAGGGAAGCACATAGGGTAAGATTTATTCCAGTTAATTTTAGGTGTTTTAAAATTTAACCCTAAAATCTAAAGCAGTTGCTCCCTTTGTAGTGATCAACAGGCCCTTTCAATGGACATCTCTTCAGGCATGTATAGAGTATTTATTTTTAGAACAAAATGATCTGATTTGATATCTAGAGGTATCTATTTCATTATAGGACTATAAAGGGACCCAAAGCACATTTAACATTTATCTGGGATTTAGAGCTAACTTTTTATTTATGCTTGGGCACATGTATCCTTCTGTTAACACCAGTCAGAATGTTTTTGTATCTCATGGATCAATATCTGAGAAATAAATCAATGGAAATCATAGGAAAGGTTTCTTATTCTTGTAAAAAAATAGGAATAATGGTTCAGAAAATACTGTTGCCATCTTACAGATGTGTTTTCACTCTCCTGAGTTTCACTTGTTATATATAGTCAGATGAAGTCATAAGCATTAAAAGCTCTTTTTTTAAGACAAAACCTTTTTCAATATGGGTTTTTAAAATATTTTCCTTCTCAAAATATCTCATTCTCAACATTAAGTGAGAGCTGCAATTTTTTTCTAGCTCTTCACAGATACCTAAAGCTTAAGAGAACTTCTGGACTGAGGACCATCAGGACACAAAACACCAAAGCAGAAAGTGACATTCTGGCTCTCTTCCCAGACCTCACTTGGTTCCCACCAATTTTGTCCATTTAACCTGAAAATCAGTCTGTAGATTAGCAATTTAAAGCACTGCTTTTTAATGCTGTGCTCCAGTTTACTCTGTGCCTGGAGAAATGGCATGGATATGAAGTTACTCTTAGCCTACTGTAAAGCTGGGCCCCTCACTCCTTGGCACATCACAGTTCTTTCAGTCGGACAGCCAGGGCAAGTCTTCATTTAGTGCTGTCTGTGCTCAGCATGGTATTTTGTGATACAAAATTTGTGCTGCTGTGTCACCCTGCCAACAAACCAGAAATTCTATAGCCAGATTATTTCGGTTTCACTCATTATTTTCACATAGCTAATAGGATTAAAAATATGCTGCTGTACTCAAAACAAATTCTTCTAAGATGCAGATAATGTCAGAGACACATAACAATAATCATGCTGGATGATCAAAACTGACCTGATACAGATTTTGGTTTCCACAGATTTCTGAACATTTGGAAAAAAACAGAATTATGTGCCTAAATTGGAATTCTGTCATTATATTTTCAATTATTGCTTTTCTTCTTCAGTCCACTTTCTATCCTATCTCTCCTAAAAACAATTTACCAAATGCATATTTTGGAGATTAGTTTTACAGTTTCCTGCAGCCGTTATTGGCAAGAATTGAAAACAACAAGCAGATAACCTGGAAGGTGTTCAGAGGTGCTGCAAAGAACCCTGTGCCTTGTGTTTATGTCCTAATAACTCTGTTTTGATGAAGTGGTGAGAATCACATGGACCTTTAAAGCTGGGATTAGGAGGGAAGGTCAGGTTGTCACAGAAACTGTGGTCCTTTTACCTTCCTCAAGCACAAAGTATGTTTCATGGCCTGAGGTTATTGAAGCCTGTTCCCTGCAAAGGTGAGCCTACACTGATTCTAGTGTCTTCTGGTTTGGGTTTGTGATTCACTGTTTAGGCCCATAACATTTCAAGTTTCTTGTTTACAATCAGAGAGTTTGGTACTTTTGACCTTCCCTATGTGGAACTGAAAGCAGCTTTACAGCTAAAACAAACTTGTAGTAATGAACAAAAAAAATGTCAACAGTGTACCAAATTTACTTGCAAGGGAATGTGAACCACATTCCACAGGGGCTCTGTAAAATTTTTAACTGGTTGTATCCTTACCTTGTAAGTGCACAGTAAACAGCTGCAGTGTAAATAAGACTCGGGATAGGTTTCCTTCCCATCTCTGCATTGCCAGAGGTGATATTTGTGCTTTCATATATCCTGACAAGTGGATAACTGGTTTTAGAGACTAGACTTCCATAAAGGACCAGGCATCACTATGAGCTGTGAAATGCTGGGATCATATTAATGCAATCACAACTTAGTGGGGAGAAATCTTAACATTAGAAATGAAGTGCAAGAAATAAAGTAGGTCAAGTACTACAGTAACTGCAAGTCTGGAAAGAGGCAGAAGTAGGCTTTTGACATAAGCACATTTGATACAGAAACTATTGAAAAAAGTAAAATGTTGCTAAGGAGGGATGTAAGGAAGCTGACTGAATGTAAAACATCCAAACTTTTAAAGCAAAGCAATAACATATATAAGAAAGTTAAAAATGTGTATGAAACTGAAATTTTAAAATAATAATGCTTTTAAGAACTCTAGTCATCCTGCTTTTAATGTTCCTTATGATTAATGAATTACATTAATAATAGGTAAATACATTTACTTCTTACATCCAACAGATATATATTTATCAGATTTAGTCCAGATTTGCAATATATCATATATTCAGGGTTTTTTTTGAGAATTAATTGCATTTACCATTACAGATTACATACTGAAACAAGGTAGTGGTGTCAGAAAACACACTTGTGGAGCAGAAGGCTGAGAGCATCCACTGTATGCCTTCCATGCCCTTCTTGTGGGGCACTGCTGCTGAGCATTCCCCTCATACAGAGTTGGTTGGTGGTGGTTGTAAGGTTGGTTGCTGTGGTTTCCACCTCTCTGATCTGTCATAGATAAAGCAGGATCAGTCAAAGGAAGGTTTTCCCAAGGACACCTTGTTGCCAGGCCAGCCAGCCTTGTGGGAAATAGCTATCATTGGTAGTTTATTGTTTCTCAGGATTTGGCTGGATAGCAATGGATGTGAGCTGGGCTTGCATTATAATGGTACAGTCAGCCTTAAACAATGGACTCTTCAATTAATTTCTCTTGGCAACTTCATGTTTTTAGTTCCCCCACATAGTATCACCAAGAGGGATGATGCAGTAACCTTGTTAATATCTGTGTGAGTAAACTTTTGGCTGCTCTTCTGAGGTGGGAACAAGGAATTGACGAATGAGTAAAAAAGGAGTAAGGAAAGGGCTTAGGAAATTACAGTAGAAAATAACCCTAAACAAGAAGATCTTCTTGTAAAACCTGGTTTTTAAACTTATATTTTAATGACAATGTGAGGTTCACTATGTGGAATTCTTTGATATAGGACAGATGCTTAGGTCAAAAGTATTCTTACTTTGTCAAAAGAACTTGCAACTATCTGTTCACTGTAGATACACAAAGAATGAATCTTCTGTTGCTGAGCTGGAGCCAAACTTTAATATCTGGGGTGAAATTTATATCTAATCTCCCTGGGTCTGTCTGGCTCACATACTGAGCTACTGGTCCAGGTAATTTAACATTCTGAAGGGGAAGCACACATGACACAAGCAAAGAAGACTTTGTTCTGATTTAACCTCAGATTATAATGCTATCATTACACAGATCTGTAAAGACATCATGCTTGGAAAACTGCATATATTCAGAAGGGTTCTGGGTTTTTTAAAAATGCCTGTCAGCAACCTTCCTCTTTTCCTAAGAACCCTTTGATTTCCTAAATTGTATAATTTTCCACTGCAGGTTTTAACTCATGTACCATATCTTATTTTTGTCCTAAACTGGGAAATATTAGAAAATTATGGTAAAATAATTTTTGATGATCATGATTATTTTGCAGCAGCTGCTTTTCCTAGGATTTTGTCCTTAGTTACTTCTTTATCTGTTTTGGCCTTCCTTGTTAATAGTTATTCCTGTCTTCTGAGATAAAAATTGTGAGGAAAATTTAAATGAATAGTGATTTTTATATATTATCTTGGCTTAATAATTTTTATTTGATGAAAAGTTTGTACTGCTTTGATGAAAATATTTTTGCATGTCATTTTCAGTTGCACCATACAGCTGCATTATATTTTCTTTTTTTACCACCATACTTTGAGCAGAGGATATTTGTCTCTTGGCTCTATTTTCATGTGTTATGTAAATGAGAAGGTTTTATTTTCTTTTGAAAAACATAAGCACTGAGTGCAACCCTGCAAAACCAGCAAGAATGTATTCACTATCTAAGTACTCCCACTGAAATTTTAATACTCTTTTAAAGTCTGGTCTTTCACTGGGAATTTATGTGGAAATGAGGGCATGAAATGTTTTTAATAAGTCTGTTAAAATCCATTGGATACATGGGATAAACTATCTCAGAAATATAGTAAGTAGCTCATGTTACATTTTAGTTTTGTCAGTGTTTAGTTGGCCTTTGGCGTCCCTTGTTATGAAATGGGAAAGGTTACAGGACAATATTGACCTTAAAACCACTGGACAGTCAAAGTCTTTCTCCCATTGGTGTTTTAGGAAGTTTCAGAATATCCAATCCTATGTAAAAAAATCTCATAGACTCATATGGAGTCAATCAATAGATTATACCAAATTTACTATGGATTATATGTCAGCAGAAGGAATTAAAGTTGATGAGAAGTAGTGTATATATTTATGGGATTTATGTGAATTTTGCGCAAGTTTGTCACAAAAGGTTATAACAGGAACTCTTAACTAACTTTATGTGGATTGGAAGCTATTAGATTAAGTAAACCATCTAGCAGTCATACTTTTAGGTTATTTTCTGACTGACAGTCACAATGCTGGTACAAGATTTATATACACAGTAAGCAAAACTGGTAGCATTACATGTGACTATAAAATCTTCTTGGCATCCAGAATTGTAAAAAAACTTGGGCAACTCAGCTGAAGTGACTAAAAGAATGCACTGGTGTATTGTAACAACTGAAAACCAGACACTGCATTTAAAAAAAAAGGAGCTTTGAGTAAAAAGTTGCTATTGCAAAATACTTAGAGCTGTTTATAATTCCCTGACCTATAAAGTGACAATAATAAATGACACACAAAGGATTTTTCTCTTATTCCTATAGTTTCTGGCAAACAAATAGCTGTAATGACTTTTCCAGGACTATGTCTTTTAAAAAAATCTTGTTAAATAGTATTTACACTACAGCTGGAGTTCCTCTGTGTAAATGTCTTACTGTTTAAACAGCCTAATGCTCAATTCAGTTGTGAATCATACTGAAAATTAGAAGAGGGAAAGAAAACTTTAATGAAATCCTGATATTTAAAGGATTAGAAACCAGCTCTTGCTGGGATTGTAAGAGAGTACAGAGCTTCAGCATATAAATTCAGAAACCTTTTCTCATAAGTTTCCTGCTGACAGAAGACAACTGCATACTGTAATTAGACCAACAAAAGAAGGGAAAAAAAACTCAACAAAACCAAACTGGAAAGAAAAAGGAATTATACTTGGCTCAGTCATTTCTGAAACTGAAGGGCAGGGGACCAGGGCAGGACAGTAAAAATATACTTTTGTACATCTGCAGGGCTATTTAAAAAAAAAAACACAAACAAAAACATCTGACAGCAAGGTTCCTAGCCTCCATCTATATCATGGAAAACCTCGCCTAGTATCTGAGAAGCTACAAAATTATTTTAGCTACACAGAAGCTGTCTGTGATGGATACACTTGACTCTAGGCTGTTCTTTGGTTCAGACTGGCTAAGAAGCAACAGAGACCTCATACCCTGTGATGAACCTGCAGGCTGGAATACCCCTTACCTGAGACTGAAATCCTTCCTTGCTCAAGGTGGAGAAACCCCTTACTTGTGACAGATCCTCAGTGACTGATAACATGCTGAATTAATACTGAAAAGCCATTATTAACCCTTGTAAATACTCAATATTATTATAAACATTGTATAACTAATCCATTAGCCATAAACCATGGTCTAAATCAGAGACTAAGATTGCATCTAGCCACACCTAGGCTCTATTTTGAGTTTTGGGATGAAGTGTGTCCTCTCTGAACCTCATGAATCAAGGAGAGGGTTTTCCTTACCCCTTGTGCCTCCAGGCTCTGTGTGATCATTCCAAAATGTGTTACATTCCATCAGCTTTATTGAACTCTCTTAAATTACTGTTTCACTTCATGTTACTGCTTCTCTCTTTTGAGCGAGGTGCATTCCACTCATCCATGACACCAGCTGAACTGAGCAGCTACGCCACAAGCCAGAGGAAGCTATGAAATCCTTTCCCAGGACGGTGAGAGATTCAATTTGGCTAGCTGGAGACTCTGAAGGTAGAAAGAAGTCTCTCAAGAAAACTAGCTGGATCAGCTTGAACAGCAGCTGTAAATATTTGATATTGCAAAAAGCCCCCAAATACTTTCTTTTATTTCCGTCATGTCCAACTTCTCATCCTCAGCTCCACTTTCCCAAAGGATTTCAAGAAAAATTCTCTGCTTTTCTCTGCTCTCTATAAAAGGAAGCAATTATGTGTTACACATCAACTCTGAGGATTTCCTGTGGAGGAATGGTGGGTGACCAGGATTATCACAATCCTAATCCTGTTTGTGCATTCTCTCATGCACTCGTGGATCCAAGAGGAACAAGGGAATGGCTGGAAAATTATGTCCTCTGTTTATCCCCAGATAGCATCTGGTTCCAATGGACCCATTGCCAGCTGTCACAAAGTTAATTTGAAACCTATTTCATTTTAATTTGGACAAGTAAATCTATAATTATGTTGAAAAAGCATAATTTATTTAGGACAACTCAGTGAATTTACACATAAAATTAAGTATTATGATTGTTAGCAATTTCTGAATTAAAGATACTATTAAAAATTATGTCAACCTGATTCAAGTGGGGGAAAAAATGAAGAACAGGCTTTTTAGGATATGGGTTTATAATCTGTTCTTTCAAAACTGCAACATTTTTTCATTATGATTGTTAGTAATTTCTGAATTAAAGATACTATTACAAAATTATGTCAGCCTGTGTACCTTCTGGATTCCAGTGGGGGAAAAGATGAAGAACATGTTTTTTAGGACATGAGTTTATAATCTGTTCATTCACAACTACAACATTTTGTCATTCATTAGATTTTTCATCTTGATTTTCTTGGTGTCCTATACCACCCTTCATGCTGAAGTTCTAGCATGGACTTTTTGCCAGTCTAGAACAGGAGAGTTTCAAAAACTCCCTGAAAAAATTTGGATATCCAAACTAAATTTTTCCCCTTTATCTGTTGGGTGGAGGGCTGCCTTGTGGATTGTTGTTTCTCATGAGCCTGTTTTGTATGGGCGTGTAACTGGAACACATTTCTAGATAGGTATTCTAGGGTTTCCTAACAAACACTGAGATATTTCAGCTCCTCTTAAGTCTTCTAATTCTCCTATGTTCCAAGAAATCCCTGTAGTTTGTCTGGAATGACTGATTTGTTAATTTCCACTGCAAGGGCAATTCCCTTAGAGATAGCTGCAAAGTTCTTACAGTTCTTTCTACCAAGACCTAAATGTAATGTGAGTGTGGCCCTTCCAGGCATAGAAGGTTCAGTTTTGTGATATGTGTGTGAGGATTAGAGGATGAGTTTTATAGTCTCTGTGTTGTTCAGGAGCACAGGGCACAGGCAGACATGATATGGGAGAAGTCATACAGGTGGTTTAGGAGTTCAGTGGGTTAATTTAAACCCCCATTTCAAACATTTGCTCTATCCACATGTTATTTATCAAACAATTTGGGATAGCTAAGAATGTCAGTCCATGAATTCCCATTCCAATCTCTTCAAGTACTTCTGATTAAAATTCAAGGTTAGCTATAGAGTGTTTCCTGGCATCAGCTATAACTGGGAAATCTGTCAGTGCGGTGCTGTGAAATACTTAGAAACAAATTTTTTTGCTGGTCATCTCAAAGTGAATTCCTTGTCTTTTTAAGACTTGCTCTACATCTTTTGCATTAGATTACATTAGTGGCAATGCAAGTTGTTCCAAAACACATAATTCACAAAATCCTTGCCATGCTGTGAGTAGTTTAGACATGACTAAATGGTAAAAAACTTAGTCCATTGGAGGTGCTTTGTTTGCATTGTGCTTTGTGTTTGTTTGTATTGTGACCTTTCAATACTACTTGAAAAAGCAGAAAATAGGATTTTTTTGTTTTTAAATCTAGTTATTTAGATTTCTAACTGGTTCATTAAATGCCATTGTATGGCTCAGCAGGAGAATTGGAGATCTCTGAAAAAAGTTTCCTTAAGAGAAAAAAATATCAAGCCCAAATCTTCCTGTTGGTTTTAATAAGAAAATGTCCACTGAAGGCAGGAAGAAAGAGAAAGCACCTCTATTCCTGAAGATGAGTTTCAGGTCACTAGCATGAAAAGTATGGCACAGCAGGAGTTTAGAAACAGACTTGGCACAGTGCAAGAAAGTTTATACTCCTGTGTGCTTGCTGGTTTTTGATGGCTCTTACATTGAGAGTGGGATATTTTTTGTTTTAGAAAAATCTTGGCTTTGTGTTGAGGTAAAATGCATACGTATGCATATGTGTTTCATAAACCAGACTTTTTGTCCAGTTCCACTGAGAAGACCATAATATGACACTGGAGAAAAATGGACAACTTCTATCCAGAATTGCTCAATTTTGATCATAACAGACATACTTTTATTTAGTCCATTCAAAGCAAAGCAGAGTGCCAGGGCTGAACAGCAGAAAAAAGCTTCCAGTCACTGAAGCATTGCTTTTCTTTTTTTTTTTTTTAGGTTGTCTCAGAACTGGTCTCATCAAAGCATTTCTAATTAAATTGATACAGTATTTTTTGAAACTAATGTTTTTTATTAAAAAAATAATTAAGTGGAAACTTTTCATGTTCTTGGATGAGTATGGCAGATTTTGGGGCAGCTAAGGTTTCTAATTTCCTTCATAATTTTTTTTATGGATATTCTATTTCAAAAGCAAAATATGATGGTTTTTAAAGACCCAGGTTGTTTTGCATGAGAAATTTTCTTGCACTATAGTCCCTAGGTATTTATGATATGAATTATTACATAACTGAAAGTTAAATTTGCAAATCATTTGCTTGGCCTGATGAAGACATTAATATTCCCCAGTGCCAGAGGAAAAGTGGAGCATGCACCTTACACGCAGTCCCAGAGAGCCCTCCACGCAGCTCCTTCTGCTGATGGGAATCTGGCATATGCTTCTCCTGCACCTGCTGCTTTGCTGTTGCTCAGGGACATATTGTTGCTCTCACATCATCTGCTTCTGATCAGCTTTCAACATCTGCCAAAAACCCAAGGACACGTGCAAGATTCTCTGTAGTGGAATGGGAGCAAATACATTTTCTTCCCTATGAAAAATGTGCCCGTGCACAAGAACTATCAAGTACCATACTCCGTGTTACCATAAGCAGATCCTTCTTGAGGGACCTTTGGTATCAGATTTGGACTGGCATCAAGGCCTTGTTAACTGGAGCTTTTCCATTGATCCTGATGGCTTCTGAATGAGGCCCCATCAAAGACACTGGCATAGGTTCAAACAGTCTCTGATGAATAACAAAGGCATTCCCAAGCGGCTGCCACTGTTCACGTGCAGTCTTGTCTGACTCAGGAGACCAGCCTATGGAAAAGAAGAAAGACAAGAAGTGGAAAAGCACAGGGTAATAAAAGCAGCATTATTGTGACTAAAATTTCAAAACTACCATCAAATTGCTTGGTCTTCATGAAAACTAAGTGTCGTTGCCATTGTGATTTTATTTTATTTTATTTTATTTTATTTTATTTTATTTTATTTTATTTTATTTTATTTTATTTTATTTTATTTTATTTTATTTTATTTTATTTTATTTTATTTTATTTTATTTTATTTTATTCTTTTAGGTTTTGCTGTTTTCTATGAGGGTATAGGTAGAAACTCAAACTTAGTACTGCCCCTCAGCCCTGCCACTTCCAAAAATATATGCACCATCCTTGTGCTGATGGTAGAAAATAAAATAACTCTTCTGGTAGCAATATGTGTTTTCTCTGTGCTCTGGAGACATGAGTATCTTTCTTTGAACCAGTCTGTTGAGAAGTAGTAGAAAAGCAGCTTTGAAGGAACCTATTAGCATGCTGAATGACATAAATAATTCTGGAAGTCAGAGTTTAAGTGCTCTGCACAGTGGAACAGGCATCTGTCACTGGGTTATTTTAAGGGAAAATGCAAAGTAGATTCCTGTTAGGTCCACCTTTACTCTGCTTGAGGACAAACTAGAGACAAGTGTGCTAAAACCTTAATGTTTTCACCTATCAACCTAAATCACCTTTCATAGAATATTTTTCTCTGAGCTTTTGTTTCCATTATGATTAAAAGCCCTCCCAAAAAGCAGTACAGAATATTTTCCACAAGATTTGCTAGAGAAAATAAATCATTCTTTGTAATGCACACCCCAGACATTGTCACACTATGAGTGACTGCACATTCAGTCACATTCCATGAAAGTTTCATGGGATTAGGAGACATTCAGGGTAAACTCAGTCTCCCTTGCAAATTGTTAAAACCAAGATTACTACCTGGGCACCTGAAAGGAAGAGGGAATACTTATTTGTTTGGCATATCCATAATAATGTATGTTCTGTGTTTAATTAGGGAACCTGTGCTCTACTCCCTGCTTGCTTAATCTGTACTGTGAGATCTGTGTGGATTTTTAAGGCACAGAAGGCTCCTGGGAATAGTATGGCTTGAATTTCTTTTAACTGTTGGATGATCTCTTATAGCACACAGTTTTAAACTGAGTAGAAAATAAATGGAGTCTAATGCATATCTTTGCTCTCAGTATAATCCAACAGGTCTTGATAAAATAAATAACCATGAGATTTTTTTTTACATTTGTGTGTGTCTCTGTGTGTGTATACACATTTTATGTATTTTATCTACATCAAAAATTGTTATGGGCAAGTGAGTTACTAAAATTCTAAGGGTTCCAGTCCCTTCCATGAAAAGTCTAATGTGTTTTACAGAAATCAGAAGTGTGATAATGTACATTTAACCAGTATGACTGATACGATGGTACATGGCAACAGAGAAAAGAGAAATAATAAAGTTTTACTTGAGAAAATAACTTTATGCTTTATTTCAGGGGGTCCCTTTGTCCCCTTTGTCCCTCAGTGTGATCTCATCAGCAGGGAGGACACACAACAGTTGTAGCAACACCCAGGATAGTAGCTAGGAAAAATGCTTGCCAGAACATAAACTGCTAGAAAACACTGGAAGAGGGCTGACATGTCCTCTTGGTGCACATGGCAGGAATCCAGCTTACATGTGTAACAATGCTCTGAAAAACTACTTTACACAATAGCTTGTAAATTTTATTCACACAAAGATGAACTATTTCCCAGTTCTTATCTAGTCTTCAATTCATTACATGGTTGCAGGCAGAACAACAGATTGCCTGGATGATGGTTGACAGAAAACAAAGAACAAACGAAATATCTGACATTAAAATGTGACAGAACTGAACATGGATATCTGGAGTTGTAGAACATTAGCAGTTCTCTCCTTCTACACAAAATCCTTTCTCTCTTCTATTTCAGGAGTTCTGAATTTTCAAGAGATCAGCTCCAGAAAATCAACATCTCATAGATGGGAACAGCTCTATATACTTCTACAAGCATATTCTCACTTTCTCCCCCTTTTACTCATATGCACACATGCAGACTGGCACAAGGGGCAGTTTTACAAGAGGTGAGATGCTACAGCACCCCTTCACACAGAGCCAAGTCTTGATACCTTCCAACAAATAATCCCATCTAGCTTTTATTTCTTCTCACTTCCCACCTTTGCAGGGAGGTGTTGTCGTGCATAATATCACCAGACTGCCTTCAAATCTCCTTTGGCATTTTTAAATTACTCTGAAATCCCTTTGCAGATATGTTACAGTCTTTAAAGTAGTTATTGGGAAGGATACACAAGGCCTTTTTTGTGCTCAGCAATATCCTTATTTCTGGCTGGCCTAAAGACGGTGCTGTGGAAAGGAACATCAGGCAAGGAGGTTTGAAAACAGCTAGGAGGAACACAGCGTTCCAAGTCCGAATATCTCCAAAAATACTTCCAAAGCAGCTTAGCATAAGTGAGAGTTAAAAGAATGAGCAAAGAGGAGAGGGACTGGCTAAAGGACGGAGTTTTTCCAGACAGGGAAGTATAACTAGCATTTGTTTGTTTTTCAAAGAAAAATCCCACACTGTATCTGAACGCCAGACTCCCTTATAAAGGGACCCACATAAATCACTCTCCTCCCCTCTCCCTGTCTCTGCAGAGTGAACCCTGCCCAGAGCGACAGACTGCTCCTCTTCTGCTCCTGTAAGGGCCTCTGAGCTGCCTCTCTGCTGTTTGTCTGCAGTGAATCATCCCAGGATGCGAACCAGGAAAAGCAGGCTAAGCTGTCTCTCCTGCTAGGAGGGAGGGGAAAAAGGGGACCCACGTGTTCCTAAAGTATCTGAGTGTCTGGTTCTCTCGGAAAGGGAGAAATAACTGCAGGGCTGGATTTCAGAAGACCACAAAATTTTAAACACCAGGGATGTTTTCAATAAACACTGAAGATGTTTGGCTCATAACCTCGTTCAGATTATGCATCTCAGTCTGCACACTGCGGAAATGTGTCTCCACAACATATGTCAGCAACCTGAGCATTCAGTTGCACTGAGTTTCTCAGTGCTGGAACAACATGGAATCTGCTGCTCTCACTTCTTGCTGCTGGCACACATGACAATCATTTTCCTTAAGGCACCAGACTAGGAGGGAGGCTGAGGGGAGGGGGAAGAGGCAGCCAAAGAGCTCACCTTGATGCATGTGCTCCTGGGCCTTCATTGACTTCCTAGAGCAGATTATCCCATCTTTTTCCTTGTCTCTGCTCCACTGTCTTCCTTTACCTAGGCTGGAGCATGACTGTTTTTTAAGAACTCATGTAAACTTGTATTTTTTGGCTTACTCCTTTCGCTCCTGCTCTTCCTTGGAAAAGTTTTACTTCCTTTAAGATAAGACTGAAGTCTTATGATTATAACTATAGGGGGCTTCAGATAAAATGAAAGTAAAACAAAATAAAACCTTTTCTTTCATTATCTTCTTTGATCTATCTGCACCATACCTGCTTCTAAGTTTAGGATTCACCCTACTTGGTGAGACACAGCTTCTTGTGAAGGATGTGCTGAGAAATCATTGTACAAGAGCTGCCTCTGCTGTGTCAAAGCCTGGAGTTTTAAACCTGTCAAATAACTGTCTAAAAAGGTTTTAATAAACAGTGGTCCCTGATGGCAAAAAATTGCCATAAAAGCCATTCAGAGACTTTGCAAGAAAATTGCACAAAATATTAGTATATCACCAAAGCTAGCAGTAAAAACAAAAATAACAAAAGTCTTCAACAGAGATGAAAAACACTTGGCTGTTAGAAGAGAGTTCAGTTTGCAAAAGAAATTTTTTAATTCTATGAGATAATTCCAGATAATAGCACCTACTGGGTAGCTCTGTTAATCTCAGATGGAAAAAGATTAAATTTTCTACTACATGAGATTGGCCCAACTGTATTTTTGCTTTTGAAAACATCTTAAGCAAAAGGTATAATAAAAAGGAGTTATTGTAACTTCAAAGAGATTGTAACTACTGAAGAGATTTTTTTGGTATCTGATAGAGCTAAAAAGATATTCTAGTTTCATATATGAGTACAGTGGAACTGGGGCTTTACCTGCAGCAATTATTTGTATATCAATAAAGCAACTAGCAACAATAGTAAGCTGTTACATATGATTTTTTTTTTTTAATTAGAATGAATGATTTTCAGGACGATGAGGACACCCCCCCATACACATTAAATTTGATTTCCTTCTTCTGTTCATTACCTGGCACTGAAGGCGCAGAGCCTCAATGCACCATCTCTTTTCATGTGAAGAGAGAGAATTAGAGCACACAGCCAGGCAGCCACAACTTGGAGACAGCCCCCCTGCTACCCACACCATGGACTGAGCACAGATACACCACTGTCTGGCATGCTGCAGGAGAAAGGGAGCACACATAGTGGCTTTCAGAAGTGCAAGGTTAACCTGATATGCTCAGCTGTGGAACTTACAAAATGATTCAGAAGGAGATGCCAGTTGCACTGCAGAGAATCTGGAGTTCCTTCACTTTTACAGTGAGGGAACTGTGTACAAACTTGGCAGGGCACTGTGCTTTCCAGTGCAGGAACAGGGGAGCTCTAAGCCTGTGTTTGAAGATAATCACTCTATAGAGACTGAAAATGGCTAATTAGTGCAATATATAAGTTAATGACTTTTTTTTTGCTGCAGCTTCATGATATCAATAAATGTGCAGAAGGCACATTTCCCATTCCTTTCTGTATTACTGGTAATTTCACAGCCACAAATTTCAGACAATTTTCTTTCTTTTTTTTCCTAATTTGTTATCCCTCCCTCAGTACCCATCTCATGGTGACCTACGACCCCTGCAACTTCCACAGGACTGATTAAAAGGCAGGAGTGTGGTTTGCTAAAAATAATGAGGAGCTCTACACAGAAGTCAGGATCATTATTACTTAGGGCTATCTAGCAGAGTCTGCCAACTTTTGGTTTATAAAATCATAACAGACAGCTTATACACATCACTATAAGTGCTCTGCATCTAGTAAATCCCGTTAATGTCTGTGGGTCTGTACTGTTTAAGTTCATTATCTCCTTAAACTGCAATTCATACAAATTGCAAGGACTATTCTTCCCGTCTACTGCCAGGGGAGATATTTGGGACACATTTTGCACTGTATTGCTTTATGAAATGACAGGTGGGCTTTCAATCCTTGTAAAGGTATTCCAGAATTAACGACTATCTCAGGAAAAAAAATCTGTCAGAGTTTGACTATAGCTGGGGAAAAGCATGTATTGATTTACAGCATTACTTTGTACTGCTGACAAGCACTACAAAGTAATGCTGTAAATCAATAATATATGATTATGTAGTAGATCCCCAGGCATAATCTATGTTTCACCTGAGATCTTTACCTCCCAAAGAGGAAGAAAGCTGGTTTTGATTGCAGTATGGACTGCAAGGAAGGTCCTAGTGTAGAAGAGCAGGGGGAAAGTGATGGAAGCTAGCTTTGGGGATCTTCTCCTGAGGAGGTGGTATGTGAGGGTGAAAAGGATAAATTCAGTCCATTCCCTGCATGTGAAAAGGGCCCAGCACACAGCAAGGAGTTGCCACCACCAGGGAGTGGATCTGCAATCTCCTGTGGTGATCCCTGGCCAGCAGTAGCTCAGGATGTGCTGTGTGAAGGTTTAGCACCATGAATTTCAGGCCAGAAAAGGGGAGCTGGAGTTTGATCCTCATGGGGAAGCAGATCCTCACAGTGTCCTACACGAAGACAAAGCTAGGGCTGCTTTTTATGACAATGTAAGCATTATAGCTTATCAATTGTATCCAGGCTTATCAGTTGTTGTGGGAACTGTCCTGAGACTGGCCCATTAGGGGTAGCATGGAGTCAAGACTTCTCACCATTTGCTATGCTTTATCCTTTTTGTGCTTTTGGCTGAGTCATGAGAAGGGGCCTGGGGAAACCTAGGTTCCATCTATAACTCTGTACCCCCCAAGCTGTGCTAAAGAACCTGCTATGGCTTCAACAGCCCTGGAAAAGGACTGCTGAGGGGTTTGTGGACTGTGTGTGTGCAGGGGTAGGCAGGGCATGACCCATGTAAAAGGTCAAGAGCTGACTCGCTGAGTGGGTGAACCAAGTCAGAAATATTGTTTGGAGCTCTCAAGACTCACTTCTCTGTCTTTGGTCTGTGTTTTAATCCACACAGAATTCTCAAACACCTGAGAGGGCACTCTGTCTTCAGATACAATGCTGCAACAGAGAGAGGGAAAGCACCTTGCATGGGATCTTGGCATGGAAGAGACAGCAAATGGAACAGGCTTGATATGGAATGTAAAGGGTTTTTGAGCCAAGTCCATAATCACTTGTGCATGTAAAGTTGGGGTCATCCTGCCAGAATAAGAAAATAAAAATGTTCCATGGGTCAGTGGAAAAGTCCATCCAGCACTGGCAGTGGCTGTGGAGGAAGCCAAGCAGGAGACCAGGTGAGCCTCATCGGTCTCTGCTGTCCATCCCACCAGGATTTTCCCAGTAGTCACAGCATTTATAGAGAGAATTCCAGAGTTCAGGAGGTCAGAAGATCTTTGGGATCAGACTTGGCAGACCACCAGTGCTAGAGTGGGGTGTTTGCTCACTTATCGAGACTCAGTTTGCAAACACCTCTGCAGAGTGTGTACCTTGATGTGTCCCCTCGTGCAAAAAACAGCTAGGAAGATAAATCTCAGACCTTGCCTACACTGATTTAGAGACAGGTGGTGGCTGGGTTGCTTTTCCTGTTCATTGGCATGAGTTAAGGGACTGCAGGAATGAAGGAAAATGAAATGCAATTAATTATGTACTATCCCCACTGCTGCTTCAGGTTTGTGATATTTATTGGTGATACCGAAATAATAGCTAGTCAGAAATTCTTTGACAAACTGTTTTAGGTTTTTTTTTGTCAGAGAGGTTTCCTTGTGACAAAGATTTGAACTCGAGGCAAAAATGTCTTTTTGAATATGTTTCTAAGACTCTTTCCACATCTTCTCCTTACCTCAAACTTTCTTCCATAGGAAAGAAAATTTTTTACTGAATTTTGCTATGAGGCATACCTATATTAAAGGAAGTCTGCTGTTAGCTTTTGGACTGAGACTAAGATGAACTAGGAAAGTAAATGAGAGCCAAAATAAAGACATATATTTTATGTTAAGTCAGTTCTGAATGTCAATTGACTCACGAAAATGAACAAGTGCCCATATGCCAGACTACTCTCTGAGAAAAAGATATGCAACTTTTTAATGCAGAATTAGAAAAAATAATTGTTAATTATCTAATTGATGATCAATAAATGCCTGAAGAAAATTTTTAAAAATACCAAAGCAACATAATTTCTGGTTTTTGAAAGAGATTAAAATATTTATGATTTTAAAAAAAGTATCCTAAAAAGCAAATATTATAAAATTAAATACAGTTTTCTATTCAGGAATTTACTGTTCCTATCCCCTGTTTAAGTCTGGAACATTTCATCTTCAATAAATATTTCTATTCGTACATGGTCTTCTGGAACAGTCCCAGTTTAAATGAAAAGACCAACTTCTTCTAGATTGCCACCTCATTTATACAAGGCTGGCTGGAAAAAGTAAACTGAATGAGTTTGGCCTTGTTTTTCTAATCCTTAATTTATGCAGCAATACACATTTACATATTAGTTCAAGAGGGCTTTTTCAGGACTAGCCTCTGAAGAAAGGAAGTACAGGTCTGAACATTTTTGCTTTGCCAATTTCCTTAAAAAGAGAAAAAAAAGGAGCAGAAGTGCTCAGAAAATTTCTGCAAATTCCATCCAGGTGTCATGAACTCAGATGACCCTTTGAAGGATTTTTAAAGAACTAACTTTAAAATGAAAATTATCTGTGGTCTCTTTGGCTTTCCTAGATGTTAGAATGTGAAATCATTATTTTTAATATTTTCTGGAAAACAGAAAGGTATGAGTAGGAAAGCTGAATGTGGGGAGTTGGGATTTTCAAGCCTAGGAAGTGTTTGAATGTGGGGAGTTGCCTAGTACACTTGTGTTTCTTCTTATTTTTTTTTTTTTTTTTAAAAAGAGTTAACAGTGAGGGACAGGAAAATTTACAGTGATGATACTTGAGGATAGACAAGATGAAACACTGAGCTTGAAGGGCAGATGTCAGTGGCACAAAATCCAAGTGGAAGGTGGATGCTGATGGTATTTCACAGGGAGTGATCTGGGGCTGATGAGTGTTTAAATGCACCCTTGGTAATTTACTTTACAAATAAACCCATATGAATGAAACTGTCAGTAAAGTACAGGGCAGGGCTGCAACTCAGAGGAACCTCATCAAGCTGGAGAAATGGGCTGACAGGAACCTCATGAAGAATAGTGTAAGAGTAACCAGTGCCTGCCAGCTGAGTGAGGGCATCCTTCCCCTCTGGTCAGCACTGCTGGGATACATCTGGAGGTCTGGGTTCAGGTCTGGGTTCCCCAGTGCAAGGGAGACAAGCACACACACAAGGAGGTACTTCAGTGAAGATCCATCCAGAAGGTGGAACACTGGAGCACGTGATACATGAGGAAACACTGAGAAAAGTTGGCTTGTTCAGCCTGGAGAAAAGGGGTTCAGGGAAGATTTCATTGCAAACTTCCACCGGCTGAATGGAAGGTACAGAGAAGCCAGAGCCAGGCTGCTCTTGGAGTTGCAAAGCAAAAGGACAAGGGACACCGGACCTGAGTAGAAGCAAACAAAATTTAGACTTTGTATAATGAAAAGTTTATTTGCTGTGAAGTTTATCAAACACTGTAAGAGGAAGCCTGAAGATATGTGGGTCATCTTCACCCCTGCAGGCATTCAGAACTCAACTGAATGCAGCTCTGAGCAATTTCCTGAAATTTCACACTTGTCCTAGCTTTGAATAAGGGTTTGGGCAGGAAAACCTTCAGACACCCCTTTCAATGTGCATTATTCTTTGATTTTATGTTATCTTATTATTCATGATGACAATATATTTTTGAAAAACCAGATTACATTACATATAAAAATTTTTACTAGCTGGAAATTCTTACAAGACAGGAAAGAAAGTTGGGGTTAAGAAGAAATGTACATAATATGTCCGCAGTGAATACACAGAATTTTGTACCATGCGTGACAGAGACAGAGGGATACAATGATCGGGGACTGGACCTGTACACACATGAGGATGCTTTGTCCAAGTGGTAAGCAGGAGCAGGGTGTGGGCCAGGTGATTGCTCCCATGGGCTGAATTCAGTGCATCATTCCCTGCCATTTAGACTATTTTGCAGATGATGTACCACCATAATACGAAAATACAGTTCTGGTTTATCTTTAATCCAGACATAATCACACAATGTGCCACAAACCTTGTAAATCTCATTTGTGGGTTGAACCACTTGTGATTTTTCCATGCTTGTTCTGATGCTTCTTATGTTTTACATTTGTCCTTTACATAATAAGGAACCTTCATCAAATGCTGATGTAATTACCATTAGAAGCATAAACAATTTCTGAAACAAAGTCAAAGGTCTCATTTTTTCTAAGCAGTTGCTAGGGAAAGAAATTATTTGAAGCTTTGAAACATATTTTCCAATTTCCTTGGTCTGTACTTTTCATGAAGTATGTAAATGTTAAACACGTACAAATTAATTCTCTGATGGCCTGTCTTAGCAGAGAGCAAATCTGTCAAAGCTTTTGTGGAAAGACAGTCTTCATATAAGCTATCAACAGTAATTAAAGGTCTCTCCTTCTTTTATACAGTGTTTTTCTCCAGCTGTCTAAATTATATAAGCAAAGTCATTCATCCTTCCCCTTCCTCTTCCCCTTCCCCTTCCCCTCCTCACCCCTTAGCTTGTTTGGCTTATGGCTAAGTTGTCTTTTAACAAATGAAAAGTCTGGTTTTCACTGAATCTTCACAATTTTTGGCAAAAGGATGCTGTTCTGATCTCTACACCGGGGTGCAGGCCTAATCTTTTGGCTTGGGTTTGTAATTGGGAATATGAAACTGAAATGATTAAAAATTAATGAATTGTCTTTTAAGAGTAAAATGATCTGTTCTTAAAATCTGCTTTTTCTTCCCTCATCTTTCATTACAGAAAAAGAAAAAGGAAAAAGAAAAAGAAAAAGAAAAAGAAAAAGAAAAAGAAAAAGAAAAAGAAAAAGAAAAAAAAAAAAGAAAAGAAAAAGAAAAAGAAAAAGAAAAAGAAAAGAAAAAGAAAAAGAAAAAGAAAAAAAGAAAAGAAAAAAAAAAAAAAAGAAAAGAAAAAAAAAAGAAAAAAAAAAAAAAAAAAAGAGAGAGGAGGAGAGGAGAGAGAGGAGAGGAGAGAGAGAGGAGGAGGAGGAGGAGAGGAGGAGGAGAGGAGAGGAGAGGGAGAGGAGAGGAGAGGAGAGGAGAGAGGAGAGGAGAGGGAGAGGAGAGGAGAGAGAGGAGAGGAGAGGAGAGGAGAGGAGAGGAGGAGGAGAGGGAGAGAGGAGAGGAGAGGAGGAGAGGAGAGGAGAGGAGAGGAGAGGAGAGGAGAGGAGAGGAGAGGAGAGGAGAGGAGAGGAGAGGAGAGTTCTCACCTAAACTCCTCATCCTCTGTTTTTTTTTAATCAGCTCCTGAAGTATGCTGAAGGGATGGTGCTGATTAGGCAGTGTGTTGTGACTTCAGATTGCAGTTCACTCTGGTCAGATCTTTGAGAAAAAAGGCATTTCTGCAAATGTGAATCTTTACAGCAAGCAGAGACAGGGCAGGGGCACCGAGTTCAGATCCAGACACGCATCACAATGTGAGTGCCAACCCAGTTAAAGCTCACAAAAAGATCTGTCAGCTGGAAAAGCTGCTCTCAGGGTCTGATAAAATGCTCACGAAAAACCAAGGGTGCTTTGAACACTGCCAGTGCATCCCTTGCTGCTTTTTAAATTGAGAAACATTTGGAATCAGGGTCACAGATAAACTCTATGAGCACAGAGTCAGCATTGACAGGAATAAGTGGGAAGCACTGCTGTTATACACTACAGAGATTTAATCTTCCTGAAAATTTTATTTAGCTGGATGTTTACTATTGCAGATCATGTGAATACTGAGAAAACCAAATGCCCATTAGATGGTTCGACTTTTTAAATTTTATTTCAGAATGTCAACAGAATAGTGAAAGTATGATATTCGAAATGTAATTTTCTGAGGAGTTAAAGAATGGAATAAAGAGGCTGAATTTTTATTTCATAATCTATTAAGATCATTTTTGTTTATTAAAAATTGCTTATAAACTAACTAGCTTGAAAATTTTGCATATTACTCTCATTTCTAGGTTTTGGCTTGTCCTCCTTCCTTATATATACTACACTTTCTGAGATGAAAGAAGTGAAGAAGAACAGATCTTTAAGGTAAAATACCCAATTCCATTATAAAAAATAATAAATTGAAAATAGTGCAAATATTTTTTGCAAAAGTTTTGGAAAACTGAAAATTTTTATTCAAAATTAAATGCATTAAAGAAAATTAGTTGGATCAGAGAAATATAAATAGCATTTATCCAAGTTATAATAATTATTGTTTCTTGCTATCTAAATATATTTCTGTTATATCTATATATGTGTGTTTTTATGCATATGCATGTGTAGGTGTGTATATGTATATATAATAATAGTTTGTATGGTATTCAATTTTGTATTTGCACATAGCGTCAGAAGAAGGGTAATGAAAAATCAGTCCAGCCTAAATGATTAGAGGATTGCAGTTGTAACTCAGTCTGGGAACAAAATTAATTACTTAACATTAATTAATGGTTGACTTTTAAGAACCAGTAAGGTCAGCTTTGGTGTAATCTGCAGGATTGCAAATTAACAGTTTTATCCTTTAACCTTTTATCTTGGGACTAACAAGATGCTTGCTCCCAATTACTTTTGTACTTTTTAGATATTAGGGCTACAATATCAGGTGTCCACTTTGAAGTGTGCCTAGTTCTGCCCTGTAAGTGAAAAATTATGGGTGACTCCAAGAAAGAACCTCTTCCCTCAGCAATTACAAAAGATCATCATGACTGCTAGCATGAATACATTCAGGAACATTTTGCAGTAGAAATTTTCTTACAATTGTTCTTATACAAGAATGTAGCAAAAGAGATTTCTGACTTACCAGCCTTAGATAACTCCTTAAATAACATCAGTTAATAGGTAAGCATGAGGGATGTCTGAAATAAATTATGATTAAATTTTCCATTTACAGTTTCAAAGTTAATATATATATGTTGCAACTTTATTTTCTTTAAGGCAATGAAACTACCCATTGCAGACGTGATAGTAAAACTCCCCAAATTTCTTGACTGGGAAAAAGCTTTGAGAATAACAGAAATTAGTAATGAAAAATATTAATTGCACCTGTTTCCCTGTCCCAACAAGAATATTTTCTAATGTTTTTCAAGTTTAATTGGATGTGTCCCAGGCACTGAAGTTTCCCCTTCTGCCTGCACAGGATTCTTCTATTGTCTAACAGATTTCATTATCAGGATGTTTTACCTGTTCTAAACTCCCTGTCTTTGTTTCACCACATTTCTCCTAATAAACACTATTTCCAGATACATATGGAAGAAAGTGTTTAGTGTGCAAGTGATTAAACATGAGAGGAGCCATAAATACCAATAATAGTCAATAAAATCTATCCTACTACTTTCTCATTTTCTAAGATGCTTTTAGTCCTTACACTTAATTGCAGCTGGCATTTAGACAGAGCCACATTTGAAACCTCAGGCAGGTAGGGAGCAGTCGGATTAATAGTTCATTACCAAATCCTTCATGTTGGCATAAATCCAATAAGATATGCTAAGGAGTTGTTATGAATTCTTAAAACCCTTTCTCCCTGGATAATTATGTACGATCATTGGAACATCACTGCTGGCATTCTCAATAGCTCACAATTACGTCAAAGTAAGACTGTCTAATATTTGTCAACATTTTTCTCTTTCATCTTTTAATTTCTCTTCATTTTTTTTTCTCATAAATATTTGGTGCAATGGAAGCCACATAACTAGTGCTGAAAGCAACAGTTTAAAACAAAGTGTAGTTCTATTATTAACATAAGCCTATGTTTCAAATGGGTAATAACTTACTGCATATTATTTTATCATGTTTCTTTATGGAACTCGAATCCTGAAAGAAGATGACTTGTATAATGTCTCATGAAGACCATTTTAAATTTATTTTTGCCTCATTATCGTGATTTTCAGAACATGTATCATTCTGCAATTAGATTCTGATGTTTAATTTTTATTTTTGTCTAAAAAGGAAAGGACTCTGTATAATAATCTTGACACTTTTGATATAAATGAATGCAAATTAGGGATTTTTTGATGTCAGAGATAAGTAAATGTCCTTGATTTAAAAAAAAAAGTGTGAACTTTCAAAAATATTTTTTCAGTACTTTAAGCATATTTTCTGTCTTGAAGATCTGTGAAAGAAAGGAAATTAATTTATCCATTCGGATTTTTTTCAGTTTGAAGATAGTTAATCCATCATGCTGTTAGGAATTTTAGAAAGTACTTCATACCATTTTACTTTTAGGAAGGCAAATAGAAGTAGATGTTGAATGATCTGCTAAAGAACATGCTAATTAATCCACCATACATGCAATTTTCTCTGCCATGTGAAATTGGGCTTAGGCAATCAACTTCAAGATTTTTACCCACAGGTACTTTAAACAGAAATATAACCTGAATATTAATAACAAAAAAATAAAATCCTAGAGAAAGGTATATTTTAAATTCAAATTTGTACTGTAAAACATTTTTCATTAATTTTATTGCAAATTCAAAGTATTAATTACCTCCTCATATAACATTTTCTTGCCTCTGCTACCCAGGCCAATTATTCACACAAATTTTTTTTCTGAAATGTTGTGAAGTATCATCCAGATGTCCAACTATGACAAGATAAAACTACAAATCAGGGTAAGGAAATTTGACCTTGATTTTTCTCAAGGAGCATGTGGTAAAAACTTGAAGGAAAATCATAGGAAATAAGAGACTTAGAGAAATTGTACTAGACTAGTTTTTCCCTTTTTAATGTCTGAGCCATAGGTCCTGCTTTAGGCATAATTCCTAGGAAAACCAGACTGCTGTAATATTCATAACTGCCTGCAACAGATGTTGAATGCACTTTTCTCCTCTCCCATTCCTACAGATGGAATGTGCATGCTTATGCTCCAGCCTGCTTGCAAAGGGAGCAGACAGGTCTGTCAGGAGACTCTCACTAAGGAGCATCACAGAAAGCTTCTCTTTTCCTGTACAGACAAAGGCCCCAAGAAGTGGAAGGACTTAATCATGTGTGCATGAATCATGTGCTATTCTCTAACACAAACACCCTCCTGAAGGGGAATGTGCTCATATCTAAGGTGATAATATTCAAAATAAGGAAGCAGAATTTGAAGGTAAAAGTATCTGTCTGCTTCAGACTAACAGCACATATTTCTACTCTAAAAGTTCTTTATTGCAAAAGAAACGTAGAGGTTATAGGGGCATTTCATCTCAGTATTTTTAGTTCCCTAAATCCTCTAGGATTACTCCTAGAGGAATAATCCTTACTTGATTTCTTCAAGTAATATGAGGAGACACAGACCTGTGCAAAGAATGATTCCTGGCCCCTATCTCAGTCATCTGTCTAGGGCATCACCTTGGGATGAGATAAAATAAAAGATTTTCAATTTTTTACACTGTCTTCAAAAAAGGATCTTCTGACCACACGAGATTTCAATCATCAACTTTTAGACAAGAAATTGATTCTATCCATTAGTTCCTCCATCCCTGAGAATCTGGCTTTGAAGCATCTGGGTGCCTGTGTCTTCTCCCACTGCCCTGCAAATCCTGTGTCTCCAGATGTTTCATTAAGCCACAAGAGAGTTGATGCACACTTTTCAAATTCTCTTCAACACAGGCTGCTTTATTCATCCTTGCTAAACTTATCACCAAGTTCCAGGTCATACTGACAGAAGCACCACACAGCAAAGACACCTCCTAAAGCATCAGGTGAAGAACAGGGAAATGGATTATGTGCTAAATCCTGATCTAATGAAAGGTGTCCCTGCCCATGGAAGAGGGCTTGGAAACAGATGATTTTTAAAGTGCCTTCCAATCCAAACCATTCTATGATTCAATTCTATGATTCTATGAGTCATTCATCTTGTGGTAAAGCTTTGTGGCAAAAAAGTAAATCTGCCCAGAAAAGACCAGGTGCTTTCCTAGGTCCCAGGCAAGAAAGGATAAGGAATTTTAGAGAAGCTCTGTACTGTCCCAAATCTCCATGTCTTCAGCTTCAGATGCTGTAACTAGCCCATGTGCATGGCAACATGTGCATGGTCATTGCACCCACTCGAAAAAGCCCAGAGCAAGAACATTTCTCAAAAACACGACTGCAGCACAACAGGTATGAGTGTGAAGCACATGGACACACGCTGCCTCCCTGTGTGAGAGCACACCCACCGAACAGCTCTGGTGGGAGGAACATGATTTTGGCAGCAATTCAACTATCTGAAAAACCCTTCTCTGAAGCACTTGGCTTTCTCCAGAGATATGAAAGATAGGGCAAAAGCACCTTGAAAGCAGCTGCTGTCTTTGGGCTTTGGCAAAAAGTCATTTTATCTACTGTCAGAAATCAAATCCTTAATGATAATTTTAAGCAAAAATCGCTGAAAAAATTTTTGCCAGTCTAAATAGCAACTGTTCAAAGAGAGGAGTGGCTATAGTCTCAAGAATGGATCAAGTACAAAATAGACAATCCTTTACTGATATACAGCCAAAGAGCAATTTACCCACACTGATGCAATTAAATATTTATTTGTATATGCAAATGTGCACCAAGTTCAACTATTAACCTCTAACTTCCAAGTCCACCAGTAAACCATGTCTTTAAGTGCCACATTCATGTGTCTTTTAGATACTTACAGGTGGTGGTACCACCACTTCCCTGGGCAGCCTGTTCCAATGATTGACAACCCTTTCAGTTAAAGTTTTTTCCTAATAGTCAATCTAACCCCTGATGCCACTTGAGGTCATTTTGTCTTGACCTTTCACATGTTGCTTGGGAGAAAGGATTGACCCTCACCTGCAGTACTGACATTTCTGAACTTTCACAACCATCTAATTTTAGGGCACCACTAGAAACTGTGAGACAGCTGTACACAGTGGTGCACCCATTCAAACGCAGGAAGACATACCAAAGATTATGAGATGGCTTAAAAGAACAGATGGAATATACTGGATTAAGAAAGAAAGTGGATAAAGTAAGAAAGAAAGTGAAATTTAGACACAGACTGCAGCATAGAATAGACGCACAGGTTGAATAACTAGAATTCACTATGTATGGCTACTACCTTAATAGTGAATGCACACACTAATTTCCTCCTCAGAAAGAATTAAAACTACCAGATAACCTTTTGATCAATTATCACAGAGAACTGCAAACAAATCAAATCCCAAGCAAGTAAATTTTTTTCCCAAACAGTCATGTTATGCAAATTCTCCTGTGAACCATGGATTACTATTGAGATTCCAGGCAAAAGATGTCTGTGATGTCTACATAACAGAGTGCATATCAAACGTCAGGATAAAAATCTGCAGTGATAAGATACTGAGTTGGGACTGCCATGCAGGGACAGATGCCAAGATAATAGCACAAAAACGGTGCTGAGCTGGCTCTCTTTCTGGAATGGAAGATGTGGACTACTGAAGCTGTAAGTGACTGTGTAACTAATCTGAAGATGGTAGGGCTGTTGGGGAGAAAGGCAGGTGTATTCCTGAAAGACACTACAGTACAGTTTCTTGCAAAGCAAAATTGATATCAGAAGCTATGAGAAACCAACAGAAAAAAAATGTGTGCAATTCATGTTCAGGCTTTATCTGAGAACAATGCTGAGCATTAGGTCATGAGCAGAAATGAAAGACATAACTATGTCAACAGGGAGAAGTGCTAAACTCTGGTGACATATTTAATCAACATGTAGAGGATGCTTGCACAGGATTCTATGAAAGTCTGCATCCTGAGGTGAATATATCACATTTTGCCTCAGGAATTTATCAAAAGTCAGTCTCCAAATCTAGGTTTTATTGGAATGTAAAATATTGAACTAGAACAAAAGACCTAACTCAAACTCTGAATAGAAAATACCTGTACTCTGATAGATAAGATAGATGGCAATATGAGGTTTAAAAACCAATCCTTCTCACTCATTTCTGCTATCTCCTTGAATGAAGGACCTCTTCTTCTACACTTATTGTCTTCCACACTTTGTGCTTTCCCAGGATGCAAGCACTGCACACACTGTTTTTTCACTGGCTTTGCTCTCTGTGGAAATCCTCCAGCCTGAGCTCATGAGCAGTCCTTGCATCTCCCATCTCTTGCTCTGCCCTCATCCAGAGATGATCTGCATGATTGGAACAGCCCCCAACTCTCTCAAGAATATTTTGGCCAAACATTCACCCACCTTTGCTGTTTAGTCAAACCCTTGGATGAAGTGAAGCAGTACCCTGTAAGGCAGAAATAAACATATTGGCCAGAAGAGTTTCCTTCTCTGTATCAGTTGTGCTGGTCTTTCTAGCTCTACACATCAAGAGAAGGCTTGATACCACCAGCAGTATTGTCTTGCATTCCAAAGATGGAATTCCAGCAAAAAACAAGTGTTACAAACATGTGAGCCCTTAAATCATGTGAAGTGGGCAACCACATTCCTTTGCACTTTTCATGTAAGTGAATGCATCAGTGCAATATCTGTGCAAAAGATTTTGGAAACTCCTTTTTGTCTGTGATATGGCACTGTTAAATGCTGCAGGTTGCCATCTACACCTCTCAGACTTCTGCTTTGCAGGATTAATTTGTGTTTTTTCTCAGCCTTCAGCATTTATCTTCATTCACTGTAGTTACTCTCACAAATTATTTCCTCTTGTGCATATGTAAGTATAGGTGTGAGTGAGCACACCCCTTTCATATCTCAGTTGTCAAAGAGCCCAGTACAGCATTATGAAAATTGAAAGCACTGTTAATGAGTTGTATATTAATAGAGTCTCCTTTAAACTCCTGTGTCTTTCACTATAAAGTTTATTTTATGGTTTACCTATCTTGTTCCAGCTGCAGCTAACTTTTGCAAATAGGAAATGACAGATCAGCTGTCAGTATGGAGTCACTAGATTGCCATCCCTAACATTAGTGGAGCAGCAAAATTATTCTGAAATTAGCTTGTATGGATGGGATTCAACTGTATTTTCTACCACAGCTGTCTAAAAGTTTATTCAAGATTGAGAAAACCAAAAGTGTGCCAGTGTTATCACCATCTTTAGTAACAACAATTTTAAGCATGCATTGTTTCTCCACTTTCACTGGTTTTATGAGTAACTCATTTTGCTGTTAGGGCAAAAATGCAAGACTGGTGGTCTACTAAAAGCCCCTTATCCTGGAATGTCATCAAACATTAGGTGATCTGGACTCCACAGTCTTGTTTTGCAGGATAGAAATGTCTGAGATATTTCAGTGTCCTGCAGAGTCAGAACAGTCCTAAGTCCCCTCTAAATAAATGAAAGCCAATGAGTGCTGTCAACACGCAGGGAAAAAAGTATTGCCGACTTCAGAAGACCAACTCAAATCTTTAAATAGCCCCCTTCTTTTCCTATGGTATAATCAGAATTCTGTGCAGTTGACATACCTGAAGGATGGGATGGCATCCAGAAGGACCTGGACAAACTCAAGAGAAGCAGATTTCTGGGAATCTCATGAGATTTAACAAGACCCAGTATAAGGTGCTGCACCTGGGTCAGGACAACTAGCAGTATTGGGGGATTTGTGAGGGATCTATTCATCCCTCAGGGGTCAGGTAGGATGGAGCTCTGAGCAGCCTGATCTAATGAAAGGTGTCCCTGCCCATGGCAGAGGGGTTGGAAACAGATGATCTTTAAAGTCCCTTCCAATCCAAAACCATTCTATGATTCAGTTCTATGATTCTATGAGTCATTCATTTTGTGTTAATTTTCTGCTTACTGGTGAAGTCATGTTCTTCCTGCTGTGTTCTTTTTTCCTAAAGTCATTCAGTGGTCAAGTCTCCCAATCCATGCCATTTTTCACATCATTTTCCTCTTTCTGAATTTGCTTTATGGGCACTGCTCCCATATTTGTTGCAGCTCTTATGCCACTGAAATGATTCATCATCACCAGCTGGCCCTACTTGAAGGGGCAGAGCACCAGAGAGTGAGAGTTAGCTGATCAAGTAAAGTGTAATCAAAATTTTTAGATGTTCCCAGCTTCCTGGCTGTCCTAGAGAATTAAAGGCACTGCACATCCAATCAGGGCTTCCCTGTGCTTGGGATCATAGCTTCATTTCTAGGACTCCCACTCATACAGGACCAGTCAAGCAGAGGGAGCTTGCTTCAACAATGATTAAAGAAAAGGGCGCTGGGAGAAGGATGGTGTGTAATATTTTGTAGAGAGTAATGAATATTGTTTGCTCTGTTCAGTTTTTGGGGAGGCTGTTTGGGTTTTTTTTTTTTTTTGAAAAGGGACAGAAAAAGGAGAAGTTCTATATGACAGGTTTTTTAATGAGTCAAAACAGAGACTAGGACTTCTAGTCTAGAAATTCTCAGAAAAGTAGCAGAAAATTAGAAAGAAAATTTAAAATTAATCAGTAAAATTCTCTTAATTCCTTTTGTAAAATATTTTTCACAGTTAAAATCTCTTACTACAATTCAGTTTCCATCAATTACTTTCAAATTCATGTTTTCAATTTCCTGGAAAAAATGAAATTGGGATAACTGGGGAGGCACACACACAAAAGTTTATCTAGCCCTTTAAATCATGTATTTAGTTAAGCAGGCTTGTTGATGCTCTAGAGAGCTCCTTTAAGAAAGTAATTGAACAAGAAGCAAGAAAGAAGATATACTTAACTATCAAAGCTCTAATTCCCCTTCAGACAACTCCAAATAAAGATCACATCTGAGGCTGAAAAAAACAATAAAAGGTATTTAGATACTGCATTATCTTATGGATTAAAAAAAAGTCTCAATATGGTTGTAACTCTGCTAAGGAATGCCTGAAGTACAAAAAGATTAGAAATAGTCAAAGGAAATATTCAGCCTCAGCTTCCAACAAAAAAGATAGAGAAAATTTCTGTAGCTGTGGTGCTTTGATGCCTTTAATATTTATTTTTTATCAGGTTTACTCATTTGGTGTTGATTTGGCATGACTTTCAAAGCATGCACAGGCAGTGCATTCTAATTTTGTCCACCTGAGTAGATAAAACTGCATCAGAATTACTCTTGCTTTAATTATTCAAGGATTGAGTGCAGGTTAATACCATGTGAAGCATGTCATCCTAATAAAGAAAACACCTTGAATTTCTGATTCTTGGGTTTTGTATCTCCAATTAAGCACTGGATGCTATCAGTGAAATGTTCACAATGATCCCATAACGATTCTGCAATTCATGAATATGACCAAAAAAATCAAATCCAGAGAAGAATTATTTGATATATAAGTATCCTGTGAACATATCTATTTGCTGAATTCAATTATTTAATGCAAATTACTTAATATTCATATGCACCAAATGTGGGAAAAGAAGAACACACATGAAGTCATAAAAACTGGTATAAAAGTTCATTATTAGATATAAAAAGACATTAAAAATTAAACTTCCAATAAATCTTAGGAAAAGCTTTCTGACAGCAAGACTATTAAGCAGCCTACCAGGGAAGTGAAAAGAAAACTAGATATTAGAGGCATCTAAAACTGGACAAGACACAGGAAGTTGAATTGATTGGCTCAGGTTTGTATTAGAAATATGGAGAACTAGAATATGTCATCAGTTGTAAGATTATGCAGTTTATGCAGACATGTGCCACAAATACCTTCACTTGTGATGCAGGTGTACATTTTCTGGACATATATCATTCCTTTGGGATACGATTATCCCAAATTACACTGGGAATGAAATAAAGCATTGTGTGGGAAAGTGAGCTACCGAAATCCATGCTGAACATGGACATAGGAGGGATAGATTGGCTTTTTTGAGCACCTAGTGTCAAGTCTGGATCAACCCCTTGCCACAGACCACTTCTATGGGACTCACTTGGTGAATATTTCCATTCTTTATAACACTTCATTAATATTAATATATAATTAGTTAATATATAAAATTAATATATAATACTTCACATAATATGCAATACTTCATTGCATATTATAACTCTAAGGCTATACTGTTCACAGAATATAGTAACCAGAGCAAAAGTTACATATACTTTGTTTTCTTCTACACATAAATACATATCCTTTGCTTTCTTCCTGAATTATATTATATAGAATCACAGAATATTAATTCCCTTCTTCTGGTCTCCTTCCTTTTCTTTTTCCTCAACTCTAGACAAGCTGGAGAATGACAGTCTCAGTTGCTGAGAACTTTTAGCAAAAACCAGAGTTTTTTCTAGTCTAATGCTAAAAAACTTAACACAAAGAGAAACCTTATTGGCCAAATGTTTGGGCAGATATCCTTCCTGATAGACAGTTTACCAGCAAAAATTGAAATGAAAATTTGATGGCAAAAACACAGTATTTTTTTGATAACAAAGAATTCCTGCTTTTGGTATTTACCTGAATATAGAATAACTGCATAGAAATAGAAACTCCCTCTTCTCTTGAATTCTTGTCCACAGTTTTATCAGGCTGAAGAAACAAGCTCCAATAGTACATTTGATGGTAAGGGTATATGCAGCATTTTATATTGAATACTGCAAAAACTCATGGCTCCATGAGTCTGTAAACCTGCAAAAAATAGGTTTTTATGTTAATGTTGCACTTGAGAATGTCCAAAATCCCTTAATCTTCCACTTGTATTACTGCCTCTAGATTTCTGATTCTACAAAACACTTCAATTAATTCTAGACTCTGAAAAGGAATCATGAAAATGGCTTATAAACGAAGAACTAGAAAATTTGTAATTATTTTGGATAAAGAAACCAGATAAACAAAGGGATCATAACATCATATTCTGATTATATGTTTAAATGAGTGAAATTTTTAAATCAACAATGCATAAATACAATATGAGTCACATATGAATAATTCAGCATCCCCAAGGGTTGCTTTCTTGGAACATTGCATTAATTATTGAAACATTACTTAGAAATTATAATCTAAGAGAAAGTTAAACCCTAACAATCTTAACAGAAGAAATATGCAAATGGTAAACAGTGTTATGAAGTGACAAATATCAGTGTTAGTGAAATTAAAATTAGTAAGAAAAACTACTGAAAAGTTAAAAATATTAAAAATAGGGCCAGATTTATTAGTGGCACCTAGGTCCTTACTGGTGTAAATCTAACTGCTAAAAGAAGCTGATAAGAAGCCGGGAAAGCCAATTTCCATTTGCTTCTAACTAATATATGCATTAAGGGTACTGGCTGAAATTAATACACCATAGCCTGATTATTATCTTGAGTCTTTGAAGAGCAGAAATATGTTGAAAATATCAAGTAAAAATGATAAACAATATTCTAAATGTAATATGCCACAAATGTGAGAAAAAAACATGTTTTCTACTGTGAAAGACCTTGATTTTTTTTTTTGAGATACATGTACCCACAAAAAACCAAAAAAAAAAAAAAACCCAAAACCCCAACCCTAAACAAACTCCAAACCAAGAACTGCAAATCAACACTTATATTTGGAAAAATTGAAAAATTATGCAATTTGCCTTCTAGGTAAAACAATGCTAAGCAACTCAGTTCTCCATAGGCTCTATTTGTATTAAACAGTTTGAAATAATTGCAGCATCTGAATATGCTTCAGTCTAAGAACAATGGCTTTTTCTTACACTGGATGGCTGAAAACTCCTTCCAGTGTCAGAATTGAGATCAAGCTGAGTCTTTTGTCAGTGCTTTTGATTTTTCCAAAGTGTTCATTTGGCACAAAGCACAAAGATGTGGGTGAGCTTTGAGAATGAAGTACAGAAGGTGGCAGAGTAGATTAGGGGATGGCTGGAGTTGGTAGGGAACAGCTGATGATCTGAAGGACATATTCAGAGTGAGATGCTAATAGTAGCACATGATAGCAAAAGAGGTGAAAGTATCATCCTTTAAAGGAGACAAGAAGAGCAGACTTTCAGTAAACGTAATCAATCATTTGTATTTGCTTGTCAGGGACACTGTCTGCTTCAATTCATGCCTGTGGGCTTTAGGTGAGGTCATGATCCACAAGCATTCCATTAAGCAAAAGTTTCAGTTCACTGTTGCCTCAGAAGTTATTTCTCATTGTTTCCCCTCCCTTGGTGCAGCTAATCAGTTCAAGTTCCCAGTGCCATGGTGCTCTTTGGACAAGGCTGTGGTGGGAGCAAAACCAGCTCACCTTACCCATAGCAGCAGAAACAAAAGCAGCAATGCTTAGGGGAAGGACAAAATATTTTTGTTAAAGGGACTGATGATTTTCTGGTTAAAGAATGAAGAACTGTGCAGTCAGAACTATTGCCTTGCTGATGGCAGCAGGTAATGCTGCAAGAGGAAAGGTGGCATCTTGCTCGTGAGAAGGGCTGCAGGAAGAGAGCAATGCACTTGATGCTGGAAGTCTGCAGCATAGCGATACCACTGAATAAAATCCTTTCCATTAATTTGCTGACCTGACACTGTCTTAAAGGCTGGCATTTCTTCCCTTGCTGCTTAGCACATCTCCAGTTCATGTAGCCTGTTTCATGAGCTCATTATTGTACCTCTGCATAATGCATTGCTATTCTACCTATCCCGTTTGGAGTTTACAGATTCTATTTTGTGCATGATAAACAATATGTCCATATGGGGCTTTTTGAAAGGTGATGTGTTCCAAATTCTCACTGTGCTTCCATCCACCCAAGAAGTCGCCTTTATTAGCATAAAAGCTTTCTGCTGAACTAGTTCCATGGCATTCCTTATTTTTCTCCAGTAAGACACAGGTATCTGTTCTCTCTCTTAGTGTGGTTCTTATACAAATGGTTGATGACATCCCTGGTTAAAATTATTTAATAGAGCAAGAAAAATGAGTGTATATGAAATAATATGATCTAATGTATCCTGCCATTTGAAACAGCTGGCAGTCCTTGCTGGCAAATTCCTAATTCTCCACTCTAATTCTGTTCTTGGCTCTATACCCTCATTCTCCAGATAAGATTTTCACATGGTGGAGTTCTACATAATCAGTCATACCAAGAATTATATCCTTTCTCTTCACAAAACACAGTATGGTTTTAAAGCAAAAGTGGTGTGCTGAATATAGACCACAAGCACAGGAGATATAAAAAGCAGCACCTTCAGAGAAAGCTGCTACAGGTCTGGTTTGGATCTTCCCTGGTGGTAATGAAAGACCACCAATTCCAGCAGAAACAAATCCCTCCTTAACACCATTCCAAACACAGTATATTAAAACCAGTATTCTTTCTGTGATACCCAAAACTCTACATTTTCCCAGATCCATAAACCCCAGCCATGATATGGTAGAATTTATTATCAACAAAACAAAACAAATCCTTCTGCTTCATGTTTTATTTTCTAAACATGTACTTTTCTCTTTAGAGAAGGTATTTCTGAGATCAAAACCACACTACATATTCTCTGCTAGATACATCCAATGCCTCTTGCCAGATCTTCTACCTACCAAGTTCTCAGATCATTAATTCACCATTTATTGTAATTAATTTATTGGCATTCAATCTGTTAAGAAAAGCATAAAACAAAGCTAAGGATTCATGTTTAAGTCTTCCGATGGTCTTCTTTACCAACATGAAAATAACAATAAATACGCTACAAAGAACTGGATTTCAGACTTTTTTACTCAGAACAGCAGAAAAAACCTTTTTTTCATACCACTCATAAGAGAAATGAGGATGAAATTTCATACCATTTCAGTTGTGTTCCCATTCTAGCCACAAATTAGGAAAAGCTACCTACAGTCTGACATTCCTGAACAAGCAGCTGCATAGAGTGCCAGCTAAACCTAAGGAATGCTTGGGATGGGGAAAGAGATGGCAAATACTTTTCTTAGGAGCAGGTTTATAGGTTCTGTATCTAAAAAAAGAGTCCTTTGCAGTCCATTTTGTTCTAATTTTGTTGACATTTCTTCATGCAGAAGTATCAAATGCTGATTTGAACCCAGCCATGCAAGTGCCAGAAACACAAAGCTGGAGTTTGTACAAAAAGCTGCTGGTGGATGACAGTACTGAGAGAAACAGGTGCTCATTGTCATCCATAGCACTGCTTCCTTCTGTTTGCTTGCTACACAACCATTCAAGTAGGTTTTTTTTCTTTATGAAGCATAATTTGCTGCCCCCTCTAGTTTCCATGCCTTGTTGTTTGAAATAACACATGCCACGGATAACATGTGAAATTTTTGTCAGGATTTTCATTGCTGAGAATTGTAGGGCCAGAAAAGATTCAAAGTTCAGTGGATAAAATTCTGCTGCCTCATTCTTGATTGGTTCCTATCTGGGGAAGATTTTCCATCTTTAAAAAGCATATATGGCTTTAAGGAGCCATAAAAGTGGTTTTTTTTACATTCACTTCACAAGTGTAAAAATTATCCTAGCTGAAAATCTGAGAAGACCAGAATGGTAGGAATTTTATTATTACTTTCCTTTACCAATTGAAATAATTATCCACAACCATTAATTACCCATATTTATACAAAAAAAATCATCCCATCTCTCACTGTCTGATCCAAGGGAGTGAAAACAGTAGCTTGCAGTCCTTCCAAGTGATATCTCAGAGATGCATGGAAGTGATTCATAAGGAAGACATTTAACTATAGGGATAACATATTGAGACTATAACTCAATGTGATTAGAGGAGTAGAAGCTGAGCACAATGTATCTTCTGCTTTCCAAATAAAGGATATGTCCAAAAATAATCCTGATTTCAGAAGTGAAAAGTCCATTAACAGACTTTTAATGACATCACTTCTAAGGTACCCCCCTGGAAAGGTACTCCTAAACGTTTGAAATCTTGACAAAATACTGCAACATCTACTCTGAACATATTTCCTCTTGAAAACAGTTTTGGCAAATTGGCTTGTTGAAAATGGGGAAATAACCTATTTTCCAGGAATAATGGCCAACCACTGACTCTAGTCTCAGCAGTCAGTGCCCAGCATTTTTATGTTTCTTTGTAAATCAAAAAATCCAGGAAACAAAAGACACCTTTTACAGATAACATTGACATTTTAAGCCAGCAACCAGATGTGACTTTAAGGCTAAGGAGGCTATGAATTCCCAGTATCAGCTTTGTCTCCTGATACTTCCATTTGTACAGCACAGTAAAAACTGATGGATGAAACCAGATCTCCTTAACATGCCTACCAGAAAAAAAACAAAAACAAACACAACAAAACAAACAAAACATCACAAGTTACAAAATGCATGAAAAAAATGAAGCAAATACAGAACCCTCTCTCCTGCACAGACTAAGCAACTAGTTTTCTTGGAAAAGCAATTATTCTGATCTGCTCTTTAGTTTTTCCTCATTTGTACCACTTATTGGTTCCATGTCATCAATCACTGGATTGTACCTTCATGTTGCCAAATTTTCAAAAAACAGTTCTTATCTAGACAGTAGGAAAGTCAGCTTTCAGCACTCAGTGTCAAGTGTCAAACAAGAAAATAATGGTGAGTTTTTTAAACCTCTGAGAACTCTGAGAATTTTCATTTTTATATATGCACTTCAAAGAATAAGCTCATTATTTACTTTTAATTTGTCAAACTTTATCACTCCAGCTCCAGATTTTGAAAGCTTCCAGTCAGTGGTTTTCTCTGATGCTGGTTATATTTTTTCTCTCAAATTCATAAAAAATTGAATATATCTACAGTCTGATGTAGCAGATGAAGTGTGTATGCCTCATGCACTCAGACTTCACTTTGCTGAGCATTTGGTTAGCATATTGGGATGAATTTTCCTTTGGGTGCCACTGCCACGTGAAAAAGCAGAGTAGTCTAGACACAAAACTTTTTGAAGAGAGACAAACTGGGGCTACAGGATCCCTTCCTTCACATTTTACATCTGTGAATCTGTCCAACTTTTCCACGTTGCAGTAGAGACTGATGTGTTTCTTATTTACACAGCATGGTCCAAACCTGAACTAAGTCTACTTTAGTAAATACACGTGAATCCCATTCTCTAGCCCTGAGAGCAACACAGTCTGCTTCCTGCCCAAACAGATAAAAATATTTCTCGTTCCAGTGGCCTCCAAACTTCCCACAGGAGACCACACTGGCCTGTTTTATCTCCCATATCAAGTCAAGGTATTGTTTAAAAGTGCAGTCATCGTTATGGGCTGACACTCTGCCCAGCCATTCCACAATATGGAAAACAGCAAGCCAGCAACTGAGCCTGGTTAGCCTTACACTACAGACACCATCAATACACAGGCTGGCAACGGTGTGTACTTCTTATGTATTTGGTAGGTAAAAATTCCATTTAGGTTTCAATTAGGAAATTTTTCCATTTTTGAGAAAAATCACATTATTCAGGAAATAATATTCCCTGCACTCTTAAAACCTGCAACAGTTTTCATTTTTCCATAGTGTAGTTGACAAGTAATTTTTTATCATTCTGGATATTATTTTTAGCCATAGTTATAGACAGGGGGGATGCTGTCTTCTCCAGTATCTTTCTGGGTTTTTTTCAAAATGGGAACCACCCTTTGAAACATCTTTCTGTTTAGTTATGGTCATGCTCAGCTTAGTCTGGTCCAACAGGCAAACAAATGCTGCTTTCTTTTGAAGAGATGATGGAATTGGTAGCTACCCAACAACAGGGTGTGCCTGCACTGAATATATTCAGGAAAAGGCACAGAAATAGCCTGCAATTAAAAAGTACACTTAGAAATAAAACACCCGACCATGATTCTCTTTGGAATCCTCTCATAACTGCATGAAAAATGAAAAAAAATTATTGCAGAAGAACTACTACATCAAAACAAAATCATGAATAGAGTTAAAAGCTATAAACAGCCAGTAAATGAAAAGGGAAACATCAGCAGTTTGGAACATGTAACATTCCTCAGAGGGTTTGTAATGTGGGAAGAAAAAAAGCATTACAGAACATAAAAATATCCCCAGTTTGTGTGGAAGTGTCTGGGTTTTACATTCAGTGATTTAACAGTAGGTGTAATGTTCCATATTGGCGTTAATATTTATTAAGCTGTTGATCCTTCAAGTTTAAGAAAGAATTAAGTTTGGAAATCCACCCCAAAAATATTATACATTACAATGATGAAGAGAGAGACTTTTATATAAATCAGAAGAACAAATACTACTCTGTTTGTGCGAGCTGTTGCATTCTGTATGATTATTTTTGTGTGAAATTCTGAGATGAAAGCTTCCTGAATGTCTGTCATATTTACTCTCTGTGCATCGAGTGCTCTCATATTGTCATTGTGTTTAAATCTTGCATAAGTCAAGCCCCAATTTATCTATGCAGACATGGTTTTCTAATTGCTCAAATTGGCTTACTTTTGCTCTTTTCATTGCTAAAGCTGCTGCAGCTTAATTTAGGATCTTTTCAGATGTTTTCTTTGGCCATCTTAAAATGAAACCATAGGGTTATAAATGCTGATTGTCTCAACAGTTGAGGGAGCAGCCCATGGTGGGGGTTTTATGGGGGTCCCCATAAAACCATTCAGCTCCCAAGGGACAGAAATGTGCTGGAAGCTTGTGCATGGCTCTGGTAGCCCACATTCCATTGGCATGGCCCACATTCCATTCCATGGCATTCCATGCCACGGCAGTTCCATTCTCATGGCACTGAGCAGGAGGACACCACCTAAAATCAGCAGGGAGAACTCATACATTGTAATAATCAGAATGTGCTAGTAACACCAACTCAGCTTTGTCAAATAGCTCTGTCAGGCCTCATGCAGCATAAATTGAATTGGTCTTTCTCCTTCAGTGGCAAGATCTAAACCTCTTCTCAAGTCGTATGCTTCTTACATTGTTAACTGTTCCCATCAAGGAAACTCCATCTCACCAATGGGAAATATGCAAAGGAGAAATATTTTAATAATGTTTTGCTGCTAACAGTGCTCACATGTTCCACTTCTAAAGGTCCAGAATTACTATTGCTACTGAGCATGACTTGGGAAGGTGCCAACCACACAGACCTGAAGAGTAAGATTTGAGGATAAATAATGAGAAATTGTCAAGCATTGACTCCATCCTAGTCAGTTTCAAATGGAATTAAATTTTTCAAGATATCCTCTTTCCGCAGTGGGCTTCTCATTAGACTGGTGAAATTAAAAACTAATTAGAAGCAGCAAGTTAGATTCTACCCAAATTCAATCTGTATTTGCAAGTTGAATGAACTGTCAATTTAGAAAACAAAATGCTACAGGATGAGGAGAATAGAGTATTGAAAAAGTCAGACAATTGAGTGATGTGAAATAACAGGCACCATGCTTATGTGAATTCTGCTGAATCCTTATTCATTAAAGAAAATTAGAATGCCATCGTCATCTTTGGCCAAGTTTTAACACCTGTCACAGAAGTGTAAAAATCAATTCCAAACTAATTGACACTCTGGAGAGAAGATGCTTGCAACCAGTTTTCCAATATGAGGGAGCAGAAGGGCAGAAGAACAACTGTAGGTCAGAGATGGCAAAACTATTTCTTGCACAGTGCCTGAGCAGGACAAAAAGTTTTAAATTGCAGTGACAAAGTCTACTGTTTAAGATGAATCTTGTCTTCGTGGCCATAAAATATTTCCCCACTGAGAACAGTGAATGGAGTTTTGCTCAGTTTAAATGTCAGCAATCACACCGTTTGCTATTCTTTTTCCCATCTGCCTTTACTCTTTAAGTTGTTAAGGAGAGTTGTACTAAATTCACATCTAAAAGGCCTTGCCATAAGCAAATCTGTAATCTGTACATTTGAATAGCTCCCTCTGTGGCAAGAAACTGAATCAAGGAATCTGGCTGCAGTGACGTGAAAGAAAAAGAATATCATGTCTTCAGCAGTATTCTCTTAGTGATTGTCTCACTGGTCTTTGTGTTGCATCCAAATGATTCCATCAAATAACTGCATACACGATTAAATACTGAAGAACCTTAATGAGAAAAACAATCATCAAAGAATGAAAATGTTATTGAAAGAAAACCTGAAAATAATAAACATTTAGGTAAAAACCTTCCTTCAGGATGAAATAGTAAAGTAATATAGTTCTGTACCAATGTTAAAGCAGTCTCATCTCAATCTAATCCAATTACATAGATGCTAAAGTTAAATCTAAACTCCTGGAAAAACAATTTCTGAAGATAGCAAGTAAGGAAGGTAGTTTTCATGGTTCCTGGGTAGGAATATCTACTATATTTTTTCACAGACAAATCAAAACAACTCTGTAGGAAAGCTGATAAAAAAACTGTGAAGCCAATGGAAAAACCACTCAGTGTTAACCTGTCTCTGCTCTCTGCAGTGTTTACCTTCCATTTCAGTGGGGATAGAGGTACACTTAAGTGCTATGGATAAATCCAATCCTGAAGCTTCAGATTGTCAATTCCATGTTTTGAATTAAAGAAACAAGAACCTTAATGTGCATCTCTATTTTTCTTACAAGTTTCAGTGAGCTTTTAGTTTCAGGTTAATTTACCTTCTTTTTCTTAAACCTCTGACAAGTTTTCAATTATACATTCAATTATGCTGGACTTCTTTGGTGAAGAGTTGAGTTACTCAGAAGTTTATCTGCATAATAAAAATCATAGTTGACTTTATTTCACAGCCTTATCCAGTGCAGCTTTAAATATTGCTGATTCAAAATAATTCAGTTCCATACCAATAGTTCACTGTAGCTTCATTCACATTCAAAGGTAAGTGAAAAAATAGGACAGGGTTTAATATTGCCACATATGACTGTGAGAAGACAGTTCAGATGAATTCATCTCCCTGACCTAGATGACAGCTACCTGGACCACAGTGGTGAGCAACCAAAGCCTGAGGGACACCCAGACTTGTCAAGGAGGTCTCCAGAAGAGAAAGACATGATCTTAAACTTGATTTTTATCTCCTCCTAAACTTACTGTTGTTTATTCCTTTTTATTCGGGGGGGGGGGGGGAAAGGATAACCTTTCATACTTTTGTGGATATTTAAGTGGTATTCCCATTCTATAATTCTTTGTCAGCTTTTTGTAAATCTGAGTGGAAAATTAAAACCAAGATGACAGTATAGGATTTCCTTTTTTATCTTCCACTGGTACCCACTAAACATTAACAACTGAATATTTCTTTGTCCTATATCACATAAAATATATTTTTTCATCAGAAGGATGAAGCAACAGTGGCACACAGCTATTGAATTATGTAGTGTTTACTGAAAGTGGGACTATTACTTAGACACTGGCAATAAAATAAAACAATAAGGAACATTTATGCAGTCTATGAAATGGTTTTATAATGACATTTAGGGAGAATAAAATTTTTAAAAAGCACTACCAGATCTCCATTAGTGTCTTACTGAAACTCCTGAACAGTTTGTCTCTCTGCCAGGAATTTAGGACCTTTATTGAATGCACTTGGCTTCATTACAGTGCAACGAGGTTTTTCAGCTGTCAGCTGAAACAACATGTGTGTTTACCTGATAAAACAGATATGAGAGATAGATTTTTCTATTAAAGGCACCTTTTCAGTGAAACAAACTATCCCTTATTTCTAGAACTGAAGGTAACGTAATAGAGTCACTAGCACATCTCCATAAACAGTACTGCTGTTCCACACGAGGATTATCTAATAACATAATTATACATTGTGCTATTTACAAAGTGGTAATTTTAAGTGTCCAACACTTTCCATTTTATACTATTTATATATTTATTACTATATGATAAAACAAGACTATTTTTTCTTTCTTTTTTCCCCCTCTAATTATAACTGCTTTTATTCTCATGTTTCAAAGTTTCCCCAGAAATGGAAAACACCACTAACAATTTTGGAATGTTACCCAAATGTACATCAACTTATTCAAATTGATTTTTTATTATATTGCTGCAGTTTACAGTAGCCTGACAGTCAAAATATGTTTTAAGTTTTGAAACCTGCAATATGACACCTATCTGAGTAGCCAGGGAAGTCCTAGCTTCAATTCTATTGCCTACACATGAGCCCAAATATTCCAGGCTGCAGGGTAAACCAAGATCTTTCAAAAGAAAGATGGGGAAGAATCACATCATCCATGGATATAGCACCACAATAATGTTAACAATTTTGACATTTTGCATTGTGGTTCTGGGCTGGAATTTTCAGGTCATGTTTACTGGAAGCACAGTAGAGGTGGAAAAATGCTATTTAATTTCTCATGGAGGAGGCAAATGAACTCTGAATTGAGGTGTCTCGTTTCCTTTTCTGGAAGCACTAGTGTTGCTTCTTCTCATATGTAAAACTACTTCCAATATAAGAAATGGAAGACAGCTGCCAAAATACCAAGAGAATGATGTTATAAGTTTTCTCAGGAACTCTGCTCATGCTTTGAAGCTTGCATTTGGAGAAACTAATTACATTATTATCTTTATCTGAAGTATAGACTTTACATACAGAAAGGTCAGTCAAACACCATCATTCACCAGAAGGCTTTGTGCTTTTATAACTTGAAAATTTGCTTCTAAGCTACCAGCCCAGTTTTTCAAGGACTCCTTTGACTCAAAGAATGTTTTCAGCAGAGGTACAAAAGTGCATTAATAGATTCTTTGCAAATGTCTACTGGATAAATTTCCATGCAAAAAGACACCTTTGTCCACAATTGCTATTATAATTGGAGACAATGAATTTAAAAGGCCTTTTCATGTGTGACCAACTTCATTGATCTTTCCCAACACGAAAAACATGCTGTTTGCAAAAAGCAATTTTTAAAACTCACAGAAATAGCAGCCAAGTGAGTAGTGCCACACACATTTGAAAGTTTTTGTTGTGGGGGTAGCTAATTTTAACAAATCTTAATTATTTGATTCTAAACACTTAATAAAGCATTGAAATAAATGGAGCCAACAGTATGAAGAAAAGAAATAAATTAAAGAGCATGCCATTCATATCTGGAAAATGTTGGAGCCATTTTTGGAGAGCTTCTAAGGGACAAAAGTAAAGAAAAATCAGTTCACAGATCACTGCAGACTTAGATGAACTAGGCTTAGTAATCCAATATCCACTGAGCTCATTACTATCCTTATTTCAATTCTATGATGGTTTGAAGGAGGTTTATAAACAATTCCAAGATAATTTAATTTTTAAAAAATAATTCCAGCACTCTGTTTACAGTTCCTTCTAAAAAAACATTTTATCTTTGAAAACAAACCAGAAGGTAACTTCAAAATATTGGCAAATGCATTTCATCTAACCAACAGGAATCAAAAGACCGTTTTCAAGAAAAAAAAGATTGCTTTTCATGGGCCTCATGGCAAGTTGATGTTTTTTAAGGTCACAAATATCAACTGTCCTCTCCAAAACTTGGAAGAAACATCTCTTTTCAAACATAGGGTTTGGTTTCTGTTATTGAAAAAGCACACTTTGGCTGAGGCATAGCCTGGGTCAGCCCTCTGAGCAGCACAGATACTGCCTGGGGGTCCCCAGACCAGGTGTCACCACTGCACTACGTTCAGTGAGAGAAATAACTCTGAGAAAAAGTAGAGAGGCAAAAATATATTTGTTTTCTCTGTACTGCCAGGCTCAGCATACTTTTTGAGTGCTGGTGATAATATATCATGGTTAGTAATTTTCTTTTTCCTCCACTTTCACATTGTGAGGTGTGAAGACCACCACGTCTCTATGCCTGCCCATGCAAGCCTTCAGGAGCTTGTGTGCTGGCTGCTGTTTGGTTTGGAGATTCTGCAATGTGCAGGAGTACCTGATCTAGGAGCAGCTCCATCTGGACAGGGGTTCAGTGAGACAGCTCCTCTGAGGCTGACCTGCAGGGTCAAATGCTGACATGCAAGGTCACCACGACTGACCTTTCTCTTTCAGCCTGTATCTTTACCAGGAAACCAAGCAGAGCCAAGTGTTATTTTCTGCTCCTGTTGCCAGCTAGCACAGTCCAGCAATATACTCATTAAACCATGTGAATCACATAACTCTTCTTATCAACATCCGAACTGCAATTTGGGAACAGTCTTGGAAGGTTGGAAATTGTGAGAATGTTACCCAGAGTAAAGCTATGCTGAAGACAATGCAAAAAGTAGATTTAAAGACTTTTGCATTACCATACAGAGGTCAGAACCCTGGTGCTGTTAAACTCACTAGAAGAGATCTAGTCTCTCTGTCCACAGAAGGACTTATGCTTGATTTAATATTTTTGTGCCTACTGTGCGTGCTAGATACAACTATGAACTTGAGAACAAGATCACACCTGTTCATGGCTGATACTGCAGACATACCATACAAACCCAAAACATACTGTGGACAAGATCTCTCTATTCATTTGAGTAAATTTTGCATCAGCACCTCAGAGTGAAATCTGCATGGAATATTACAGTTTTGGGTAAGTGAATTAAAACAAAAAATCCTTTTGTGTATTGATAGGTCTGGGTAAAAAAGGCAGATCTTCCCTTCTTTGTTGCTCCAGGAGAGCCACAGTAAAAAGGAAAGGGAAGGGAAAGGGAAAGGGAAAGGGAAAGGGAAAGGGAAAGGGTTAGGGAAAGGAAAGAGAAAGGAAAGAGAAAGAAAAGAGAAAAAAAGAAAAAAAAAAAGAAAAGAAAAGAAAAGAAAGAAAGAAAGAAAGAAAGAAAGAAAGAAAGAAAGAAAGAAAGAAAGAAAGAAAGAAAGAAAGAAAGAAAGAAAGAAAGAAAGAAAGAAAGAAAGAAAGAAAGAAAGAAAAAAAAAGAAAAGAAAGAAAGAGAAAAAGAGAAAAGAAAAGAAAAAGAAAAAGAAAAAGAAAAAGAAAAAGAAAAAGAAAACAGAATGTCTACCTGCCCGCTTCTAAGCTGACAAAAAATCACCTGCTCCAGTGCAGGAACAAAGAGTGTCTCCAGTGATACTACATGTGCCCTCCTGCAGTATATCTCTACATCTTGTGTGTATTATCTTTTTCCTTTCTACTTTTACTCCTCATCAGAAGAAAGGACATATGATGCCTTTCACTTCCTGCCTTCTTTTACCCTAAGTATTCTCGTTTTTTGCTCTGAGCAGTGGTTCTGCAGCAGAAGAGTAAAACTCCCTCTGGCCCCATTCTGAGATTTCTTGTAGTTCTTTTTGCCTTCTTTGCTCAAGTATCTGCCATGAATTTAATCCTTTCCCCAGATTTTGTCCCCACTTTTCAAAAGTATTTCTGGAGAGTGTATCTGTTTTTCTCAAGAATAATTCCTGCATGCTGAAGTCACAAGTACAACAAATGATCCTGTCTTTCACCTAAGGAATTTAAAAATCCTTCCAAAGTTACATGAAAATATCAGATATCCCTGCTCTGAAATGTGCTTTGGTTGCCCCTCTAGTTCTTGGCCATAGGTAAAGTAAACCAGTCTCATTTTAAGGCTTAGTTTGTCTTGGGTCACAGTTTACATGAAATTACCTTATCAGTTGTTCCAATGAGTTGTTATTACTGGCAATCATGCTTTATTCACTTCTCACCTCTCATCTACCTCATGAAATAGGGAAAGCTGTATTTGTCTGCTTTTTCTTCTTTAATCTCTAGCTATGTTAAAGCCTGTAAGATCTGAATACACACACAGTTCTGGCTCTGACTGTTTTCCTGATTTTACAAGGGCTAGAAATTCATCATTCCCACTGGCTAGGTGTTGTCTTTTCCCTTTTCTTTCACTTCTTCATGCTCCTTTCTCTGCTGTGGATCTTGATCATCCAACCACCATTTCAGCTTGGAATGTGAGAGTCAAGTTCAAAGGGTGAAGAGGCACTCCCATACACTTTCTTATGGATTGAGATTCATTGGTTGGATTCTCTCCTTCTGGATGTCCATTACTCATGGTAGAGCTTAGAGTTCAGTTAGTGAAGGCATTAATGGTGTTCCCTCTCTCTGCAGAGAACCTTCTTCATGATACACAGTTACTGTCCAAGGCTGCTCTATTTTGCTAGATTTGCTGAGCTCAACCAGAGTGTTAAAATTCAGATGGAGGAAAAACACACCTGCACAATTAAGTCAATCTAGAACCTGAAATCCCTGGCAGAGGGGCTTCACTTGCAGCCAGCATGCAATCCAAAAATCTTCCTTTCTGCAGCCTCCAATCCTCCTTTCTGTCTGAAAGCAGAAGTGGGGTGTTACTGAGGGATGGGCCCTTCTGACCAGGAGCATCATCGGGGCTATGCCTCAGACTGCCCCTCACTCCATGAAGCTACATTGCATTGTTTTGTACTGTCCACTGGAAATTATGCACTCTCAGCTCCCTGGAAAACAAAGGCCTGTGGGAGGTCATGGAATGCCTCATGGATTTTTGTGTTTTGCTAATCCGGTTGATGAATCACTCTGACTGCTTGCTTAATCTTACCTTCATTGTGTTATTTATCCTCAGCTTCAGGCAGCGGATGGGTGTCATCATTTGTGTGCCAGGCTGCCCTGCTAACACTGGGCACGTTGATTTACCCTCTAAACAATGTGGTTTTAAGGACTAATGCTCTACTCTGCACCACAACGTGTACGTGTCTTGATAAGAGAGTTTGGCCAAAGATTCACTGCTGTGTAATACAACACAGTTCACACAAATACTGTACATATCACAAACAGGGAACCTTCAGGGCAATCACAACATGATTAGCAATATGCCCAACCTCATCCTGTATTTTGTTCTTTCTCAGACAAATAGCTGTCATTTAAGGTAAGGTCCTGCAATGGCTTTATCAACCACAAAAACAGTCCCATAACCTGTTCTCTCTAGCATGGTGATTACACATCTGATAATTGGGCAGGACTAAAGAACTGGAGTGCAGCTGTTATTTGCTTATGAAATGTCTCAGGGGAAAAGATACAAACACACAGACACACAGACACCATACACAATTTAAGTGGCTCATTAATCTGAGGAGATGTTCTCTCTTTGATGGGCTGCACTGCAATGCAATGCAAAAATCTTTTTTTGCCTGAATAATTTGAGAGAAGAAATTTCAAGTGCTCAGTTAAAAAGTACTGAATCTCCACATTGGGCATAAGTACTGTGGATTTTGATGCAAAAAACATTGAGAACCCTTTCCTTTTTCCATCAGCTAGTAGGGTGTTTCAAATTACAGTACTGTGCCAGGTCTATGCTTTTCCCTCTATTAGAGACAGTTGTTGGTGTTAAGACATCCCCCAGATAGATTTCAAAAGTCTTTGGCAAATATCTATATTTTCTGGGCCCACAAACTACAAAACTCATTTCCATGATGGACAACTGACTTGAAAACACATTTTCTTCATTACTCTCTACTGCATAAGCTACCTAAAGTCTTACAATCAAGATATGTTAATGAAACCAAACAATACTCTGGAGAATACTTTATTGTATCTATTCCCCTTGAAACTAAAAACCAGGCAAGTGAAAACTCTCCAGATGCCCTAGCAGTAAACAGTTTGATTAAAATCTGCTTTTCCCATTAGATATCCACTATTCTTTATTATTCCAGTTCTGCTTGCAGAGCATGGTGACACAGTAAAAAATCCACTGGCAGATTACTTGACTATTTTGATATACTGAATGACACATCGAACTGATAACTCCAGCCTTTCCCACCTTCAAAAGTCATCAAGAATATTGCAATACCATAAGGTTTGTCAAAGATATTGACAAGGATTACAGAGCTGTCACCCAGCACTGAAATTTGCAGATTTCATAGATTTCATATAAGTCTTGCTCTTTTACTCCTGTTATATCTGTGTCACTAGAGAGATGCAAGAAATGCAAGTTATGACTTTCTCCTGGGCATTTCTCACACAAACAAAAATTGCGACACATAAACCCACAGGTTTCCTGATGCAGCCTACAAAGATTTTTCCAAACCAGAGTGTTTGAACTCCACAGTCAGCAACGTGGAGTTTTCTGACTCTGACAGTACACACCATCTGTTCTAGCCGTGTGCAGGACAAATCACTTAAGGTCTTTTTCTTCATGGATGTCATTGGAGAACTGCATTTTTCAGAGATTTCTAAGTCCTGAATAAATGTAGCCTAGGTATGATAAATTCTATAAGCAGCTGGGAGAAGTCTAACTAACCACTAACTCTTGTTCTTGTGGGAGATTTCAACTTAGCAGATGTCTGCTCAAATCACTACACAGCAGAGATGAAACAGTCCAGAAGGTTCCTGGATTGTGTGAGAGGTAACTTCCTGACATTACTGGTGAGGGAGACAAGCAGGGAAGGTGCCTGCTGGGCCTCCTATCTGTGGGCTGGTGGGTAAAGTGATGTCTGTAGGCCACCTTGGGCACAGCAATCATAAAAATCTCAGAGAAATAAGGAGGAGTGCCAGCAGAATGGCTACCTTGGCTTTCCAGAGGGCAGACTTTGGCCTGTTTAGGAGCTTGGTTGACAAAGTCCCTTGGTAGACATCCTGAAGGGCAAAGGAGTCCAAGAATACTGGATGTTCTCCAAGCAGAAAATCTTAAAGGCGCAGGAGCAGACACTCCCCATGGGCTGGAGTGTGGAAGACTGGCCTGGATAGACAGAGAGCTTTTTCTGGAACTCAGGAAAAAAAAAGGAAAGAGTATGATTTTTTGAAGAAGGGATGGAAAAATCAAGAGGTCTACAGGGATGTCATGAGGTTATGAAGGAAGAAAAGAAGAACCAAACCCCAGAAAGTACTTAGTGTGGGTAACTGCCATAAAAGATAATAAAAAATGTTTCTATAGTTACATCAACAACAGAAGGAGGGCTAAGGAGAGTTGTATGAAATTAAACAAGGCAAAGTTCTGGATCCTGCACTTGAGTCACAGCAACCCCATGCGGAGTTACAGGCTTAGTGAAGGGTGGTTGGAAAAAAGGACCTGAGAGTTTGGTCATTGCCAGCTGAACATGAGCAGTGTGTGCCCAGGTGGCCAAGAAGGACAATGGCACCTGGCCTGGATCAGAAATAGTGTGGCCAGCAGGACCAGGGCAGTGATTGTCCCCTGTACTGGGCACTGGTGAGGCCTCACATTGAGTGCTGCATCCAGTTCTGGGCCTCTCTCTGCAAGAAAGACATTGAGGTGCTAGAGCATGTCCACAGAAGGGCAACAGAGCTGGAGAAGGGTCTGGAGCACAAGTCAATGAGGAAAAGCTCAGGGAGCTGAGGAGGCTCAGGGGGTCCTTATCACTGTCTACAATTACCTGAAAACAGAGTGGATCAAGGGGGGTTGGATGGGATCTTTTCCTATGTAACAAGAAACAGGATAAGAGGAGATGGCATCCAGTTGTACCTGGGGAGGTTTAGATTGAATATTAGGAAAAAAAATCGTCACTGAAAGGATTGTCAAGAATTGAAAAAGGCTACCCCAGGAAGTGGTGGCACCACCATCCCTGGAGGAATTTAAAAGATGTGTAGATGTGGCACTTTAAGGGGCATGGTTTACTGGAGGACTTGTCAGTAGAACTCAGTGAGCTTACGGGTCTTTTTGAACCTAAATGATTGCATGGTTCTACGATTCGAAGAAATTAAGAAGATACATAAGTAGGAAAGCATACCAAACAAGTGAAGTCACAAAACAATAACTATTGTTTTCCCCCCACATTCAAATGTGTTAAGGAAGGGGAGAAATGACAAGCAAAGCATTAAAATAGTCACAACACCCAGAGGAACACCATCCTGAAGCTTGCTCTTTCCTTTGGTCAGTGATGTGGTGCTTGAATAGGAAAATGCACACATCAAAAAATGGACTGTCTCAGTTCAAAGTTATGCTGCTTTTCATGGGCATTTTCATCAGCATTTTAGGTCTGATCTCTTTTCTTTCTAGCAGTGATTTCTGCATTCAGTTGCTGCCAAAAGAAGTTTGTGACTAAACAGATCATTGGGAATATTGTGCTCCATTTCAGCAATGATAATGTAACATGTAGGGGTGTAGTTAACAATTTCTTTATTAAAGCTGGTCTATCCAGGAGAGTGAGCACACTAATACTTACCCAAATAGCTCAGGAAATCTCAGTTATTCTTTTTTTAATGTTGTGCATTAGTCAATAAGTAATTGCTCTATACTGTCAATCTGTTTATATTTTCCTGCCCAAGTCTTTTTTCCAGGACGGCTTAAAGACAACTGAACAATCTAGTGCAAAAGAGGGGTTGTAAAAGGGCCTCTATGAGTTTGAAATGAGAAGATAAAGTATGTGGTCAAATCCAAGGCCATGAAGGAAGTCCTTTCTCCATGGAACTTCAGTGAAATTACTCCAGACTCCAGCCACTGATCTGAAATCTCGTATCAGCACCCTTCCTTAACAACACAGGTGGACTGCCTCACTATTGCTAAACTTAGATAATGTTCTCTTTTCCTTACCTCTATGTTATTAGGTCAATGGTCCAGACAGGCTTACAACTGGCTTCCCTGAAAATTGTGATTGCCCCCAGCTAAGCATTTTATAAATTCTTTTCAAGCCTTTGTGGGAGGCAGAACTTCTTATTCTCACACCTGCATGAAACATGGGGATTTCTTCCCTTTTGGAGACAAGACTTATTTCCATATCTATCTCTCCTACTGTTTTTCTCTCCCTCTTACCTTGATAAGTGTATTCTCAGTATTTGTACTTTCTGTGAACCCCGTGACTCCTGGCAGCAGCAGTAAATTTCCACATATTGCGTCAACAGCTATGTCAGATGAAGGTAGAGTTTAAGTAATTGTTTTGCTAGCTGAACGGCTTTAGATGGCAAACAGAAATAATTGTCTTTTATCCATTGGTAAAGGAGTGTAGAAAGTCAGATCAAGTGTAAGTTTAAAAGAAAAAACAGATTAAGTAACACAGCAAATAAGGAAGAAGAGATTTGCACACTATTTGCAGTATGCTTATTGCTGAATTAATTTGACAAGACATGCATTTTAACCATACAGAACACAAAACCATATCTCAGTCTTTTCCCTATGCGAATGCAATGAATTGCTGGCTCTTAGCTGCATTTTAAGCTAAAGGAAAAATCCCTATCTGGTTGAGACTCTGATTGTTCTGACACAGAAACTGGCAAAAATATAACCTTATGGGCTTCATAGATTTCCATAAGTAATGTGCTCTGGCACTGTATTGCCGTTGTTGGTGAATGCATATAACACTTCTGAGGGGCTGGAGGCAATTCTTGTTCATCCTTCAGTAAATGTGATCGTGACCTGATGCTGCATTGATGGCCCTCCTCAATCTCCTTATAGCTATTGTTCATTTACAAGAACAATGAACAATTAATAGATGGAAGAAAGGCTTTGTTTGCCTTATGTTGGCAGCTGGACAAAGGAAGATGTTAATGCTGTTTTACAGTCAGCGTGATTTATTATCTAAGCCGCATTTGGTTTCCTTCTTTAATTTGCTAAGTGCTTCACAATTTTCCTCCTTCTGTCCCCACTATTGGGTTTACAGCTGACTACTGTTTACCATTTTCTCTGATGATTTTTGATTTCTTTTCCCATAGTTCGAAGCAACATGGAATTTTTTTCTCTGACCATATGCAAAACAAGTTTCTCTGTTTCTGTGTCTGTGGAAATTGGACTGATGGGGTGGGACAAGCTGAAAACTTTCTGTTTAGTGTCATTAATGTTTCTCCAGAATCTTAACATGCAGGGGCATTATGACTATTAAGATATTTAACCTTTCCTTTGAAAGCAGATTCCAGCAACTGGATCACTCACTAAATTTTAGATTTACATCATGAGTTAGTCTGGCTCTAGCCAATTTGACTCAAACATGACCCAAAAGACTGATATTTTTGCACAATATTGCATCTTTCCCCATATTTTCTCTGCCCGTCACAAGCTTATTAGAAGTAAGCTTTTCCAGCACTAAATGGAAAAGTTATTTCAGTTTCTGAAAAATAAAAAAAAAAAAGAAAAGGTAAAATCAGGAAATCTAACAAAGTTCACTCTCCTACCGGGAAAATAACTAACATCTTTTATTTTGGTCCAAATCAACACACATATGGGGTACCCCAAAATATTTGGTTATGTATCCATTCTGGAGAAGATTTATACTCTGCCTTCCTTAAGTTCTGCTTCCCAGCAATTGCAGTTCATTGTCTCCAAAGGCCTGAGAACGATGGGCCAAATCTGCTGTCTTGCAATGTGGACTTGGGTGATCAATCTAAATTACACACCCATGTACCTAAAACAGCAACCTGAACAGGCTGATACACAAAGGGTACATCCTACTGGTCCTTTGCATGTTTTTTTAATATATCAAGATTTCCACTCCTGCACTTGCCTTTGAAGACAAGACTAATGCCTGCATGGCTGTGGATGTTTTGATATGGTAGATAATTAACTGGGAACAAAATAGTATTATGTAGCTTACTGAGCAGTTATTTGATAGCATCTATTTTTATCTATATGAAAACCAGATGTCGCAACAACACCTATTAAATGATGCACACTTTCCTCTCTGGTTTACCACCTTGGAAAATGTGGTAGAGCAGTCACATCATTGCTTAAGTCATTCAGCAGCCTTGTCACATAATGTTTGCAACACAGCAGCAGCACGGGCTTTTCACAGGTGTTAAATGCATCCGACAATGCAATGGACCTCTTGGGTATATTTACTTGCCAGCTAAAGAGCCTGCTCAGTTTCAGGATGAAGGAGTTGACAACACTCACAGCCCTGTGAGTCTCATGCTTTTGGGTGGTGCCCACAAGAAAGCCCAATTGACTCCAGGAGCTTGCCAGAGAGCCCTGCTATTTCTACTTTTTGGCCACGAAGAACAGCCACACTGTTTCTGTTGGAAACAGCTGTTGTGGCTGCCAGAGAAACTGCAGTTTTTGCAGTCTGTGATCAGAGGATCCCTTAGGCAGAGCAAAGCTGCCACCCCGTTTCAGCAGCATATTCAATGCATTTCTGCTCTGCCTAGAAAACCGCTGCCATATTTCCAGAAATCCATTTAGGACCTCTGCTTTTCTGCTTTGCAGGAATGCTTGCCTGTAGTGGAAAGCCACAAGGGATAGACAACCATATAAACCAAGATTTACACCCCTGTCAACAGACCCCCTCCACTGGGTACACAGGATTTCAGGGCAATCACACAATAGCTCCGTGTTTACACAGTAATATCCTGGCAGTACACTGGCCTTTTCCCAGTGCTTCTTATAAAGAGAGTTCAGAGAGAAAACCTGTTCAAAGATTCATTGCCAAAGTTCTGTAATTCCAAGTAAATCGTTTTGTGGAAGTTGACTTCACCTCTAGCTCAGATCCCCCATCTAACATGTGAATGTCAGCCTCTGGTTGAACCCCATATGTGCAGAGCACACAGTCCCTGCATATAAGGGACTGATATATAAGGCTTCTGATGCAGTATCTGCACTGCTTTAGCAGAATTCCCCCCAAATGACTGTCTTACCTTTTCAGCACAAAGAGCTGCTGGCAAGCATCTGAGGAGCGTCTGCTTACCAGCTGTGTTCAAAGGGTTTGATAACACGTTATAAAACTCCAGCAGACTGAACAGCAGCTGTTCTCTATCAATTTCATATATTTGATCCAGAGAAGGGAGAGGATTTTACTAAGAAGAAAAATACAGTAGACAATAATAGCACCCCAAAAAATAATGATATATTTTTAAATAATTAAAAGAAACCCCACCATATCATGCCTTAGGGACCCAGTGGGGCAGTTGTTTTCTGTGGATTTATCAATTATAATTTCTGCAAAGAATAAATATAAAGGAAGTGTCTTTTTTGAAGCTGGGTATAACAGAGGAATACAAATCCAAGGCCCAGATAACTGAGCACTATGCATTCCATGTTGATGCCCCACAAAATCCACTCTGTCTATGTAATTAATTGGAATTTTGTTTCATAAATTTTAATGTGAGAAACATGGCGTTCTAGACAAACAAGAATGCAGGCGTATCCTCTGCATAACATTGGCATTTTAAACAGCCTCAGCCTCTCTATTCTGAAAAAAAAACAAGGAAGGAAGTGATTACTGCAGGATTTGTACAACTGTGGAGCCCAGCTGATAATGCTGATAATAATAAAACTCCCTCTGTGTAGCTGTGTTCTCACCAGGAGAACTCAAAGAGGTTCTTTGTTTGCTTGTTTGTTTTACAAAAGAGGTTTGTACCATTAGTCCCTTTTTCCAGATGGTGAAGTTGAGGCATGAAGGAGTGAAATCTTGCAGAAATGGCTAGGAAAACAATCCAAGTGTTCCAGCCCCTAAGGTCTTATCTCTCTTCAGTACACCATCTTGTTCTTTCATACAGTAAAAGGGGATGTCCCAATGGAAAATCTACAACCTAGCATTTCCTCCTTGTATGGATTAAATACAGCTAAAGAAAAGGTCCTTTTTTTAGCATAAACCATGAGGCAGTTTAGCATAAACCATGAGGCAGCCTAGGGATGTGTCAGAGAAAAAAAAAAAGCTTAATCTAATGCAAAGTAGTCAAAGATTTTAGATTTTAGCCAGGTAGAATATTTTTGCTTCAGAGATTTTCACTGATAACAAATGCTTTGATTCAACCAAAACAAAAAAAGAAAAAAAACCCCCAAAATCCCAGGGAGCAGTATGCATTAATACCATGTTTTGTTATTCATTGCTCCTGAAGATGAAAATGACATACTCCTGTCTGAGGCTACATCCTGCCATTAATGACAGATATGAAAAAATATTAAATAGGAAAATTATAGTAAAAGAATCTTCTGAATTCACATATGAACCGAAATATAAACTTTCCTTGCATGCCTGTTCAATTTTTGTAAAAATGATATGTTTTATGGAAATACTGTAGAAAACCAAAAGTTTCAATTGTCTTACAAAGAATTGTGAAAGCATACATGCCTGAAAAAAAGTTTATCATGATGCAGTGAGTTGAATATTTTTAGAAAGATTTTGCACAATTAAGGAAAAAACATACCATTGAAAAATACTTTCCCTTTAGATCTCATTGTGAGGACATCAACAGAAGTAATTACAGAAGAACTCCATAGGTTTTTGAGACAAAGCAATATGTTTCCTAGAATGTTGCCAGGATGTTATGAAAAAAGGGAAAATATTAAAAACCTGAGGGATCACTTGCATAAATTAATATACAACACAAAACAATTCTTTGTCCTAGGGACAAAAATACAGAGATTAGGTAATCTGTGTGCTTTATAAGCAATATATGAAAGCAACTGCCCTGACTGGTGCTTATCCTGTTATATATGAGACCACCATACTTGTGTAAGTTATGGATATGGGAAGAGAATATTTCCAATATTAAATATGAATGACCACAGAAAGAAGCCATATTTTCTCATAAAGCAATCTGGTCCAGAATGTATGAGCTGAATGGGTCTGACTTTCATTGCATGACTCACGACCAATGAAAGACTTTAGACATCTGTCGAATGTAAAATGCTGGGAAAAATGATGTGTCACTGAAAGCTGTCATTCTTGGTCCAAGTTTTTGCTTGACCAGTAGTGATCACTATTTCAAACTGCCAGGAGCTGTACTTTTATCAGTGCTCACACTGATGGCACAGGTATAAATAAGCACTCTTGCATCTCAACAGTGGCTGGACCTGAATGATATCTGAAAGAAATACAAGCTGACCTTCCCCTCCTCTTTTCCTGTCAAAGAATATAAAGAAGAGATAATTGACTGGAATCATTGTAATCTTTGAACAAAACAAAATGCAACTGAAATCTCATAGATACTTGAGAGAATATTTTTGCCCTCATTGTTTACTTCTGAAAAGTATTTGTGTCTAGACTGCTCAGTGGATAAGGCACAAAGTTCCATTCATATCTTTCACCATGTTCCAAGGCAGATCATAACATAGCTTATTAATGAGCTATTAATGTTTATTTATTAGCAAGTGTTAGCTTGTTCATTCCATTACTTTAACTACTCTTATAGCTTTGCTGCTCAAGACAAGACACAATCAGACTTAAAACATACTATAAACAAACTAGGTCTTGTATAACTTCAAGAAAATATTTTTCCATTTCTAGAATTTGTTTTTAAGTGATGAGAATGTGGTTGTTACGGCCTGCATGAACTGGGTCCTTCAAATCCATGAACTTTGGTAAACAACTCATACTATGCTAGGTTTCAAAGTGGGCAGAGAGCTGCAATTACATCCACAGAGTTTCTTGTTTCCTTGTTTCTAACAGATCTACATTTGCCATTGGCTCAGCAATGCTTACAAGTGGATTTTGTGCTTTTATTTTGTTGGAAGCAAGAACTAGCTGTTGCCTTCCAGTCCTCACCATTTTTGCTAGAAAACATCTGAAAGTTTCTTTATTAACCCAAAAAATTCCAGGCACACAAAAGGCAATATAAAGTTTTCCACTGAGTTCCTCAAAATTGAAAGACATAGCTGCACATTTCTGTGAGTGGAGGCTAGGGGGTTAAAGAAGACCAATTACTCGCATTGCATTAATTTGAAGGTTTGAATCAGCCTTGTACCCAGTCTATGTTTCCTTGTGATGCAATCTATATGCTCCAAGTAAAACTTGAAAGCTAAAGGCACTCCTTTTTGGAGAGAGCAAAATAGTGAAAAAAAATCCAGAGTAAAGCTACATAGGAATTAGGAACAAGAATCTCAGAACTTGTTTCATTGGATGTCTTGCTATTGTTTGAAAAAGTAGGAAAAAGCTGCATGGATCCCTAGTATCTCTCTTACCTTGAACAGATTGTACTCCTCAAACAAAGTTCACAGCACACCTCTCATGATGGATTGGTGCCACCTGTCAGATGGATATGATGCATATAAAGAAGACCATTGATTCAGGCAGGGTCTCATCTCCCTATCTTGTAAAACTGATAAGAGTACTGGTTCTGTGAGAAACATTAGATATTAGATGCTGAAAAAGCAATTGCAAATGAATGAAATGCAAAGCCTATTTAAAAGCAAAAACAACACTGTGTTCCCTGCACATGGATATCCTCCTGTCACTAAGACACACTATTTCAACCTGTACTAGTTTGTCAAGCCAGTGAGACCAAAACACCGTGCAATGAAATCCAATACTGTCTTCTAACCCGGGTGTTCAGTGCTGGTTAAGCTGTTATGCAACCCTGACATTTCCAAACAGAAAGTGCTGGATCCGCTTCCTTGTTTGCAGGGTGTACAGCCTGCCCAGCGCACAGGGAGCAGAGGGAAAGCAGCACTCAGTGTTAGTCCAGCAGGAGTAGGTTCTGTTTAGCCCAACTGGTGGGTTTTGGTTATAGCTGCTACTCCAGAATTCCTCATCCCACCTTGCTCCATTGGCAGGTGTGGGTCAGTGCTATTGTGGTTCTTCCATGGACAATGCACAGAGGTGGCCTCTGTTTTCTCAGCCCTCTACAGCATCCTCCTATAAGGAAACCAAACCATAACTCCATTGGCACCATGCCCATGCCTTTTTCTCCCTCCCTCATCACTGTCCCTTTTCCTTCCTTCTCACTTCTTGTGTACTACCACGAAAGCCCTCACAGAAGGTGCTGGCTGCTCATCATTCTTTTCTTTGCTATTTATTTTCATCTTTGGTTTGGTTTGGTTTGGTTTGGTTTGGCTTGTAAGACTTAAGAAACAAGGAGATTCTGGAAATCAGCTTGGGCAGTCTATCATATTTTGGGATTATTTTTAATTACTCCTTAAATGAAGGTAGCATTCTTTCTTTTTGTCTTATCCCAGTCAACACCAACACCTCAACATATGGACATAGACAGTATATGAGGATTTTAAGGGATTCTATTTCTGCTTTTTTTTTTGATCATTCTGCTAAGATACATTACAGGATATACTGAGGCAACTGGAACATTAAAGATGCAGAGATAAGGCCTAGGGCATAACTTTTTTTCTGAGGAAAGCTGGAATACAAACATTTAAATATTTGCTCCTAAATTTACTGAGCCTTACCCAATTAAAGTCATTGAGAAATTTGAAGAAAATTGCACAGAAAGGAATTATGTAGTCAGAGTTGTAAATAATTGGAATGAGCAAGGATAAACAGATGCTAATTTCATCAGATACTCTAGGGTCATATCAATTATGTTCTGACCAGACTTTAAAAGCCAGCTGATGAACTTAATTATCGAGAAAAAGACTCAACAGGCCAGATAAATAGAACAAAAGTTACTGTCAGCTTTTGTTACGCAGCAAAGCCAAAGCATTGGAGGATTGATGCTGCTATACCAAAGGAGAAGAAGCTGATATGGCCTCTCATGGCAATGATTCTGAAAACATAGCAAACAAATAAGGTCTGCCTTTTATACCTGAATTCATGGTGAAAAAGAAGGTGTAGCTAAACCAGATGATATATTAGCAAAGATAAGATTTATGGATTGTTAAAGCAAGTTATTGTTAACAGACTCATGTTTGAAAATTATTCTGGTCTTGGTGACAGCTGATGGTAGAGCACAAGAGAAGATTTTTAATACATTGGGTTTAATGTGACTCAGTTAATTAATGAAAAAAAAAAGTTTGTTAATGTAGGACATAATTTTTAGGCACTTTCAAGACACCATGCTTTCATCTTAGTACTTGAGAGTTATGAGTCAGATGCTGATATTTTGCCCTAGGGTCTTATGGTTGTAGGATTCCAATTTTGGTGCAGCACTTGATGCATGTAATTAAATGAATCTGCTATTTTTAGGCAATATTGAGACAAGTATACTGCATTTTTCTGTGCAGAACTTGGAGGCTATGGTGTAAGGGACCACCTGTTGTGGAACAGGGCAAAGCACCCTAAACAATTAATGCACTAGGGTTTGAGATATCAGAACATCCTGTGCATGGCAACTCTTTGTATCACCTACCATCCTTTTTAATATTGTATTAGGGGAATAGCCCAAAGAGTGGTATCTATCCATTGCTACAGAAAAGATGGAAGAAGCCTTCAGACCTTTGTTAAGGTAGGGATGGGGGAAAAAGAAAGTGTAAGACAAGTTTCTAAATCCATGCTTTTAAGTTTGTAGATCTTGGACCTTTGCATCCTAAATTTCTAAAAGAAATGCCTGCTGACCAAGTACTAGGGATGCTGATTTTCAATAACCTAGCTGGGTAAATTCCAGAACATGCCCAGTCATCAGTCAAATAAAAACCTGCAAGAGGAAGGCGTTATTTATAAAGAATTTCAATTAGGGGAAAAGAGCTCATGTCAATTAATATAAGACTACAGAGAGAATGATAGTTAAAGTTGTTATTCCTTTAATTTGTTTACATGATTAGCTTAGAATAGTTATATCATTACATTGTTATGTATTTTCTAATCACAACATTTATGTTTTGAAGACATAAAATAAAATACTGATTAGCTTCTTGAGCCATATCAAAAAGTGTTCAAGTGCAGCAATGATAATTGAGTGTTTGTTTCCAGTGAGAACTCCCAGAAGACAGATTTTGAAATGATGAGGACTTTTCTTATGGTTTTTGTTAGGGTATAGCAATTAGCAGAATGGTAATCAATTAAAAGATGAAACCTTCAGTACAGAGCAAGGGGGATTGCTTGCTAAACAGAATATAAATTCTGCTTCTTTTCTAAAAAGCACAGATAAAAAGATACATGCAGAAAACCCCAATGCAAGTGGACTTTTCAACACAGGAAAGAGCTATTCTGACAACAACACCAGGTCCATAGGACAGTCAGCTCATTCTCAGCCATCTGGGGGGCACTGGGTCCAAAAGGAATGGGCCACTGCTGACTGGGTGAAAAGTCCTGGTAGACCCTGTGTCTGAAGTGGAGCAGGACAGAGGTATCTTCCCTGCACTGGGCATGCAGAGGCTGCCTGGCTGCTGGTAAACTCTCATTGACATCAGGTGGTGAAGAGTGAGAGAGAACTCTAGTTGTTTAGGCTAGACTTTGATATACCTATAAACAGGGTACAATAAAAGCTAAATTTGATAAATGCGAGGTCTCCAGTATGTCAACGAGGATGTGTAATAGGGTTCAATTAGTGCAATTAGGAGCTGCATTAACACAGACAAAGAATAAGGATATTATCTAAACCTAGAATTCAATTTTAAATCCAAATCAAACTAGAAAAATTACTGTTTTGTTGGTTTATCAGCTTCATTTCCTTTACTGAAAATATATTTTCTTGGCAACATTGTGTCTGATAAATGTGTCCTCCATGCATTTTGCTAACATAGTCATATTTGTTATAATCTAGTCTTCTAATACTTCTAATCAGCTTAAAAATTTCAGTAAAATGTAAGTGTAGACCATATTAGACTCATATTAGCCTTATCAGTCATCAGCTTCTTTTGATAATTTGGGCTCTAGGATTGCCTTGACCCATTATAAAATGTTATAATTCATAAAACCCATGCTTACAACATTCATAGGTTTCTCAAAATTCATTTCTTTATGCTCCCACTTAAACCATGCTAAAGGCACCAAGATATTTGTTATGATTTTAAGTCGGGTGTAGTTCTGTATCATTCTTTGAAGGACCTCGTGGTTTGCAACACTCCAAGTGAAACTTGCCTACCTGAAGACCTCACAGAGGTACTGTTCAGAATGTGCCAAAATAGAAATTCTACTGGTAGAATGGAGTACTTTCAGATTAAAGCCTAGGCCTGTCAGCAATAAAAACTACAGGGGAAAACATACTAGTTAAAAGATCCTTTGTCACTTTGTCAAGCCAAAAGTGTTTTAATTCTCCTAATATAAACAGCTTTTAAAGTCTAACTTTCCAGACATATCAAAACAATGAGCATTTGATTAGAGACCAGATTTTATAAACTTTCAGATTCCACGTCTCATAAAATCTATATCTAGGGCTGTATAATCCTATTTTCTTCATGCACATAAATAAATGTACTCTAAGAGATTCTTCCCCCATCCACATTACACTAAAAGAAGTTGGAGATTATGTTCTGAGGATATTGGGGCAGATTTTAGTGCACACTGCAATAACCAAAAACTGGATGTGGATCATTTGGTGTGCTGTGCAGTCTGTAAGTAGTATTATGAACTAAGTAAATGTTCTATTGAGCACACCATAGGATGATAATTACAGACAATGGAAATGCTCCTAAAATACAAATTTAGCTATCAAACTGCACAACAAATTTGATGAAGGTCTCAGGTCTAGTGAGAGCTGAATGTTTTATTGTGCAGATTTTAAAACAGCCCAGAGGCTGAGACAGCTCAAGCTTGTAGTCAGTGAAAAAACAATCACTAAAAGCTTAACACCCTATAACCTTTTTTTTTCTTGAGCTCTAAAACACTGATTTAATTTTCTTCTGTTTACTCCCTTCAGATTTTGAATCTAAAAATATTTTCAAAAACCTGATTAAAATCAATGCCTTTACTGGAAACTTCTTCTAAGTTGACTACAAATCTAGAAGATCCCTGGAATGGGATGGTATTGCTGAATTCAAGAACTGCAGAAAAATTAAGCATGAATTTAGACTGCAAAATGTCATGCATTACTCTGTAAGTTCCCTTGGCAGGTTTAAAAAGGCAATTAACAGACAAGAAAAGGCTTTGGATGTACATATGGATTGGAATAGAGAGGGAGGAAACAGGTAAGGGTAAAAGGGTATTATTTATTTTCCAAGAACATTAAAAAGGGCAGCATTCCTAAAGAAAAAAAAAGTTTTAAAAAAGGAGCATAAGGAGTATATAGCAATCTAGAACAAAAAACATTTGTGTATGATATGTAAAAGTATGAAAAAAATAAGAAAGAAAAAAATAAGAATCACAGAATTGTAGAATCACAGATGTCATTAAAAAGAACATTTAACCTGATTCCTCTTCATGCAGGCTAGATCCAGTTTCTCATGACCATGGCCAGTCAGGTTTTGCATATTTCTGTGATTGGAGACTCTACAACCTCTCTGTGCAATGTCTGGGCACTATTTATCTCCTCAACCACCTTCACTGTAAAAACACATTTTCCTGTATTTGGATACAATTTCTTGTGTTTCCATTTGTGATGATTGCCTCTTGTCCTGCCAATGGACACCACTGAGAAGAGTCTGGTCTCTCTTCTTTCTCTATCAGGTGTTTAGACATCTCCTCTTCCTTGGTTTGAACAGTTCCAGCTCTCTCAGTGTCCCCTTGTAGGAGAGATGTCTCCTCCTTCATCTTCTTCACAGTGCTTTACTGGGCTTGCTGCAATAGCTCTGTATCTCTCTTGCATTGGGAAGCCCAGAATTGCTGCTCCCACCTGTTTTTTATTTTATTTTGCTGATGGTTGACATGAGAGTCCTGAGCAGGAGGAAAGGAGATGATCTTTAAAAATAAACAAATTCTCTTGGACTATTCTTCTTTACAGGACCATATCCCATGAGATTCCTCCAAGCAGATCCTTGAACAGGCCAAAGACTTCTCATATGACATCCATGATAATGATTCTGGTTTTTGTCCTGCTTCCCCCTAGCCAAAGGTTAAAAAGTGAAGGAGAAAAGAGTAAAGAAGCAGTGGGAAGATGATGTGAACATTTCTATCCTTCTCCTTTACTTCTTTTTATACTTCTGCCTTCTTGCTTTTCCTTGTTTCTAGCTGTGTTAAACATTTTGAATCATTTAGTTTGGAAAAGACCTGTAAGATCACCAAGTCAAACCATTAATCCAACACTGACCTTTCCAACACCAAACCATGTCCGTAAGTGCCACATCCAGGGATGATGACTCCACCACTTCCCTGGGCAGCCTATTGCAGTGCCTGGCAACCCTTTTCATAAATAAATGTTTCCTAATATCCAATATAAACCTCCACTGGCACAATTGAAGTCAATTTCCTCTTTTCCTATCGCTTGTTACTTGGGAGAAAAAAAATTACCCCCACTTTGTCACAGTGTCCTTTCAGGTAGTTGTAGAGAGAGATAAGCCTCCTTTTCTCCAGGCTAAACACCCCCACCTCCCTCAGCTTCTCCCCATGAGACTCCAGCCCCTTCCCCAGGTCTGCTGCCTTTCTTTGGACATGATCCACCACCTCAATGTCCTTGTTGAAATGAGGGGCCCAGCATTAAACATGGGCTTCACTGGCCTCACCCATGCTGAGTACTGGGGTGATCACTGCTCTAGACCTGTTGGATACACTGTTTCTCATAAAAGCAATTGATGCTTTTAATATTTACATTTCTTTTAATGAAGTGAACTGAATACTTATAATGTATGATGCAATTGCATAATTTTAATGAAGTGAAAATACATGAGAGAAACAACCTGCCAGATACCTAAATCTGTTTTAAAAAATGAAATTTTATCTACATAATTTACAGTTTTAGAGATGATCTGAAGACCAGTTCATCAGGGTATAGAAGTTTTATTTGCTTGATGACAAGTGAAACATTTTCAGATTAGTTTCCAACAGATACATTGTAATAAAATGTGAACAGTATTGTCAGCTACACCCCTCTTAATCCATGGCTCAAATAAAATGCATTCCACATGAATGCTAGCAAGGCACTGGGAAACTTGCCAAACCAAAACCATAAGGTATTGTACATTTAATTCCTCATAGTGGAAAGTCAGGGAAAACTCTTATGTTATTTGAACTGTATTATTTGAAAATTATGGTAATCTTTTGAAAGTTGGGATTGAAATATTGGGCTTCCATTCATATGACATCATGAAAAGCAGATGAACAATTTTCCTAGTGTTTAAGGCACAATCTGATGACAGGTATGAAATTTTGTTGGAGACTATAGGAGACATTATTGTGGGGAAGTTCTCCCCCTTCCACTTCTCCCTCCCTGTTTCTTTTTACATCCCAATTCACTGCAGACATTTTCTATTTCATTGTTTGTATTCCTGAGAACATGGTTTCCCTTCATGGACATTTGTACCTTCATCCCATTCTGTGATAGTCGCAGTCTTAAACATCAAGAACTACTACACAGTAGACACAGACTAAGAAGAAGAAGATACAGAATCTGCAGTAGAACACAATAACAGAGGTCATAAGCAGACTGATCTGGAAAGCATTAGCCACCTCATCTTTAACTAGACTTAACCAAATTAGTCGAGATAAAAAAACAGGGAACTTTAAAAAAAATGTATTTTTAAAATTAGTCAGATATAATTTCTAAGGTAAATTGTGTCTAGCAGATGTAGCAGCTACTTGGTGGGACTACCACCCTACTGAGTTCCCCTACCATTTGTTTTAACCAAAATGATGCCTGATGTCTGAAAATCACTCGGTTCAGTCAGACCTGGAACTTTCAGAGTTCAATGCTGTGACGTTCCTGAAAAAAATCATTATTTCCAGTGAAATCTAGTTTACCAGAAACTCAGTTGCTGCTCTGCTCCTTCCTAACACTGACTGTTTTATATGAAGAAGGAATAATTTTGAATTCTTCCTTTGTATTTGAACAGTGCCCTATCTCGTAGGAACCCATCCAGCAAGTATCTTCAATATAAGCAATGGGGATATGATGTCTACTCTCACTGCAGCTTCCAGCCACCTTATATGTTTTATATTTCCTTCTCTTATCAGATTTCTCTTCCTTGAACTGCTTTCAAAGAATTAGCTGATTAAATTACAGAAGACATTAATTGATCATGTATTATGCTCATGTCTTCTTGCAGAATCTCCTCCAATACATCAACACTTGTGTTGGACTTAGGTCACCAGGACAGACCCAGTTCCTACTGTCAATAACACTAATGTGCCATACGGAGTAGGAGATACCAGTTTGCTTTCCTGGGGATTTCTGTCAGCTATAAGTAAGCCCAGGACTTTATGAGGAGTTTTGCTCTCTACAATAACAGCCATGGCCCTTTTTTACATTGGCAATAACTGATTTCTTCACACACTCTATGTCTGTGGGTAAGGCATGGGTCTGGGGGCAATGCTGATCCCTCATTCTACCTCTCCTTCATACCAGCTTGTTAAAATAAGGCCAGATTAGTAATTTCTCTGTGTCTGAGTTCTCAAAGTGGACTAGTCAGCCACAGTCATGGCTTTAGTCATGGTCGTAGTCAGGAAACAGTCATAATTGGTTAGAAGTAATGGGAAAATTTTAAAATATATTCCATTTATTGTTTTTATTACTGTTGACAGTACTGGTGTTAAGAAACATTCCTTGCATAGCCTGTGATGCTACCCAGATAAGACAAGATAAAGAGTTTCAAAGTTTTCACATGGCTCATAAATACATGCTTATTTTCATGATATTCAACTCATCCATGGGAAAAAATCTTCTTGGCACTGTGTGAAGTCTCCTATACCAAAATAATCCTCTTTTTTTTCTCAAATCCATATGAACTTTGAACAATTCTTGCACTTATTTTGTTAGCTTTTTACCAGCAATAACATAATTTTTTAATAGGTGACTTATTTTATTCTTTTAGTAGTCAGAGCAATAGAAGAGTGTGTGAGCACGTGTAGACTCAGAATAACCAGAAACTGAGATTAAGAACAACATGTGAAGTAGAAACTTAATTGTGTAATTGATCATTCTGCTCAGCAGTCTCTAGCAAGTTGACAAAACCAATCTTTAAAAATTTGGCTACAAGTAGTAAGTGTGCAAAGCAATTTATTAAGCTGGATAGGAAGCGAACTGTGCACGTGTATCTCGAAATTCAGAACACATTTTCTTTTTATGGGAAGATTTACAAGAAGGGTAAGAGCAATAAACATAGGTAACTACCTGTCCACAGGTAACACTGCTGTCACTTTTGTAAAACACAGATAGATCCGAAACAGCAGTCTATGGAAATAACTATGAGAATATGAAGGGTCCTTGCATTTATTTCAAAACAAGTTGGAAGCCAGATGTTGCAGAAATGAAACCGCAGTTTGCAATCACTAAGCTGCAAGTTTTAGCTGATTTCTTTTTTCACGGACCATGTTGAGCCAATGCAACTATTTATTCTGATATTGCTTTATTTTATGGTATTCCTCCTTTGTTTGCTTGTCTGTAATGAGTAGCTATTATACCATGCTTCTCTTAAAAATATGTATAAGCCTTGAATTTTTTTACCATATTAGTATTACTTGAGTCAATAAACAGCTTTTTTAAAGCTGCATTGTACTAAGGGAAATATTCTCATTACATGATCAAGCTATCTTTTAAACCATATTAAAAAGCCAAATAAGAATGGAAAAAATATAATACCCAAGCTTGATGGAATGTCATTATGCAATTTAATTAGCTTCAAAAAGTCTCCATTTTTTCATGCTCTTCAAGTCTTGCTCAATGCTTACAGGAATGCTCATTTTTCAGATTAGTTTCTCCAAGTGAGAGATTTTAGCATGCTCCATTTCAGAGCTGGCAGATCTGATGATAAAATTTTTAGCCACACTCTTCACCTTTCCCTTGGAATAAAAACATGAGGGATGTGACATGCAAAATGAGTTCAGCCCTGTAGAAAGTGCTGTAGAGACTCAACACTACTAAGATCAATAGAAATGAATACATGAAACATTATGAAAATCCTTGCTTTTGACAATATTCAGGTCATGTAGTTCACAGAGCAAGAAGATGGATGGGAAACTGAGAGAGATCAGTCAAAGACATCCAAAAAAAGAATGTTACAGCTGTGAAATATTCTGCAATAAACAGAAAGCTTTGTTACAGGGTTGTAAAGCTACACCTAATAGAAGTTCTACCAGCTCTACAGAGATATGAAGAGGAAAGATGTTTTGACAGCAGTGTTCTCTGGTTGCTGAATGATTTACTACCCAGGAAACATTAGTCAAGTAATAGTTGAGCTGAAGTATTTTATATCATCTCAGAGGCAGAGCAGGTCTGTTTGACACAAGCTCTTACGCAGTGTCATTTGCAAGCATTTTGTGGAACACCACAGGTTTACAGGCAGGAAGATTTCCTTGCCAAGAAGGATTTATTCAACACACACCTAACCCTTGTACGTCAGTGACTGCCTTGCACTGATCTCCTGAATGTCTTTCACAATCAATTTGAAATGCTACTGCTGTTGCTCTGTTTTGAAATGCAACCTGATAAAGCCAAAGTTTCACATAAATCATGTACCTCAGTTTGGTTTATCATAAGGTTAAGAGGGAAGAAGAAGATGTCTCACTGTCCTTAAAGAGATGCTGATATTTGAAAAGCTGAAGCTTTGAAGCTGTTCCTTGGTTCTAAGAACCTTTTACCACAGGCATCTTGCAGATTGTTGGTACTTAGCTCAGCATCCTTCTTGGAAAATGATGCTTGAACAGCAAACAGGATACTAAAAGCCAAAGAGTTTCTCCTGCCTGCCAGAGCCAGCCACAAATAGCTGTCTCCACACACTGGAATGACTGTGAGCCTGGAACAGGCAGCATGGACAGGGACACACTCACCTCTAGGGCCAGGTACTGCAGTGCTCAAAGAGCTTCCCCTGCCTGTGGATGGCGGCAGGAGGGAGAGAGAAGTGGGCTGAACTGGACTCTCAGGAGCCAACAAGACCTACTCAGAGGCAGAAATTGGCCTGTCTCCACCAGTGTCCTGACACTGGACCCTTCTGGTGGCAGGTGCATCTTGGCTTTGAAAATGATCAAGATATATTGCATCATTTGAAAAAAAGAAAAAAAAGGAGAGAAAGAGAAAAGAATTTATGCCTTTTCATTGGCAAATACAATCACCTAAATCAAACATTAGAAACCCAAAGATGTCTGGATGAAAAATTAGCCTATTGTGCAGCTCTCTTGTTTAATTAAACCAAAATAAGGAAGCTAACTAAAAAATTAGCGTGTAGGATTGGAAACAAAACTGAAGGATGAGACAGGAAGTAAACTCCAGGATGTAAAATACTATAGTCCTGATCAAAAGTGCCTATGAATTGCATTTATTTTCTGTGACCTTACCAACTACTTCATATCTCTACTTATATCTTCTTTATTGTCCCTGCAGAATGTTATTACATATGTTGCCTTTCCACAATAGAAGCCTCTGATGCAGTGCATACTAGCAATAGGCATATTTTTCATTGAGGGATACAATGGACAAGAAAAATAACATGGTAAAAAGAAACTCCCTCTTTTTTATTTTTTTTCACAGGACATTGTTACTGATAAATGTTAACAGGGAAACATTTCAGGCAGAACTTTGGGCAAACTGACGGAAGGAAAATCAATTAGGGCTGATAAAAGTAAAACTTCCTGCTCTTGGCTCAGAAATCTCACAGACTGTAGATGAAAGAAATATGCTTTCCTGGTAATTTTTCACAGGTTTCAGCTATTGATCTTTGTGAGGGAAGGATGGTGAACTGAGGCAGATACTGGAGTCTAGGTAGTCCTTTTTCATGATTTGACGTAGATATTCATATGTTCCCATGTATGGTCATGGTTTAAGTGTTAAGTTTAAATACCTGCAAAATTGAAAGGCAGTCCCTCAAAAAGTCACTGACACAAACTCAGCACCTTGTTTTTGGAGGACATGCAGGCAGGCTGTTATAATAGAAAGGAGATTATATGGAGGTGAGAAACCTGGGTCCTGCTTGTAGGGCTGCTCTAAAAGAGTCACGTATGGGTTTTATACACATAAGTAAAGTATATGGTGAATGTGGGCACATGTCAAAGAAATAACTTTTATTATGACCAAATAAAGTGGTGCAATACTGTACTCATCCTCAAACTTCATTTTATAGGAGAGTTACTCTCAATTTTGTATTCATGCTTTGATTTTTTAAAACTTTGACTTCAGCTTGCTTCAAAGTGCAGCTACCCAGTGTCCACCATTATTTTTAAAAGTTCCCTACCACTATGCCTCAGGTGTGTAATCTTTTCTAATTTTCAGAAATGCATTAAAACCTGAAAGTGTAGCTTCTTGTAACTCTTATCCCAGAGGACAGGAGTTAAGTTATTGAGGTACCTAAATTTAGGAGAATATTTCAGCCATGTGTTTTAGAATGGCATTTGAGCTAGCTGAATTTTTGTTTTAAAGGCTAACCAAAAAATAAGTCTTCTGAGCTATGAGGACTTGGTTTGCAAACTTCCTTTGGATTTTTCCAGTTTTTCTGCTTTTTCCCTATCATTTTATCATTTTATGACCTTTTCTTTGCTATAAAATAAAATAGAATGAATAATGTCAGGTATTAGTTTCCTGTATTTCCCACTCCAAAACAATAATTTTTCATTTCCTTCATTTTTTCCTTTGCTATTCAAACTTTTTTATGGATTAACAAGGGAAAAAGGGGAAAGAAAAAATGGAAAAAAAGTTGTATGTTTCCATTTTATTCTGTTCAGCTGGTTAAATAATAGTTGTAGGCATGACTTTAATATTTCATTTTTGAAACAGAGACCAAAAGTATAAATATTTAAAGTTTTCACAGAAAAAGAGCTCTGATCCAAAATATTTCACTTCATTGTTTCATGATGATCAACCACTTTGAGCTTCTTCTTCGTGTGCACTCTTGTGTGAATACGGTTAGCGTTGGGCCTGATTCAATCCATTCTAATGCTCCTCTCACACTGTGCCTCCAGGCAAAGGCAGCTCTGATGCATCCCACTGCTCTGAGGATGTGGAACAGGGCTGCAAGGAGGTGCATTCTTCTCCTTGGGCACGGGCCCTGGCTGGGCTTTGCCTCCAAGGAAGGAGCTTGGCACTGCAGTTCCCGTGATGTACCTCAGGGGTTAAGTGAGGATCAAAACAGTTGAGAGACACGGTGTGCTGCACGTCAGTGGAGATGGAAACTGGACTAGAAAACACCAGGATTACTGCTTTTCTGAACTTGTGGGTAGATCCAGTGAAGAAATGGAAACTGAGATTCCCAAGCGGTTTTTGTGGGTGCATAAGGAGAGGAAAGGTAATGAAAGCTGAGGAAGACAAAAACTGGCATTCCTGAAAAAAAATAAAACCAAAACTGAATGCAATATTCTCTGTCACGAAATTGCTGACATATAAAACTATCTGATGTTTCTTGTAATCAGTTTTGGCCACCCACACTTCTACCTTCAGGTCTCAGGTCAGGTACCAAGGCTGATCATGCCCTGCTTCTCCTTGAGCTCATCTCCATGTGCTCATGAGGACAGTGAGTGCCCTCGAAGCCATGCCACTCTGCTGGGTGTCAGGTAGTAAGATAAGAATCAGCTTCATTTTGGGTTAGGTCCATTTCTTTTGTCCTGATCGGGATATTTTCACCTATTTTGGCTTTGTAAGTGTTTTCAAATAGCAATATTGGAGGGGTTTTTTGTTAAAATTTCGGACAGAAATTTCTTTATTTTTCCTTGACAATTAGTTCACTTCTTGGAGGTTGTAAACTTTCATGGCTGGTTTGTTTTTTGGTTTTTAAAATTGTTCTTTCTTTAAGTTCAATGATATTTGTTCTGAGTTTCATTGACAGAGTACTTTTAAATTGAATACAGCAATACCTTAATTGTTTGTAAACATTTCTGAGTTTAAAGAGGTCCGTAAGTGACATAAAAACAGACAGACAGGATGTTTGTAAATTTTTGGAGGAATATATTTAGTGAAACCTCAGACTGTAAAAATATGTGGGCCTTTTTTGAGATGGCTCAAGTACTGCTGAGTACTTTCTCTTATATTCAATTTTCTGTTGAAATTTCCATTTTTTCTTGAAAAGTAGTATAAAGAATTCATCTGAATAATGACCTTTCCTTTGGTATGAAAATGTATGCTACATTTTTGGTGAAAGCCTTAACTTGGTTTAATTTATTTTCCTGTTAAATGGTTGATTTTGTTAAGTAGAATGTCTGAAGAAGGGATGTCTGGAGTCCCAGTCACTCCAGATGCAGTCCACAGGACTGATTAAACGTGGGAAGGTCTGACATCACACCGAGCCTTCACAAATGCTGTCTGTGCACTTTCCTGTGCTTTCACTGCTCTTCTGCACTATTTTCTATTTTGTTCTAATTATTCTAATCACTCATAAATACCAGAGCATAGACAACACTGCAAAAAGTATCTCCCCTTCATTTTCTGTTTTTGCTTAGGTATATTTGGACTTGGGACTGTTTAGGAAATTTCAGTGTATCAAGGATTAAGGCAGAAACACTAAAATTTTGGATAAATCTGTTTCCTTATACATTACACAGTGAGAAATTAGATCCCACCAACCTGGGTGAAGTTATTGTCTGAAACCTAAGGAGCAGCATATGACCCTTTGAAGAGTCCAACTCTGAGACAACAAACCAGATAATTTTGAGAAGGAAGCCAATGTTTTTGCTTAAAATTCTAGCTGGAGCAATATCCCTCCACAGCAAGTTCATTTACAAGCACTTACTGCATGGCATGACCTGCTCTACAAACTATGACAGTCTCAAGGCCTCTCCACTAATCTAATTATTTTTGATAATGAAAAACAATCTTGTCCTCAGCTATGAAAACTATGTTTCTGTTTGCAAATATTATTTTGTAAGACTGACTTTCATTGCTTAAGTGTGTCAGCTACATGAGCCATGAAATTTTGAGTTTAAACAGAAATGAATAGTATGGCAGAATATTTTAAAATATCTAAATGTTAAAGTAACTGGATGATTCATAATTATCAGCTTCATCTGCAATTTTTTTCTTTTACTTTTGCCTTCAATGAGTCATGAGTATGTCTGGATTGCTCTTCAACCCCAAAGGAGTGAAATGTACTCCTAATGGACACCACCAGGGTCACACATACCACGTACATCCCCAAAAATAGAGCTCTCAGTCCTGTTGCTATGAAATTCTAGTCCTTCCAGCAGCTTGCTTGTGCCAATTAGCTTTTTGCTCACTGAATAGTTCCATTCACCTCATCAGGGAGGTACGAGTGGCACAGGGAGCTGCTGGTCATGGTGGCTCCAGGATGTGATCCTCTCACAGGGATGGCGCCGTGATCACAGGGTGCTCTGTAGCCTCCTTAGGCTGATTTCCCTCACAGCTTCTTCTGGATCCTTGCAAAGGCTCCCTTGTATATTTATGGTTAAATGTGTCTTCATTCATTACTGCGAGGTCTTTTCTACCAAAGGGAAGATTTTGAACTGGAAATTATAAGGTTCTCAAATTCCACAGCCATGGCATCATTTTGAGCTTTAACTGTGGCTTGCGTAACTTCTCATATTTGCTTTTTGCCAGCCTCAAGTGTAGGGAGTTCAACAAGATTTCTTCTCTGAGCTGTGTTACACTGTTTCCACTAAGAAAAACAAATTTCAGGGCCACAGAGCTGTTATGACTCAGTTCATATCCTTAGGATCTTTATTTCACATAGCAAACACTTCCCAGTCTGATGTCTGAAAATCCTCTCTAATTAGTGCTTCTTCACAAACTAAGAGGAAAACTATTGTTACGGTGTTGTCTCATTTCAAACACTTTTATTGATGCTACGTGGATGATCTGTAACCTTATGTGCTTTTAAAAAGCAAGAAATATTCCTTTGTTGCAGCTAACAGACATAACTTTCAGGGTAATGAGCACTTTGATGTCATGAAAGTCAACGCACAGAAGCTTGAAAGAACGAGCCATTCTCATTTGGGGAGAGTTGGGTGCATGGGCTGATTTAATGTTTCTCTAACAGATGCTGCTCAGCAGCCTCAAGCACGAGGCCTTACTGCACGAGTGGACCTGCAAGACAGTACGTGTAGTTCCTATCTTACACTCCCTGGCCAAGGAGGTGGGTGGCAGATGAATGTGGAGACGATGTGAAGAGAGATATCCAGATGTATTCATTAACAGCATTTGAAAAGAGCTAGCAAAGAGCATCCATCTGCACCTTTTCTTCAGTGCTTTAAGTAAATACTTTTCTCAGCACTGTATGAAAGAGAGAGAGAGAGAGAGCAGCATGCAGGGCCATTGAACCAGCTCACAGTGAGGACAGCTAGCACCACAGAAACAGCATCAGGAGGTACTTATTCAGAGCTGCTGCTAAAAAAACAGTAAGAGAAGTTGGCAGCCCTGGCAAGGAAGGATGAATGCCTGTTTGTATCCTAAAGCAGCTGTCAGACAGGAAAGTAGACAGCATGTTGTAAGCTTGTTTTGTTTCATTTTTACAGCTACACAAGGACAATAAAGAAGAAATTATGTCATCATTAAAAATATGCAAAAATAAAGAGAACAGAGCATCCAAATGTTTCTTCGAAGTAGTGAAACTTGGACATGTGGTTTTCAATTATTTATTCAAGTCTGTAGTGAGTGCTTAGAGTCTGTTGGTTTTGTTTACTATCTAGTATGGAAGGATCCTACAGACTCAGTATTAAGAAACCCAGCTGTATTTGTTTCTAATTTTTCTTTTAGCCAAAATCTCAGATACATGCCATGTACTGCTGTACACAGATGCTATTAATCTGATATAATATCTGTGCCACTGTAAACACGGCTGGAGAAAACCACCTCCAGAAATGACCACTGATTAATGTGTAGGTGAACAAGCCCATATTGAAACTTGCAAGTCTCCCATCTGAAACAACATGACAAATCCCATGCCAGTGGCTCACACAGAAATAAAGAGGGGCCTCAAATTATGGTTTAGCGAATGGCATGCTAACATGAAAAATTTGTTTGTTGAGGTACTCAGGTCTCTGAACTGGCTGGAAATGGGACTCCAGCAGATTCTTTGCTAGGGATTTCTGAGTGAAAGCCTAGTTTCAGGAAGATCAGTGAGGATCTTATTGTTGCCCATGATTAGGTCAGTGCACTATCCCTGGCAAAATGGACACAGCTCAAAAGATCCTTTCTGCATCCTGATCACCTCAACAAGAGCATACCCAGACATTCACTGAACTTCTTGAAACCCCCCCATGCCCAAGAATCTTACTGCCTGTAGAGTCACCTGGCACTCAGGCCGCTGACTTCACCAGCCCCTCCATGCCCCTAGGAGGGAACCAGGGTCATGGATGCTGGCTGCTGTCATCCCTGGCAAAGGTGAATGATGTAGCTGGAGGAAAAGAGTCAAGTCCTTCAAGGTACATCTCAGACTGTGTGCTTAAGGACTCATTTGCCTTACTTTTGGATTCCAGCCTAAGGACAGGCACAGAGGCAGTCCTGGGGTGCTCCAGCCAGCAAGGAACTTAAGCAAGCAGCTGTTTTGGCTTTCAGCCCAGCATGAGGATATTTCACAGAACACAGACGATGAAATCCATGAGTAATAGATTGTTATTTTAGTCAAAACCTTATTTCCAGTCAAACCTTAGCTTCAAATCAGGTGTCCTCCTCACTTTACTGGTACCTTCAGAGGATACTTCAGTGTTCGGCCTTAGCAGCTGTGGGATTGGAACTTACTGAGTTGCTTAAAAAAAAACCCAAATTGCTTTGGTTTTGGACAGTTAAGTCTGTTAGATATGTTATTTTGGTACATCCAGATTACCAGTTCATTAATGAGTTGAAACAGCCATGTACAAGCAATCCTATTGATTTCATGAAGTGCTGTGCTTGTGCTGTCACTGAGTAGATGTATGCCTCCTAGATGGAGCCAGAGACATTACTACTGGTGCATAACATGGTCTTACACCACAGTGAAAGTATATTTTTCAAATATGAGCAAGTAGCACATTTAACTCATTTCTCAAAATCAAATATCTTGTCCTTTAGGTGGTGACAATAGCAATATTTACTTCCTGTAGATATATATCTAACAAGACAGTTCATCTCGGTGTGTTTTGCAGTAGTCATTTGATAATGAAATGTTTCACTGCCACAGAAATTTTCTTGTAGTTTCATCTGTAAGTTATGCATTTTAGCTTTGCAGTCATGCTAAGTGGTGTTATAAATCATATAAAGCAGCAGACAGCCCTGTGAAAAGATATATCAGCTGTATTACATGTAGACTTAAACAACCTTCAAAAAATGCAGGAAAACATCCTCATTCCAAAGAAATTAATGACAGACTTTCACAGGGTCACAATGTCAATTTTTACTTTCTTTTGCTTTGAAATGAACTAACATAATATTTTTATACTTTAAAAAATGCCTAATTTTAATATATTTTTTTAATTTGATATATGAGTGTGTATCTGCATATGTACCTAGTCATAATTTTATCTCTCCTGGATAGTGTTTTTCACATCCTTAAAAGAAGTCAAAGTTGATTTACCTTCAGTAAAAATGTCCTTGTTCTAACTTTGCTCATTGATGTGAAATGACTTAAAGTATTTAAAATAGCTTTAAAAGCTATTCCTGTTAATTTAAATTTTGTGATTCTTTCATTTCACAAGTACTCCAAATCTGTTCACCAACTTAGTGAAGAATTTAGTATTCATTGAAGGAATAGTGAAATAATAAAAATAGTGGTAAATCAGAAAGCAGATGTGTCTGAGACATGTACAAGGAATATTAAAAGTCTTTTGTTTTCCCTTTTCAGTTCTGATTTGTAAGAAAATGGGTTTAATTTCAAAGTAATTATTCAGAGAACTCTCATTTCTGTGATGCTTTTGAAATCAATTCTCTGTTTGGGTTCTTCCACAATAGGAAGAATGTTTACTAATGCTTTTGGAATTAACCTGACTTCTTGACTTTCATCCTTTTTGGTGTGCTGCTGTTCATTTTTCTGTTTCAGTTTTCTCCTGAGATGTGACTATAGACAGTACCATTACTCCTATAAATAACCCCATCAACACATGAACAAACATGCCTAATTCACTAATTGCTTCATTCTATAATGAAAGCATAGTAATTAATTAATATAATTTATTGTAGAGGACTTATTGCAATCCATATTTCTTCCCTAATTTTGGGTTTTAACAATTTTCAGTCAAGGAGAAAACTCCTCATCAGAAAATTTAGGCCTCTCAAACACAGGCTTAGTTATGCTTTTGTAGACCACCTAAAAACAGTGCAGGTTTTCTCAAGGTTTCAGACCACAGACTGTAAATTATCACTGAAGTGACTATCTAAAAGGAGTTAAGATTAGATGTGTGATATAATATGTCTAGAATTTATTTTAATAAAAAAATCCAGATCATTTCCTAAATAATTCAGTATCATTTGGGAGAACCACAGTAATCAAATAAACTGAGCAAAAAGAAGAATGTCCATGTTCTCTTGTGCAGACAAAAAAAATCCAAAAACCCCAAAAAACAACACCCCCCTTAAATTAGGTGTAGGGAAAAGCAAACGAAATTTTCTGAGTCAAACTGTCAGCCTTGAATATAAAACTCCCCAAATTCAGCTTTTATCTGTAGAGCCTGCAAGTCATTAATCCGTAATCTGTATGAAATGAGTGATCCCACAGAAGTGAATGATTGGTAATTAGAGTTCATTTCTTAAATGGCAAATTATCTGGAAAGTTCCCAAAAGAAAACAAGCAGGAATTTTGAGTCATTTTTCTGATACTTCAAGCGCAGTAGCTCACATGATGTTTTGGAGAACAAGTCACACACTTCCTTTGGGTGCATATCAAGGGGAGTTCATGCATTTTTTAAGAGCACCATACAGCACACCATGAAATGGAAAGCAATAAGAAAACATAAAAATCCCAGTATTTGGTAGAAATGCAAAAGGTATGGAGTGCAGCCATTAAGTATAGGAGTAAAGAAATGTATGCAGATGAAGGGTGGCCAAGTTTTCTGAGCAAGCAGTCATCAGAAAGCACTGGTTAAACTGGAAAGGCACAACTATTCACTGAACTATTGGCTTGAAACTACTTCCATATGTGCCTCCAAGCACAGAGAAAAATGTGGGTCCCAGCACTTCTGCTTTTTTTGCTCCTTACGAACGGACACCAGAGGTTAATCAATAAAGTTTTTCCTAATCTTCACAAAAAGAAATTCATTAGACGGCTGAATTTGGTGAGGATTCCTGGAACAAATGTGTTCCATGACGCAGGCATCTTTTGAGTCTCTGGTTAACAGAACTTTTTATATAACAGTGTGTTTTCAAGCTGAGGCCAGGAGATCACAGCTGGACAGCACCAGTTCCTAGCTCTGTGAAAGGACTAACATTTGTGAAATTCCCTCTCCTGGAAAGGCAAGTCCTCAAAATAGCTGTGTCTGACTTGGAAAATAGAATTTCATGGCTCCTTAAAAGGCATTTAAAGAGATTTTACTCCAAATTAATCAGAAGAGAGAGGTTCATTTTTAGGATAGGAATGCAGAACCAGCAATGGGATGCAATTCTCTTTAAGATTAGAAACAGAGATTAGTAGCCAGATACTGGTTTTCAAATTGCCAGAGGAAGCTTAAAACTGAATCTGTTCTTACTCCTAAGAGAGTCGTGGTGAGCAGGAGTTACTGAATGAATCATGCTCTTCATGATGACTCAGAGACTTTGAAAGAGGCCCAGTTTTTAAATGGATATTGGAATTTGGGGGTCTTAATAAATAAGGGCTTGTATTTAATATACAGATAGTTTTGTTACGCCAAAGTTAATAAAGAGTTTTCCTTCTGGCTTAATGGAGCGTGTTACTGTACATGCAGGAGTACATTTTGTACAGTACTATGCAATAAGGCATATGGGATTTATCCCTGCTGATTTCTAATGTATATTTTCTATTAATTTTCTTCATTTTTAATGAACAATATGGACAAATGAAACAGCAAAGTTGTCTCTGAAAATCAACACAGGGGAAGGATGGGAGCTGAGAAAGAACAGAGAGGAAAGATAGTATGGGGTTGGAAGAGCTTCTGGAAAATTGCATGCTGATGGCACAGTATGTAAAATTCTTTCTGTGTTTGCATTCTGGACCTAATTCCTGACTTAGTTTACTTTCCTGTTGGGTGCTGAGTGCTAGCTTATTGCTGCTGCTGCTGCTGCTGCTACTACTGTGATCTCCTGCCACCTCCACACACTGTGTACATGCACCCCTGAACAGGATGATTGCCCTGTGCAGTTTGGTAAGCGCCTTTTCAGTTATCTTTAAAAGAGCACTTAAAGAATAAGATGAATTACAGCTTCCAGGGGCAACATATGTATGTTTGAAGTCATCCTGCTGGGTTTTATTACATTGCTATCTCTGTGCAGTGCACAGAAGACAGTGCCCAGCACTTTAAGGTCAGACTATGAAAGGACATTCCTAGGAGTTAAAAGTTATACTTTCCAGATGGAAATTCTGAATTTCAAGGGGAGAATTTGAATTTGACTATTCCCCACTATAAACTCACACATGGTTTTTTAATTAGCCCATATCCCAAACTGGGCTAATAGTAGTTTCTACATGTACTTTCTACTTTCTTTTCTAGAAGTCACCAAAATTTTAAATCAACTGAAATTGGTTGACCCCATGAATTTTTTGCTGTTGGAACTCAGAAAAAAAAGTAGCAAAAAGCAGGAAAAAATTTGATACCAGTAATTAATAGTAAAAAAACATCCCAAATTAGCATTGGTGTTAACAAATTTGAATGGGCTGCAGAGGGAATAGTAACAAAATATTGCTTCAGACTAGATAATACCCGTGGAGTGCCCATACAGATGATGAAGAAGATAGATGAGATCTATCTGCAGGAGCACCTTCTCTTATGACTAGAAGAGACATCTGTGAATATATTCCTACATGTTTGCATTAAATGTAATCATAGTTTCATATTTTTTTCAAAAAAACCGACTGTCATTCCTTCCTTGTTATGTTGGGATTCAATAACATACAGAGCTATTCAAACCCCACAGGTCTGGTGAGATCATGGAATAGAACTAATCATGAAGAGCTGACCAGTTCAGACTGCTTTTTGAGTATAATTATTTGTACCGAGTCAGTGTCAGGAACGCCAAACAAGCCTACGTCATTCACGTGAGGAACAAGGAACTATCCTGCATCATTGCACAAGTGCTGCGTGCAGCTGTAATTTCTAAAAGAGATACGTTCTCTGGACAACGGTCTCACATTTACAGGTGATTCTTACCTTGGGGCTAGGATGGTCTGTCTCCACTGTGCCTTGGTTTGAAAAGTCAGGTGTCTGCTAAGGAAGGCAGGAAACTCCCCTGAAATGGAAAATGTAAACCCCGTCCCTCCAACTTGTTATAATTTTTAAATTAAGGGGCTCTCAAGCAAAGACATGGGAGAAGGAATAACAGTTCTTTATTAGGGAAGGAAATGAAAAATAAACAACACAGTAATACAAAAAACACTGACAGAGTCAGAATGTGACCTGACAACCCTGTTGGTCAGGGTGTTCACAGCAGTCCTGATTAAATGGTGACTGCAGTGCTCCTGGAGTGACAGGTGTGGTTCTGTTGGAGCAGTGATCCTGTGGAAGGGTGTAGTTTTCCTCTGAAGGTCCAGTGGTGGTGTAGGTGGGCCTGGTCCTCCTCTGGGAATCCAGTGGAAAAGCCTGGCTGGGGTCTTCCAGATCTCTGATTAGATCCAGGTAGGAATGCTTGGCTCCTCCCTCTGGGTGGAGCTTCTCACAGTGGGATGATGTAATTTTATCAGTCATGCAGTGAGACTCAATGGCCTGTTAACAGAAGATGTCTCCCTGGAGGGAGGATTGGTTGTGGAAGAGATAAAGAAAACTGCCCAATTAACATGAGATAACTTCCCCACCTCTAACAGATGGGGATAGAATACACACCCCCATTTCCAACCTAGGATGCTCTGAAGTTTTTAAACCCTCAATAAATTCAGACTTGCTTTCCTCCTGAAACAAGCAGAGACAGTGCCCACACCAGTGCAAAATCCAGCACCACAACTTATCACAAAAGGGAGTGCACTTGCACAGTAACTTTTACAAGCTAAAAGCCATTGGATGTGTCAGTGAGCACATTCTTTTGCTGCACAGTCTTACATATTCAGTGAGGTGAAACAGGCCCTCATCAGGGCCAAGCTTCCTTCAGTAGGTACCTTTTTGCCTTAGAACAATTTATTTTTTCTTACCCCTGAGCCAAGCCTGGATATCCATCTGAGATTTCAAATGTCCAGAAACCTGGATAGACCCAAGATCCTTTTACAGTGTAAACTCTTGGCTGTGGGCAATGAACCCACCATGACAGCACTGCAGCACAATCTGTGCACCACTGAAGAAACCAGGACCCACTGGGTGCCACCACCCATCACACAGTTGTGTAGCTTTGTCCAGGATAATTAGTCTCCCTCTTTCTCTGGTTGACTGAAATATAGCACTGTCAAAGAAAGATCTCAAAAGTGGCCTGTGCTGACCAAGGAAGGGGATCTTTAGCTGGATGGAGACTGGGATAATATTTTTTTCCTTCCATAGGAACGGCACTGAAAAACAACCCCACTTTCACAATGCAGAAGTTAAGTCTGAAGTGTTTCTTTTCCCTGTTTAAAATAATAATTCCAGCTTTGTAAAGAAAAAAATCAGGTCAAATCCCTGTGGTTATTATGTTACATATGATTTCAACTCTCTTTAAGCCAACAGCCTATGTATTTGCAAAAGTCTTGTCACCCTGGGAAATCAAACTCACCCTGGGAAATCAAACTCAGTCCCAAAAGGCAAATCCTGAATGTTTTTAAAATCTAAAAGGGACATACACTTGAAAGAATCTGTACAACAGTAACAAAAGTTGTGTTAGGATGGCTTTGTATCATTTGCTTTGCAGTCTTTGGTAGGACTTAATCTTTTAAAGTTAATTTTAAATTTTGACAAGAGAAACAGAACCAATAGCTTATAATAGACAAATGTTCTGTTTATTCTTTTGTTTTATAAGCTGCTCTTGAATTGGTCTTTTCAATACCTTTGCATGTCACTTAAGTAATTGAGAAGAACTAGGTGAAAATTATACAAATTCACAAGGTTTAGTTTCTGTTTCCAGTTCTGCTGAATGCATTGCTCAGTTACAAAGCATGAATTGCAATGTGTTTGGCATAATTTAATAATAATTTTTAATATATGTGTTTTTCATACCTAGTCCCTTCAGTTTATAAATGTTCAGTCATGTAAATTTTTATTGTCTACAAAAATAATGGAAAATATATGAGGCACAAGAGATTTGAAAGTCAAACCCAAGTAATTAAAGAACAGTCAAGTTTTAATTTTAGCAGTCCATTTTGTAAGGAGAGCTGGGGCTCACAGAGTGGATGCAATTTATTGTACAGGTGTGCAATATTTTTCTTACATTTGTATGCTAATATTACACGGGAATCAGTCAGTCAGGTTTTCATTTTTGCATTCCTAATGTTCAAGGGTCCTTCAGAATGGATTTTCATTAAGTTTTGTTCGTATGCCAGCATCACAATGTGGAAAGTGGCACAGAGAAGGAGTTGGGTGTCCTGATCCATGGTGCCCATGGGCAGGCCCCAGATCTTTTTGTTGCACTGCTGGGCACACAGAAATCTCCAGCCCTGAGAAGACATACACACGGCACTCCTTCCACAGCCATGCCACTTTCTCCCCCCTCTCAGCTCATCTCAGCTGCCCACACCGGCTCTGCACTGAGCTGAGCTGAGCAGGACCCAGGGACTGAGGCATGAGGTGTCAGAGATTACTGGAGGGAGCAGGCGCGCAAGCAATGGCTCAGCTGAATCCTCCTAGACACAGCCTCCAGGCACAGCCTGGAGCAAATTAATCAGCCATCCATTAATCCATCTATTGGACACCAACATCCATATGCCCAGAAAAGACAATAAATCCAAACAGTTCCAGATTTGGCTGCTCATAGTAGCTCTTCCAGTCACTCTGCTGGAACTGCTGTGGATATAAGCTAGGAACGAAATGAACAGACACATTCATGCTTAGAGAGAACGCACCAGGGAGGCACACCACAGATAAACAACGAGAGGAATCTCCTGCTTTGTAAATAGCTTGAAGTGCTTTCAATTTAGTCAAAGGACTCAAAGGCATACTTGTGATGGGATTTCTTTGTGGAGAGGTTTGTTTCTGTTTTTCAGCCCAGAACCAACAGCAGTGGTTTGGGTTTTCACCCACCTCATTTATTTGGTCTAATGATGGAAAGATTTCTTACAAAGGAAAATCTTGACTAACAGTTTAGCAAGCCTTGAGTGTAATTATTTTTCCTTAAAGAAAATCCATCATTTAAAGATGCCTGCATCTAATGTGTGATGCAGTGATCCCTGTTGTGTCTCCCCAGATAAAATGGGTGCAAGAAGCACAAGGATTGCTTTGTACAACATTGACATGTCTCCTAGGTTCTAAGGAGTGGGCAAAAAGGAGGGAAAAGAGGACAATTTGAACTAAATTGTACTAAATATATAATTATAATAAAAAAAAATTATGGTAAATGTATATTCAATCAATATGGCTGCTGAGGAGCTGCAGACACTCCATCCTTTTATGTCTCCCTGCGGGAGCACAGCCGCAGCATACTGTTCCATGGCCAGCTGCATGGGAAAGGAGCTGTTATCCAAAACTACACAGTGCACAAGAGTACATTCACGCACCACTGAGAAACACTTCCAGCAATATGCAGACATATGTACTCTGTTCTGGCAGAGCTGACCCAAGTGCCTACAGCAAGCCTGGAAACTGGGAGGAGGTTTTCGATTTTTTGGAAAAGAATACATAATTTCCATAGCACTGAATGGTACAAAGCTAGCTTCAGCAGGAAAGGTTATTTAAATAATGGAGAATTCCAGACAGTGAAGTGTAATAAATAAACTACTGGCAAAATGTGATCTATCATGAAGTTTTTTATGTACTTTCTTCCCTTTTCCCAAGTGCACTGTAATGGGAGTCTCAGACTATCAGAGGAAGGTTGAATCTGTAAATATCTCCACACATTCTTTTGGGCAAGATGTTTAGCACAGTAACACCTCACTGATGCAGTAATTTGTTCAGATCAACCAAGTCACCTTGCCAAGAAAAAGCAGTTGCTTCAGAACATTTTCAGAATACTAAAACCAACACCAAATGAATACAAATGTAGAAACAGGTAAACAACTTTTAACCTGAGGTGAAATGCTATTAAATTTATGTTCTTCCAGTGACAATAAAATCCAGATTTTAACCCCAACCAGAATTCCTCTCCTTAGTGCAGACAACTATATCTCATTTAGAGGAAACTGATCAGGTGAACGAAGTGGTAATCAACCCTCTATGGACATTTTTCTGAAGATCCTGAAATATTTGTCAGTATTTGGTCAGACAGAAAGGACCACCTAGGTCAGTTCAGTCTCTCATTTTGTCAATATACGATTCACAGTGAAAAGTAAAATCAAGGCGTATCATGGTGCTTCCTTTTCCCTATCCCATCTTTTCACAGCATGCTGTTAAGAGATTTCTTGACTCAGAGCAACTTTATTCTTAATGGTCCTTCATGGATTGCCACTTCCTGGATCCAATAGGTGTAATTGCATTATGACTGTACTTTGCACTTACCTTCTCCATGCAAGTGAATCTGATGGAGGTCGTATAGTCCTTCTGACACCAATGGACTGACTGATGGAGTTCTACTCTTCATATTCAGTTTTAAGTGAATGATGCTGACTTTTCAAGAGGTCTGAATAAGGAAATTTCTCTTTGATGTACCCTTCATGCCCCAGTTTTAATGGAGAGATGGAATACTTTTAGTATGTGCAATAGCATTTATTTCATCTGTGTGAATCCCACCACCACCTGTACCTGATGTACATTTGTATCTGACATGACCACAAATAGTGAAACAGCTTTTCAGGCTAAATTCCCATAAGTCAGCCAGGTGTAGTTTTCTTCCTTCTTTCCACTGTTTTTGAGGTGTAAACTATTGTCTTTCAAGTGTGTAATGTCTGTTCAAATCTCCCAAACACTTTATTACTCAGTTTATAACACTCACTTCAGTGTTCCCAACTTTAAATCCAAATTGCAAAACTGCATTGCTGGGTGAAACTCCTGAAACAGTGATGACCAAAACATCAGTACTAGTATATCAGCACCAGAGATCTCAGGCTGCTAGCTGATGACACATTTCTCACGATTTTCTCCTATTCTCAGGGACCAGAGCTCATTCATGAAATGACAGCAGCATTTGAAAATTACAATAAATGCATCTTTATATGGAATATCATTTTGTATCCAAGAGCTATCACTAACAGAGGAGAAACATATTTCTCCACCCAAAATGTTCTGGAAGGAGTCTGAATCTGTGATATCTTTACAGCCCTGCATTGGCTTTTGCTAAACACTGATGCTTTCTGCTCCTGGTCTGGAGAGGCCTCTTCAGAGTCCATGTTATTCAAGAGGGAGATCGAAATTTAAGCTTGTCTGGATTTAACTAGGATAATACACGATCTCCATTTTTAATCTGAAATTACAGATCCAGCTCTTCTGTTTGATCATTGTGCAAAGGAGCAGGGAGTACACTTCCTCTCCAAAAGGGAGTACCAGTGATAGACCATGACACATGTTGCCCCCCTCCCCTATCTACTAGACAGCAGCTTCTTCTGCTGTCTGTCCTCAGCATGTCACCAGATTGCTGACTGAAGTGTTTCAGGAATCTTTGAAATCCTGGCTGGTTTCCCACAATGTTTTACAGGATGTTTTTGGCAGCTCCACTTTTATCTATGGAAAGGAGAGAGACTAATCATTTTGCTGGAAGGTGAAATTTTGATAGACAGAGAAGGTATGTTTCACACAAATTCAGCAGAAATTTCAAACACATCAGAGGTCAGCGCTACATGGCCTGGTAGAAGGAAAATGAAAGCAACAAAATTGACTATTGTGACAATATGAGCTTACCTGTTACTCAACTAGCAGGCTCACCATTTATCCTAAATTATTAAAATAATCAGCATGGCAAGACATTAAGCAGTTGAACAAGCTGGTCTTTAAGAAAATCAAATTTTGTTCACAAGCCAAAGATTGATCTCACACATTTTAGGTAAAAACTGTTTAGTAAAACAGCCAGATCCATGGTTGTCTTTAGTCAAAGTCAATTTATTTTTGTTTATTTTGTTGCGGGAGTTGTAGCTTCTGAGATTTGAATGAAATAAACTAATCTTTAAGGTGCTTCAAACAAATGTTTGGGCAATGTCTTCACCTACCCACATTTTTTTCCCTACTACTTCTCTCTCATAGTATGTATGCTTCCCTTCTGCAAGGGAGACAGCAATGTGAGGGGATTCCCAGTGTTCAGATTCCTTTTCAAGGAAACCCATACTCAAAGAGCAAAACGCTGAGCTAGTTTTGTCAATTTACAGTTGAGAAAAATATTCCCAGTTTCAGTTTCAACCTTGCTCAAAGGATTCTGTCTGTCCATAAGATGTTTGGAATTTGCATACACATCAATTAGTGTATCTACATACTTAATTTTTTATTTTTCCTCATAGTCATACAAGGAATTCCATCCATAACTTTAAAGTCTACATATATTGAATTTTTTTAAGGTTTGTTTCTTCTTTTGACTTAAAAAGTACAAAATATTTCCTGTCATTTCTCTCTAGAGTTATAAAATCCTTAAAGGGGCTTCCAGTGTTCACCTGAAGCACTCACTTCTGGAGACCTATTGATAACATTCACATTCCTTTTACTTGAGTGTCCAAAGGAAAGGCATCTGAGCATTGCACAGCCTGGTGTCTCCAGAATGAAATGGGGACATGCATCTCTACCTTGTGGCTAAGCATGCTGCAAATCACATTTATATTTCAATGTAAATTCAGTCTTAGGTGTCTGTTGAATGTACTCTCTGATGATAATCCGGGCACCCTCCTGAGTATCTTTTTTCACTCTTTCAGGCTATAGATAGTGCAGTGCAACACAAGCAGTACTGTAAAACAAAAAATTCAAGGTAAGTGTGCCTGCTGTGCATACTGCACATGGGAGGGTATTTCTGTTTGGCTCTACTCCAGTCCCATGGACTAAGAAACTATGAGCAACTAGTGCATATTACGTGTACTTCTGGAGAACATCCCCCAGCTTGGTATAAAAAGCATGAAATCTACTTCATGTGCTCTGACACAGCTCACAAACCAAAGCATAGAAAATAGGCATGTTAGAGGCACTTGGCTTAAAATGCACTTCTGATTAGAGGAGGGACACTAATGTAGGCCTCCCCGCAGGCAGCTGAGATGTCATGGGTTGCACCATCCTTCTCTAGTTAGTGGAAATATTTTAGAGGGCAATTGAGATCTTGGAAAGACTGAACTGCAATTCTAAGAGGCCTCTGTCTTTCACAGTAAATGAGCAGAATTGACTGCTTCAGAAAGTCAGCTGAAACTCGGCATGATGTCAAAGACATTCCTGCGACTTGGAGATGAGATTTTATAAAAGAGTAAAAATAAGAGGAGAAGACAGCAGGATAGATCTTTCAATGCAGAATTGATGCTAACATTCTGCTTTATCAAACTGCCCTGTAGGACTCTACCCTTGAAGAATGGTTCTCTGCCAGGATCACAGAATCTCATCTGCTTACAGCTGCAATTCTCTTTGGAAAGATTTAGAAGTCAATAGAGAAATGAAAGGACACCCATGACACCAGATATAAATAATGAGCTGTGTAAATAAAATATTTGTCTTCCTTCTTTGAGTGAAGTTCCAAAAAGTGGATCCTTGCTGTTAGCAAAAATTGAGAAGCGTCAGCAACTCTATTAGCAGGTCCCTTTGTTTGGTGATTTCTTTTTTTTAAATGGAAACATTTTGAGACCATAAATTGTTTAAGAAACAGTAGGGAAGATTTTTGGGTTTTGAACAATGCAGTCTATTCAGCCAAACATAGCTAATGTAGTATAGAGACCACAACTGGAAAAAACTGTTAGTCATGCATCAATTAGCCTGTTTTCAGACTGAACATCATTAGACAGTGAAACCACCTAAATTAATCTAAGTGGTAAGCTAAAAACAGGCATTCAGATTGTATCTTCAAACAGGACTCAAAGATTAGGACTCATCTTTCAGAGGTTGGGCTGTACCTGAAATAGTCATGCACTGGAGCCCAGCAGTCCACCTGCACTTCATGTGACAGAAGTCTGCTGTGCACAGTAGGATCATTTTTGGACATAACATAGTCTGTGTGCTCCATCTGTCCTTGCAGAGAATGGTATACCTAAGACATGGAGGTAGACATTTCTTGATGAAGTAGTACAGGAGGGAGCAGGATAAAACACTGAGACCCTGTGAGAACACTCTGTGGCTTTCCAAATGGTCTCTAAATTCCTGGAATAGTCCAGGGAGAAAGGCCCAGGAAACATGTGTCAGCAGTTAGGTATGTTGGTATCCTCAGAAGCATGTTAAAAACTGAGTTCAGCAGGAGTATATATTGTTTTCATCTTCTCATTAGTGTACCCCACTTGTCATCTTCATTACTTTTCCTCTCCATGTCCGGATATTGCCCTCTCATTTATTGCCACAGTCCAAATGTTCAATAAGTCCGTGGTATTCTGAGGACCAGAGTTACAGCATCAGTGTTCAGTCTCAACAGCCTTACCTGTGAAGTGAAGTGGAGGAGGGCCTCAGAATATCATCTCCTCCTAAACCTTTCTTCTGTATACCGCCTCTTGTCATCACATGCCTCTGTAAATATTCAGTTTTCTTTAAGGTCTTGTCTCAGGCCTCTCCAGAACTCATCCATTCATCTCCCCTCCCTAGTCCAGATTCTGCCCAAACCCAAACTTAAAGCACTCAAATTCACTTCCTTAAAGCACTCAAATTCTCTAGCCTCTTTATAAACTTTATTTTGGATATCAATACCAGCTAAGCCTTTCTGCTGCCTCTCAACAATCCCTACCTGCCTCATTTTATACTAAATAATGCATGTTGTGACAAATTATGCTCTTCCTGGGCCCTCCATTTGTGCCGGGACAAGCATAGATGGTATCACTAATTTGCTCCTCACTGATGAAGCAGACTGCTTCAGAAGAACTGGATGCTGGGGTTTTAAAACACTACATGTGCAATTTAGATGCCTAAAAAGCAGGGCATTCAAAGATTGTAAGAACACAGATATTTGCACTATGGATGTGCAGAAGAGGTGATCCGTGTACGTAGAGACCTTTAGCATCTAATTTTAGATATCTGAATTGACAGTAGCAATTTGCAAAGGTCAACAAAGTAAAAAATGGCTAAGTAGATGCTCACACCAGTTCAGGAGGAAGCCTAATTTGACCAGATGAATCACAGCCAATGAGTCAGAAGCAGAGCAGCAGCAGAAGAAACCAATTCACAGTCTGCATCTTCACAAACTCCATAAAAGTATCCCAGATGATTTGTCTACTGATCAAATGTTCTCTACCAAAAATTGTGTGGTTGTGAAGAGATGTTCAAGGGATGAGGGGAGAAGCATTGTTTTCTGTGGCTAACATTGGAGCCAGAAGTCAGAGGTGGAGAAGAACTACACAGAGTGCTGAAAAAAAAAAAGTACTGAAAATGTGGCAGCTTCATTTTCAGGCTTTTATTTGCCAGAGTTTAAAAATACAATAGCTGTGCAGTGTGTGAAAGTCCAAAAAAAAGCTACATAAGATAGATTTTATAGCCACTTTTAAGAGTCTTAGTAGTGTATTTTTAACTTGATAATTTAACTTGCCAGCCACCCCATGATACTTGTAAAAATAAAAGAATACACTCCTTATTTTAGCCAAAAGTACTATATAAACAAAATCCAAGGAATGTATTGAATTAGAATGTTAGACTACAATAATGAGTGAACTTGATTGCATTTCCATTTCACAAAGCACTTCACATTTGCTACTAATATGCTAAAACTTGTGCCAGTCAAAATAAACTTGACTATCACAGCAAGAGAAAATTGTCAAAACACACAACTCAATTCCTCTCTCACTCATATTAATTTTATGCTGGAATAATTTCTTTTTTCTTTTTTTCCCCCAGAGATATTCTTGACATGACAGCTAGTGAGCAAAAGGGACTATTTGGATAGTTCTTCTTGAAAACTTTTTGGTTGTCAATCTTAGACAATTCATAATGATCTTGAAGGAAGCACCCAGATGAACAAACTAGGAAAAATATGTAAAGCAGAAGAATCTTGGGAGAGTTCCATATGCCTACTAAATCCATTCCATTTCTACTAGATCCACTCCATTTCTAAGGCTTTGCTTTTTGCCTGGAGTCCATGAGCCATTATCTTTCCCACTCGTCAGAAAATCACAATTAGACCACTCCAAGCACAAAGAAAAAAAATTAAAATCTGTATCATGAGCTCATGGGATGCCTTTTTTTTTAGCTTGGAGAGACAAAAAGAGAACTGGTTAGTCTTCTCACTCACTCACTCACTTAATAAGAAAAATGAGAGCACAGAGTGGTGTCACTTTCAAAAGCGCATGTGTGACTTTTAGTGTTATCCTGCTAGCACTAACTGCAGGCTCCTGTCCATTCAGGTAACAGCAGGCATTTTTTGTGCTCCATGGCTAGTCACCCACACACCATCCTTTCCTCCTTTTGTTACTGCTGTACTTTCAGTACAGACATTCCTTCCACTGGCAGACTTTTGGCAAGACTTGAGGTGTACAGCTGGTTACACATCAATCACGCATCAGTCACAGTATTAACTCATTCTTGCACTGGCTCCATCCCATCCTCCCTTTGCAGCAGTTACTTTTACCAACATTTTCTTATTAACCAGGGGTATGGTGTCTCGGAGGATTAGAATGTTCTTTACCATGTTCCTTATCCCTGAAAACACATTGAGGCAGTTATAGCTTCATAACTTCAGTTATGGCTTTTCCCACAGGATTATAATACACCTGTGTGCAGGAAACAACATGAAATTTTCAGCAAAAACCAGTAACATTCAAATTAACTGATCAGATAGGCTAAAATACATGGGCTCTGACAGTGTGACACCAGATGACCAAGAACTTCAAAACCTGACATCAGCCTAAGGGACTAGCTAAAGATAACAAAAAAGTGTGGTCATCTTGGACCACTCCTAAAAATGCTGTGCTCAACAAATGACAACTCAGTCAAGAGATTAGCAAACAATTGCCACAGTCAACAGTCTCTGCAGAGCGCTACAGGAACATGCTGACAGCATTTCCTACCATGGGCCTCGGGGAGCAGGATGCTCCACAGCAGAGTCAGTGCGTGGGAAAGCTGGCACTGGGCAGCACGCTCACATCAAAACGGGTTTGGTGCTCACAGTTTGCTAATGTTGAGCAACATTTAGACAATGCCCTCTGAAAAATTATTTTCATTTTGTGGGAATGTTTTTGCAAAGAAGCTTTCTTCTCTTTGTAAATAATTATGGGAAAAAGATACACAGGTTTCTGTCAACTTTTATAAAATCTCCATTTTTTAATTAGAGCTTTGATTTTTGTACTTTGCTTAAATTAGCTTTTTACTTTCTTATTCCCACACAGCACTGAGATACAAAACTCTTCACTGGTCAGTGATGAACCTCAGAAATAGCAGGATGTGTTGAGGAGGGAATTCAGGTAATACAGACAGTTTCAATTTCTCTTTTTGCCTTGCAGATTACATGTCTAAACAGGAAGGAACTGGTAACTGAAACTGATTAAGTCATAAATGAGGTCTAAAGGAGAAGGAAAACACAATTACATGGTATGCAAGTTTCATCTTTTATAAACATAACTGCCTCTTATGCTGGAAAGGGGTTATTTTTCCACAGCAAATGGGTGTCTGACTTTGTTTTTTTGTATGAAATGCCATGTCAAGAAATGAGCAGATGTTGCACAAGTTAGTGATTTTGCTAATCAATCACCACTGGGTTTTTCAAAACACCTTGACATCTTCCCTGCCTGCTGGCAAACTGAAAGGTGCTAGGCTCTTCTTTCTATGACAAAATAACAACTTTCACTCATTTTCAATGTCTCAGAGAGAAAAATTAATAATAACACAAATTGTTCCCAACAAAATATTTTTATTGTGTCTCCCATCATCTCCCAGCACCTTTTAGGAAAATGCTGTTTCACTGTGATTCAAGAAGGGATGGAGCAATGTGAGGCAGCTAACAAGTCTGATAAGAGAAGCAATTGCACATTTATTATGTGTTTCTGGGTCAAATCACATTCACAAAGTAAAAAGTGAAGTAAGAAGATTGGGACTGACAGAAAATAACTGATTCTTTTTGGGTGGGAGATATGGGCAAAGAACTGTGAGCTTCTCACAACACAGTGAAAGCTGAGCCAGGGATAGACAGTGTGGCCCACAGCAATGGTTCTCATCCTCCTCTGCCTCGGGCTTTGAGCACTAACCTGCAGGAATACAGGTGGTGGCATTGTGTTGCAGAGACACAACAGTATCACAGTGAATGGTCTCGTTCACTGGTGGAAAAGTTAGTTTTCCTCTGTGCTTCTCCCTGCCATTGTTGGACTCTCATATGTTAGTGGTTTTGCTTGTTTGGCTTGAGTCACTCACATGGTTTACACTTTGTTGTTCTTTACAAAGTAGTTTCTTTGAAATGCATTAGTAGAATGGTTTCAATATTCAGACTGTTATTTCTCTCTGAGTAGGTGGCCATGCCTATATCTGGCTTCACTCTCCAGGGAACTTTGGAAGGGAATGCTCCTGGTACTGGGACTTGCAAGAGCTCAACATACTTTCCCCCCTCCCCCTGCCTCAGAAACTGAACAGGTCAAAAACCACCAGCAGAATCTGGAAAGCTGAAGGATGGGTTGCCAGTGATGCCATGACATCTGGCTCTGCAGCAATCCCCCAGAAGGCTGCGTGGGAACTGCCAACCTTGGAATCTGCTGGCCAGGCTCTCCGTTCTGGGATGTTGATTTCCAGACCTCGGACCTGCCTGGCTTTGTGATCACTGAAATACCATTGTTTGTGTTTGTGCTGGTTTTAAGAACTCCTTGAAAAGGCAGAGGTAAAATACTGTTTGACTTTTTGAAGGTGAAGACTTCTTTATGCCTTTGTTTTATTTGATTAGTTGGTTTTTTAATGGGGCTCAGAGAGTGCACAAGAACATACCATCTTTTTAAATACAGCTCTTTTTAATTTTTCCCTTTGAAAATTCCTAGGGAATAGGAATTCTAGTTTCTTGGCAGCCCTAACCATCTCAAGGTATGTGCCTTATCATGTTTTATTCTTAACAGTAAGTTCTGGAGAAAAAATCATAAGTAGAAACCTGAACATGGGGAAGAACAGAACATTGCGACAGACAGAACATATGTTCCTATCTAATGAATTCCAGATTTACTCATGACCCTGTTTTACACAGATCTTAAGCAGCATAAATATTTGATTTATGGATGTGTGTCTAAGGTTACCAAACAAATTGCTTAATGCATTGACAATGCCTTTGGGGAAAAAAACAAGAAAGACTTGTATGTCAAAATCAATTAATGTTTTCAGGAAAATACTTCTTATCATTAGAAATTAGTTAAAAAATTAAAAGACTGATTTCTGAAATGAGAGGGCTATTTAGAGTATTTTGAGCCTTATCTCCACCTTTACCCCAAGAGAAAACAAAACTAGAAGAAACTCAAGTTATCTATGTATGAAATAATATTTGGAAAATTACCATGTCCATTCTTTTTTTGTTTCTCCATCTTATTCATCTCACTGAACACACAAACACAAACATTTCTTTTCAAATGCATATTCAGTGTTTGATCTTAGAAAGACTTTTCTTAGAACAAAGTATTATCAGATGCCAGGTCAGGAAATAAGATACAATAAAAGTGAATCATTCTTGTCCTGGTCTTAGAACATGAGTAAAATAAAAAATAAGAACTTGAAATTGCCAAGTATGTTTGGCTTCAAAATATCTAAACTCTCCAGCATTTATCCAGTGCCAGAGAGATATTATTTTATATGTGATATCAACATAGAAAACATTGCACTGTAAATGCCTTCTGAAAAACCTAATTCTTAATGGTTTCCTAGATATTTTGTTCTCAGACTGATTATTTTAGTCCCTCACAGGTTCAAAGAATCTGTACCTTAGAGCTATGATCTATGTTATTCAGAGGGGAGTGAAAGGTACAAATCCATGTCTATCTATTTCTTAGTGTTTTAATTTGTAGCGGAAACAAGAGAAAATGGCAGATATCCCTATGATCTTCCCAAAGTCACATGCAACATTACTTTCCTGCACTCAACCTCCCTGAACTTCACCAGCATCCATCCCAACCCTTCTTCACCCAGACTCTCTTAATGGCCTCTCCACAGCCTCCCTTGGGTCAGTCCACACCCTTATGTCCCTCTACTTTCTCTCCCTTCCACTGCAGCAGCCCGACGTTTGCTGCTGGAAAGTCCCTGGTATTTGCACTGATGGCAGATCCTGTAAGGGCACCGTCCAAACCTGTGCACCTGTGCCACCCAAAGAGCTGCAGCTGTGCAGGCACATTGCACGGCACACAGGCAGATCTCCTGTCACACTGGCACATCTTCCCCCTGCTCTCCAAGGCTTTGGAATGTGTCCACTGTACATTTATAGCAGATCCTAGTAATAGTGCAGGCTTTAATATCCACTTGGCTTTCTTTACCTTTGTTGGGAATTTATGAGTAAGGTATTGACAGCTTGTTACCTAATTCTTTGTGATCTTGCTCACTAGATTTTTGATTTACACAAGGACCTTAACTAAAAGTGCAGTTCTTAAAGTCAATTAAATTAGGGTGTCTTTTCTTGCAGGGACACTTTCAGATTGATCTCAGTGTGTTTCATATTGATTTTTCTACTTGCAGAACTCAACCAGTGTTTCTAGCTCCAAATGAGCCCAAGCATGTCTGCCTGAGGCTTTGTGAGGATGTAACACGCCGGGGGGGTGGAAAAGCACTGACCGAGTGAGAAGCTGCACTGCTGTTCCCAGAGCAAACGAGCATCCTGAAATGTGGGGCTCCATCACCTTGAGCTCAATTAACTCCTGCTGAGTAAATAACTGCCTGGCACAGAGACAGAGTGCTTTCTGAGGCCATTTATTAGAATTTGTTTTTGAGGGAAGGAGAGAGGAGAGTGGGGCTGTGAATCTGAACTCCAATGGTAACTAAATAAATCTAGTATAATATTCCTAAATATATAGTTTTTCTAAGGGACAAGGAGAAATATACTTCTTCCACTGCATGGCCAAGGTTTAAACCTTGTGTCCATGGACTGTGCTAGAAATATCTTATTTTATTTCCTCACCCCCTCTAAAGATCTTTAAAATAAAAGCTCAATGAGCGTGAAGTCATCTTGTACAGACATTTAAGAAACCAGTCACTGATAACATAATGAATAGTGTTTAAAAGCAGGGACAGTTCTCTGTCCTGTAGTCATGTAGCACACAGTTTTGGTGTCACAGCAAACAGCACAAGGCAGAATTTTCAAATCCTTTAGTACTTCAGGAAGGTTAGGCAAGGACTCTACAGTGCTTTTTAACTCTTTAGAGTTTTCACCTCCTAAAACAGCAGTCCAGCACTGCAAATTAAGGTAAGCAATAGAAGGGAAAACAACACCAGCTCCATTTGACAGTTTAGGTAGTGGGAGAAATTAATGCCACATCCTCAGACTCTGGGCAGTGATCTGTGATGGTGCTGGTCCAGGTGTTTTGGAGGAGTGGTACCTGGCAGACAGGTGGTCCAGGCACCCATTTGTGACAAGCCAGACATGATAAAAATTATAAAAATCCAAGTTCACTCCCTAATGGTTAATTAGTTATTTACTCTTTACATTAAAAGCTGTGAAAATTAAAAGGATCAAAAGGAACTGCAGTGATCCCAAGCTTCCAATCATTGGAGTAATATGTTTGTTTGGGTTCTGTGATCATTTGGATTTAATGAGAACATTTCTATGAAAGACACAATTCAGTCATGGGGCAGCATGCTAAGCCAGCCTGAGCTGGAGACATCAGTCGTTTATACTTCTGCTCGTTCCCAGTACACCCACAGGCACGCCACTGTTAAGGCTTTTCATGAGGTTGTATTTACTCTGCACTGCAGCTCAAACGTGGCCTGGACCATTTTTTAGAAATGATGGCGCAGACACTCATTCCATTCTAAATCATCATGGTTGTCTAAAATGTTCTTCTGTCAAAATAGCCACTTGAATTAGAGCCATGCTTTCCACTTCACCCTGTTGGCCAGCATGAGCGAAGAAGCACAGTGGATTTCTCTCCAAGTGAGGAGCTCTTGTGCCACATTGCTGCCCCTTTCACTAGTAGAGGCAGAAGAAAGCTGCCAGCGGGATGCAATTGCTCTCCCCCCAGCCCCAGAAATTTTGTGGGAAAGACTGTCCTTTGCAAAACTTGGATCTGTGCAGCACCCTGAGGATGTTCATGCACTGATGGGCCCTTCTGACAGCCAAGTGCTAATTAAGGCAGCCTGTAAATTATGATCTCTGGCTTGCTCCAAAGGCAGATATAAGTCCAGTCTGAATGAAAGGGTTGTGCAGCCAGGAAGCCACAAATTGACCGCATGGCCCAGGACCCTGCATACTGCACCAGGTCATACCTCTTCACCCCTCTGCCAGAAAATCCACCACGGAGAATCTTGATGCAGAGAAAGGTGCAAATTACTCATCAGCCTTCCCTAGAGCATATTACCTAAACAAGTTTTCTTGGAGCCACAGCAACATTAGGGATTTCTTTAACTATAGAGTAGAGATATGATAATGAAAGCTTTGTGTACGAGCCAGGAGATGTTAGCTTTTGCTGGTAGGTGCCTGGGATGTGAAGTTCATTTCACAAAAGTCAAATGTTTTGAGTCTGAGTATGACAAACAAGTCTGCCTGATTGTTTATTTTTCTGTCTTTTGAACACTATAGTTGGTATGTTAGTTAAAGAGAATTTATTAAAAGCCATTATTTTATTTAGCCCTTTTTGTTTTCTGTAGTAAATAGACCAGGCTTGTACAGCTAATGTCTAGTATACTTAAAGTAGCTAAACCCTGCAAAAAACCTCCAGAAAACAGATCAACCAGAAGCTTCTAGATCTCAACATCCACCCCTGGATATATAGATTCCATCTCAAGAGTGAGACCTGGGAATGCACCTTATTATTCCCCACATCTTGTCTGTAATAGGAAGAAAGACTAAATGCATGAACTAGGAGGAGTCTGAAGTGTATGCCAGAAAATTCTGCTGTTGGGATGTTCCTCAGACTACTGCAGGCATGTAGTGGCAGGTACTTGGTGTTGGGACCCTGATTCTGCACCAATGCCTCGCTCCACTAGAACTGTCCACTAGAACTCCACTCCACTGTCACTGACACCAGATAAATTTGTCCCATCTACTTACCACAGTTCATTCTGCATCTCCTAGAGTCCCTGCAGCCCTACTATGTCTCAGCAAAGGCTCATGCTCATCTTCAATGAGCCATTTTTTCCAGGATAATGTTCTGCAGAATCGGCTCCCTGATTAAGCTCTCCAAATTGCCTTACAAATGTGAACGCCAAGTGTGGGAGATATCAGCAAGAAGAAGCTGTAGTCATCCTTTTGATGACCACAGTTGCTGTATAAAAGTGACTGGGAAAATGTAGGTTTCATCTAGATGTAGTGAAATCAGACCCCTAAATTTGCATATTGCACCACGATACTCAGTGAAATTGGGCATGAATGTAAATATGCTATTTTCAGAAATGTCACTGTTCCCAGAACCAAAATTGTTTCAAGCACCTTGAGGTGCACAGGGTTGTAAGCAGGTGTCCACTAGGATTACCCTCTAAGAGTCATGATTTTCCTCTGTGTCACCATCACATCTGATGATGACTTTATTTACACTTTTTAGGTAATAAATACATTGCTAAAATTGGCTTTTAGTAGCTGTTGAAAATTAAAGGACTCATGTTCTCACAAATAGTTCTGAAAGTGAGGTGTTTGCTGCAAGTGAAAATCTGCATTGGTACCACCATTGAATAGGCAGCTGACTGCCTCTGAAACTAGTTGAGTTACTCAGAAAACCCCCACAACACCCCTAAGTCTTAGGAAATGCTTTCCCAATGCAACTTCCTAGAAAGAACTGGGTAAAATAACTGCTGACAAACAGGTCAAATGTAGTGTTAAAACACTGGCATCAGTCTGAGCCATGTACCTCCTAAAACAAATCCTGAAAGGGGACAGTTACTAGAGCTGGCATTAAAGAAAACGGAGACTTTTTATTGAGGCAGCATTGAGGGTCTCTTGAACCTCATAAGTGGTGGATAAGCAGTTTTGGAAGAGACGGACACCGTGCCATGGCAACTGCTTTTTAAATTTGTCTTTATTTCTGTTTCTAATGTAGAATGAAGTCTGAAAAGTCTGTACAAATTTAGAGGAAGAAAAACCTGTGTATATCCTGAAAAAGCTCCTACCATTAATATTTTTCTTGCCATTTACTTTTTATAGCTAAATGAGTGGTTTGTTTTGTCTGTTATCTGGAGAAAGCAGAAGAAACCTTGGAAGTGTATTTTAATGAAGGCAAACAGCTGAATCTCTACAAACAGAACCTGAGAGAGAATATGGAGAAAAAAATTCACAGGCCACAGAACAAAAGAGCAGTGGCAATACTATGGGATGGAAAAGAAATCCAGGATGGATGTGCTGAGTGGTCCTGCTCTGATTTCAGCAGTCACAGACAAAGCTCTAAGTAACTTTGGAGGTGAGTGAGTTCTAACAGATAAACCTAATGAGACAAGGGCAATAGAGCAGCTGGGAAAAATTGGTGATGCTACTTCTAATCCTAATGAGGCATCAGAATGGGGATACTGCTCTATTACTGTGAAACCACATTGATAAGCAAGTGCATTTTTTCCTCCTTACCCCTGTTTAAAAATAAAACATACTCAAATATTCCTTGGAAGGTAACTTATTCCAGAGCAGACCTATAAAATTCCAGACTAATGGATTTCATTCTATGACAGTTATCTGAGAATCAATGTGATTTTATGAAGAGATCTAGAAACAACAACTAATAAAGCAAGTTTACAGCCAGCATACTTAAGTTTACACTGCAGGAGTCTACAGTAGGGCTTGAAAATATTTAGGGGCATGCATTTGGGGCAAAGTCTGAAAAACACAGTTGTTAACAGTGTACAGCCCTGGGTTGTAGGGTTCCCAAGAGTGTTACTGGCAATCTGCCACAGACATCTCCACAGAAGCCTGTCTCACACAGGTAACAAAAGCTGACATTCTCCAGAGCTACTTTTTTTCTTGGCAAGCATTAGCCTGAGCTGCTTTAAGGAAGAGCTAAAATATAAAATCTGTATGGCAGATATCAATATGAGCTTTTCTATATTTCATCTTTTCTGAGACCTTCTGATTAATAATGTGATATAGAAAATACAGAGCTACTTTTCATGGAGTCTCATCCAATGCCTTGCTTACCCAGCACCCTTGCAGAGCAGGCTCCTTCTATTGCTGAGCCTTTCTAGCAATTCTCTTATGGAGCTTCACTCACTGGAGGTCTGTCTGCAAAAGACAGATGCATAAATGTGCACACTCTTATGATTTTAAGCATTTCCTTTCTGATGGGTATTGCTAATTCCTGAAAAATGCTTACTGCTTCTTTTTCTTTCTTTTTTGAAACCATCACAAATACAGTAGCAGAGGGGAGCAGCTCTTGGCAGGAGGAAAGCAGAGGAAGCCTCTCTCTTCCCCTTGTGAATTCCAAGTCCTAAAACACTAGAAAGTGCTAAATATGTTTAACCACAATACAAAGTAGTTTATATTTTAAAATAATTTGAGTTAATTTCTTTATACCTTTTTTTTCTGAGTAAGCACAGTATTTATCACAGATGTTCCAGGGCAGGAAGTGCATACTTTCTATTGGCCAACATTCATTCATTTTCCCCTCACTTCATGCCACTTTTGTCCACTAAGAATTTTTTAGTTAAGCATTTTTAAGCTGAGAGACCTGTTCTCAGGTGTAAATGTGAAAATAATTTGTAGCTCCTACTGAAGGGTCTTGACCTAGCTAGAGGGAAAGGCAGGGATGTGTTGTGTCCCAGGTCTACAGGCTATAAACTTCCTGCTCTTAATTACACTTCTGGCCATGTATACATCACAAGATGGAAGTATTTTTAAGGAACTGTAGGTTTCCATACTCCCAGCACCTTCTACTACATGTGGAGTTGGAATGCATGCAATTGATACAGCAAAATACTTACACTTTGAGCTGTTAATGCATTTTTGCTTTAAATAAACACTCTATACACTGAGTTTAAACACTTATTCAACTGTTCAGTTAAACTCTGGGATCATAAGACCATACTGTCCAAGTATTTCACAAGTGTTATCCCCTCAGGGAGGAAATAATGCATTTCCAGCCCTGGAAAGCAAAGGATAAAAGTGGAACAGGAACATCACTCTGTGTGGACTGCTCTAACTAAGAGCACTTAGCTAAGGTGGAGCAATCATTGGAGCCAAGGTGAGGCTGAGCCAAGGCTGCCATGGTTTCAGTGAGATTTAGCAGCAATTAATTCCATATAGCATTAGCATGTAAACAGAGAAGTTGAAATCCAAAGGAGGCATCTGAAAGAGGTAGGATGAAGGAAAAAGAGACTGGAGTCTGAAATAGATCTGTCTTCCCACTTTCAGAATACAGTTTGAAATACCGAATGATGTGTGTGACAGATGGATGAGCTGTGGTAGAAAATTTGGTTGCAGAGGTGCTGAATTCAACACAATATTTGCTTTCTGGTCAAGTGCAGTTCTACTTTGATGAAATAAGGGATGGATCTCTTACCATAGTAATGAACAAAGAGATCCATTTATACTGCTGCCCACTGTTTGAGTTATTGCTTTTCATTATATGTATATTTGGGAGAGCAGACAGTAAAATAAAAATTGGTATAACTTATATAACCAGTATAAATATGAAAATGCTGAGGCTTAAATTGCCTTGTGTTTCTTTTATTCAGTTTGTTCTTATACAGTATTAGTATAAAATGTTTTCAAGAAAGACTGTCCCTTTGCTTGTATCACTGGTGTCTCTTCATGCCTTGTCTTGAAAATAAAGACATATCTATCCTCAGATGAGGAAGAAGGTACTGAAATTGAACTCTTGAAATGAAATAATGACATACAGGATAAGTAGACATTTCACTCGTTCCTATGAAACATGTCTGTGTAAAGATTGTAATGTGATTGAACTAGGTACTGGAGATATCTTGTTTGAAAAAAATGTATATTGCCTGGGAATCCAACAAGAAAGAATGGATGATAAAAAGGATGATAAAACTATACTTTTCGATGACGCAACCAAAGTCCTGATTCCAGGAAGTAGAATGAGTTTTTTCAAAGGGAGTAAGAATTAGATTTTTATTCATCTAAGCTGGACCTTCTCCATTTTAAGCTTCTGCTCTCAGCAGCTCTGCAAGACACAGATAGCTAAGTTTTGAGGCCTCATCTAATCCAGCATGTGAATACCTTTATGAAACAACAGTACGAAACTCAATAGGAGGTTTCACACTGAAACTGAGTGACCTCCTTTAGCCGAATAGCAGAGCCTTACTCCTCAAGATAATAGTGGAAATACAGAGAGGAAAAAAAAGAAGAAAATAACCCAGACAGATTTGCTGTGGGTGTTGCTCAATCCCTGGGAATTTCTCTGTGTTCCAATGGCTCTAGGAGGACCAGAGGCTCAAGACCTCCTACTGTGAGACCCCTGATACAGTAATTTCCCTTCCTTTACTTGCACCAATATCCCTACTGGACATCAAGGAAAGTTGCTCTGGAGTTCATGGTCTTTAATGTGCACTGCAGATACCTCAAGTGTTACCTGTAATGCAGGTGCCTCTTGAGATGTCTCACTGAATTCCTGTTTAGTTGCTGCAATCCCCACTAAAACACCAGCTTTGGCTCTGGCCTACAAAAACCAAGGCTTCATAAGGGTGTTCAGGAATCTCCACAGCTAATTTGGCTGCAAATTGCCCAAAAGCACTCCTTTTCCAGATGAAGAACATTCTGGATGATTCATTAAAGGAGATCAAAGGTTGGAAGAAGTGGTTGCTTTCTAGAATTCTGTTGTCATTGTTGTTCATTCACATTTTAGAAAGTAAATAAAGAAAATACAATCTTTTGATGCATTATTCACTTGGCATGGCTTGCCCAGAAAATATGGTTTCTATTGGTCTGGAATTTCTTCTTGGAAAAAAACTTGTACAGATTCAGAGCAATGCTCTGTTGATTTGACTACATTAATGGAATATTTTAAAGTTGTTTTTTTTTTAATGTTTAGTCAACAGTCAGAATTAAGGCATTCTTGGCCACACAACATGAAAATGGACTCAATAAGACCTTTGAACTAAAAACAAGTGGACTTTGGATTGAGTTATTTCCTTCAAGATTCCTATTCATTCTAAGAAAATAAGTTCTGAGTAATTATGTAAATTTTTGACTCAACTGAGCAATGAAGAAGTGGAATTGAAGGGTTAGTGCTTATGCAGTTTCTTAGGGAAGAATATATTTTGGCTGTTTAGGCAAGGATCTGAAATACAGTATATAGAGAGGAAAAGCAGGTACTGTTCATATTCCAGAAAAGACAGCTGGAAATCATTTCAAATTTAGAACTACTGGCATGCACAGTGCATGCATTAGGTATTCCTGTTAGTCAGCACATTCTAACAACCATCCCTACACAATGAATTTGGAAAAATAAATGATAAAGACCTGGTGAAGGAGAAAAATAAAAAACTATAGTTGTCTATATAATATTTCTGAGAGCTTATGATTCCAAAAGTCTTTTCAAACATCTGAGGCTCAAGAAAACTAAGTTAGAAAATTGTTATTTTGTCACTCCATAAAAAAGTGTTTTGGAATGGAAAAAAACTCAGTAATGCACTCAAGCGTATAGCTCAGTCTGGTGTCAGTTGCAAGGAAGCTGGAAGAGAATAAAAAGGGACAAGTGAAAAGTAATATGGATGTTTTGCTTTAAATATGAGGAAACTAAGCCAATGAATGATCAAGACATTATAAGGCCCAAAAGGGGCTCCAGGCTTCTCCTAGTTTCTGTAATTGCTCAGTGGTTCCTCTCCCTCAGTGAGGACTTCAGTAGCTTTCTTTCACCTGTTGTTTTTGGCACTATTTTTGTCCTTTCCAGCACTAGCCTAAGCAATGTAGGCTGGTGCAACTCTGTTCACATGCCTGTGTTTCTGCATGCTCCGGACATCACTTTTTAGGGACAGGACTACGGCCTTATTCTTGGGGCAGGAGGGCTAGCAAAAGGATCTCTTCCTCCCCTTCCCACTCCCCAGGTCAGCCAGAGCCACGTGTGCTGTCATGCCAAATAGCCAGGGGACACAGCCCCTTCATTTCAGACAAAATGTCACCCTTGGTTTCTGTCTTCCAAGATCTACAGTGGGATAGAAAAACTCAGGTTTTTTCCGCAAGTTTCAATCTCCTGACAGGATAATATGAGAATGGGAACTGCTTTGGGGAACATTCAGGCTGCTCTTCTGACTTCAGGAGCTAAATGCTGGTCTTCCGCTCTATCACAGGGTCCACCCACCCTGCTGGTGAGTCAGGGTTACTCTGAAGCATCTTATGGGGAGAAAAATAAGAAAAAGCAATGGAGCTTGTTCTTTTGGTGTCTTATTTAAGAAAATTAAAGAAAAATTCAGGTAGAAATTAAGTACTGATTACTTACCTGTTTGTTTTTTTTTTTTTTAATAGTGCATTGGGAGACTTTGTAAGTGCTCTTGCCTCTGATAGTTGCATTCCTTGCAATTGAATGAACATCATGACTAACACTCAGGAAATGTGTTGCTTCTTATAAAATGTTTCACCATGGTAATTAAAGCTAATAGTAGCAAGATTATTAGCATGGGTCCTGAACCTGGAATAGACAGGAGGGTAATGTAGCTGGGATTTGCAATTCTGCTTAGTTACACTCCTGCTAAAGGCCCTGCAAAGCCAAAAAAGTGGTTATTGTCACACCTCCAGAAGGATGCTGAAGCTGAGCATTTGCAATGGTTACTTAGCACAGGTCTTCTGATCAAAGGGCAGGATGCTTCTCACTCCTTTGCCAGTGGCTCTGTGGTGATGCCAGTTCTCATCCACCCCAAGGCCCAGGCAGCTTGTTCTCCCAGCTGCCCTTTACACAGTGAAATGGACAGTAATGCAAAGAAAAAAAAAATCATATTATGTGTCAAAACCTGTAAACCAACTCAGCCTCACCTTGGGATGGAGCCAGAATTTCCAACCTGTAACCAACTCAGCCTCACCTTGGGATGGAGCCAGAATTTCAGTCACCATAGCTAAATCAGTATTTGTTCTGTTTTCCAGCACCATGGTTCCAAGCTGGGACAAAGTTTCATAGGTTATGATGCTGGAAAATATAAGTAGTAATATTTGACTAAAGTGACTTGGTTGCACTTGCTTCTGAACAATATATGCACCAAGAATATTTAGGTGATCACAACCTAAATATAAAAGAGTAATACCAGCCTGGAAAAAAAAATCATTTTAATGGAAAATAATCAAGATATTTAGACATCACAAAATAGCAAATTTCAGAGCAAAAACTTATTTCTGCATTAAATAGAAAAGCATTTATTGTAAAAGCATCTAATTGCTACCTTTTAACTTTTTCTCATTTTAATATGAAATATTTATTGGAAATTGAGTTACACATTCTAAATGTTTCAGTTAAGCCAAATCTGCAAATTTTGTTGGAAGGCAAAAAGCTGGATACAATGACTTGATGACAGCTTATGCCTGTCTCTTTTCAAAATATTGACTGATTGGATTATAAATGTTCAGTTTAAGTACATATCAAGCCTTCAAATTTGAGGCTTCAAAAATGACACTGGAATTTTAGAGGGTATCTTATTTGCAGCCTATTTTTTTTTAATGGTATAACCTGGAATGGTTATTTAATTTTTTTCTTTTACTACTATTTTTTCCTTTTACTTCTCTCTTTTTCTTTTTTTTCTTTTCCCTTTTAAATTACCTCATCTTTTTGTACTTCAAATCTGAGACTTTTAAGGTTCTTTCTTGGAAGGCTTAGACCAATTCTTATTTTTATTTAAAGCAGGCAAATAAAACTTTGAGAAATTTGATATAAATAAAACCATGCTGGCATCAGCTAAACAGAATTCATAGCATTAGTGGAATGTGGTAACAAAGTGTAGGGGATTTGGATTTCATCTGAACAGCCTCTAGCCTTTCAGGTGTCTGTACAGTCTCCGCATTTAAATCACTTTTGCATAGAAAATACCTAATAGGAAAGGAAAAGGTCATAGGTCAGAACTAACTAACTAATTAACATGTACTCAGATGTTCGTGCCGTGGCCTGTTGCAACTACCAGAGACTCTCAAACATTCATTTCCATGTGCTAAGCTGCTCAAACACTAAAACTTGCAAGCATTTTCTCCTTAGAGCCCCAGGCTGCACCCCTTCATTTTATATATTCAGATATCAGAGACCAGCAGCTTCTTAGACCCATGTTCTAATGAGTATTTTAGACTTCATTTCCTTTGAAATTGACTCCCACTGGTCACTGGGAGTCTTCCCATTACTGGGGTCCTTACTGATGGGCAGACAAAATACACGTTTCACTAGAATCAGTCTCACAAAGAGGCATCCAAAAGAGAAGTTGTCTCCAAGCTGGTTGTGCTAGACCATGCGTATTAATTCACAGTAGCACCATTGAAAGAGTAATGATATAGATTGCTAGACCTGTACATGCACACTCACCAAGGGGTCTTCTGGCTCCTCAGACTTCATAATCCTGCTCATTCCTGCTGCATGAGCTCTGTTAGACACAGCACTGTCCCAGAAAAAGTCTAATTACAGTAATTCATTCAACAAGGCCAGACTTGAAGACTGGTTAAATACAACTTGGTTTATTAACCATCTCATTATGATAAATCACATTATCTTACCTTACAGAAGATAGGTTTCATTTTTTTCACAGCTGTTGGGGTTTCTTATTAAATAAAATACAACAGGATTTCCACAAATGATAGGCAAAACGATTGTTTCTCAATTCTAAATAAGAACAAAATAACCAAAAAAACCCATTCAAACAAAATCAACTCCATTTCTATGAATATTAGTTTGATCTATTCTGTTTCCATTGAGTGTGGGATTGGAAGAGTATATAAAAAGCTTCATGATATTGTACAAAGATGGGGAAATCCCTTATTACCAGAAAAATTAACAACAGCAGAGGTGGGAAACAAAGATTTGAATGCAAATGTTTACGTATCTAACAGCAACATAGTTGATTTCTGATACCGAAATCCACAAGAGAATTGGAATGGAAGAAATATATTACCTACCTTGAGAATTCAGACTTTCCACTGCCAACAATTTGTAACCATTAGGCCAAAAGCCACTTAATGGCTGGGAGAAGTGATAAACAATAATGGCAACACATTTGTTGCAGTCCTTTGTGATGTTGGCAGTCCCTGATGATGAGGTGAAGGAAGAGCCATTCTTTGCTTCCAATCAGTCTCTCTCCTAGGCCAGGAAATGGTTTGTCACATTAACCTGGCATACTTAAGTTTAAGAAGTGCAGGAAAGGATTGTACATACCTGACCTTACATGTCTTGTAAGGTCACTTACACTAACCCAGAGAAAGAGAAAAATCCTCAAACTCCACAGGTTCCTATATACTCCTTGAAGAAGTGAAAGAAAAAAAAAAGACAGGACCACACTTGCTAGCAGAACTAATTTTGGTGAAGTACTGGGGATGGCAGAAGGAACACACAGACAGAAGCCAAACGAGTTGACAGACTTTCTGCCAATGCATTGTCACCAGCTGCAGGCCAAACTGAACCAGCCTGCTCTCAGTTCCAGGCAGTGAGACTCTTTCTTGCTACTCTGCTGTCTTTGCATAGTTCCCATTAGCTGTAACTTAGCTAAATGCTGCTATTCAGATTTTGATCTTTTCTCCCCTGCTAACTCTATTGGCAGTAGACCAAGAAAAAACAACAAAGAGATCCATAAATAAGTAAGTTGCTGCAGCTTCATCTTTGTGATCACACATGCCTTTGCTCATTTGCCATCACTAAATACTCATAGATGAGAAAAAAAATGAATCAGTATAACTCAAATCAGCCTTTATATTTGTAAAATTGTCTGGGTTCATTCTCTTATCTGAGAATGACTGGCTTAACTTTGATTCAGTTTAATCTGTGACTAAATAATTTAAAGTAAATCCAAATAAATGTTGTTGTTCCTCTGAAATAAGATGTGAAAAAAGATTATTTTTTCTGCATTGCTTTAATTTCACAATATAAATTTACACCTAAATTTATATTGATGTTATGTTCTCAAGCAGCAAAGTCTTTTGGGACTTCCTGTCTCTCTTTCTCTCCCATCTGTTTTCTTTTTTCTTTTCAAGGTTAATGGGATGATTACCCAAACACAGTGATTTATTCATCCCTTATTATTCCAAGGAAGTTGTTAACAAGTCATGGATTGGGTGTTAGGTTATTTAAGGCTATTAATAAGACATACAAATACTCAAGCATGTACCTATGTCTGACATAGAACTGCATTAGTAAAACACATACATTTTAAAGTTTTCCCTGGCTTAAACTGCATGGGTAGCACAGCTAAAGGAGTTGTCCTCACCCATTAAGGTCTTCATTGCACAGAAATTGTGCTAACTCTTTCTGACTTTTTAATTTCTCTTCAAAGGGTGCTGGCAGCATGCTGGGCATACCAGGCAGACTCAGCACAAACCAGAGCAGGAGATCAGTTATCAAGCAAGTAACATTATTCCTCAGGAGAAAGCTAATGTCCTGACTGAGGAGGTCATGAAGGGAGGTTGTTTTGTTTGGAAACAGTGAGCTCTTTGGCAAAAATGGAAGGAGAGTCCAAAATAAATTCCCTGAGGTAGAAGCTGTGGAATTAAGGAAGTGGCAGGATTTGCACAGGAGAGCTAAGAATGAGGGTGCTTCATATGTAGGATTTTCTTCAGTCTCCTTTTTGCTCTAGGAAAGAGACAGCAGAGGAATTACTAGGGAACAAGGAGAAGTGTAAAGTCCTCTTTCACTGTGACTAAAAACTGCATTTACCAAAGGGATTGCGGTTCAAGGAGGACTTGGCTGTTTCGAAGCACAAGTGAGGAGTTTTAGACACAGAAAGGGGATTCACAGAAGTCATTGCCAAAAACCAAACCTTTTTAAGTTAGTAAGCTACACGGAGGTGTGTGCCTTGTACCTTCCTTTTTGGTGTAAGTGACACCATTTGACTAACTTAGAAACATAGAATGGCCTGGGTTGGAAAGGACCTTAAAGATCCTCTAGTTACAACCACTCTGCTATGGGCAGGGACACCTTTCACTAGACCTGGCTGCTCAGAGCTCCAGCAAACTGGCCTTAAACACAACAGGCACCCACAACTTCTCTGAATGAACAACTTCAGTCTGAATGGTTTGGAACCAGCAGTCAGGAAGAAGCATTAGCTGAGATACGAAGGAAAGGAAGGCAGGAGTCAACTGGAGCAGAAGGGGGGAATCAGTGCTTCTAGAAGCAATTTGGGTGGGACTTGTTTGGGATATGTTTCTTGCACAAGTCAGGCAGAGCTTGCACCTAGTTCTGTCAGCCTGGTACCCAACAGCCCTGTCGATGCCTAGTTGGGCATCTAGCAACATATAGATGCTCATGAATAGATTTTTCTTAGAAGATGGAGCAAAGCATGTCTGTTTATTAGCCTCTTCCTTTCAAAAGCACAAGTTGCTTCCAGGAAATACTTCAATATAACCCTTACCTCTGATTCTCTAGCCAAGGGTCTGTCAGGAAAATAAACATATTGAACATGTAAACTGAGTCTGTCTGGATCTTGCATTCAGTTCCCAGCCAGACTGCTTTGTTCTAGTTTTCCCCAGAAGAAGCAAATAGTGTTGCAACTAAATAATTTTATTTAATTTTATATAAGAAGTTCCTTCAGCCCTGGTTAAGGCTGGGTGCCAGCTTTAGGAGCACAAGAAGAATATTTATTTTTGCAGAAAGCACGATAGTACATGTAAATCTTGTAACTACCTGTTGATTTGACCTGAACATTGTAAGTAATAGTCCTCAGTCAAGTGAGTTTAAATAGTATCATTCTGATTCAGTCTTGGAGCTTTCTAATGGGGAAGTGCAATTATGCTCTGAACAGAAGTCAGGAGAAGGCCACTAACCTAGCTGCATAAAACTGGCCTCGAACCACCTGAGAACCTGGCCACAGGACATGTGGCAATACATTCATTTCCAAAATGAAAGCAGGTTGGACAGCATCAAGAAGTCACTTGTTTTACCCATTGGCCCCAAGGCATTATGAGACATGCCTAAATCTCTCAGAGCTGTTTGTCCAGAATGTCTGCTCTCTTGCTGGAGTACAGCACATTGCAGACCTTTTGTCTCAAAGGCAGCTGAACATGTAAAATTGGATTTTCAAATCAAAGTCATTACTACCGCTTTAGAAGTCAGAGCAAAAAGGGATAGCTTTTGCACAGAAGCAATGCCCATGACAGTACCAAAATATAGATGTATAAGGTAGCACATATGCTAGTTTTATAATTTAAGAGATAATGCTGTGAAAGTCAGCTCTGATCAAACAACACTTTCTGCATTGTACTCTTTTGCAAAAAAAGTTGCTGAACTTTCAGCTGATCTAATCCATTGCTAGCTGTATCCCCTTTCCCCGAGCAAATTTCCTGCTGTGCATGAATAATTAGCAGCTGGTCGGGGGCCAGGGAGCTGAGCAGCCCTGCTCACCTCAGCGGGGCTGTCTGTCCGGCTGTGGCCCCGACAGCCGTCGTCTGCTTCTCACATCACCATGGCAGCAAGTGCACATTCAGCCATTCCATACCTTGCAGCGCATTTGGCTCAGCTCTGTGGCCCTGCAGAGCACCTCATTCCTCTTCTCTGACCTCATATGCTCTCTTTGGAAAAGACCAATGTAAAACAGCTATTTTAGAGAAGGTGCAGAGTGAGACAAGTTTTTTTTCAGACCAAGTATGACAAATATTTTGGAATGCATTCAGCACTGTAAAACTCCTAAGATTTTGGCAAGGTTCTTTGAAATTTGTGTCACACGTGTACTTCACACAAGCATCATGATTTTCACCCGGGCTACAAATGTCCATTCATCACCACAACCTTTAATCTCCATCTCTTCATAACCTCAGTAAAGCACTTGTTCCTGTGTTCAAAACCGAGTGTATACAGGAATGCTTCTCCATCCTGGCCTTACAGATCACACTAGACCTGTACCTGCTTTGAAGAGTTGGCTTTAATCTTGGGGTTTGTTTCATTTGTAACCTGAATGAACAGTTCAAAGTCTGATGAATAGAGTATAAACATATGAGAAAATAGATGCCAAGGTTCTAGGGAAAGAAAAATTTAAATTTTGTTATAAAAGTATTCCAACATAGCACACTAATTTTACAGCTAACACTGCAAACTCATTTGTTGTCACAGATGGAAGAACAACTGATTAAAAATGCCAAATTTCCCTCTCAAATTATTCTTTTATTATAACCTGTCAGAATACTGACTCACAAATTTCTGAGTATATAAAAATGTTCTGAACATTTCTTAATAGAAACATTTGCAAATAAGCTGCCTTATAATAATGAAATATTTAAGACTGCTTCTTTTTTATTATTATTTTCAGTATCTGTGACTTTGAAATCTGAAGAAAACAAAATTAGTTTTAAATACAATACAAATTCTAATACTGTCTTTCAGTCACCTCCAGTAACTTGTCTAAACATCTCTACAAATAGACAATGTGCACAATTTTATTAATTTCCCTACTAGCTAAAAAACACATTTTTTATTCTGAACTATTTTTTTAAATTTAATTCCTACACAGGCAGTTGTTCATGGTACAGAATTTACTCCTTAAGCAACATACTCAGAATCCACAAAAGAGTTATTACAGAATAGATAATGACTGGCCCCTCATGTTCTAAGAATGTGTCTTAACCAGGCAAGAGCACAAAACAGGTCTCTGCAGCAAAAGTGGACATTGGAAGAGTTAGCTATCTATCTCAGCTATAACTATTATTTGAGAAAAAATAAAAAGGAGGTGATAAAATACTTCTCAAATGGTAGCGTGCATGCTCCTAATCCCTTTCAAAACAAAGTCAAACAGGTGAGATAAAGTTATGTTCAAGCTCAGCTTAAGCTGAGATGTTTGGCTTTGCTCAGGAAGAAGAAATCATAGTGCTCATTTGGATCAGTTACAGCTAAGGAACATTTTAAAAATACTGGCCCTCAGCTGTTCTCTAACATATCTCATCTGTAACATCGTGTGGAGAGAAACAATGTACAATAATTAGTGCATCACATGAGAATGAGATTTTCATAAACCAGGCCACCATAGACCCATGTTTTTTACAATAATGTGCTTCATATGCATTCACTGAGTAGGGATATGATATAGGCAGGTAAAGACAAATGTTTTGACCTGTAATAAGGTACATATTTCACATGCTTATGTTGTCACAAAGATCTGTTTCATGTTACCTACCAATATTTTTTTCCAATTATGAGGTTTGAGATTAAATGAGTTCTTCCTGAGTCTGAGCTATGTAAATTGATGCCTTAGGATTTTAGCTTTTTATATTTTTCATTAATTTGTAATCCTGCAGTTCTTTAGTGTCTAACTCTAAATCCCATGTAGAGTGTTAGCTACTGTCTTCACATTTTGGTCAAACAAAACAATTGCACTCTAGGCCTGGAAATCAAGGACACCTCGCTGTCTCAGGCCTGGAGAAATGTAAGCAAAAGTGAGTTGGGAAGAAGCAAACTTGGGGTAAAGTTACTTCATTACCTGAAACTGTAATTAAAAGATTAACCCCCAACATGCAAATGGAAATAACTTATAAAAGTGTGAAAACTCAGGACCCAGCATCCATTTTGGTTGTAGCCCCTGTGTGGGCTTTGTCTGCCCTAAATATACTTAAAGGCCCTTCAATAGGTATAACAGCTTTTTGCTCCCTCAGTTTTGTCAGGCTTCTGGTTTTAGGTATCCCAATAAGTCATCAAATAGGCTGCATTCTGATACAGTACATTTTGAATCAAAGTGCATTTTCAATGCATCAGACAGAAGAACTTCTAAATTGCATTCATTTTTTAACATGGTGCAAACCCTTTGCTAACAACTAAAGACAAAGTAACATGGACTCAATTTCTAGCATTGCTTAAGTCAATGGAATTTTGTCACTGAGGTTGATAAGGAAAGAATTTAAATTAATTATTGTGTAAATCAGTATTAGACTCTCTTTGCTATTCTTGGACTTCTAAACCATCCCACTGTTTCATATAACAGGGATATGTATGTGTTTATTGCAAGTCATATCATGAAGTGCATAGCATAAACATATAGATAAGTTATATTTTCCTCTAAACAAACCATCCACATCTGGACAATGAAGGTTCAAAGCAAATTCCAGGTGGAGTATGATGGATTTCTCCTAGACACCATGAGGAAGTACTTTGTTTTCTGTGTAAGCATTCTATGCCTTTTAAAAACAATCAAACAAACAATACACACAACTGGAAGAGTTCCTGCTCTTCAAGTCTTTAGCTCTTACTATTCCCCTCCATTATATATACAAATTATATTTACAGAACCCAGCCATTATATATACAAAATTAAATACACAGTCTTTTTTGTGCCTCATAGACAAGTCTAGACTCCAGAGCTGTGATTCTCAGCACAATCCATATCACATCTTTGTCCATGTGTGGAAAGTAGGGGGAAAAAAGAAATTTTTAAAATTTGATTTTCTGATGTTCCTCACTGTTCTTTGCAATCTGAATCTCAGGAATATTTTTTTTTTGTTTTGTAGAAGATATTCTGCTGAAATTTAATGTTCAGACAATGACCAAAAAAATCCCAAAACAACTCAAAAATAGTAGCTGCCTCTACTTAAGGGCACAGTGGTCTTGTCCTTCAGAGAGGCTAATAACTCAGGTTTTGGTGAAGCCACCTATCTAAATCAGGGAATCATTTTTTTCACCTTTGCCTGAGATTCCACACATAAAAATCACATGATGAAATGTGGGTATTTATAATGTTGATGTCTACATCTCAAAGTTAGTAGTCTTAAATTTTCTGTACAGTTACTACAGAGAAATAAGAATTTTTAGGATATGAGTCACCTCATCCTACCACAGGTTATCTAAAATATGTCATAATAATTGTGCCCAATAGGTGCCTGTTTCTTACCAGTGATTGTAAAGGAAGTCTTAAGTAGCTAGCTGAGATGGACACATCTGCATGTTTGAGGTTCAAATTTCCTGAGACAATTCAAATTTCCTGATTCTGTTTCATGGCAAGGCGTGGGTGAGGGACCTCACCAAATTTTGCAGGAAGCAGGTCTAGCAATAACCTTTGCTGCACTGGCCATGTCTGCAGCAGAGGGCCATGGCATGGAGAACCCAGACACCCAACACAGCAGCCAAACAGTGGACAGCAGCTCAGGCTGACCACCACATGCAACAAGCTGATGTTTCATCATTTATTCAGCAGCTGTAGGCACAGTGCTGGGGAGTGAGTATGGGAGTCAAGGCAAGAATTATCATCGCTGGTACATGAAACATTATTATCAGGGTGCAAAATAATTATTAGTAGTAAAAGGTGGAAAATATGCTGCTGGCAAGATGAGTAATTGGGGAAAAGCATAGACAGAGTTTTATGAATCTCCAGTGTTGTGTTCTAAGCAAAATCTTCTATTATGAACAAGTGAACAAAAAGAATCTTAAACTATGGAGGGAGAAGCTAAAGATTTCTAGATTAGTTAGATAATGTAGAAACTATAGAATGAAATAGTAATTCAAACTATTTTCAGTGTGAGATAGGGACAAATGATGAAACTGATTTTGCAGCAGAACTATGAGGTTCAATGCTTCCTGAATAAGAGCAAATAAATTCAAAATAAGAAGCAGATTTGACAGCTGTGTACGTGGGTGATGATGGGGAACTTCTGCATTGCTACTTCAAATATTTTATGCAGTAATCATGAGGAGCTTGTTTATTGATGAGGAGACTGAGAAGACCGTGGTGAATTTTATACCATAAAGGCAGGAACAAAAAAAAGATATGAAGATAAATTATGTCAAAGTGTTAAAAAAAAAGGATTAAAAAATAAGTATGGGGCTGTAGATGCTATTTAAAGAAATGGAATAAAATGAAAGCATCACTGAAGACAGACCCACTTGAACTGAGTATTGAGGTCTTGGGTGGGAGACATATGTTGTGTTTGGAGGAAGCACTATCATCCTCCCTCCAGCATTTGACATTTCTGATGTCAGCAGGTGACAAGTCAGATGAACATCTACAGCATGTGTCCTGTTGTTCTAGAAATATGCCTTTCTATTTACTCCTTGAATTTTTTACTCTGTTCAGCATATTCTACGAGCTTTATAGTAAAACTGTGTAGGTGATTGTGGTAAAAAGTTAGAAAAGGGCTTTATGAAATGTGACACTGCAGTGGATATACTCAGATATATATATATATATATATATATATATAAATGGGTATGCTGTTTTTTAACATAAACCAAATTATTTCACATTAAAATACCAAAATACATTTTGTCTTCAAAATGTATTTTAAATTGGTTCATTTTCTCTTGGCCCCTAGCCCTTTGAAATGTGTTCAGGAATAATTTTCACTTTGCGTTGTTTTCTATAAATGTAAAGCACAAGAATTTAGGTAGTAAATTTCTTTGCTACACACTGAGAAGGACAAAACAGTAGGAGAGCCAGAACCACTATTTTGTGTGGGAGAAAGATGAGTCACTGACATGAGATAAAATTAAATTAGTTCTTACATAAGTTTATCATAACCTTCACTTCTTCAGCATCAAAGCTGATGACTCAGTATTTGTTTTTAAAGGGTGTTCATTGCCATATAATACCTGGCAGTCACCAAAGATGATTTATGTTACATCCATCTATATCTGCATTTTATAGATCTCTAAGAAGATTGCTGTAATTCCTTTATGACCAGATATAGATAATTATACCTCCTGTGATACTGTCTCAGAGCCATCACTCTTCGCAGCTTTGTGATGAAAAATTAATAGTTTCTTCCAAACTCTCTAAAAAAATTTCACTTTTTTTTATTTGAGCAGAAATAAGGGGGAAATTGGCAATCTGAGCTATCTACAAGAATTTAGATTCATATTTCTCTTCCAAGAATAAGAAAAAATGGATCAGAATTTTTTTCCATAGTTATGAATCAATGTAAAATTTCAAGTGATTAAGTCTGAATTATTAAAATCTTGATCAAGAATTCTAGCAAGACATGAATTTGGTTAATTGTGAACTGATTGTTCCCCATAAATTAATATATTTTCTGTCTCGAAGTAGTTTTATTCTAAGGAGGTTACTTTGAAAGTCAGTAAATGCAGAGTTCAGCTCCCTCCTTCCTCTAGAAAAGTAGCACTGCTGGAAGTATGTTGGACGGTACCTTGAGTTTCCACTTCCACAGAAAAATTAGCCAAATCATCAGTATTGCAAAAACTTAAAGGCTGACCCTTAAGCCTACAAAATTGCTTCTCCAGAAATAAAGGCCAACATCCAACAGAAGTTTGTTTCTTTTTATTCCTAGGGAGGTGCTCAGATTCTTCCTCCCTGCTTGCGCATGATGACTCCTGGTGGGACATGGCTGACACCCGCCTGCCCTTACCCCTGCAGAGTAAGAGTCTCTCCACTGTCCCTTTGAAGTCTTCATTCCCACTTTGACTAGATCTGCAATTGCATTTGCTTGGACATAATACCCCACTCTTCTTGAAGCTCCCAGATCCTTTGTGATTGCAGTGGGAGAACAAGTACTGTGACTGGATCTGTGAGAAAGCCTCCTCTTAGGGAGAAAGAATGGACTGTTCCACATATGGGAATTTTGGTGGAGCAGCTGTCTGATAAGTAAGCAACCAAAATTCTCTCAAGCAACAACAGACATTAGAAGATAGCAGACTGATGGCAGCTAACTAAATGTCTTCTGGAATCCAGGCTTTTGCCGTGTTCATGGTGCTCAAAAGGCAGAAAGCCCATGAAGCATAAGATAAAAAATTACAAAGGGCTGGTAAAAATATGTTGAGAGACTGGCAAGGATATGTTAAGAGTCACCTTGGGACTCTCCTGACTAGATCAGTTCATCAGCATAAACATAGCTGACTAACACTTTAGAAGGAAAAAAACCCAATTCAGTGATTTCTATTTTTTTTCCTCAAAATAGAATAGATCTACACATTGCTACTGAGGAGTAGTAACAGTTCTATATCTATGCCAAGATAGCTTCATGTAGGTTGGGCCCCTGTCTTTTTCCTTTTTCTGGACTATGTAAAGCTGACAGTATTTTCTGTAAGCACCATGGAAGGAAAAGCATATTCTGGAGGAATGTGAGGATTGGTCCAAAGCCCACTAAAGCCAGTGGAACTCTTTCCGTTGACTTAAATGGGTATGCATCAGACCCTAAATGAAGAAAAATGGATCTTCAAGTTCTGGGCTAAGGAAATAATACCATTGGGAGTGACATGGAAAAAACACATGAAGGTAAGGGAACTTGAAGAAAACAAAAGGATCTGAAAACTTGTCAACAGCAACTGGTTCAGTAGTTTTTGGAGGCTATAAAAACAGATGGGCTTTCTCTGGTGCAAATTCACCCCCCTCTAAGCAGGCTGATTTATCCCTGTGTCAGGGACATATCAAGAACATATGAGCCTCATCTCCTGGGTTTCTTCTTTTATTTGTGCTTCACTTCAAAATTGACTGTCACAATGGAAATGACACAATCTTGTCAACTCCTCCCAGAATGCTGTCTAATTTATGACAAGTAATTTCAAGTACGTGGTTATTCAATTTTCCATTTCTTTCAATTCCATAAGTAAAAATTCCCCAGTGTCCTTAGTGTCCCCATATGGCCTCTCTGGATTGATCATTATCCAAAACTGGCTGTTTTATTAGCTGCTGAGTTTTCAGATCCCATAATAAATGCCTTAGAAATGCAAGTGGTGCTTCTACGTTATTGCGCATGAAAAACAGCTTCCAGGTGAATTGGATATATGCATATTAAAAAGAATCAGTATTTGTGGTAAAAGTGGGCATTTAAAACAACACTGATACAGTTTTGAAGAAAATGAATCAAAACCAACAGTTGAACATAATTAAAACAGAGAGAAAAAACTCTTTTCATTTAGATTAATGCAGAACAGATGACTATTAAAAAAATGCAGGGGAAAAAAAAAAGGAACCCAAAAGGATTCAAAATAAAAGGACTGAATGCAAAGGTACAAATTTAAGTTAGATCAAGAAAACACATCGAATCAAAATTTAAGCTTCTGAAGGATAGGTGCAGTCATGTGCATTCTCATCTTGCAGAAGCAAATACAAAAAAACAGCCAGTGTTATTGGCTCCTTCAGGAACCTGCAAAATTTTGCAGTTGGTTGCTTAAGAGAGCCCTGCTTTTCAAATAGCATGGCTGTAGTTGTATGCTGGGGAAGAGGGTTGGATACAAAAGCATTTGCTGAACTCCAGATGTTCTCTCCCAGTATAGATTAAGTGTGCTGCAAAGACAGAGCAGGCATGCCAGCTAGCAGTCCTCTACAGTGTGCTTCATCTCTTAGTTTAAGAAGGACTTGCTGCCCCAAAAGACTTAACCATGAGGCAGGAGCAAGTGAAAAATTGCTCCCTTCTGCCATCAGCACTGACTAGTATGAAAACATATAATTGCTTTCACAGATTGCTTTTTTTTTACTTTTATATTTTGAAATATTCCCATTTTTTATATTAAATATTTTCAAGGGGAAGGGGTCAGAAGGAAAATATTTACATTAGGTTCCAAAATATATAATTTTATCCTTCATTAATAAAATGAGAGAAACTTTACTCAAAGTTCTTATTTTAGCTTGAGAAAAAGTATATGTTAGCCCTCTGTGTTATTCTTCCCATGATGTCTCTTTAACATGCAGTACCTTTGAGTATCAGGGACATCAAAAATACAAGGAACATTCTTGTCTATTCTGGGACTGATTTGCCCCTTGCTGGATATTCTGAAAGAATGTAGTGTCCCTGTGTAATAAAAGTCTTATATTTGGGCTCAAGATGACAGGTGAGTTCCTATGCTAGTCTTGTTTTACTGACAACTGATTCTTGAATTCTGGACTGTATCTTTTAAGAAACTTCTCTTTAAAGCTCCTTCACCTCATAAAGCTCCAAAATTCACCTGAAAAACACCCCAGTTTCCCTCAAGTTTGAATTCTGAGTTTCTCAAATTCTTCAGGTACCTGCTTTCACATGCAACTGAAAGAGACAACTTAGCTTTTCAGAATCCACTTGTCCTGTCACATGTGTTACTTTAGAAGTGTGAGGTAAAATGGACCGAGGACCTCTCACTGAAAAGTGTATCTCTGAAAGAAGTAGATGAAGGAATATTAAATATCGTTGCATGGTGAGCCCAGAACTTAATATTTCTCACAGCACAGTGGAGGAGTTTTAGGCTAAAGCTTCTATTTCTTGCCCCTGCTGATCTTTGAGTGCACGGTAAGATTGGTTATTCATGCAGAGTGAAGCTTCATTGTTTACACTTCCTGGAGACGGAATAATATCTCCTGGAATACCACTACCTTGTTTTAAGGATCCTACTGAAATGGACCTGAACAGTCACATTCTAATTCTCTTTACTGCCTGTAGAAGCCAGGTTGGCTAGACCAGAGATGCCTCAAGGTGGATGAGAAGTGTTCTGTCACAGATGCCTACCAGGATGAGAGTCATGGCTAGCACACAAGTCATTTAAGAAGTGGATGGGGACACATCATTTTGATCATCATATGCTGTGCAACATGTGAAAGGCTGCAGGCTTCCTGTGATCCTTTAAGTAAATTCTCTTCCTTATCTTTACATGTCTTACTGAATTTTACCTTTAAATTTCTTATTGAATTAAATAGAACAGTCCAATTTTTCTAACTACCCATCAATAGACCTCAATCCTAGATTATGTGTGCATGTGTGTGCATATTTGTTTATTTTTGTGTTAGTCAGAGCCAGGTATTGACATTCTAAGATCTTGGCTGGTCAGATAAAAATCTCTTTCTTTGTAAAGGTTGGCCATTTTTCAAGCCACAGGAACTTTAAACAGTTTCCTGGCAGATACTGAGCAAGCAGGTTGAAGTGGGCAGTGTGATGAAAGGGGAGACCACCTCTTTAATCCTACAAGTTGCTGAAATTTACAGTAGATTTTTCTTTTTCTCATTACTTGTTTATTTTATTTTACTATTTTTTTAATCTGGTTAAATTCATTACAGTGTATGTAAAGAAAATGTCTTAAGGCACATAGTGCCTTATATTATTTTTTTAAAGAAATCCTTGCATAATCCTCATTCTGGTGGGTACAATGTCTGCATTCACACCTGCTCTGTGGTTACATCAGGCTCCAAGTGGAAACTGGTTCAGTCAGTAGCCTATTACTTGACTTCCATGGAGATCTGCCTGGATAATGTTTGCAGTCTTGGGCTCAGATCAGACCTGTAAAATCCTAGGTTTATGTGAATCTGGCTCTCCATGCAACTCTGGGAAAGAAAACAGAAAATTTCTTTGCACCTCCATAATGCAAGGGCTCCTTAATGCTCATGCTAACAATTGCAGAAGCTGCTGAGAAGAAATTTGATGAGGACAGGGACAATGGATCCTTTCAACATGAGCCTCAGTGTTATGGCCAGGTTTCTTCAGGCACCTGTAGGTGCTGGACCAGCTTTTCTTTTGGGATGCTGCGCTAATATCACCACCAGAGGGGCACAAGCTTCTAAAAACCCAATGCAAGATATCATCCATGAAATCTGAATCTGTGTTCTGAGGTTCACCCAGACTGTCAACAGGTTCTGACTCTGGGATTAGAAGGCACTTCTGGGAGGAGGATAGGAGAAATCTGCAGTTAATCAAAATAAGGTTCACTTTCTTTCACTTCTTTCCCTGAACTGCATTTTTTTTTTTTTTCCTTTGTCTTTCTTTTCCCATAAGAGTGTTAGTTCCTATGTCATTATGAATGCAGTAGCAGGGTCATGTCATCTATAAAAATGATTCTAGAATTTCCTGTCTCTAATTTTGAGGTTATCAAAAGGATTGTCCTTAGGGCAAAATGTTCCTTTACTTGGTGGGGATTAGTTCAGTTCATGCAGGAGATATCCTTGTGTAGAAGCACAATCCTCTAAAGAAACAAGGTGCTGGAGGAGGCATAAGGACAGAAGGGCTTCATGCCTTGGGAGATGTATCTGCCCTACACGTGAACCACATTAAACTCATATGCCATAGGCCAAATACAACTACAAAAGGGACAAGGGTTTGTGTACAATGCCTATCATATATAGTTAATATTTATTCTCTCAGAAAGAATAAAGACAGTCCTGTGCTTCAGAATAAAGATTCAGCCAGGCTTGTTAGTTGATTGGATGCTAGAGAGTTTTTAATATTAAAATGCTTTACTAGAAGCCTACTGAAATTCTTTTAAAAAAAAAAAAGCCCTATACCAATCAGTGCATTCAAAACACTAAAAAGTATGTTTTTATATACTTGAAAAATATAGGTAAGGAAAATTTACTTGTGGATTTAAACCTTAAAGAATTATCACTCAATGTTATTTTATTCATTTTGCTAATCACAAACTTATTTTACAAGCAGTGAGCAGTGAGCTCTAACTTTTTCCCAAAACCACGCTCTAAGTGTACAAGGCTTGTGCAAAACCTCTTACCACAGCAGACAAATCCCTGACTTTCTTATGGCTCTACCTCGAAAATTATTTTGTTTCCATGTCCCTATGTTATTCAAAACCATGTAACCTAAACAAAAGCAGACTCAGATGAAAGGCAATGGAAACTGAGCACATTTCAGATGCAATAAATACAAAGAGAATAGAGACTTATAAGTCCTCTCAGTGGGAATTTGGGGTGAAAACCTGGGTATGGTGAATTCTGAGAATTTTGTCATAAAGAATGAGGTTTTCACCCAGTCTTCAATATTTCTGCTCAGAGGATGAAGCATGGACCCTTCTTGACTTTCCTTGCCTCATCAGCTGTCACAGTGAATTTTTTTTTATGAGTTTTCCCCTGGAAACTGGTTTTGCTACAAAAGTAGAGAACTGCTCAGACAGCAATTTCAGCAATGCAGTTTCTGGGCTGATTTGGTTTTGTTTTGCTTTGGTTTTTATTAATGTGTGATACTTATTTTTCATGCCATGCAGATGTCCCACATAGTCTCTAAAGTTCTCAGACCAATTTTTGCAAATTTCTGGATGTACACCAGCATAATTTATCATGATTAACATAAGTCAAGAAGTTAATACAACTTGGCACAGATGGGTTAAATGTCTACTTCATCTGTGACAATGTGGTGTGACAATGTGGTGAACTCTAGTTACCCTAAATGATCTTGCCAATAAAGAGCTGCCTAGAATATGTTATATCTTCCTATTGTCAGGAAAATTCTGGAAGGGAATTTTGTAGGTACACATATGATGTCTGTTTCACCTGAACCATCGAAAATCAACAGAAAACCATGTTCCTAAATCACTGAGGTTTTTGAGAAAAATCCCAACCTTAGTGAGCTCCCCAGCTTGAGCCATGGGTAGAAGGATCTGCCATCTTCTCCCCAGCCAACCTGCAGAAATAGAGTATGGGGCAAATCAATTCATGTCCTGATGGAGGAACAGGTAGCAGTGATGACCTGGCTGCTCCCACGACATTCAGGGAACAGGAATGCTCTTAAGTGGATCCACAGTCTGGATGAAATGTTTCACCATATTTCTGAGTTAAAAAAAATAAATGGAACAATTCCAGGGACCCTCTTTCTTAATAGAGCAAGCTGTTCTTACAGTATTATACAGCTGACTGAGTTTTCCAAGTAAAATTCCATTTCTTCTTCACTCTGTTGGCTCACAGATATATAGGGTTTGCTTATTAAAAAAAAAAGAAATGCGGGGAATGATGTTTTTTTGCATATTTCTGAAATATCTTGGGCCATTAAGTTGAACAGTTTTCTTCTTCCAGATACCAGAATTCAAAGTAGTATTTTCAATTTACATTAGGAAGAAAAAAAACCCAGGAAAATACTATCAGCAAAAAGTGTTTCTTACAGATAGCATGTCACTAATGTGCCACCTCATAATTATAAAGTTCCATCTTTTCAAAGAAATAAAAAAGCCCTCACTCTTCCTTAAATGATATCTCTAACAGCCTTGAGACCAATGCAAATACAAAATGATGAATGAGCTGTAGCAGCATATAATGTACTGATGGAATATAGGTAAATGCATTCTGCTCTGACAACTCTATGAACACTTACAATAAAATCTAATTGCAGACATCTTCAAATATTACATTAGAGATAATGACTTTGTGTAAATATCAATGTGTTGCTTTTTGATATAAACTACAACTCAGTGCTCTGACAGCTCTTCGATTTTCAGAGTGAAGCATTCATTAGGTTTTTTAATTTTAATTTTGAATGGTTTTGTTTTCTTTTCAGATTTATTGCTGCTTCTCCTGAAAATTAAAAATTGCTATTCCTTTGACATTTTCTCTCTCATTTTCCCCACAGAGACTTAGAAAAAATTTGGTTATTTTGTTTAATTTGAAATAGACCAGATTTCCTAAAACCATCATAACATGGCACTTCTGATCTCTATACAGATTCTGCATGCCTGCGTGTATATAAAACCCATGCAAAGACAAAAAAAAAAAGTACACCAATATTCAGCCTCTTTATAGAAAAATAAAATTGCTAAATACTGGATTCTATTACTGTTACACTTGACTCTTCCTGCTATTCTGCTCTGTTCTAGCAGTGCTCCTGTGAATTTTATTGCATGTCTGTTAGGCCTTCCAAAACCAAGGAATAAATTCTTCATAACTGTCTCAAACTGTCTGACATTTTAAAGCGCTAACATATTTGAAATACTTTCCTATATCCTGTACCCCTCTGCATTTTATTTAATGTCTATGTCTGTTGCTAATTAGGACCATCTTTCTACTTGTTTTTTTTTTTTTTCATTTGGAGATTTTACATTTAAATTTCACATATTTCTTTTCTCTAAGACCCCTCTGTTGTACAGTTATTGGTTTCATAGCTATTTGGGTTAATTTGGCTATGTTTCTTTTTCCTTTCTAGCAGAGGTTTGGGATTTTTCTTACTGCAGTTATGAACGAAGGTTGGTTTAAATTTAGAGCAAGGTAACAGGCATTCACTTTATTTGGTTGGCCAAAAATGCTGCTCAAAGATTTATTTCAATTATAGTTTCCCTTTTGGAGAATGTATTTCACTAACACTGTGCACAGAATTTTGTTTAAGAAACAAGTCTCTTTCAAACGATTTGTTATGATTGGCATTTTGTAAAATAAAATCCTTAATATGTTATGTGAGCACTTCCCTAATGTTATATAGTAGAATTCAGCTGAAAATGCTGGCATTGAAAGAAAAGGTGCTAATGAGGAAAACAAAAAATGAATAAAACAGCCTAGGCAAGTACCTGCAAATTCAAATTCAAAGAAGAGAAAAGAAAACTCTTAGGTTCAAGGGCACATTTTATTTTAGAAAAAAAAATCTTTCTTGAATTTGAAGACCTGTCTGAATATTTGTCTTTCTTCAGTTGTCTCTTTATACTCTCTAGAACAGATTGGCTCTCTCAGTGTTTATAGCTCTGCTGTTTGCAAGAACTGGACTATTTAGCTGGAGCAATGGAAAGATGCTCAAGAATATTTTCAGTTTAAAAGCATTATTGAGTCTTTCTCTCAATCTCCTTATGTAACATATATTTTTAGTACCTGGGAGTTCAAAGCTGTTAATGCATTTTGTTTCTGAATGACAAATAGAACATACTAAAATCAGCACTACACTGGTTTTTTTTAAGAAAGTTTCAGGGAAATTCATGCAGCTCTGAGTGAAACTCTACCCTGCCTTTAGCCATCCAAGTATTTCCTTCCTTGCACAGAAGGCTGAATGATTCATTGTACCCAGGATCTCTGTTCGTTCAGTAGGTACGAAGCTGACGTGACTACATAACGCAGCCAGAGAACAGGAGCTCTCCTCAGGCTGAGAATCTGAGACACTGAGCAGCAGCTGCAGAAAGGAACCTTTCCTCCTCAGGATTTATTCATGATATAAGGTCTTGACAGCTGACAAAAAAATGGTACCCATTTTTCTTTGCAGGGTGTCTGAATTGCTTTGTTCCCAATTATGGCAACAGCCAAGGAATTTTTCACCAGGAGATGTGCAGTGAAACTAGACTTGTAGACAGAATAAGGAAATTATTTTGTAAAAGTGAAGTATTAAAATAAAGAGATATGTCTGGAGAATTATTTTAAAATGAAAATCATATTTTTCAGATTAAAAATCCAACAAAACAAAAAGAGTATTAAAATAAAGAGATATGTCTGCTGAGAATTAAGAGACTGATAAGAGATTGTACTTTCTAACTCTACAACTTTACGTGTGCCAATGAAAATCATATTCAGTTCATTCCTCAGATTGAATTAATCCAACAAAACAAAAAAGCAAGTGAACTGACACTCCTGGCTCATGATCCCACATCTCACCAAACTTTAGCGAGCCATTTACTAAGCCTCAATTTCAACCCACTCTTCTGGTCTGTCTCTATTTTACAAAGATAAGTATGCACTTCCAGAATCTAACTCTTTGGGTTAGAAGGATCACCTCCTGCAGATGATCCTCACTCTTCCATGACAATAGAGGAAGATTAGATGATCAAGCAAGACAGACTGTTTACTTTTTGATAGTCAGGTTATGTGAAATCAATCCCCGTCCAGTCTACCCCTCTCTTAACACATATTTTCTTTTCAGAATCTGACAGCTCTTGTTCATTCTAATGTCTTGTATTATGAGCATTTTCTCTTACCAGTTCATCTAAACCAGCAAGAAAGAATAGAAACTGAAATGGAGGTGGAGGGTTGGGGGAAGAAGGACAAAAAAGACTAGGCAAGGGGGGTAGACACAGAAATAGAGAGCTATGGTTACAGAAATCAGAATTGTATCAAAATGAGAGAAATAAATAGAAAGAACCATAAACTCAAGCAGTCTAAATATAAAACCAGAATATGTCATGTCAAAGAAATATCTGATAAAAAGAATTGCAAAAGCCAGAAGAATTTTTAATATATCTTTTTCAAGCATAGCAGCAATAGGAGGAGTGCAAAAGAAACTGTAAAGCTAAAAGAAGCATTCACATAGTATAATTTAATGGTAGGAAAAGTCTAAATTAGATACATGTATTTTAATATAAGTTCACTGTAGGGGAGCTCGGGAGAAACTTTGTGGAGGAAGCATTAGAAGTGCTGCCTGGAACTGAAATTCTAATACAAGTTACAGAACTCTGAAAGTTTATAGAGAAAATCAATGTGTTTCTCTAATTGTTCATTTCTAGAAACCATCTAACTTATTCAAAAAAAAAAAAAAACCTTTTATCTATTTATCTGAGATGTCTGTGAACAAGTAATAGAACATAGGACATCTCTGTCAAAAGGGACTAACTTTGGACTTAATGGGAATGAAAATGCAAGGAATTAGACTGAGGAAACAAAGCAGTTGCTCTGCACGACAGACTGGCCATAGGACCTTGTGCTCATATGGGGCCCATGCAGTGTTTGCACTCCGAAACAAGAGGAAATTCTTTGTGTTGTAGCGCCAGTTTACATGGCAAACAGCTCAGGCCATCTGGTGACCATACACTTTCACTATACTGTTGGCTTTTGCAATTGTGCTGAAGAATTTGGAGTGCATGGTACTCACCATGGTTTGAGATGGGTGGTTCCCCATTGCAGAGGAGCTCTAACCTACAGAGATGTAAGAAAATGCAGTGAAGGAATGATTTCCCGACAATTTTGATGTGGAGAACAAAGATAATAAATTTACCTTCACACTCCCAACTGGGTAGAGGATTCAATTCTTGAATTTAGAACAACAACTTACAACTAGCTTACAAATAGCAACTTAAATGTTAAATTTTTTTCATTTGGAGATTTGTTGTTAAATGCCTAAACAATTTATTTTGCTTTTTTTTTAGACATTTTTAATTGACCAATTAATGTTAGGTGTATTTAGAGAGACATTACAAGATACTTCAATATGAGTTTTTTTTCCCTAAATTATTATCATAAATATTGTCTCTTGCCATGGACTTACACTACAGAAAATATATTGACCTGAACGATTTTGGCCTTACAGGCTACAGTTTAAAACAAAAACCTCTCTTTCAATTCAATTACATCAGTCCATCATTTTACTGATTTAGCACAGAAAATAGACATTCATATTAAAATCAGGCCCCTCTGGAAAAGATCATCTGATGTTGTAGATAGATTCAGCTTATTTTTTATGCATATCTATACTGAAAAACTCATTTATAAATGAGTTGCATATAAATAATCAACATACATTAAAATCACATACTTTAAAAATCATCCTCTTAGCATGGAAAAAAGGGAATTAAATGAAAATGTGTTTCCATTGATAATATTAAAGACAAAATTATTCCAAGAACAAAAGAACAGATAAAACTCTCGTGTCTATAAATTGTTGGTCTGTGCTGTCTCATCCATTTCTGGTTTCTCTACCAGATTCCCTAAAAAAATCCCTACACATTGTGTCTCTTCCCTCTTGTATCTTGGACCAGAACATCCCAGTTTCCACTCCTGACTTTCAGCTGTTCAGCTAAACAAGAGCAATGTATGCTTTCACTATTCATGCTGATGTTTCTCTTTAAAATAAAACATCTGAATGTCTCTGAGACTTTTCCCACTTATCAGATTTGAATGAAATTGGCTGATGGACCAGCAAAGAGACCAATAATGGGGACACTAATGGTACATTTTCACTAACACCATTTCCCTAGAAGACAAATTAAAATTTTTATCACCTCCAAAAAGTAATTTTTGAAGGGATGTGGACTGCATATAGAAAAGGGGAGAAAGATTCTTCATTGCCAAGTCACTGTCAGCTTAGAATTTGATACCAGGATCCTGGAAGGACAATAGATAGGTGTCCATCAAACTCAGATTTTTTTTGGTCCTTACTTGGGTATAAACTGGATTACTAAGCTGGAATCTCCATAAGATTTCCATTTGATAAGAATACAGGAAGAGTGAACTATGTGTAACATTGTGTCTTTACCACCCTCCTTAGTTTTAACAAGCTTTATCCTTCCAAATACAAGTGTCCCACCTCTTCAAAACTTACCAATTCCTAGATTGTACCGCATCTGTTCCCCAGAGACTCATGCAGAAACTCAGGCCAGTGTGAGCTGAGGATATTTCTCCCAGCTGTGAGAATCCTTGCAGTCTGGGCCCACACCAACACCATACACATTCATGTGTCCGTGCTTATGCACACATTTTGGAAAATGGAAAATGTCAGATGCACCAGCAGCCTAACTGGATGCTCTAAAAAAAAAAAAAAAAAAAAATTGGAAGCCAGCATCAAATACAATTCAATTGAAGTAGGGAAAGTACTGCCAAGGACCATTTGAGAGGTTAAAAGTTTTTAGCTGAACTCAGACTAGAAGTATTCCTGGCTTTGACAACGCAAAAAATTGGGGAAAATAATGATCTGTTTAAATATAGCAACAATCAATCTTCATCTCTTTGAGCAAGCACTACAAACTCTAGATGAAATCTTACATCTTAGTTAACCTTGGCTGACAATAATCTAATATTAACAGCAAACATTTTCTCGGTGTGTACACTCCTTCCCAGAGTGAATAGCTTACAAGTGTTCCTACTGCACTCTTGGAAGTAATAGGGTCAAATATTGATTAATAAATAAGCCAAAATAAACAGCCCTTACAAAACTAACAAACAAAACCCAAACCAAACCAAAACCCAGAGAAATGCACAACCCTCAGCTGTAAAATACGGATTTATTGGGATGAAATATGAAAGCTGCCAGCAGTTTTATTCACTGCCTGTGTGAGTTTCAGAGGAAATCATGGAAGAGAACAGAACTATTTACATGTCCTGCATCATGCTGCAGTTCTAAAGGGCAGATGAACTTCAAGATGCATAATTTACTGTGGTTGAAAAATGGAATGAGTAAAACTCTGCCCGATTCACTGATACAAGAACAAACCACTTCAGGAGATGACCTTGCTCATATCTGAGCTGTGAGTATCACTGAAATCCCCTCAGCACAGAGGCTCACTTCTGATTTTGAGTGTTTACTTGGTATTTCTGTACAGCTACATGAACACAAGTGTTTTAAGACATTGTTCAGAGTTCAGGAGCCCTCTTTGTTAGCATAGTCAAAACAAAGTAAAAAGGAAGAGGGAGATTAAAAAAAATTTAAAAAGCACAGCCTTCCCCCAGCAAACAAAAGGAAAGCCGAACGTTCCTAAGAATTCACTGCCACAATATTTCACTTAAAAATTAGAAGATAGTGGCAGACAGGAAGAAAAGCAGCAAATTAAAGAAAAGAAAACCAGTAGCCATGAAGTCTTTTTTTCCCAGAGAGTTGTTCTGGGTTTCTGTTAGCACCATGCCGGGCAAGGCGCTGGCAGTGAAAGCTGCGGGTTGGTCACTGTGAGGAGAGGACCCTGCCAGCTCCAGCTGTCTCCTACTGACCCCTCACAGGGCATGGCTGAGCCCCCAGATGAGGTGGTGACACCTGTGAGGGGTAGGGAGGAAATATAGCATTCCTCATTTGCCACAGAAAGGTGAGACTGATGAACCTTTTATTTTTCTAAAAGAGGAAAAAACAACCAACCAACAACAACAACAACCAAAAAAAACCCAAAACCCAAAAAACCAATAAAGAACTCATAAGACATTGACTGTGGGAGTATTGCCAAATGTTCAGTTTATTTTTTCCCTAATAGAGCTGAGTGGGGTATTTAGCCTTTTTTAGTGTTGGAATATATCTTTTCACAGTCAAGGCCTTTTGAGACTAGAAATGAAGACTACTAAGAGAAGCGTTCCTTGGTTAGGTAAAGAAATTCCCATATGACACAAAATTAAGGGGCTTTTTTTCTCTTTCTTTGTATCTCATCTGCATTCAGTGAAAAATAATTTCTACCTACCTCCTCCCCCAGATAGTCTCTTAAGACCATAAATTTTTCACTTTTCAAAATATGTAACTTCTTGGAAAATAAAGCATTATTGATTCAAAATATTATAATACTGCAGAAGTCTTTAGTTTTTCATATGCTGACTCTTTCCTGCAAATTCAGTGCATAATTGTACCTAAATTTCTAAGTTAATAATGTTTTTAATGGAATAAAACATTACTACTGAGACTTCAGGTTCACAGCCTACTTTAAAATACAAAATTTATTTTCATTCTGAACTCCTATACCTCACATTTTCTAGCTCCCTGATGTGCACATAAACAACCACTGCAAATCGAAAAACAAAACATCTGAATGTTCATAGTCATTCCTTAGTTTTTCTGAACATCCACTGGACCTTCAAAAATCCACAAAAATTACATGTTCAGCTGATGCTTGAGGTGATACTGCCACTTTTGTCATAAAGACTGTGAAATTTATTTATACATGTGACAAATTGTCTTACCAAACTGAATAGGGTGCAGTTTCTCATGTTTCTGATTGATTAAGGAGGTTGTTTGCTCCTAAAAGGGAGACTGAAACAACAAAATGTAATATGAACTACCACAGTGTGAAGATAGAGTCCTGTGAGGACCACAGTCTAAATAAAAATCAATTAAATTACCATTAAAATCTAGGCTGGGAAGGTGTCTGAACCACTGTATGTATTAGCTTTGAAGGTTTAATAAATTATCTATTACATGGCTTTATAAAATGAACCTTCACTTGAACTAAATTGCACACTAGCAGGGAAAACTTAGCTTAAAAGCAGAACTATTATTTTAACCCCCACACTGATTTAGCAGTATCAGCTGGGAGAATAATTACATTAAGTTCTCCCAGAGTGAGAAGTAACTATGATGTATTCACGAAGCTGAATGTTAGCCTTATAAAAGAGTTGAGACATTTATCAATACAATTAAGTTTCAGTTTTTCTCAACAAGTGTAGGTGCTCTCTGAAGAAACACATGCAGATTATTAAAAATTTTTTTTAAACTCATCTAAAGTTGGGGATTTTTAAACTCTATTTGTGTTAATGAAACAGATGGCCATCAGGTAATCAGTACAGTGCAGCTGTTTCACCAGAAAGCAGAATGTAGTGAAAAGCTAAAAAAAAATTTACAAATTTAGGCTCAAACGTTTCCTTACTTCAGACAGAGAAATAACAAAGTAACTAGCTGGTCAGTCTGAAAAGGCTCATTTATACTTTTTCCTAGCAAAAAATTCAGTTTTACATTTTTTTTTAATTTTTATTGCAGGCAACTCTAATTATGTCTCATGAGAAAGAAATAATAATTTTGGAGGAAAAGCTCAAACTCCTTGTTAAAATATTTGGAGTTTTTTCCCCAAATGTTACTCTGCTTCTGAGTAGATGTAGCACAGAAAATAAGATCCTCTCAAATTCTGTATCACACTAGACTTAAGAACAAAATTAGTACTCATTACTTAAAATGGGCAAGAAAAGGCACCAACCCAGGCACCCATTGCACTTCTGCTCATGCAAGGACTGATGAGAAATAGTGATTTTTTTTTTTGCATTTTCAGCTCTTCTCTTTCCACTGTGCACTTTGATATGGTACATTATGTAACTGTGATGGGCAAACATCTGTGCAATCTATGGAAGAAACTCAGCAGGTTCCATGGTCAAATATATCAGTACTCTTGGAGCTGTGACAATGAATTAGCTTCAGGCTCAGCAGAACAAGTGCCACATTCGTGTCCTAAGTGCAGGGCGATACTGGATCAGATCCCTACACCATCATACCCCTGTAGTGGAATAGTCTGTCTCCAGTTTCTTAAGTAAACAAAAGAATTTTGAATGGAAAGCTACACCCATGACTTTTATCTGTAAACAGGGTTGTCTGCCAACAACATTGATTTTTACCAAAAGTTTTAGCTCTTCTAGATGTTTTTTTCTTAACAGGAGGTTTAAACATAGTCACTAAACACAATCAATGCCCCGATGCCTCTTCGTCTGTGCATGAAGACACAGAAGGGTAAATGTAACGAAGTAAACTTTGGGAAATCAGGGGGATTTCAGAGCAAAGCCAGTTTGTTGATGGAAAAATTATTTTTGTCAAAAAGGGAAAAGAATCTAAGAAGAAGATGTAAATTACCCTAGTGATGGAATAGCATGTAATACTGGAACAATTGAAAGGTTTGTGATACCTTCAAAAGGCCATATTTTTCTTTCAATTTTACAACATGGAAGATGAATGTAGTGTGTGTTTTTCACCTATCATGGTGCCTCAAATTTGAGAATTCTTTTAAGGGAAGCATTTTCCAGTAATAATTTCTTTCTCTTGGGTAGTGCAAAACATAAAAATCATGGTAACAGTCAAATTGGACTGATTCTACAAGCAGGGGGAGCAAAGGACGTAAACTGATTGTTGAATGGTCATTTTGAGATTTCAGAGGTGGACAAAGAGCTGGTTTGAGATTTACTTTGGTTGAAGCTGACTGCCCATGTTCAATGTCACATTCTGAGGCAGCACAAAACAAGGTAGAAAGGCAAATTCTTACAACACCAGAAGAAATTACACTGGTTTTGTGCTGCAGAACCTCCAAAATATTTTTCACCTATGGAGTAATCTAATTCCAGCTATATCTTTCATCACCATCTATGTTCAAAATCCTTGGGGGTTGATTACAAGGGCAGACAAGGATTGCCACAGTTATGATGCTTACTGGATGTGCTGGTGAAGCAATTGTTTAATTTACCCATTCCTTTTGACAGGAAACATACTTCAACTGCCAGCAGTCTGTCCTGACATTCAGTGCCTATGCTTTGGAAGGCCTACTGTAAACCAGTAGCTTCAAGAGACTTCTTGCCCAAAATTATAAAAGATTTTGGCTATCATCTAGAGCATATCAGAGGGCAACCTGTTCCTTCTCGGCTCCTTTAGTTGACTCCTAGATCCTTCGTCTATTACTCTCAATGTAAATTTTGTTCACAAAAATGCATCCACAAAACTGTGAAGAGAAAATGGACTTTGAAGGACTTTTCCTGGGGCTTTATGGGGTTTTGAAGATATGAATCAGAGGGATTCCTATCATCATGATTCATTATTACACTTGGCTTACCATTTTCTTTTGGAGCTTTTTTTGTTTTACCTTCAGGATGCAGACACATCACATTGTGCTGCAGTGCATTCAAGGATCAGAGCACTGTAGCATGAGTTACAGCAAAGCTTTACTTTCTTGTCTTAAAAATCTGCCTTTGAGTATCTGCTATGTGGAGGAATGTTAATGGAAGTGATTTGAAAATGAAACAAGGTACCCAAACTTCCTGAAAGGTCATGGTCTTGTCTGAAAATTGCATACATGTGGTAGAATCTCAAAGTACATATATATCCGCATAAGCATAGCTATTATTAACTAGTTTTCCAGGCTGAAATTTTTTCTGAATGCAGAAAATTATTGTGATGCATGTGAGAAAGGAATGTAAGCCAAATAATTTTATCAAATCCTATCAGTATTATATGAATATCTGGACACAGGAGGAATTACTTCTGGTCTGACTATGTCAGGTTATACATTACATGTAAAATGATAATCTTTTTACTTATTGATAGAGCTAACTGACAATTTGGGCTTTTACTTTTTGCCATGATCCCTTTTATCAGTTTTATTTGTAAAGTGAGAGGATCAATTAACAAAAACATAGTAAACAATTTGTACAAATTTACTACACTTCTTATGAAACTGCTATTCTGATTTTATTAACACACTGTTTTGATGCTGATACATGCAGCCTCAAAATTAACTTGCCCAGTTCTGTTCTCTACTACAAGAAATATTTTGGTTATCAGTAGAAATCAAGGATGATTATCTAAAGTTGGCAGCACCAAAACTCAGAGGCACCCCATGAAACACCAGCTGTAACAATGAAGTTGGCTGCTCCATTTTGTAAAAAATGCCAGATAGTAGCTGCCAAATATATTTTATCCTTGGTGTTTCTGGGTCTCCTTGTCACTTGTGGACTTTCAGGTGTCTTAAGGATAAGGGATATTTTAGTATACTGTCAGCAGCCTCACTTACTGATGCCGAGAGTGGCCTCACAGCAGCTTGTGATTCATAGCTGCTGTCCTATTTCTGGACGCATACCTGCCACCTGTGGGAAACATGGCTCCTCCCTAAGACTTCTGGATCATTTTCTGGGAAATTCTGAATATGCGAGATACAAAGCTAGTGAACAAGAGAGCAGTGCATCCACTACATTCTAAAGAGAAATATTCATGTTATGCAAATCAACTCTATAGCACACTGTTTGATTGTTTAGGTATCAGGCAACCTACCTGGAAGCGGTTTTTCATATGAGAAACTGCCCATGTGGTACAGCCCCCCACAAATACACATTGTGGGGTATTGTCCCTTTTGGACGCAGGGTTTTGAGGATGAAGAGGAGACGAGAATCTTGACTCCATAATTAGAAGGTTTGATTTATTATATTATATATATGTTACATTATAACTATACTACAAAGAGATAGAAGGAAGAAGTTCTCCAAAGGCTAGCTAAGAATAGAATAGAATAGAAAGAATGATAACAAAGCAGCTATCCTGGGCTCTGTCCGGGACAGCTGAAGTCCTTGATTGGCCACCAACTATAAACATCAGAGATGGGACAATCACAGGTGCACCTGTTGCATTCCCCAGCAGCAGATAACAATTGTTTACATCTTGTCTCTGCGGCCTCTCGGTTTCTCAGAAGGGAAAAATCCTAAAGGAAGGATTTTTCACAAAAGATGTCTGCAACAGTGGGGTTCCTCACTGTCAGGCTGGAAAAAGTTATGGAAGAGTTAAAGAAGAAGAATTAAAGGTACCCCTGATTTTTCCCCCCAGAATTCCCCTTCCTGACATCTTTTAGTCACCTAACTCTGGGCTTGGGAATAATGAACAATTGGCATAAAGTAAATCTTAGAAATAATCTAGAGAAGTGGTAAAGCTCCACACTGAACTATTTTGAGGAACACAGTGGATACAAACTGAAATGTAGAAACTTCATTTTGAAGATCAAGGAGCACTCTTTCCCTGTGAGGGTGACCAAGTAGTGGCACAAGTGGCTTGGGGAGGTTCTGGCGCTTCAAGATATTCAAAAGTCATTCAGATGTGAACCTGAGCAACCAGCTCTAGATGTCTGTGCTTGACCAGGGGGGTTGGACAGGGCATCTGGATGTTCCTGCCAATCTCAGCAGTGACAATGCTCCTCTACTTGCCTCTGACCTTGCCAGGCAGCTAAAACGTTTGTCAGCATGAGATGTATTGTAAACTAACATTTTATGTCACCAGCACACGCAAATAAAATATTCTACCCAAATATCTGACTTTAAAGACAGTGGTCTTTAGAGGGAGAATCTTCCAAAGATAACAAGAATCTTAGACTAGGTAAAACCAGTATACAACAATTGTTTGCATTCACAACAGCATCTGGGTAGTCCTGGTTATGAACCAGCATCAATAGAAGAAGTTGCACTTTTGTTATAACTAGATACTCACCAAAAGAATTAAGCAATCCAATTGTCTGAAACTTAGGAAAATTTATGCTGGATTAGTGACACAAAAATCACAAATCAAGTAATGAGATATGAAAGGTTTAAGCCCTCTGCTAAGTTCCTCAGATGAGTAGGTTTGACAGGTTTGGAGAAAACAGTGGGCAACCTCAAGGTCCTCCCCATGCCTCTTACAAATATTCAGATACCAATGTATATATAAAGAGAAAAGCAGAGAGCAACAAATTTACTGAGAACACTAAATGCACTGGGAAAGGCTATCCACACACAGTTGCTGTTAATGATAAAAGCTTCTTTCTACTGTCTTTATAAATAGGATCTTTCCTGTGATATTTCATTTTGGAATAATTTCAGAGATCTAATTTGTTTTGTCAGGTTTGTAATTATTTCCAGAATTTACATCACCTCCAGTTTTAACAAGCACTAGCAAGATAAGCTCTAAAGTGCTCCAAACAACAGACATATTCCTAAAATCTTAAACTATCAGTCCTGCCTATATTGACATGATGTCATTTTTCCAGCACATTAAACTTTACACCAGTTTGAAAATCAACACCTTTAAACCTGTTCCAACAATGATGTAGAAATTATTTCAATGATAAGAGAAAAAAACTCATTCAAGGCTACTAAAAAATAAACCAACTTTGTCTTTCCTTTCTTTTCCTAGGTTTGATGCTTCTTCAATCCCTTTCTGCTTCCTGTATTTCCATTATTATATAAAGGTTATAAAGTGTATATCAAGTATGTAAGAATTTATTTATGAATGGTCCAAAGGGGAGAGCCAGCAAAAAGAAATTATGGGTTAATTGGGTCATATTCTCCTCAGTTTTTTATTTTAGCACAGAAGGAAAATCATTCAGTCAGCAGCATTGCATTGCAGGATTGCATGTACCAGTGAGAAAGGAATCAGACCAGATGTTTCTTCACTTCTAAATATTTTTTTTCTGTTTTCTCTTTATATTAAAATAACTGCTGTTCTTACCAGAGATGTTCTTACAGAGGTGGAGACAGAGAGTCAATAGCACTCATACATTAAATCCTGTTTTAAGTGCTCATTCTATTGCTACCAGAGGATTGATTTAATTAATTACATACCTTATCAATTCCCTCTGTACTTCATGAAAAAGACACATCTGCTGTTTTCTCTTATAATGTTTTCATTCATAACCTGTAAGTCCAGTGTTATTTAGCCTAGAGTCTAAAGTTTCCTTTCTATAGTGTCTGGACGAGAACTAAAGACCTTTTATCTCTGTAACAGATGCCTAAAAATGGGGATGGGCAACTAGCTTAATTTTTCAGAGCTATTTGAGTTCAGATCCCAGCAGCAAGGATAGGATGGGTTGCATCTGTCTGGATCCTGTGTAGGAATTGAGCAGTATCAGTTTTAACAGCCACAGGAATGAAGCAGCTTCAGAACTCTTCCATCCTGAGGAGGAGCTGGAATTGTCAGGGATTGAACTCTCCTGTGGCTATGGAAAACAAAAGTAGGAAGGCTTGGCATCTTGACAATTTTTTTAGAAACTAGGTAGGGGGAAATAGAATTTGGCAAATAATAATGCTATTATTTTTTCAACTTGTTTTTATTTTCCAATTAACATTATTTTTCTATCCCAAAATTATTTTTATATCATATTCTTTTATAACAAAAAAATCCCTCTTTCCATCTACATTCGTATAATTTAATTTATATATGTTATTTTTTGTTTTAATCAAACTATAATTTGTTTCATAGAATATTCTTGTGATTTCTTTTTCTTTCTCCCCCAAAAATAGAATCTCTATGTCTACAGATAAATAGATTTCTCAGATAAATAGATTTCTTCTAATGAGAAAAAACTCCTAATGAGAAAAAACTCCATAAAAACTTCAAAGTTTAATTGTATTAGGATTGAAAAATATAGCAAATGTTTTCCTAAGTTTATCTTTCAGTTTCTTCATTAACTTTGTTTCCTCTATGATTTGAGGAAAATGTGGAAATCTTTTTTGTTTTATTTTTTTTTTCAGCAAAGATAAAATGTGAATTCCAGGTATTAGTAAGCTTGTCATATCTTGAAATGTATGAAAGACTGCAGTGGAAAAAACTGAGGGCTTTCTACATTGCAACTGAGATAGAATAGACTGTGAGGACATTGTGGATTTAAGGATTCCACTGTCAAATTTACCTATTAAAATAGTAATCTGCTACTACTACTTTTAATGACTTTCAATGAGGGATTTTCAGCAGAAGATTTGCTACTTCCTGAATGTCACCATCCACATGGAATTAATAAAACAGAGCTGGAGAATTAAAGTAAATATTGAAAACGAAATACAGCATTAGTGGTCTCAGTACAGTTCATGACATGAACATTTAAAGAGAAGAACATTCCTTATTCTTTTCTTTGAAAAGGTAAAAACTAATTCCCAGGTTTAAATCCACATTTCCTCTGAGTAGATTTCATTTCAAGCTTTACTGCAAATTCAACAAAAGATTATACAATGGTGACAAGTATGCATTTTTCTCATAAAGCTGTATAAGGGATTTGTAAAATCAGCCTGCTGATGTCACTTGCAGCCAAGACCATTTGCTTTTTGGGGCTCTGAGTAAACAGATATACCCTTTCAGTAATAATATTCCCTTCCAATAAAAAGGTGCTTACCCCAAATTGGAACAAAATTCATAAATTTGAGCTTTTCCATGGAACGTAAATTTTCAAAATATTTTCTTTTGGGAGAACGAAATGGAATATGTAAAAAAATCCAAGCCACAAAGCCAGCTGGCTAAATACCTTAGATAGAAATCACACCAGACCATGGATTTAGCTGCTCCTGAGAGTGGGGAGCCCTGTAAACCAGCAGGGAGGCCCAGTTTGCCTGTCTGGTAGACTGGAGTCTGTCAGGGACTTCAGTGAAATTAATGTGTTCCCACAAGATGATTTCATTTCACTGAATCTGAATTTTCCAGGGCAAACCAATCCACCAGAACATTTGTCTCATTCTATTGTTCATGCTTTCCATAGGAATAATTTATTGCTTGTTTGTCAATGGGTTCCATACCCTTTTGCAGAATTTGTGGCCACACTACAGTGGGTATTTTTATTACTACTGGGCAACCCAACAGATACATCATCTACAGACACTGAAATGCAATGCCTCTCATAAAATAACCTCCAACAAAGGAGAATGTGGTAAATTCCATAGGTCCCCTATGTCCCGAGGGTTGTTGTTCTCTTGCCTGTGGCTGACTATGAGAAATGAACATGTGGCTCATTAAAAAAGGATATTAAACTCCAGGTATACAATAGGATAAAGAAAGTATCTTTGAGTTGAACAAAGAAAAGAGGAGTGCAAAAAATGGATCTTTTACTGCCATTAGAGCTTCTGCAAAGCTGAATTTTTGTTCCTTTTCCCCAAATTATTCTTCTATCATATTCTGTTATTAAAAACAACCCCTCTTTCGATATTTATGTAATTTAGTTTATATAATGTACATATGCAGCTAAAAATAAGCTCTGAGACTCAAAAGCAAAACCAAAAGTGAGAGGAAATTGCAGGAGCTGTTATGGAAGGCTGGAAAAAAAAAAGAGTAATTAATGTTAATTAGGCAAATATTAACAATATGATTTTTTAGAGACTCTCGCTATTAGCAATGAGTTTGAGATATCATCAAGTAGTGCTTTAAATGATATCCTTAAAATATCCCTGAAAGAATTTCAAAGCCAAGCAATAAATGCTGAAGCCAAAGTCAAAGGGTTGAAGGTGATTCCCTGATTTCAGCAATTAAATGCATTCAGTAATATATTACAAGAAAGGTTCTGTTGCATGTCTTTGAAAAACAGAGCAGATAAAAGATGCTTGATCGGGGAGTATGCAATAATTCCATATTATTTTATCGGTAAGGAGTTAGTAATTGCAGTGGCCAGTGATGTATTGATACTGCAAAACTCTGTGCTGAAGAGTTTTGACATGGAAAACATTATTTATGGTACGCATACAAAAACATATAGAGAAGCTTTTATCATTAAACCTATCCACAGCTCTTTCTTTACCTCTTCTTTGAAAAATGATAGGTAGGAAATTAAACTCTTGAGTCTTGTATCATGTGGTGATGTCAAACACATGAGGTTCTACAGACATGTGAGATTTTTTCTTTATCAAAAAAGGCCAAAAAATGGCTTGACTTCATCTATGGAATCTGAATGTGTGCATTGTCAATATCTTTAAATGCCAAGATTTGGGGAAAAAAGTATATGTCAACAGAATTACCAAATTTTTAAACAAACATAATTTATATTTCTGTGAACCTATCTTCATTTTTCTTCGACATTCATTTTGTTCTAATTGATATTCCCAGATGTCTTTCTTTCATTATGTTTACAGTTTGTTAAGCAGAAGTCATCAGTGTGTAGGTGCTGTGGAGCACTCAATGGTGATTGCAAGGAGTTCAATTTGTGCAAGCAAGCTAAAAGGAGATGTAACCAAGGTGGCCAAAATACCACTAAAAAGCATATGAAATCTGTACATGTTTTTGTATTAGCAAAACCAGGGTTTCACTGCTAACTGTATTTCAGAACTTCTCATTATTCAATACTTTAACAGATACTATGTACTGTGATGGTCAAGGATGAAGGAACACACAAACCAGATTGTTCTATCCATTTTCCATGTTGTAAACCATAAAAAAAAATCTGACTATTCTAAATGCTTCAGCAGGTTCTTAGGGGCAAAATTTATTCTACCTTTGTGTATTTCAAAGGAAATGGTCTCATGGAAGTACTGAACAAAAGAAATTGAGAACTGGAAGGACTGCATTTTTCTCAGTCAAAGTAGAACATAATTAGCAACACAGAAAACTGCAATTGTTCAGCAGTCTGACCTCTGCGAATTACTTCAAACAAACTGAAGAAAGTGAGACTTTTATTTGAGAGTTCATTAGGAACCTGTATTTTATGTGGGATATTTTAACCATGTAAATCAAATCAAAACTCTTTAGTATAAAGTAGGATATTACCGTGAGAGCCAGTTTTGTGTGTATCCATGAAAACTAGCCACTCTTTGTATAAACTGAAGGTAACGGAGATGGTTTTTGTTGTTGTTAATGGGATATTGAGGGATACAGATTATCTCAACCTGGAAAACTAAAGTCAAGCAGGTATCATTGTGTTTGCCATTGTTTATGTTTACATCAAATATTATACCTCAAAATGTAACAAGCCCCTTGTAAAACAACACCTTTACAAAATGGACTAAATATATCTGTAAATTCCAAAATTAGTTGAGTTCCCTAAAAAGATATTTAAAATATTCTTTTTTCTTGTATAATGAAAATATCCCTTGTTACAACCTCTGAAGTCATATGTTCAGTATATTTTCCTATATTACAATTTGTTAGTAAAAGTTGCTCCAAGCACATACTTGAGAAGAAATGTGTAGGCAAAGATCAAGAGATCAGCCACCTTTATACTTATAAGTTTGAAAAGTGCAGGAAAACTCCTGCCTCTCTGGAGTGAAAGACTGGAAGTTCTAGCTGACTTTGGGACACAGGATTTTACCATAATTGCTTTAAAGTCTTACCCAGCTTGGCCCAAATTTTTCTAGGATTTTGGAGGCCAGTCATGGGAGTTTCCTAGGTAGATCAGTGAAATGCACTCCTCAGGCCATGGGAGGCTGACTCAGGGTGGTGGGGGTTCCCACCCATTGTACATCCAGCCCTCTACACACCCTGTGTATCTGAGAGCATTCCTGGGGATGACCTGCAGCCACCTGATTAAGGACAACTTCATTTAGTGTTGTTCTGCACTTGCATAATCAGCTGAACACTTTCTCACTGATACTCATTTCATTTGGGTTCAACTAAAATAAATGGCTGACAAGTCAAGAAACAGTGCTGACTCCCCTCTGCCAAAGGGCAGCTGGAAGACGGCAACCTCAGAAAACCAGACTGCTCCTGGAGTTATCAGATCAAAGTGTGAGAAAGTGGCAAAAGGTACAGACAGACCAGTTATGAAATAACTGAGACAAAATGTTGCTTGACCACAGAACAGCTTTTGGGAGAGGCGAAAAGCAGTTCAGGACAAAACTCACTTGAAGTGCTCAACTCTGTTTGTAAAATTGTAAGTCTCATCAGACATTTTTTTCAAGCAATATCTTTTTTTAAAACCAAGGACTTGAATAAATTCCTTTGATTAATTCACATTAAAATCCTTCTCACTTGTGCACAATTTATTATATTGTTTCTTTACATGAGACATATATCACAATAGAAGCAGAAGCAGATGAAAAAAGCAAAGTATAAATATTAAAATTTATGCTTAACAGAATGCTTACTTTAAATGTTCTATATTTCAAAGCTGACAGGTATCATTTGACTATAAAGTGTACAATAGGATGTTTTCAGAAGCATTTACTTTTTTCACATTGAAATACACCTTCATTGTTAAAAGGTTTATTCAGCATCATGAATATTGTAATTACTGCTTTAAAAAGGGATATGCATTATTTAGCACACAGGTATGCTATTCCTATTCAGTGTCTATAAGTGGTACCCACAATTGTAATTACTGAGAATTACAGAATTCTACTATATACTGAGAATTACAGAGTAGGCTAAAACTCTAACCTTACCTTGGGCACCTTCAGAAGAATGAATCAAAGACCAAAGAAGGGATTTTAGAAGGAAGCATGGGAAACCCTGGTCTACATTTACCCTCAGCTAGAAGTAAGAAACCCTGCTGTGAGAAGAAACTCTTGAAAAAAATAATCCATATGAATGCATCATGAAAAACTTCACATCACAGTTTATCCGAAGAAGAGGGCAAGTTGGAAGTAGGAGTACCAGTATAATTTATTAGAATTGATCACTGTGAAGTTCAACAGCTTTGTGTGATGACTATTCAACAGATTTGTAGATAACTGCATTTATTTTTAATCTTGAATGAATTAGGCTAATGATATTTCTAGGATTATTTTATTGTATTTTGTTATATCAATAATATAGTATCAATAATACATATAATAACTATAACATAAATAATATATTAATTATATTGTATTATATGATATAATATTATAATTTATTATATCAAATTGGCATATTGGTGCAGTCTAGAGATGCTATAAGCTGCCATATATAATTTAGGGTCAGTATTTAATTTCAATAGGTTCAAGTAGTTGAACCACAAAAGCAATGCTCATAGAATAAGAAATGTAATAAGGAACTGAGAGAAGTGGAAAAAATGTCTGGAAAAGCTGTGAAGCTGTACTGATTATGAAAAATTTTGGTAAGTAATAGAGGAACAAAGTTGAAGGAAAATAAAAAGACAGTACATTTAGCCCATGATCAGCAGAACAAGACATAATTCTTTGAATTCCCAAGCTGCATATTATTTCATAAAATTGTAACTCCTCTGTGTAACATGGTGTGTTCTTCTTCATTGTAGTGTCTTAATTCATGAAAATATATCAAACACTTTTTTTATAGCCTCAGGATGTTAGGAGTAATGAAGCAAAATCAGAGGTACACTTTCTTCATTCAGGAATCTTATCTAGGAGCCAAAATCCATGGTAGTATTAACAGTGATCAGGATGTAGACTCTGACCCCGTGCTTCATTCATGGTTAAAGAACAGAACATCTGGACCCCAGAAAACAGAGACTTGTAAAGGGAATTGTACCTCCACTATGAAGCCAATAGAACTCTACTCAGAATTACAAAAATACTCTCAGTGATCTCATCATCCCATTCCAAATGTGATCAAGGGATATAACATTCTGAAATGCATACATGTAGACTTTGAATTTTGATCAATATAAACAAAAATATTTTTCCATATATTTGTACCAAGGTGTTCAGCTACAAAGCAATGGCTGTAGCAAAAACATGATTTATGGAGCTCTAAAGGTACATTTGTATGTTTACCTGTTTCCTACATAAGACAATAATAAATATTTGACTTCTTCTTCCCCTTCCTTCAATATCTTTCTAAGCAGTAAATTAAGCTGTGTCCATAGTCCTCTAAAATGTAAATCAGCTTCCGCACAATGAAATTAATGAGCAGTGTTGCTAAGAGCCAGGTGTTGCAGCCTGAATGAAATGTCTCATGGGAACTCAGACTTTGAACCATTAGCCATGGCTAATCAGCATGGCTATTTTATAAACGGAAACAGGTGTCCCTCTAGAACAGTCTTCACTTGGTTAGTGTGCAGGTACCAGGTACTACCTTAAAGCAAACTTTATACATTGCTCTGGAGGATTTTGGAAAGCAGGAGCAGTGATATTGGTTCATCTTTTACTCTGATTTTATTTGATAATATATCTACTTGCTACAGTAGCAGAAGACAGTGCAGAATTCTTTTGTTAAAGAGGCTAAATTTACAAGAGCTTGTACTAAATGCATAGTATCTCTGCAAGTACACAGAATATGCCAAGGTGCCTTTTTTTTCCTTCCCCAAACAAAATGCGGCCTTTTTAAAGTGTTCTGGGGAAAGAAAATGAAAGATGCCAGATGACAAACGCTAAGTGCTCATTGCTTAGCAAACACTCTGAATAAATATCACAAACTTTGTAAAGCCATTAATTTCAGGAACTCATTCCACTGAAGCCCAGAGCAGGAACACAAATAAAGAGTTAGCACTACTCTCATGATAATATAGTTGAAAGCAACTGAGTTATATCTAAACTGAATGTGAAGAGACATTCATTTTGGTTCAACTATATTGTAACACTGCATTACTTTATATTACACTCAAGTATTTCATTTTAGGATAATTAAAGGAGTCATGACAGAAATGACACCACCTTACAAAAATTGTCAATGAAATAAGCCTTCTTATTAAACTTAAAATTTAATCTGCTCTTTTTACTTTGCTCCCTGCAATAAAGGAATGGACATACATTCATATACAGCCAATCAATTATCTTTCAGTTGATTTACTAATACATAGTATTCCTAATTCTTGCAAACTAACTAACATACAGCACAAACTTTAACATCACTTACACTTCATGTTACTGCATATGAGAGTATGTCTAAGAGTTGCCACAAAGCTGTGTGGAAAGCTAGAGGTAGGGAGAAGATTTGTAAGTCTAGCTCTCTGCCAAAGGCAAACTACATAGAAAAAAAAAGGAGTCTACCAGATTCATTACAGAGCCTATCATAATGAAAATTTAAGCATAAGCCAAGGGCACTTGTGTGAAAGCAGAAATTATTTACTTTTCCAGCAGAAAAACAGTCTCATGTTCTCAGTACAGAAGGATTTTCATAGGATAGCATACATTGCTTATCAAGTTATAGTAAATCTGTTTTAGCAGTTGCACCCACGTACTTGCTTGATAAACAAATCTTATGTTTTAACAAAGCCAACTTATAGCTCTGTATTTAATCAACAGAAGTTAATTAGCAAAAGGCTAACTGGCCACCTGAACAACCCAAAGTTTGAATCTAAGGATAAATCTTTTTGGACACATGCTTTATCAGCACTTAAAATGCCATTTAGTATGTTTACAAGAGAATTCTCTGAGATTTTAAGAGCTTGACACTGTGATATTCTGGCTTTCTATTTTAATTTTTAAATTAATTATAAAAATGTTTATTAATTGTAGTCACTGTGAATTGTTTGCTCCCAGCATACCAGAACCAAAGGACATGCTGGGTCACCTGAAGGTCAGCAAGTCAGAGCTGTAACTGCAGTGTGATGTTATCTAAACCATCTCACTCCTCTGTATCTGCTACTGCTGTCAGAGGGCCCAAACATAAAGTGCAAGGAGTGAGATCATGAGCCAGCGGCTGAAGAAGGTTTTGGATCCTGCTTGTGAAAAAAGGAAAAAAAAAGGCAGATGAAAAATGAATGTTTCATCTTTGTAGCTCTCTGGCAGAGATAAATACAAAACTGTCAAGTGTGGTCAGTGGTCAAGTAAGGTTCAGAAAACCAGCTCAGATTCCTCTTCCACAGATAAATGACAAGATATGGATGTGCTCTCCTCACACCCACGTCATTCTTGCCAAGAGCTCTGGAAAGTGGTGTATTCAAGCATTCAGATGAAGGCCAGTGTTTACTGGAATCTGCTGTGAATTGCAAGAGGATACATATATTACTAGGCCTCAGAACATTCATTGGCTCCATCTGGGGAAATAGTTTCCATACTCTCAATACAGGCTGTATCCCCTGAAGGAAATGCTGCAAAGAATCGTTTAAATGAAGAGAAGCAACACTTACCACAAAGAGAGCCAATAAGGTCATAAACTTGACAATAAAACTACAGAAAGTGGGCTGCTAACCTGCAACAGTTCCAACCCAGTGTTGCTGTCAGATAATTTCTTGAGGCAGATTTCACTATAATGTCGCTGTTAGAAGAGGTAGGGGATTAAACTTCCCCGGAAAAAAAAAAAAAAAAAAAAACAAAAAAACCCCAAACCAACCTTTAAACAACTGGTTAGGATTGTAAACCCACTTTTTCCTAGCATTTCTGTTTCAATGTGATAGGAAGTACTTGCTCTGCCACATAAGATGGTGACACTGGCTAATGTGCAGGTCTGATCTTCAACCAAACAAAGTGAGAATCAGGCAGCAGGTCTCAATATCCTGCTTTGGTAAATTACACTAGAATATCTGTCAACAACTGGCAGCCTTCTGAGATCTGCATGGAAAAAGGAGCTTTTTTCAGAGAATCACAGGATATGCTGAGTTGGAAGGTACACACTAGAATTGTCAAAGTCCAGCTCCTGGCTCTGCAAAGCACCATCCCCAAAGGTCACACCAGGTGCCTGAGAGCATTGTCCAAATGCTTCTTGAACTCTGTCATGGTTGGTGCTGTGATCCCTTCCCTGAGGATCCTGTTCCAGGGCCCAAACACCCTCTGGGTGAAGAATCTTTTTGCAGTAAACCTGCCCTGACACAGCTTCAGGCCATTCCCCTGGGCCCTGTCACTGTCACCACAGAGCAGAGATCAGTGCCTGCCCCTCCCCTTCCCCTCACAAGGAAGCTGTAACTGCAGTGAGATCCCCCCTCAGTCCCCTCCAAGCTGAACAGACCCAGTGCCCTCAGCTGCTCCCCACTCAGCTTCCCCTCAAGGCCCTTCACCATCTTTGTTGGCCTCCTTGGACACTCTCTAATAATTTAATGGCTTGTTTACATTGTGGTGCCCAAGACTGTCCCCAGCACTCGAGGTGAGGCCGCCCCAATGCAGAGCAGAGCAGGACAATGCCCTCCCTTGCCCAGCTGGTGATGCTGTGCCTGATGCCCCCAGGACAGGGTTGGCTCCCCTGGCTGCCAGGGCACTGCTGGCTCATGTTCAACTTGCCATTGACCAGGACTCCCAGGTCTCTTTCCCTGGCACTGCTTTCCAGTATCCCATTCCCCGCTCTGTCCATACACCCAGGGTTGCCCATCCCAGGTGCAGAATCCAGCACTTTCCTTTGTTGAACTTCATGTGGTTGGTGGTTGCCCACCATTTGTCAAGGTCTCTGCAGGGCCTCCCTGCCCTGGAGGCAGTCAGCAGCTCCTCCTGGTTTTGTATCATCTGTGAACTTGCTCAGTATCTCTTCCAGTCCTGCCTCCAAGTCATTTATGAAGATGTTGAAGAAAACAGGGCTGAGGATTAGAGCCCTGTGGAACAACCCCAGCGACAGATCACCAGTCTGATGTCACCCCATTCAATGTTACCCTTTGTGCCTGATCCTTTTGTTGATCCTTTTTGTTATGTGATTGTGATTATTTTGACATTGAAAGTTTTCAGAATTGACTAGTCTTTATTCAGTCTGGGAAACTGCAAATATGTTCATGCTGAGCTGTAAAGAATAACCATAAAAAAGAAATATCAGTTTTTCAGTTTTCTACTTTATTGTAGATGTCAATGGACAGCCTGTGATATAATACTGCTGACCTTAATTATCTTTTTTTTTCCAGAGCCAGTTGATTTGATATGCTGTACATAAATTATATAGCCAAGTATGAATCTGAGCATGTGCTGTCAGTGACCTCAGGAATGACAGAAGGATTTTCAGTGTTTAAAGAGAAAGGGTGATTCAGAACTGTAGTTAAATTCCCTTTGCAATAGTTTATACATATGGTTATCAATTTTTTCCTGTTATATACAGAAGCTATTCTTCCATGCTTTCATTGATTATATTAGAACTCAGATTTTTATACTGCATCCCTGATGCTACTGTGAAGAAAAAAAAATTGCATTCTGAGTAAGTGGTTGCTGTAATCTGAGCTCCATGGAAGAGAAGTATCATTCTCAGTGTAACTCAGATGTCTTACAAAGCACATTTACAGCCAAAATTAGTAGATTTTAATTTGAATTGCAGGTGGTGATACTGTCTGCAAAGTTTTGCCTCTTTATTTGTGCGCAGCATGTTGGAAAATAAATTAGCCAAATTCTAACTGGAAGAGCGTCAGAAGAAAAGTTACAGGTTGTTTTTCCTTCTTCTTTTTCCTTTCCTATTAGCTTGTGTCAATTATTATGCATTCTTAGATGAAGGAAGTTGCACACACACAAAAATCACATTGAGACATAAAATAACAGAAGCCCAGACTATTAAGTGTTTTGGAGTTTCAAGTTCGTTTAATATGACAATACATTTTAAGATGCTATAACACTTCCTCATGTAGAAAGAAATTTCTGCAGTGTTCTTGTGTTCTTTAACTTCACAACCTTGGTGCACTTTACAAGCTTCTTAGATCTGAATTCTTTCTTTCCCCCTAGTTCAGTGTAACCAAGACGAATAGTCATTAACAGGCTAGACCACTCAGTTAACAACACCTTTCAATTATCAGCCAAGAAGAATTTCCTTGTGAATAATGCCTTACTGTTGAATTAAGATGTTGAGGGAAAAGAGTCACCCCTATCATAGTTTACATTGGAAAAGGCAGGTACATTAAAATTTCTATCAAGCCACTGTATTATATATTCTGAGCCAGTTTGAATACACAGGGGATAGAGCAGTAGCTGGTTTTTTTTTTTTTATGGAAAAAAGGTGTTAACATTGCCACATCAGCCAAGAAATACTTATACTATTTCCTTCTCCTCCATCCCTTTCTTCCCCATCCTAGACTTCCTCTTGTTTTAGGAGTTTTTACTTGTATTTTATTCCTTAGAACACAGATAAGTTTTCTAAACAAATCCATCTGTTCCATTATTGTTGCTTATTCTCACAGAGAAACGTATGTTGGCTGTGCTGGTTCTCAATATTAGTCTAGGATATGGGATGAGAAAACTGACTATAAAAAGAGCAAGAATTAGAAAGCTTATGTTTTCCTAATCTGTTGCTTATTTCCCTCACTGAGTGCATTAGGTAATAACTGGTAATGGTATAATTTGGCCCAGGTTCTCACACGTGTGCCAAGTATCAGTGGCCTGATTTTCAGAAGTAAAATACTCTCTCCAAGACAGACATATTAAATGAATATGTAATATTTCTAGGAATGGGTAAAATTTGCGATGTCTACGTCTTCATTTAGACCCACCAAATGCAGAATTCAATTGGAATCACACTCAGACTTTGGCAGCTATTTGGATATGAGCTCCCATGAGTTCAGAAAATAACATTGTCTGGGAAAAAAAATAAACTCTGCTCTTACAAACTGGTTTGCCAAGCCAAGATTTTCCCCGAGTCAAGCAGGTCTTCATCACCTGTAGTGTGAAACAACCTATAATGTGAATGCTTATGAATTTCTAAAGGGGAGTTTCTGAATCTGAGATTTCAAACTTTGACTGAAGAGCTTGTTTTCTCTCACTGCCATCTCTTAAATCCATATGGAAATAAAAACAGTAGCAGGTGACAGGATAAACTCTTGCAACTGTCAAGGAACAACCGGGAAAAGTTAAATAAATGCTGTTGAAATTAGAAATACGGGTGCTGAAATATTAAGTGTTTAGTGTGTTAAATTCATCAGTGTGCTGCTTTCATTAAACAGGCTCCACATTTACCTGTGCCAGTGGAAGCCAGTCAGCCCTAAATGCCCAGTGAGCCACCTCACAGTCACTTGCAAACTCTCTTAAACAGAGTGATTGCCTTTATCTAGGTGTGATTAGAGGAGGCTCACAGAAGTTGAGCCAACTCCAGGTTATCACTGTTTCAGACAAAAGGGTGTCTGATGACCATTCTCAAGCCTAGAAAGCAATCCTGGTTCTATCAAATAAAAATGAGTAAAGGTAGTGGTGAAAACATCTTTCAGTTGACTCACTGTTTGAAAGGACTGCATACATTTATACAAAACCCCTGTTTCCACTGTCCACACACATTTATAGATACAGAAAGAGAGCATGAAGTGCCCTCACAGAACAATATTTTTTTTTAAACATTGCTTGACCAGACAGAACATGTGACAGTAGAGAATAAAATTGACATTATATGAATTATAACCTCTGTGAAGTAGAAGATGGCATTTTCAGTATATTTAGATATGTACTAGCAGTAATGGAAGATTTTTCATTGCCATTTCCATGTACTGTAGTTACTATATAACTGTATGTACCATAATTTTAAACCACTGGTTCATAGAACTTTTCCAAAGTTTCCAAATCCAGTTTCAAAAGTATAATATTAAAATTATAATTAAAAAAAGAATGCCTTAATATTCTAATTGCTCATATCAAAGATAATGCATCTTTGGAGAAACATATTTATGGCTAAATAGAAACACCTCCATAGCTTCAAATTTATACAATTTATCAGTCATGCCTCACGTCCTAATTGCACAATTTAATAATACTCAGAAATAGCTGAGAAATAGCCTGCATAAAAATATTCCTCAAAGTGTATCCTGAGGTGTTTGTTAGCAGAATTAGGTGGTCGTTTCCATCCAAGCATTGGGTACAACACTTGTAGACTCATCCGGTCTATATTCCCCACAGCAAGTGTGGGAAACAGGATGTCTGGCTGCTGCGGGGAGGTTTTCATAGGCCATGACAAAGCTATCCCTACATACATGTTTTTAAGATTAACATGCACAACAGAGCAGGATTATCCCTCAGTCCAAAGAGTTTAAACCCTATAAATTCTGTGGTTAAACATTTGGCTGCAGTGTAAACATATCCCTGGGGACAAGTTCTCCCTGTATGGATGCACAAATGTCACCAGGAATGTATCATTAATGCTAAAATTTGGACCAGACTTGCCCATAAGGTTTTGTCCAGATTATGAGCCTTAACAGAATGGGGGGAAGGGAGGAGGGGGGAAAAGCATATATTGAAGTCTATTTCATAATCTTTATACTTTGGTTCAAAAACACTTAATGGATTAGTACATGTGGAAGTAATAAGTATTTCAAATGGGATACATTTTGAGCTATTCAAAAGTGAAAAAGCATCTTAAACAATAAATTTTGGATTTTATACCTTGTCTAGGCAGATTGTACAGAACCAGACAAAATTTTGATCAAAAAATTAATTCTTAATGAATTATTTTCTAATTCTAATGTTTAGAAATACTATAATTTTCTGTTACTATTATCATTTAGAAACACTCTGGAGGATTTAGAAGCACTCAAGAGTGCATTTATGTGGCAAATTGCATACACAAGAAAAACACACTTCATGAGGGGAGAACAAACTTGACTCTCAACTATAATATAGCCAGGGGCACCATTATAATCATGAAGACCTCACTTGAGATGTTCTTTCTGCATGCAGACATTGATTTTTAAATCCCAATTCATAGTCAACAAAAGGATAGATTCGAGCAGCTTATACCAGCAATTCCTAGCAACCTACAGAATTAATTCACTTATCAAGAAGACTTTAATCCTGCTTCCAGTGATTATGAATCATCATAAAATCCATTATTTATTAGATGCTTTTATAAATCACATTAGCTACTGTACTATAAAAATAAAACTATAGGGCTGGATAAAATAAGGTTTTACTCTTTCAGGTTTTAGGTGTAAAATCTCAGGGACTCCATAGACCCAGCTCCAGCTCAGATCTCTTAGCTTAAATTCCCAGGGTGGAGGCCACATTTATTTCCACTCCACATTTATAGCTTGTAACACTATGTACTTTCAAAATGGAAAGATATTATTTTTCCAAACTGAGAAATGCCCATGGTTAACCCTGCACTTTTTGTGTGTTAGTTTTAGGAAAAGCCCATAGGGTGCATACTGCTCAGAGTCCAGCTCCCCCGGGTTTTGATGTCTCTCTGGAACACTCCTTGAAGCATTACTGTAGGGTCAGGTTTTGTGAGATAAGAGAGGAAAGTCACTGAAGTCCTGGATCTCTGGGCCCAAAATATGTTTTCTGCAATGGCAATGGAAAAATGCAGAATGAAAATTATTTCAATTTTTGCTTAAATGAAACATGAGCAGAACAGAATTTAAGGAAAAGGTACAAAAAATGGCTGACTTCGGTGTCCTCAGTAGCAGGCCTTTGATTAAAGAGTTGAAGAAATGTGGTGTGGAACTGGAATATGCATCCAGCATGCATCCAGTCTTTTTCTGAAGTGGGACTATAATACTGACAAGCAGACACTGAACAATGGATGTTTATAGCACGTCTTTGAAAAAAATTACTTTCAGCAGACATGCATGCTGGAACAGCAAGCTGCAATCCCCCGTTTATGGCAGCCCTGGTGCAGCTGGTGTCCTGTAGCCGTGGGAAGTCTGACCCAGAGCCCCAACCCCTGCAGGACTGTGGGCACAGCTGCCCTCGCTCCAGGTCCTCTTCTTCTGGCCATTGAGAAGGGAAATGTTGTACTGTTTGGATGTAGCCGGCTCACTGCTGACAAGCTAATCTCCCGTGGCAGACTGCCTCTCCCTCTTACAAACATGCTCAGGCTGCTCTTGCTGTCAGCTGAGCAAACCCTGCAGAGCTTGTATGTTCTGTATTTTGAACTCTGATATTAACAATTTTCCTCACTTAGGCCATGGTGTAGCTGAGGGAATGTCAGTTCTTTTTTTATCCTTATGCGGCTAATAATCTCACAAACTCCAAAGCCCCTTTCTGATTTTTATTAAAAACTGAATGCAGAAAAACAGATTTATATAATCCTTCAAAATTCATATGAGGAAATTTAATTGACACAATACCTTACATTCTGGTGGAAAAATCTAATTTTAAATGCAGTCCAAGACAATCCCTTTCATGCCCACAAATGCATGAGATGAATAATTTCTTTCCCCTGAACACTCTGGCTGTGGGGTTCTCCTGTCACTGTGCAGAGCCCCTGCAGGAAGCAGCAAGCTGTCAAGATCCTTCCCCGGTGAGCTAATGGCATCTGACTCATATCAGATGAAAACAGAGGATCCCTACACTGATGCACCCTGGCAATGCTGCTGAAAGCATGATAGGCAGATATTTATGCTCCCTGACAATGACAGGCTAAGGGGGTTGCAGACAGAGGATTGTTGATTAGAAGAATAAATAAATAAATTCCAAATTTTGAAAAAATCTAGTAGTCAAAAATGTTTAGCACAATTACCTCCTGCCAGGGTCTTTGGCTCAAGGTTTTGTCAAAGATTTCTTGGTCCTGTCAGACCACTTAAGTGAGTGGAAGAGTTTTGTCTCTTTGCTGGAACTTGCCCTCCATGCAAAGACACAAATATATTTGCAGGTTATCATATAAAAGACTTTTACCCTGAAAAGCAGTCAGCCTGGGCAACAAGAATTGACACCTCATCATTCATTATTCAAGTTCAGCTCAAACTTTTGTCAGGGAAGCTTATACTTCCAATAAGGAATCTGTCACAGAGCGAGGAAGACATGAGGCTGCAGGGTTAAAAAATTGTGGTTCTTTATAAGTAATTATATTTTTCAATTGTCTAAATTTTGAGAAGTCAGAATAAGATGTGAAATAGTCTTTCTCTTATTTCAAATGTTAGGTGTTTATTATGGCATAGTATTTCTTCTGACTGAAAATCTAGCATTTAATGGGGGAGATTTAGTTGACAGTGAATGACAGGTTCATGCATGTTGCTATCATGTTTCCCTGGCAGGGTTAATATTCACCTCTCGTATATTGATTTCTAAAAATTAGGTGGATTGAACTAGTAGAGTAGGTGGTTGGGTTTTTTTCCTTGCAGAATGGGATGTTCATGTAAAAAGAAGTCTTAGATTTACTGCTTTCGACTATTTGCTGAGTGAATTAACAAAAATGTCTTCATGACAAATTTTAAATTTACAGTCTGAGAGAATAATTGTACACATACCATATTCAAATGTAGTCAAATAATTTTCATGTATTACACTTTAAAATACTGAAACAACAACCCTGGCTAACAGAGCATTTGATTTTCATATTTTTCCATAACTTTCAACTGGTTTAAGTCAGAGACAGTAAATTTCCCTTGCTAATAATTGTGTCTTTTCATGTTTGAGCATACATTGTATCTGTCTGGGGAAGAGAGGTTCTGAGGTACAATATTCGTAGTGGAGGAATAATAACAGTTTACAAAATGCAGTGAACTACTGTTGTAGAATCCTTTCTTTGTGTAACAAATGGTGAAAAACCTTAGACAACTACTTTCACAGTCAGCCTTAGTTGTTTGTGAGATTTATTTATGTTTCTCTTTGCTGAGCAGGCTAGGAATAATCTCCTGCTTGATGAATGTGAATGGTCAGGATTAAGGGTTCTGAGGCAGGAAGGACAAGAGGAAATAGTGAATTACTGTCATATGCAGAGATTTGGGCTGGTGCCAAGTGCTGTGCAGGTGTGAGATTACAGTGCAGTTCCCTATTTTTTCAGCAAGCCCTTGTGTTCATTACTGTATTTTGCTATGCAGGTTACCTCCTTCAGGGGTTCAGCTACAAACATCCTTAGGTGAAATACCTTATTGTGGGAAACAGAAGAATTTTATATAAAACCTCTGCCACTTAGCAAAACAGTAGATTCTTAGAGGTTGTCACAGCAGTGGATGCTTTGTATATGCTACTCAAATAATTGGGTCTTTGCTGGTGAATTGCTGTGGCATCTCTAGCATATAAACCCACTTTTTCTTAAAGCAATGAATTTGGGGTTAATTAAACACCCTGGTGATGGTTTTTTTAGCACTCTACTTTATATATTTATTTATAGTATTATACTATATATTTTTGGTTTTTTTTTTATTTTATACTTTACATTACCAACATTACTTGAACAGAGATTTTATATGTGTTTCATTCCATTTTATAGTGATATGACAACTAATAAAATCATCAGTCACATTCTTGTGACAAAAAGCTTGTGAATTCAATTGAGAATACAAAGTCTATAATTCCATTGGTCAAGGAGAGATGTGGGAACCTGAAAAAAGCTACCTCATGCCAATAGAAGACACATAAACACTTTTATTACATAATCCACAGTACAAACCCTCACTGATTTAGGTAAATGGGTGTATTGCAAATTTAAGGCTTTTCTATTGCAACATCTCTGTCACTATGTCCATAACTACTATCCCAAGTCCAAAGTTGTGCAAGAACAAATGTCTTAGTTCAAAAGTCAAGTTAAATTCAAGCCTTTTAGACAGTAAAATTGTTGGAGCAAAGAGAATACTTTGAGAAACAGATAAATAATTTGAATCCTAACTTCAAGAATTATTCAGAGCCAGGTCTGAAATGGGTTTAGGTGTTGAAAAGTTCAGGTTCACAACTGCAAAATGTAATTTAATTACCAGCAATAACTTGCTCTGACATAGGGATGAAAATTCCCTTTACACTGCCTGGAGAGAATTAAAGACTCAAAATCTGTGAAAGAACCACACACTACCCAATTCATTGGAAGGGGAAGTACAGAAACTACCACTGAAGAGAAGGGAGTACTCACAATATCCAGCATTTGGATACAGTGTGCAGACTGGATGTTTTAAATCCTGTAATGTTGCAGAAAATATTGTGATGATACATGGTCAAATGTTGACCACAGATTGCTCTCCATTTGGAATTTTTTGCCTCCTACAAATGCCTCCCCAATTTTCATGCGCTTAACACCTGTTGTAATGCCCTTTTTGTGCCCCAGACCAAAGGTTTGGTTCTTTGGTGTTCCCTTTCTGTGCTGTAGATACATGATGCAATGGTCTCAGGGTCACTGGAGTCTACCCAAACTAACTATAACAACACTTTTTCTAAAAGTAGATCTGAATATCAGAATTTATTTTTGATTAAACGTAATTCAACAAAACTAACTCAAAAAAATTCTGGCTATGCCCTTGAGAAGATTTTATTTTTTTGCAAATCTGAGTGTGTTAGAAACTCATTCCCTCCTTCTTGCAATGAATGTATGCTATACATTCCTGTGAGCCCCATTTGTTACCAAAAAAATGCAAATGCTAATTGGAGGAAGCAACATTTTCCACAATGAGTGTGAGATACAACACCAGAACCCTTCTGCTATGCTCCACCTAAAATATGCAAAATACTTGGGAGTTAGCTAATCTAGTTCCTCCATTTTCCCAAAGCTTTATTTAATTCTTTCTGGCTGTACATAATTAAAGGATCTAGATTCTTTGTTTTTGTTCTAACAAGACTGGTAAAGTGTCCCTTGTTATATATGTACAAACTGTACAATATTTCTATACCTACCTTCTCTTCTTGAAATACACTCTTTGTTTTCACAAAGAGCCAGAAGTGTCCCCAGGTGACAATGGAACATCCCTTCCCATTGACTTCTGTGGGAGCTGGGAATAAAGCAGACCACCCAGAACAGGAATTTTGAAGAAAAAGCTCTCTTTACTTGAAGAAAAGCTTATTACAGGCTCCTTTCCAAGTAGGAAGTGACCTTTAAAATTCATCTTCAGCAAACCACTCACGCATCACTAACTTAAACAAACATTATAGTCTTAGCTAAACCAGGGAGTATATTTCCTTCCTGCTGATTTGCTCCCAATTACTGTTGTAGCAGCAGGAAGTAGAAGATCCTCAAAGGAAGTAAGCAACAGATGCAAGATGTTTGGAAAGTTATTATAATTTGTGTAAACATTATCCTGAAAAAACCCAAGCATTAGCCAAATTAGGGACATCAAACATACTCATTACCATTTTTTTTTGCTCAGCAAAACTGTTGTGTCACAACATGGATGCTTCTGTAAAATAAGAGATGGGGTCTTACAAAGTCCTGATGTCCTTTTTCTTGCTCTGAGCTTACTAAAAATTGAGAAATGCCCTGAAAAGGATGCCATTCATCATGCAGACTGTGGCCTCTCCATGCTGCCCAGAGTGAGATTCATACTCATAAATGACCTTTCATTTACACAAAAAATCACTGTTCTTTTTCTGTTCAGTAATATGCAAACTTTTTAAAAACAAGGTCCATTTAGGCAAAAATTATTAACTTTCTCCAAAAATTTAAAACTGGTTGAAATTGGTGGAAGCAAATGGAAAAATGCCCAAATGTTATTTTCAGTGCCTAGGAAATATTTCTATGGGATGCATGAAAAATGATTAGAAAAGGCTTTTGTAGTCAGTAGACTGCAACTCACTATGAATCCTTCAGATGTCCCCTGGGATGTGTTTTTCTTCCAGAGTGCTGGGTGAAATAAAGCAAGACCAACAATATCTTTTATTTTTTCCTACAGCATTACTCACCTTGGACATCTCTGAACTCACACATTAATTTCTCTGAGTCTCTAAACTGTCAAAAGAAAACTACTGATTGACTTGCTATATTCAGATCACCCCTTCAGCATCGGCACAACTACAATCTTGTATTTGCTACAAAGCACCAAGCCCCACCTGTACATGGAAAATGTTAATGCATATATATATATATATATATATATTTATATATTTATATGTAAAGAAATATATATCTATACTAGTAAATCAAACAGGTCTAGGACCATTCTCTAATCAACAGGAACAGAACAGTCCCTGTAAAAACTATTAAATCCCTTTCTTTTGAAAAAGCAGGATCAATGGAAAATACCTATAGGGTTGGCCCTGATTTGGGGTGCTGGGATGCTTGGAATGAGGCTGGTTGCGTGACAGGTGTCAAGGGAAGACCTCACAGCTGAACAGAAAATATACTCCCAGACAATAATCTACCAAGCTAAAGCTCATATTTGTTTTGCCTTCATACCTATATTTATTTTACAAACCAAACCCTATTTTGTGTAATGCCAGTTTTAAATCTGAAGTGTATCCCTGAAATATTATGCATTTAATAACAAACATACAGGGCCCATTGCTTTTGTTGAGTACACTGGCAGAGTTGTTCCGCTTACTGTATCTCCAAACCAGATTTCTTCTTTGCTGTTCCCTTTCTGTTTCTCATTTTATTGATTTGGTTGTGTTGCATTTTTTAACACTAGTTAGGATTTCTAGTCCTTTTTTTATCTCTTTACCACAGAAAAAAACAATCACAAAGCACAGTGTATGCCTGTGTCTGAGGGTACATCCATATGTGTTTGACAAATATTGAGTTCTTGCTAATAGGAGCCTGTACAGTTATGCCTGACTAGAGGCTGCTTCAGGCACTAATATGTTATTAGATGCCCATTAATGCAAAAGGAAAATTTGCCCTTCTGATTCCCAAATGAACAGAAAGCCTGGATCTCCAGTAATGAGAATATCATGGGAAGCTGAGAACTGTTAGTTTGGGTACTAGGAGGGTGCTTGCTTTGGCTATCAAATCCTGTTTCACAGTGTTCAGAGGTGATGCCACAGCACTGCTTATCTATGCTGACCACTGCACATGAGGACACTGCCATTTCTCACTTGACTGAAGATGTGTCCACCACAGTCCAAGAGACAGGTGTCAATTCTCTATAGGTTAACAGCTTAAAATATTCTGGGTCCTATATAATCAAACACTAAAAAGCCCAAAATCATAACAATTTGCAGCTGCCTAGAGGTCCCAGTCTGGTGAGTCACATTGTCACATGGAGATACCTGCCACCACAACTGACACTTTTGAATAAACGGTTCAGAAAATGAAAGGTTGGGAAATTTATGACCTTTCCTACTTTGTCTGAGTTAGACAACACATGGCATGCAGAAAACATGGGAGAAATATGAGAGAGTAAAGGTAGCAAAATCTGAAGTGTTCCTCTACATCTTATTTACCACTATAAAATACCTCAGGTTTTTTCATTCCAGGTCTGAAGCTCCCCCAAACCTAGATGATTATCTGCTTTGTCAAACAAAATAATTAAAATTTAAATAGCATCTTTGTTATATACTGTTTATTTTTCTTTTCATCAGTCTAAACATGTAAAAGAAAATTTTATTCTCCTGTCTAAATTAGAACCCTGGAAGCAAAATATGAATACAGATTTTTCTGAAGCTCTTGTTGCTGCTAATTAACCTGTTGCCCAGGTGAGATGAATGACTTCCCTTTACAACTATCCAAGCCAGATAGGACCACAGGACATTTGACCCAACTTGCTATCATGAGATTTCAAATTTCTGTACATAGTAAATAAAAGGACAAAACCAAAATACCTTGGGGAACAGTCCTTCCTTTGAGAAGATACCATGACTCACCTTGCCAAGCCATTCAGTTGTTACTCCTGTACTGAACAAGCCAAGTGCTGAGTTTCCGAGCAGGATCTGAGCAACCTTGTTAACAATCTGTCAACACACTGTCAGCAGCTGCTTTCTAGGGTAGGTAGTTTTCAATTGTGAGGCTCCTGCTGCTTTTGTAGGTGACCCTATCCCATACACAGCTTATGAAATAGGACAGAGATTGTCCTATTTCATGTCCTGGAAACTTCTCCAACTTTTGACACTTCTACCTCCCATCTTCATAACTTCTTGATGGGAGATGTCATGAACTGCATTGTTCTACAAACGTCAATCTTCTCATCCCTGCTATTCATTATATTTGCAAAACTCTTTAATAAATCACTAAGGTCACAGAAAGTCTCTGCTTTAGTTTCTAAGAACACCTTGGCAGTCACCCAAAAAATATCCTGAAAATGTCTCTTTCCTTTATTTAAAATGGGAGCAGCACCAATACTTTTCAGTTATTTTTACCAGGTGAGAGGTGTGCTGTTGTGGCTATGCCTAGGGAAGCTCTGATAAAAGGCAAGGACAAATGTGGGAGTCAATTAAAGACTTTTTTTTTCCTTTATAATTCCTGTTACCATCAGGAGTAGCTCAAATTAAGGAGGTGCACAGATTTAGAATACTCTTTATCCACCATAACTAGATATCTATACACCATCTACAGAAGCACCTACTTGCTTCTATATAACCTGTTCTTATCAGCCTCTTTCTCTCTCCAAGGAAATAAGGACTTGTAATTTAAATATCCTACATGTAAGTTTTGCAAACAGCTCAGATATCTGTAAAGACCTCCAGTTGATAATGGAGGCAATAGCACATCCACTTTGCTATAACTGGAATGGAATTGTGATTAGATTTATACACTGATTAGATTAGATTTATGTTCATCTAACATTACTAAAAGCTCACGTCCTCATAAAATGATCTCTGGTGGCAAGTTTTTTCCTTTTAACACATATTAACTTTGTTTTAGTCTTAACTTCGTACTAAAATCAACTTTTTTTAAAGGAAACTTCAAAAGAATATTTTTTCAACTAGAAAAACTCTTATTAACCTAACCCTTTTTCCTCCTACAATAAATAACATTTTATACGCCAAGTCTGAAATAATAGGGGAAAAAAGATCTCAATTATGCAATACAGTATATTTTGGAAATGCAAAACATCTTTTTCATACACAGTTACACTTTAACTAAGATGTTTTCCTTCCTTTAACTTTATAGAGACATGGATTGTTAGGACAGAAATTGTCCAGATAGAGGACAGATGTAGTATGAGAACTGGCCTGTGATTAGGGATCTCTTATCTGTGAGGCAGGTAAAAATAATATAAAAATCAGTGATAAAACAGCAGACATTTTCACAACCAGGACAAATAATTCAGTTTGACTTATTCTTCCTTTGTGTTATGTGCAAAAACTATTATAAAGCATTTTGCAACTTTTGCAGCATAGCTATTCCTGTATAAAATAATTCTGACTTTTTAAAATAGTGCAATATAAAATTGCACTATACATCTGTATTGAAATATAAATACTGAGAACTTTTACAAATACATTGGACTTCTGAACAAATTAGATCTGGGCTTTACTAAGACCAGTGCTAAAATACAGTAATGACATTTAAAGAAAGAGATAAAAAATTCATTAGTGTAAATAGATGTTCTTACTCATATTACCTTATGACAAACTTTGGTAATATGCAAATTTATGTTATATATGTAGTGAATTTGTATTATAGCTTGATTTTGGCTAGCTCTTTTTTTGCAAAATTTGCTACCTTAGGGATCAAATAAAGACAGAGATTTCTTGTAACTTCCACTAACTTACCTTTGGGTTTGATTGGTGTAATGTGCTCTAGGATGACCCTGCTTGAGCAGGGAAGTTAGACAGGATGACTGTTGTCCCTTCCAAACTGACCCATTCTGTATTGCTGTGATTTTGTGATGGGAGTATATTGTTATCTAATGCATAATTTTGTTCTTTGTAAACCTAAAACTTTTCCAAATGCTGTTTAAATTGTAGAATGAAAATTGACAAATTTGGTCTCCTAAAGAGAGATGGAAAAATTAACTAAATAAAAGCTTTTACTCACAAATCCACATTTCACTTCCTTAACTGGAGATTATATGAGGAAATACAAATCCTAACATTAGGTCTTCATTCTTCAAGATAAGTATTCCTGACATGCAAAACTTAAAATCTCAAATGCCAAATTCTACCCAACATGATGAAGATGGAGGGACTCTTCAGAGAGGAACTCCTTTCCTACACTTCAGATACAGATTTCTTTGACTTGGATGAGCCATGCTGCATGGTGTTGGCTCCAGGAAGCAGCTAGGTGGCCACCTGAGACAAAATTACTCACTTTGAGGTAGCTGTAAAGAATGATCCAATACTGAGAAAATTTCAAGTAGAAAAAGTGGTTTGACTTTCACCAACACATTCGCTATAACCTTCACTTTACAGACACTCTGTTGAAAAAGAATTGCCTGCATTTTTAAACTTCCTTGTATAGGTTTTGAAATATTGATTTGTCAGAAAAAGAAGAATATTTGTTCACCCAAACAAAACAGTCGATTTATTCTTCCTTTTTTGATGTAAGTTATTTCAACCATGTGCACTTTTTAATGCTATTTCACATGCTAGACATATTGTATGTAGGTTTTTTTAGAAGTAAAAGACCAACATAATTTATAAAGTATGCAAATCAAACTAACTGCAAAGTGTGATTTGTTTGTATTCAGAAGGCGCACAGCTACTCATGCAGCGAGATCAAAATTGGGGCCTGCTGCCTTCTTTCTCTCTGGTCCTTAGCGAAGATTTCAACCATTATGTTTACTGAAATGGTACTTATGGAATTATACCACCTCATTAGTGATTTCCTAAGTTGATCTGACTCTTAGTTCTGGTTTCTATTTAATAGGTTAAGCTTCATGCCAGTAGTAAGGTTAATCAATTTCCCCTCTTAAAAGAGATTTTGTTCTGGCTATCAACTGTATTTACTTAAAAAAAGCAAAATCTGAACCTTTTTCTTATTCTGATATAAGTCATGTTTGTGACTTTGAACCTTTTCCTTTGGCAGAGCATTTCTTTACATATCCCAGAATTTTGCTGTCAGCTTTCTCATGCATAGAGGCCATGCTCTCTGCCAATGCATTTACTCCCCTCTCCCTGCACAGACTAAGCTAATGAAACATTATTCTACCTGTTATACCTGGTTTCTGTCTATCTTATTGATTTAATCCATTCTTTTTGGCCTCAAGAGGGGGACAGTATAGCAGTCATATGTCATAGTCTTGAAGAATAAAACCACGAGAGCAAAAACAGAAATGACACTGTTTACTGATCTGTGCTGAAATGCTAACTCATTTGTCCTAAGCAACCCTCTCTAAAGATTACTTTTTTGTCTTCATTTTTCCATATGTCAGCTGAAGGTAATGTATTTTGTCACTGTGAAAATTTGGATAATTAAGGGGTTTAATGCAACCCTTATGGAATAATTTGGCTTATATTTCTAGCAATCAGGGAATCAATAGCCTCAGGTTTCAAATATCCCAAACAATTATTTTTTAAACTCTAACAAAACAATAACATAATCAGAACAGTTGGATGAATTGACTCTTAATTCACCATATGAGCCAAAGATAAATGTTTCAGTTAATTAAAATATTTTGATCTGGATTTTTTTTCTTTGCACTTCTTTTTCTTTTGTAAATAAGTACTCAGATAAAATTGGAAACACTAATTTGAAAATAAAAGCTAACATACTTTTTGTATTCTGAAATTCATCTCTTAGTATGTGTGTCATTCCCATTTGGTGTATAGACTCTGACATTCCTAATCTGCAGTTTAAAACTAACAGTATTTAATGAGAAAATTTGTTAGTCCAAAAGGGGATATGATTATATTAATTCCCGGAACAATAAATACTTAGGAAGAGTTTTCTTTTTGTTTGTGATGGACTTTTGAGTGACTATTGTAATGCTGCTGGATTACAGTAATCGCTCTTGCACAATAGGGCAACTAAGGGCTTTAGTTTAAGTCCAAATAGATATCATGTTATTAAACAACATATACAAAAAATAAAACAACTGTGTCATGCCTTAAAACAAGCATCAAGATTTTGCCAGCCTGAACCTTTTCCATCCATGCTTCAGGTTTCAATTGGAAGTGGGCATTGAGTTCCTAAGTGGAATGGTGTCAGTGTCCATCAAATCCCCAGGACAGCCTTTCATACCGAACTGGGGCAGCATCACCCACAATTCCATTTGGGTGGGGTTGGGATGTGCAGTCCTGGGGCATTGTTCACAAGGCTGGGGCAGCATCCCATGCCATTCCCCCATCTCCAGCTGCCACAGCACTGTAGCTCCTCCCAGGGAGCTGAGGGGACCCTGCATTCCCCATCAGCATCTGACTGCACAACACCTCCCACCAAGGGGGTCATGGTGCCTTACAAACAACATTGCATTTCTGCAGGAGGCCAGATTCAGGCTCACAGGAAGGCAGCTGCTGGAAAGATCCTATGTCAGAGTGGCAGGGAGTGAGCTCATCATTATTGGATCAAGTGTATTTATTTTTGCCAGCATTTGTATGATTCATGAATTGCTTTTCTACTGTTGGAAAAAAGTGTTCAATAAAGTGAAGACTGTCTCTGTTCCTTGACTCCAGCCCAGAATCTAGAATATTCCCATTTTAGAAACTCTCTTGTATTTCCTGAGCTCAGGGGACAGAGTTTTTAATGATGCAAGGTAGACAGCATAGGTGAGGAAAATAGGAGGAAGATGCAAATCAGTGCACAACTCTCCACAGGATAGTGTTCTAATTTGCTAAACTCTTCATGGGGAGTGAGAAATGAATAGGGTTTTACTAACAGACATTTCTAAATGAGAAATCACAGTCTGCATCAGTTTTAACTATGCAAGGATTTAAATTATTTTAAGATTTGGCTTATTTCTAAATGCACTCCATTTTTAATTAGTTCTAAACAGACTTTGTTTCATTCATTTTTTGAGTGGCAAGATTCAGAGATAGCACAGGGCCTGAACACCTGAATATGTCAGCACAGGAAAATCAATGGCCCTGGAAAAGCCCCCTAATTCCTCTGCATACTACCCAGCCGAAATCAGGCTGCTCAAGGGGGCTTGGAAAGGACCAGGTGTCATAGGGATATGACAAAACTTGTTGTTTTTTGGGATCATGAGTCAGCAATGTCACTTCATTCCCTTCCAAAACATCTCCCTCAGAGTTGCAAAAATGCAGCTGCCTCCATGAGGAATAGAATACAGGGCTACTGTCTCTTTTATCCAGCACTGTTTTGAAGAGTCTTGTGGATACAACATTTTGGCCAGTTCCTCATGAGCTCACAAGAAACTGTGGGTCACAGAGTTAACTGCAGTGGCAGGGTGTTGTTGAACCCCTGCACGCAAGGCTGGCCTGACACAGTTCTCGTAACACAGCAATATTCTGTTACATACAGAGACATGACAGCAGGGACATAGGTCAACTCTGATATGAGCCTGGTGGGCCAGCCACTCAGAAATATGCCCTTGCTTTTGCTCACTTGACAGAGTCAGACAAATTTTGTGCTCTTTTCTGCACCTTTTTAAAAGGAGCCTCAGACAGTAATTTCTATCTAGACTAGTCCATAGCCTGGCTCCCGTGACTGAAGATCTTTTTTGGAACATGGAAACATGAACTTCTTCCTGAAGGGGAAAGCAATGGACGCCTAGGTTTGTATATAAGGTGGTTCCTCTCCCACTGTGCACTTATAAGTTAGTGGTCACACTGTTATGCTACAGAGCCTGCTTTCATTCTTTAGTACTAGGATTAGGAATTATCTTGGACCCAGCTATTTAACTGCATAAAAACAAAGGTACTTCTGCACAGCATGAGCTTTCTATCATATTAATGTTTCTTAGTCACAGCTCAACCCCATGGGTCTGTAGATACGGCCAGTTTGAGACATTTGCTGGCTTTTTGGTACTGCATCCCCAGAGCTGTGGGCCCAGGCTCTCTGTGTGTCTCAGTGCCAGTGTGATAGCTGTCCCAGCAGTGTTGGCAGTGCTGAGCAGCCACCTGGACAGCCTCAGCAGGGCACTCGCTGCTGAGCTACCAGGGTGAGTGACAAGAGGTGCAAGGTCTGCACTGCTGCAGTGTTGAGCCTTGCAGCTGCAAGGCCCAGGCTGCTGTTTTTTTGGTTTTGTCTTGTGTGTCACAGCTTGTGGATGCAGTAGCTGTTGTTGGTGGGGTGTTGAACTGCCTCTGCTCTATGATTCAGCATGTAATGACACTGACATTTCAGTAGTCCTCTCTTGTTGATCAGATCTTACCTCTTGGACATTGTCCTCATGGGGTCATCTTCTGTTTTTAAAAACAAGGCCAGAATATGCCAACAGCCAGAACTACACTCCAGTAATGAGTCTCTAAACACCCTGGCATGTGGAAAAAGTGACAAATGACACGGACTTCAATTTTACTAATACCTGCTAACACACCCTGTGTGGTTGCACTGAGTTGCCCCAGCTGATTTTGGTAGGACTATTTACCACTGAAGCACTGGCCTTGCTTGATTTTTGGAGGAGAAGCAAGGTAATTTGCCAGAAGGAACTATGAAAACTGCCAGGCAGGAATTTCAATGCAGTACAATCTCATTCACTTATGGATTAATTGTGCCAAGGTGTAATTTAAAAGGGTAGTTTCTCTCCCTGTTCAAGTCAGAATGGTTATCTGTTGACAGCAAAGTTATGTTCACAGTGACCTTTATAAAATTGTTGAGATTTTCTGTCTTTGTGCCCATGACAATGAAGAACGACAAAAGCTCTGAGGTAAAAATATCCAAAAGTATTTTAACCCTAGTGTCTTTCAATCCTCTTGAAAGAGATGAAAAATCTGCAAAAGTAGGAAGCCTCTTCATCTGCTTATCTTAATCAGGAAACTATTTGACCAGCTGACCCGTGCCAAGATCACTGAAAAGAACAACTCTGTATCATTTCCCTGGGCTTGCTTCCCAGCCCTCGTATTTTTGGGAGGGTGCTAAATTTTTAGCAAGATTTTAGTACGTAGTGACTTTAACAGATGCACATTCAGACTTTCATAGGAGTGCATATTGTAACCATCCTAAAAATACATGCAGAACTGTGCTGAATTTTCTCAAACAAAAGCTTTAAAATTCTCTGTCGTACATTATCATATGAGACAGCCTTTGAAAACTGAAGTAAATGTGTCCTCTGTAATATCCGAATTTCTTTTTTTTTTTTTTTTCTTTTTGTTTTATAAAAAAATGCTGTTAGACTGATGCATGATCCCTGTATTTGCCCTTCAGTAGTACAATTAATTTCATGTACAGGCACAGTCTGAAAAAATGAGATGAACTGTCTTACACTCATTTATTAATCATTGTTTTCTGTACATCTTTTTCAATATCAATCCCTTTCCTATCCCAAAGGGTGCCCGGGACTGCAAAAGCCAGGTAAAACTGAGGCACAAGGCATGGTCTGGAGGAAGCTGTGAATAGAGGCAAAAGTTGCAGATGGCTCTGGCCTCAAGCTCCTTTGTGAGGATTAGTGCAATTTTGATAGATCAGCAGAGTGTGTGGGGCAAACACATGGATTTCAGAAGTTTGATGATATTTCTCTCTTCCTTCTTCCAGAAGATAACAATTCATAAATGCCAGCAATTAGAACTGGGTTAATCAAGTGCTCTGAAAAGACAGTCAAAGGAAAGGGAAAGGAAGGACAGTATACTTAAAAGTGATAAATATGGAAGCAGCAAAAAGCTCAGAGAAGCAGAGCAGCTGAATGTCAAAGCAGGGAGATGAGGGCACATTAGGACTACTGAGATAGAAAGTGAAATTTGCACACACCCACAAAGAGTTAGTGAAAAAAGATATTTTAAAAAAAGTAAACTGCTCTAGCATAAAGCAGATGATGATATGAGCAGCTTTCCTTCTTCTGGAAAAAGAAAGCTTTGACTTGAAAAGAGCCATGAAGGAAATAAAATAGAATAAATTTGCCAATACATTTTTATAAAAATTGAAAGCATATGTGTTGTTTTAAAACATACATTTTTAAACAAAACTTAACTTATAGAGATCTTTCCACTGAAATGCAAAATTTAGGCCAGTTGGAGACTTAGCTGGTAGCAATGATTGAAAGAGATCTTCAAAATGGGGTCCAAACTGGGGAGGTTCCTTCTCTGCAACACCAAAAATCCATTGCAGCATTGTACAGGAGGTAGAGCTGTGTTTCTTTCACCAGCCATTGAAGGAACCCACAAGAAGGGAAAACTTCAAAACTTTTCTTCAAAAGTATTTCCATTCTTCCCTGGTCCATATAGCACCAGCATGGCATAGATGTTCAGCTGTCTGACTCTGTGTGTACTGTGAGAGTGAGAATTCAGATCCAGACTCACCACATGCCCACTGCTTATTTATAGGATTGAAGAGAGCTAAGCTGAGCTGTGAGGAAAGCCATGGTGCATGACCCTTTCACACCAAAAGAGACCTGGAACACTGGGCTGACACTGGCTGCACCCAGGTCCTCCCTCTGTCCTGGAAGCAAAGTCAGGTCACTACACAGACAACAGCTCTGGGTCTGGCTGAGAAGGGTGCTGATGCTGCCTGCTGTGAGACAGATGGGAACTGTAGCCCTTGGACATGAATATGCCTCCAGTAAACAATGCGAATGTACAGAGTCAAATTACCCTTAATGCTTTGCAGCCCCACAGGGCTCAGAAAATCCAGTCACATTCAATCACTTTCAGGAGTCAGCAGACACAGCTGCGCATCTCAAGACAAGAGGCTTTAATGCATTTTCCAAAGACACAGGGGAGAGGAGGGAGAAGGGGCTGTTTTGTCTGAAAATCCTTGTCTCAGGTGATCCTTTTAAAATGTGCCTCCAACGTACTCCAAGACTGCCCCTAGCACTGCTGCGGGGCTGCAGGGAAGTGATTTGTTCTGGGGTGTCCTGATCTGAATGCACTCCTTTTTGAGCAAATGAAATTTAAGGAAAGTGCCAATTTAGAAATTTATAGCCTTATAAAAGCATGGCCAATACCAAACTCAAATTTTATGCAGACACCCTAGAGTGCATGCATTAAAATATTCATGTGCCACTATTCAGGTCCTTTTGCTCCTTGCTCCATTTAAATCTTCCTCCTGAACCAATCTTAATGTGTCCTCACTCGGCCTAAGATAAAGTATTATTCAGGCTCAGCATTGGCCCACGCTACGTCTAGTCTTTAAGTTTCCACTGGTTTCTGACCCAAGGCATTATGTGTCTCCATCTCACTGTTACTTACTTCAATATTTATGGCATCCAAAGCTGGATGTCTCAAAGTTGCTTAATGTTCAATTCCACTCCCATAAAAGTTAGAGCCCCTCCTTTGGCAGAGGGGACAGCTTGTCTGCCGCTCCTCCCACCTTTCCGCTCGAAGGGTGAGCGCTGCTTTGCTGCCGAAGGAGTCAGTTGTTTTAATGCTCAGTGAAACTTCTGATTCAGCGCTGCATGGGGTGCTTAAAACACTTTTATATTTCTTTACCATTTGAGAAAGAGTGCCAGAGTAAAATGGGTTCTCCTCCCTGCTGACTCTCGCTAATGTTGCCAATTTATCACTTCACCAAGTGACTCGCAGGCCAATTTCTAGGCACTGACACTTGGCCCCTCAGTGGGGAGGCAGGAGGCTCCTGCTACAGCAGCATTCACAATTGCTTTGGAAACTGTATTTGCTTCATTCACATTGTGAGGTTTCTTTTCATTTAGTGATTTGGCTCATTTATAATACACCTCTGTCTTCTCATATTAGTTTCTATGCCCCATTTCAAGCAGAAAACTAACAGACACCGCTTCCAGCATCAGCTGCAGCTATCTCAGGTCTGATATGCATATTCCAGATCCATGTCTTTTATGTCCTTCAAAGCATTTAAACATCCTGACTTTGAGTGTTTTCTATTGCACCAATTATCTCTCTTCCTTTGGTGAAAAAGTTGAGATGCTAACTAGTATTTACACTTCAGAAAGTCCTGCATATGAGCAATAGCACAATATTCTTGCATTCAGCTATTGATTACTATTATAAAAATGGTATGATATCTAGATTTAGATTGCACTTTCAAGTTCTTCACTCTATAGTCCTTAGGCAAAACTGCTATCATGAGAAAGGATTTATTAATGAACTAGAAAACAACTGTTTATTCACCATATATTTTGTCTCATGATTACTTAAATGTCATTTTGCAATTTCTTCAGCCTGTGTCTGAAAGACCTGAAAATTTTTGTATCCCACCAGGATGGGCTGCCCAGGTGAATTTATGTGGGACTGGAGAAGTGTGGCAATTACTGTGTCTTAAAACAGATTCTCTCCTCCAGCCAGATCTGGGCTCCAGAGCAAATTCAAGTGATGTGCAAAACAAAATTATTTTCCTCTGGAGGGTACAGACAAAATTTGGGGGAGGTCAGAATTATCAGGGGAATTAAACATAGGGCTGTCCGTAAAACCTGATCTTGGAAAATACATGTTGTGAACTTGCAAGTCACAGTGGATAACCTTCTTTATAGAAGTGTATCACTAATTGTTACATAACTGAGTCGCTGAGAAAAGAAAGAGCCAAACAAACATGAGTCACCTGAGCAGGAAGGTCAGGAAAAGGATGGATTTATAATCAATCAGTACAGTCTGCTCTGTATTGGTGTAGCTGAAAGAGATTGAAGAGTTCATAACTGTATGTGGAAAAGTAAAATTCTTTAAAGGTGTATTTTTACAGATTGAAAAATGGTGTCACTTTCCTCACTGATTAGTGCCAGTCACAAATACTGCTGTTTGGGATGTTTCCATCTGAACGTTTTATTTCTACCAAGGCTTGCCCCAAAACCCCACCCCGTTCCTGTCCCCGATGTTTATCAGAAGTATCAAAAAGCAGTTTTCAGTCCTAGTGGAGCCAGCTCCCCTCCTGCATTCACTGGGAATGCAGCTGCTGAGACCTTGCCTGCAGTTCATTTCCACAAAACGCAACCCTATTGCAAATCAGGTGCAGAGGTTTCATTACTTTCCTCCTCAGCCTTTTTTTTCCCCATTTCATGTAAATGATCATTTTTACAACAGGTATGGAAGACTTAGCTCAAAAGTAGGAAACACTGTCCTATTGCCATGGTGAAATGGCACCCAATTAGTGCACTGTGTTGGAAAAAAACAAAAAAGACAAGAAACTTGTACTTCCACAACAGCAGCTTTCAAAGCAAATTCTGGGAAATTTAAACAGCTGCTTTTTTCTTGGTATTTTAACTTTTGTGTTCAAATTTCATCCAGGTAGTGGGAGAAACAACTAAACCAAAAAAATAGCAGAATTCTTGAAACATGATCTAAACTAAAACAGCAGCAGTTTCAGAAGCACAGACTGAAGATTAGAATAAATGCAAGAAATAAACAGATCAGTCTCTGCATTTTTTCTTTTGCTGTTGAAGATTGCTGCTCTTGCCCTATGCACAGGTCTTCATATAAACTGCACAACAGTGGCTATTCACAGCAATCCCAACATTTTTTAAGCACCAACCATGGCTTTTGTCAGATCATTTCAAATTCAATGGGGTGATTATACAGAGACAAATGTCCACATCCTGCTCCATTCTACACAAGTAAGTTGGTTAACATTATTTTTCTTGCCTGGGCTGAGGGATGCATAGATCAGAGGGACCCATTGCTTGCTGTTGTTTAATTGGCAATCGGTGTGGATTTCTTTGAAAGTGAGTAGCAGTATCTTTCCCCCATTAGTTCACATTAAAGAAACTTAGTTAAATCTTCCAATAATTGGAGCTAATGTGTGCCTTCCCTCTTTGCATTATTTTCTAGTTAGTAGATTTTAGCTATGGTTCTCCTCTTTTTACTAGAAATATCACATTTTCTCTTAGATGAAACTAGGTCTCAAAATTAGGCATTAAGTGGGCAGAATCAGGCATATTTAAAATTTGTTATATGAACACAGTGAATTGCTTAAAGGAACTATTATATGAATATGGAAAGGGCTTGGGAAATAAGGATTCTGAACTCAAAATTTAACCATTTCTTACAAAATCTCCTCAGTGCTCTATAGTTCATAGTGAAAAAAAAATACAAGAGTAAAAATATTATCCTAGTTTCTGAAAGCTGCTGAAATTTTCCCATCTGTGAGAGGTCATGGGACCCTGTAGACAAAAAACTAATTGCATTAATTTTACTAAAATCAGTTACTAACATATGGCAACAATTTGCAAAGTACTGATGTAATTTTGACACACCAGTTTAGAGTGAAGTTTAGGAGCAATTTTATCAGATAATGTCATTGATGTTCAGTAGTATTCTTAAGATGGCAACACACACTAAAAATAATCATGGGAGAATCATTAAATATTTATTTTGGCTTTTCTAGAGATTCCTAAACTGAAGAAAAAGATGCCACCTACAACACCATTACTTTACCTAGATGAAAATGTTTGGGTTCTATAGGAATGGTCTAAGCTCATCTTGATACAGAAGACACGTGAAGAGTACACCACTGAAGGATAGTGGGGATACATTTTGCTGCTTAAATAGTATCATAAACCTTGTTATTTTCCCAATTATGTTCTCTGAATGCAAATTCTTGAATTTAAAGCTCATGCTATTTGCTTTTTAAAGAACAATTATATTTCTGTGTCATTTACAGTTCCATTAAGGCATATTAGGGCAGTAAAATAAACTGGTTTTGAAATCCAAGTCAAAGGCCATGGAGCTTATTGCCTGTGTCAATAACCATTCATGCAATGATTTTTTATGTCTGGTGGTTAAGGTCTACCACTTGTTTATGTGGTGCATTGCCACCAGATTCAGAAATGCAGTATCTGTCCTGATACAGGAATCCTGCAGATTATTTATACAGCCACTAAAGAGTATTCCAGATCCCTAGTTAAACCAAATCAGTTAAGCCCCATCAGGCGCAGTGAAGACATCATGATTTGTGTCAGATGAGAACTGAGCTTTTCTCAACCTCCTTCTTTTTAAGGAAAAAAAAAAAAAAAGAGACCCAAACTAATCTCCAGCTGTGCATCACAGCAGGAGTAGCTTGTCTCCAATTGCCCAGACTGAGGCCAAGCTGGGTGTTTATGAAGGCTCCTGTTTGTCGCAGGGCTTTAATTCCTGAGGAAACCAGGGCACTTGGGGCTGGTGTGTGCTCGAGTCTCATGCCAGTGTGGAGTTAGGAGACGGCCAAGGTGTATATCTGAGAGCTCACTTGGGAGCCCAGACACAGCGACTGCTGGCAGCACAGGGCTTTAGCACACTTACTCATGTCACCATAAGCTCTTCTCTCCTTTCTCCGGCAAGCTTGACAGTGTATGGGATCTCATGGATTATTTCCACTGAGAGGCAGGTAGCAGGATTTTCTGTGATGCAGACCTGCTCATCCATGACATTCAACCCCACTTCTCAACATAAACATTGAGTGGCTGTGAAGATAAATTAATTTAACTTATTCTTTTTCATGAAAACAGTTGTGCTTTGAGACACACACTGTGGTGGTTGTCAGTCATCATCACCCTTACAAAATTCTCCTGCTGCACACCATGTAGCAGGCCCAAGGTCTCAATCTGTGCCCATGTGAGAGATGGTGGATTAATAACTCAGAAACCTGTAGGATGAGGCAGTACCAAGGACTGATCTTGTGCTCCTCCTGAGCCTGTTATCCTGGGAGAACTTAGCCCATGGCTTAGTAGTTGCTTTGGTGAGAGGGCTGCAGGGTCTCTATTTGGGAGGTGTAGTCATTTAGAAGATTACGGGTGATTGGTGGAAGGACAACCTTGCAACTGATGACATGAAAGTTGTTTCTTGTCCTAGATGCAAAGCCTGGGTTAAGAAGAGTTTTTAAGCCAGGGACAAGGCACAAAAAAGTGAGTAGCAAGTCAGTCAAGAGTGGGTAGCCAAAGGCTAGCCTCTAGATACAGAGGGTGAAGATGGCTGTTTATAAGTTTTTTTATAAGTTTTCCAGGATGTAGATAGGGAGGTCTCTATTTTACTCCAAGATTTAAAGTTCTGCAAAAAGTATTATATTCACTTTTAATGGTCAAATAAGTAATGGACTGTATGCTTTTCATGAGCCTGGCCATAAAGAAAGCTTTCTCTACTTGATGCTAATGTGTGGAAAAGAGGTTGCACCACAGATTTATGGTAATAAGGCTGGAATCAGTGTACCTTTAAATAGAACTTATAACAACATTCCCACCACATCATGACTGGAGGTTGGGACAAACTCTCATAGTCTGTGAACCCAGATTTACTAATACAAGAATAAAAAAAAAAGAGGGAGTATATTATTAGATAAAAGAGGAAGAAGAATTCAATACAAAGATATGTATGCCAACTCAATCAGAGTTTTATTTTTCTGTTGTGACTTCTTTTCCATTTGTCATCATATATATGCCTAGAAACCTTCCTGTCTGCACAAAAAAAAAAGGTTTTAAAATATTTATCCACACAGTGTAAGAAAAAAACCCTGCATTTTGTTCTCTCAATAATATTATAATCATTCTGGATGGATGAATAATCAATTTAAGAAAATTAATAAACTGTCTTCTTATTAAAAGTAATCTTTTTTTAAAACGTGCCTATATCATTCAAAGTCTTACATGGATTAATTCTTCTTAGTATGTTTATGACATGAAAATCTTATTTGATTTCAGGAATTAAGATACACCAGTATGACTGACTTTTAAATAAATATGCATATTTTAAAAAAATTAAAAGTAAATATAAGGTTTCTTCCCAACAGCACTAGACAAGCATCTAATTTTCTACAAGATCTCCAGTACATTAGTAGGGTTTTTTTTAATGAATAGCTTTGAAAAGAGCAAACTGCCGTTTATTTATTTAAATTAGGAGAATAGGTCTTTTGTACATAATATGCCAAAGTTAAATGGAAGACCAGAGAATATTTTCACTGGCACTAATAAGCATGTGTAGAATTTTCAAAGCATTTATTATAGAAATATGACTAACCAACAGTGACATAAGCAACATCATAGAGGAATATCCAAGTTATTTATTTTTATTTCAAGAGAAATGTTTGTAAACTACTATCTCCCCTTTATTTGCATTTGGTTACAGTCTAAAGAGTTAGGAAAAACTTCATTTCTTTTCAGTGAACAATTTTCCATTCACAAAAATCTGGTAAGGAGCATACAGAGAAGATGGGTTGAACTTAGGGGTGGTTTTTTTTATACATTTATTTATTTAGAAGTAAAAAGGTGCCTGCACCAAAACTCTTCCTTCTACTTTTCAGAGAGTATTAAGGTTTGATAGCTCCTGGGAAAAACCCTGCTGCAAGACTGAGCAATCAACTCTAACATCTTCACAGAATCAATATCTTGTTTTCTCACTCTCAGCTGGAAAAAAATCCAGGGCACGGATCAGAATTTGAGGTATGGCATAATCCTCCTAAAAAAAGAAATAAACAAACAAAGAAACAACCTTATAAAATTTTCATTCATTATTTCATTTGTTCCTGCTGTATGTAGTAGAGGTGTGTGTAGAAATTGTTCCACATTGTTCCAAGTGCTGGTAAAATACATATCTGTTAAAGTTCCAACAGTTCCAAGCACATGATGCCTCCCATGGTTCATTCTGCTGTGCTGAAGACTATACAAAGAAATCATATGCGTGCCGACCACCCAAGCAAATAGAAAGTCATACAAATTAATTTTATGGGAAGCTTTCATACTTGCTCTTGTTTGTCTATGATTTTATAGTTTCCCTAAAAAAAAAACTCTGATAATACATTTTTTTTTCTTCCTGTACTAGTGACAATTGGGAGTTATGTACCTGCATGAGCAAACATCCTGCTCTGTAAAGGCAGACTGGACTACAGAAGAAAATATGCTACATTCTCTGAAAATTCAGAAATGTCATTGACAGAATCTGAGTTTCTTCCTTCACTGCTGACCTGCCAGCTGGTGCCCTGGGCCATGGCTGCAAGTGCAGGTTGAGCCACGGGTGCTGCCTGGAGCTGTCCTCACCTCCCCAGCTCATTCTGCACTGCATTAAAAAACCAAGGTGGGTGGAAATTGATACCAGAGGCAGAAGGCAGTTGTTGCCCAGCCCAATGAGTGCTCTGATCCTCTTTGCTGCTCAGGCACGATGGCTTGAACAGGTCTGAGATGGGGCCCAGGGTAGGGCAGGGCTGGATGCTGGGGAGGAGATGAATCCTTCCCCCTGGTGCAGCACTGGTTTGGGTGAGCACTGCCCTGCTGCCTCCTCTCCTGTGCTCCATTCTGTGAGCCCTCCTTCTGTGGTCGTGCTTGTACTGCGCAGAAAATGGTCTTTGCTGTTTCCTTATAGTCTTGGAAAAGTAAAACAAAATTATCTGAACAAATTTCTTTCAATCACAGGAAGAAAAAGTCTGTGCATTCTCCATCATCCCAGCAATCTGAGCCTCCTTGCAGTGCTGTCTCATCAGACAAACCAATATTGTTCAAAGACTGCAGTTTGGTGGTGCTATAGCTGTTGTTATATCAGTATATTTCATTGCTCTGTAGACAGAGGCATCCTTCATACTAATACAACTGTAGCTGTATTATACAGACATTCTTACCATGATGAATAAGAATTATAGTCCTCCATCCAACAGGAATGTCAATTCAAAAATTTATTTAGTAAAGGTGTTATAAACACATTATTAGAGAGGGCTGCAGTTGGTAACACAGCAGAATGAATCACATAATGGCTGTGGAGTCAGCTGGAAAGTGAGAATTTCAAATAAGGAATAAGCAGGAGCAAAAAAATGTCATTCTGAAACATGATCATGTTCCTATGCAAGCATCTCTTGTAAATAAAATGCAGAAATCATGTGGAGAAGGCCAAAGTCTTTCTAATACGGCATCTGCAAAATTGTTTCAAAACACAAAGTTTTCCAGAGATATCCCTGAGGTGTCAACAGCTCTTTATAACATATTTTTTTTTATTTAAACAAGTTGTTAAAATTGGAGAGAAATTTAACTGACATCACAGCACGATCATTTACTGGGACAAGGGAAGAGAAACTCAGCAGCTGCCAGTTTGGATGAGGAGATAGTTTTCTCTGCCTCTGCAACTGGGGCTCCAGTGCCTTTAGCTTTGGGAAGCTGATAGTGCCTAAACCCCTCCTCATCTACCTGATAGCTCATTGCTACCCTCTTTCTGTGCCCACTGAGGTCTGTACAAGACCCATACATTTTTAGAGGGGCATCTCTCTTTCAACATTTCAGCAAAATCTGAATCTTTTCTCTACAGGTACATATCTCTTGTCATCACCCTTGTCAAAAAAACATGCTGTTACTTTAAACGATTAAAAGCAGCAAACACTGATGTAAATAGCTCCTTCTACTAAAGTAAAAATGTTTTTTGAGGAGTGGGCTGGCAACGCTCTGCAATGAGCCCAATGAGATGAGAGCTGTCTCTGACTGTGAACATTATTATCCCTACAGCATGCAGTCAGAACAATTATAAAGGTTATAACTTTCACTAAAGTTTATACTACTCTGACCAGTTCTACTCTGGAATACTCTGTTCTACCAAGTGTGGTGGTATGATTTATTTTCCCAGAAGGGATGGGTCCCCAAGACTCCACAGGTATATTTCATTTCAGACACTTTTAGTAGACCACAAACACCTTATTCTACCCTGAAACATCTTCCACTGCATAGCTGTGATTCATTGATCACCATTACCAGTCAGCTAACAGCTTTTGTCATGTCTTGCTAGCATGCAGAAAGGAACGTAAGTATGTCTCTGAGCAAAGTTTTCTTCAGACAGGTTGAAAATTTTAATTTCCATAGCATTTTAAATAATGTAAAACTATTTGTTGCGAAGAAGTTTTCTGCAGCTCAGAAGAGCTACAAACCAACATAACTCTTGTAGATAACATATTTTCAAGTTTTATTTATCTTCCTTTAGCAAAGTTTTCAATTATTTTGTTGTCAAGGTGGATTGCAAGGAACTCAGTCCAAGAGTCTGAGTGTGTGCTAGTCAAGAGAGAAATAAACCACAAAAAGTAATGAAGGGCACTGAAAAAACCCACATGTATTGATCTTCCACAGCCTCAGAGTGCTATCACTTCTGAGTCATCAATTTAAGACCAGCAGAGGCAACCATATTAAGGGATTACCAACAACACAAGCTGGTCTCTGCAAATCCTGAACTAAAGCAAATAAAAATCCAAGGATCTGTCTAATATACATTTGCTTCTACTTTTATTCTTCCATATTCCCCATAAGCCTTGTGGAGGAAGAAATAATTGGACCCGAACATGGAATCAAGTAAGCACCTTCTCTTTTGGGCCAATTTTAACAATGTGGATCAAATTCTATCAGCAGAAAAGATCAAGATTTGCTTTGAATCCCAAATGGTCATAGCTAAACAAGGATTTTACTTTTCTTGTGCAGAATTTTTTATTATAAAGCAGAAATAAATTCACTAAGGCACATTCTATTAGCTCTTCATGGCCCAGTAATGCACAGGTGGGAGCTGTTGATGCCACTGGAGATCCAAACTGCCCACAAGGAAGATTGTGGAGATTCACAGCTAAATTAGTGACCTTCCAGGAGAAGCAGGATTGGGGAATCTGTCTCAAAAATTTCTGCAGGTCAAGGGGCCTTGAGGGAAGTCTTAAATATTCACACTATTCCCAATATCCAAGACTCTCTCCTTCTCCTCCCTACCTTCCTTCCCCTCCACATTTTTAATCTTCCAGAAAAGTTTAATGCCACACAAAGAATTTTCCTGAAGTCAGAGTGAATCAGCAAAACGGATTGTGGACCCTGAATTCCATTTCTAAGGGACATCAAGCTGATCTCCTCCTCAACCCCTCCCAAAATACTGTATCAGGTGATCAGTGGTAAGAGAGTGGGACTTCATGGTGATGTCCAGCTCTCAGCAGACAACCTTATGGTCAGAGCTTGCTGTGAACTGCATAATACAGAGCTTTGAGCTTTGGAATTTGCTCTGCCCTCCCCAGCACATGCAATTTATGCAACTTACCTCTAATTGGTGTTTAATACATATTTAAAAACCCAACTTACATGGAGCAAAGGAGAGAGGAAGATTCTTGAGGGTTACAATGTTCTAAACAAGAGAATTGTAAGAAAAATCATATACGAAGAGGGATTTTTTTTTTTTCATTTTATTTTGACATGACATCTTCCAGCTTGACAAGAATTGCTAGCAGCATCTTTTACTATGCCTTATGTGTTAGCCAAGCATGTTATTTTCTTGGAGACATTTTAATGCAATCAAATTACCTTGCTGAATGCATCAACTGTGCTGGAAAATTAAATATTTCTCCAAACATTTCTTGCTTAAAATAATCCTATGAGGACAAAAATAAATTTCATTATATTGAAATGAATGTGTCGATGTCATAACTGACATGTGTATGAATGATACAGGAGTGAGAATAGATGCAAAATACCATTTTTTTCTTCCATGTCCTTAGATGATAGACTGTACTATGATATGCGGAAGAAACTAGAAAGACATTTATGACTTTAAAAGAATGATCTCAACTTGAAGTACCATCATAGTCTTTGACTGTATTATCAAGATCAAGTCATCCTCCTGAACACTAAATACTGTGCACTTGTAAAATAATAATGGCAACAATTTCAAAATACTTCTTTTAGCTCTCTATGAGAGATTTCAAAAAGCAACAGCACAACAGAAAAATTACAGTCTTGACACAAATGCTTCAATATGAACAAAGCACAGAAGCAAACCAAAGAGCCACTACAATATTCCAGCTATTGGTAGCTTTAAATTACACTTTGATGACTATTAATTGTTCTGCAAATTAGGAGTGAGCTGAAATTCTGAGCTGTGTTGTACAAGGCAGAAACCTCTCAGTATTTGGATGCACTGTTCTATCATGTTATGTCACACACACCAACAGAATTCCAGAAGCGGCAAATGACAACCTAAGTCCATCAATCTTTGCCTCAGCAAAAGACAGGAGACAACATGTGTTGTTTCACTCTTACAGCTACTTTTGCAAAGCTTAGAATGAGTCGTATAATTTTTTTTGTGTAAGGCAGAACATTGCTGAAGACTTGCTGATTTTCAAGGGTGGAAAAGACACTATAACATCAGGAGCTCTGTTAAGGGTTTGGCAATCTTGATCCAAGTGGTAGAACCATGGACAGACCCCAGTGGCCTTCTCTAGAATAAGCCCTTTCATCCCTTTTTCTGCTGCTGCACCACCTGGTTCTGGTGTGGCACCATCATAGGACTGAGGTGATACAGAGGACTTTAGACTGCCTTTCTGCACTGGGAGTCATCCCCTTTCAGGCTCAACTATTCAATATGAAAACAACCAGAATTCAGATTGTGTCTGTGGGAGAAAAAATCGCTCTCATCCTGTAGTTCTTGTTTAAGAAAATAATACACCCAAATGGAAGAAAGCACGTACCTAACCCTTGTGTTTGCATTCTTGCTTCATGAATATGAGAGTTGCTATTAAGATATCAGTTAGTGTGCAAAACTTAATAATGTGAGTATTCATCAGCTGTATGAACACACACGTGAAGAGCTATCACAGATCAGTTCATAGGTAGGACCTTGTAAAACCACTGTATTCCTGTAGAAACTTCTGCCTTAATGAGCACGTTCTCCTTCCCCTAAGACAGTTACTTGGCTGTCCAGGAGCAGCAAAGTGCCAACGAATGCAAAGTGAAATATGCCCTGAATTACTAAAGGCATTTCAGGACAGAGAGTTGGGCAGAGAGGGAGATAGGCTGCCGGTATCCCAAGGACCTTTAGAAAGCACTAAGTATAAGAACACAGTTTTTACAGAAGAAGCCAGATGGAGACAGCACCAGCCACACCAGACATTTAAGTTATGTTAAAATAAGTAGGTGAAAAAGGAAAACAAAGTCATTGGTGATGTGGAAGCATTTAATAATTAGCAGATCCAAGCATGCCAGAGAGATATAAAATTACCATTCTTTCTGCCACAACTGAAACAAACAGTAAGATCTTTTCATCATTGTCCTAAGAAATGTGTTTTTGCTTTTGAGGCTGAAGAGTTTTCTTCACATTATAAAAGTAAAAAAAAGAGGAAGGTTAATGACTCAATATCTATTAAAGAATGGCTGACAGAGGAAGGAAGATTTAATTAATGTAGCAAGGTCTGAGTTTTCAGAAAAGAGTTTCACAACCTTTGATCCCATCAGGAAATACAAAACTCATTTTCAGCTAAGCTCAAGCACTTGAAATAAGTAAGAGCTTAATTCAACAGCAGGCAAATAATGAACATAATTATAGTGACAGAATCAGGATCAATGAAAGCCTAGCCTCGAGTATACCACATTAGGTGACCCTGGAGTCAGGATTGAGCAAACCCGCATTTCTGCCTGCACTGCCTTACCTTATCAGTGCTGGAGCCTGGATACTGATGTGGTTGCTGACGCCATACAGGTACTTCTGGAAGATGTGGGTGACACACGGCTCAGGTTTCCTGGCATCGCACAAAACAGCATCTGCCTAGGAACCAGCATTCGGTACATTGTGGGGAAAAACTTCTCCCCCCAAAGTCAAATACTACCATCTGTAGACTCCATTGGAAGATTTTTTCTTGACTGCTGGTGATGGGTTCATCCACCTCAGGAGACATTTAAAGGCCCTATGGAAATACAAAAGGCCACTGAACCCTGAGGATGAAGTCAATGCATTCATGGGAGATGTGGCGGAAATCTACCTACAACATCACTTTATCTACAAACATGTGTTTGTCCATTTGGTATAATTTTTTACCAAATCATTTCATTTATAAGTGAGCTTGCATTGTCTGATATTTCAACAGCAATTCTGGTGTAAATGAAGCCATTCATTTTCCAAGAAGAAAAACTAGGTACATAGCAACTACCAAGGGCTATAACAAGTCAGTACAGCTTTCAACTTGTTGCTAAGAGTCTGCTGCTTACAATTACCTTCTTCCTCAGTTGAAACCAGAAACAAGAAAGCCTGAGGGAAAAGGCAGGAGCCCTTGTCCTTTCATCTCATAAAAAGTGTGGATCTATCCATTTTATCATGAAATTTGTAAAAAATGCTTGTGAAGGTTTTTTTTCCCTTAAAATTTTGCAACACCCCATCTGTTAAAGACACTTCCCCTCATTAGGACTATTTACATGCAAAGTTTTAGACTGCAGCTGCTTTTGTCATGACACCATCAAAATATTTGGAATTATTTATTTTTTTTAAATGGGGGAAAATGTATTTTCCATTTGTACTTGGCATTGCATTGCTAAGGATCTCTTCTGGTAAAAATCATACTGAATTTGCTGTGGTGGCACTAGAATAGCTAACAAAAATTGGACCAGCATTGTACCACTAATTATGTTAATATGTTTCAGAATCCTTTTATGAACTAAATAATGGCCATTCCTTTTGTCTGACTAGGAAGGAGAAGAACTTTGTCTATACATTTGCCTTCCCAGTCTTAAGCTCCTTTCTAACTCTGTGCTCTCTCACATAGGTTAAAAACCTTAAAATTTATTTCTAAGGCTCTTTTCACACTTAAAAATGTTTGTACTCTATATATTAGGGGAAATCATGATTTTATAAATTAATTCTAAATTATACCAAATGAAAGACTTGCAAATCGTACTAACTGGTTTTAAGGCTTGACTATCCTATGCAGTTTATCCATGGTTTCATTGGTAAACTGAGCTGCTGTGCATGATGCTAGCAGGTATGTCTCTGTTATATTGACACAACAGGTCTTCTTTTGTACAAAAGAAAATTAATTATTGCTAGCAATCTGCTGATAAGATTAAGAGAGGGAGAGAACAAGATATAATGCATTTCATAACAATATTTAGGAAGAAAGGTCAAATTTTAAAGGATATCTCCTTGGTACAGCCTTTGCAACAGGTGTTAGAGCTGAAGATACATTTAGATGTGTCTTCTGCACATTTAGATTTGTCTTTTTATAGGAAAAAATGCAGCTTTGTCAACCTGGACAAGGAGCAAGGAAAATATAACTCAGAGAGAAAGATGCATATGGTCTGAAGATTTCTGAAGCTCAGAAAATGGGAAAGATGTGACAGAAAAGTCATGGATAAGGCACAGACACATGGACACCATCTGTGTTGGAGGCCACAGAACACAGAACATAAGGTAGCTCAGAAAAGACCTGATAAGAGATGATAATACTTCCCCTGCATCCCAACACTGCTGAAAAGATGGCTGCATCATTGTAACATGACAGACATGGCAATATTTTATGTATTGTGCAACTACAAAGTGCAGTGAGAGAGAAAGATGAGCTCTCACAAACTCAGTCAATGAATATGCTAAGTAAACTCAAGGTCACGACATAGCCCAAGAGTTTATTTAATAATTAAATAAACAAAAGTATTTTAACTTCACTGCACACCTATAACTTCTTCCTCTGCCTGGCTCCCTAAGCAAATGACATCCAAATATACATCACTCTATATATCCTAAAGCCTATCTCACTCCAGCTCTGTAACTGCACACAAATGCAGAGAAAGCTGTCAACAGAATGAGAAATACAGGGTATTTTCTTTCAATTTGAAGAACAAGATTAAGGTGTTACTATTTCTTGAGATTTAACAAAACTGACAGTGTAAATACAAAACTGTTTTCAGGGACTGTTGTTCTTGTTTAAGCAGCTTTCACTGTCAGAAAAAACCCCCAAACCAAAGGAAACTAACCAACCAACCAAAAAAACAAAGTGGGCTGAGAAGAGGAAATATTGGCACCCAAGAAAACTTTAAATGAAATTTGGTGTTAGTTATGACTCTTAGAAAGGACAATTTGAAATACAGCCTACAAGCAAAGAATTCCAAAAATTTGGCTGTTTTGCACAATGAATGCAAACAGATATTGTGGTTTTCTACTTAGGATATGTACTTCAAAACCTGGAAAATGGGTGCTAAACTGTTGAATAAGGCAAAATTCCTAGAATAGAATACCACAAACGACAAAACATCAGTACAATCCCTCCAGTAACTAGCTTGTGCAAATAGCTGCCCCTACACCACTTAGGGTCCTTTTCTGCTACACTTTCCTGCTATAAAGAGGTAACAAATTGCAAAAACCAGACTCGTTTAATTTCTTAATTTTGGACAGACCTTAGACAGCCAGAATGAAAACATACACCTCTTATTTAAAAACATAGATTCATGAACAACTTCAAGCCTAAACTGGCAAAGTTACACCAACCTCCTTATACAAAGGGCTTTTAGAAAACATTTGCATAACTCAGCAGCAGATATAATTTTGATCAGGTATGCCAACACCTAACACAAAGAAATAACAGCACAAAAAGAAGAAATAAGAAATTTCAATTTCTAGCCAAATATAGAAAAAGTGATATTGCTTGGGAGGCAATAGCAGTTTGAGCTTGAAGGCAAGTGGTTTGAATTGCCAAGTTAACACACAGCCAGAAGACTCTGTTAAAACTTGTTACCAATGTTAACAGTGTTAGGAAGTGTCTGTCTTTGGCCAAGTCACATGTCTATCTCCATATTGGACTACTGCAACAATTTTCCATCAAATTCAGGGAGCAGAGCCTGAATTTTTTCCTTAAAAAAATATAGAAATGGGGCAGAAGAAAAGAAGGAGGAATCTCATTTCATTCTAGACTGAGATACAGTTTTTGTCCTGAGCTCTGAACCCCTTTCTTTTAATGGCCAGTCAGCTCACTGTAAGTGAGCCCTGTTGATGGAGGACTATTCCCAGTAAAGTCAGTGAAGCCAGTTTTTGCCTTAATATTCCCAATAGAAGCCAGAAAATTTAGATTTTGTCACACACAAACATCAACAGAATTGAAGCCCTGACAGGAAATTTGAAATGATCCTCCAAATGTCATCTTTCTTCTGGTACATTAAACTGTTGAAAGCTGTAGTTTATAGAAAAAAATTTTATTTTTCACCATTCTGGTACAAAACAAGAGAAAGAGAGAAACGCTGGTACAGTTCACACACAATGTACTGAAATAAGGACAAAATACGGATTTGGAATTAAAACTGGGACTTTGGAGAGCTTTACTTGGTATCTATGTTTTTGAACAGGTGAGTATTTCCAAATCAATTTATCATTCCAACCTCAAGTTTCCTGCTCAAAGACCTAGATTACTAATAAAGTGTCTGAAAGAGGTATCATCATATATAATTTATAATGGCTAGTATTTTGACCAGTCTAGATGTCTGTTTCGATTGAAATGAATTCCTTAAACTTTCTATACTGACCATCTCTGAGAATTAAGTGGTTCAAACAACACCCATATTTTATTCAGCTCTTTGAATTGCATGAGAGAAATGCAAGGGTTATGTAGGTTTATATTTTCAAATGTAGTTTTCTTAAACACCGAGAGCACCTTTAAAATATTTTAATGAAGAGAGGTGCATATACATGAAAAAATCCCATACTATAGGATTTTATGGTGTTCTGTTGGCATAATTAAAGGTTAGGTTGAATTGGAATGGCCTGCCCAGGGAGTTGGTCAAGTGGATGTGCCACTTAGTGCTATGGCTAAGTTGACAGGGTGGTGATTGATGAAAGGTTGGACTTTGTGATCTTGGAGGTCTTTTCCAGTCTAGATGATTCTATGATTTTATTAATTGCTCCTGAGGGACAATTTCCTGAGGGAAAGGAAGATGGAACAACCCATCTTCACTAATTTTGCTGTTGTCCTGAGAGGACAACAAATAAAAAGATTTCCTAACCTTTCACCAAAGAAGTCCCAGTACAGGAAAAATAAGGCAGTGTTGTAGAAATTAGATTTCTTGGGAGCCTTTATTTATTTCAATCTTCAGGAAGTAAGTGCATGTGTTCTTTCAAGAATTCATTAACCTATAAAATTTTCTTCTTCCTGCTTCCTAAGCAGTCACTCAAGTGAGTGAAACACCTCATCAAAATAAAATTAGAAGTTAAAATTGCATCTATCTAAATCAAGATACCAAGGTATAGAGAGAATGGAATCAGATGACTTAAGCAGATGTCTATGGACATGTAAAACCTGATCTCTTCAGGGAAGGCCTGAGAGTCCCTATCCAGCAGCTTTGAGTTGGCAAAGCTATCTGCAGCAGACAGTCAGGAGAGTTTTCAGGGTCTGCAGCTTTGGTTAGTAATTTTGCAGGAACTGAATAGTGTTTTTGGTATGCCCCATTGCACTTTAATAGTCAATCTATTGAACCTGAGGCTGACTCAGTAGAGAACTTGAAATAACTGTTTCCATCAGGAATGGGCCTAGATGTATCTGTTGATTGCCAGTGGTTTTTTTTTTACCCCTTGCATCACTTAGGATACCTATGTAAAAGTGCCATTGGCTATAAGAGCTCATTTATTATTCAAGCAAGCAATACTTTACCAGACATGGTTGAAGGTCTCATTCTTCTCATGTGATTTATAACTAACAACACATTATCTTCTGCCATTACACCTAACAACCAAAGAAACGAGTTATAGATGACAACAAACTGACTCTGGAGAACATGTAGGAGAAGAAAGCTAGTGGTTGTAAAACCATCATATATCTGGTTTTAGAGTAAAGAATAAAGAAAAAATATTATTGAAATGCAATATGCTCCTTCCCTTATGAGCACATACACAATTAACTTGTAACAGAATACCTATCCTCCCTTTTCTCTCTAATGGTTGGGGCTTTTCTTGAAAATGAGATATGGGTAGACTTTGACAAAGTCAGCCCCCTAATCCTGCTGTAAAAGGACTTTGAATAGACAACTGAGCTAGCTCCCTGTGCAGCTGTGAACAGCATGGCACAGAGGTAACTCAGAGGCCAGGTTATGGCATTCAGACAAGAATCAGTATCTCTGGTTACACATACAACAATGGAGAGCTCAGTTCAAGGTGGTCAGCAGCTCTTTCTGCATCTCCTCAGCTGCACACCTTTGCCTTTTCTCTCTCCTCTAGCACAGAAAGGTGTTTTGTCCCAACAGATCCAAAACAAAGCCATTGTTCCTCTGCTCTGTAAGATGTTGGCAGCCCTCAACTGCTGATTTTAATGGGACACAGAGTTTTCAAGGGGTCTAAATCCTGTTCAGAAATTCTTCTGCTGCAAAAGTGATGAATGTTTACCAAATAGCAGGGTAAAGCCTTTCTTTCCTATTGATTTGCCAGGACATAAAATTCTCCCCATCAGTGACTCATGGTCATTGAGAGGCAAACCTACTTGTACCTTCCACAAGGCCAGGACATTCGGAAGTCACTTAAAACATGAGCAACTCTTACCCACAACTGTCTCAGGTTAATCACCAGCATGGCTAATTACTGTATTGCAAGGCTCTGCCACACCACACAAGCGAGCTTAGGTCTGAATGGACAGGAACTAGGAATTCAAAAAGGAAAGTTAAGGATTTTAACTTCTAATCTTTAAATAAAATTTGTCCTAAAACACACATGAAGATTTATTATTACATCAGACAGATGTTTGGTTGCCACAGAGAAAGAAGCTGTGGCCCTCATTTCAGTGCCTAGCAAGCCAGTACTCACATGCCAGTATCCATCCTTAGAGGAGGAGGCAATTATGGTGCTGTCTCAGTAGGAGCTAAAATGTGAACAGGCAAGGTGAGAGGATGGAAATGCTGTGTCCAATGGCATAGAAAAGCAGACATGCTGCTACATGCTCTAGCCAAGCAGTGATTGAAAGTCATAATTCTATACTTTCAGTTTGAAGTACAAATAGATTCTTACTGAGGAAGTCTAATAAATGACTGAATTTATATATGAGCTGATGTGCATATATATGGCTGAGTCCCAAACTTCCTTCACAAACTTTCTAAATGCCCTTTGGTTACGATGACATTAAAAGTTATTGCTTGGCCCAGAGTGCTGACATTTATGACTATACTATAATGTTTCCTCTTGGGAGCAAAGGTAAAGCCAGTGTGACCACTCTCCACCGTTCTACCCCGCTAAATTGTAAAAAACCCTTGTTTTCTTGGACTGAGGCAGACCAGACATGCTTAGCTTCATAGCCCTGCTTTTGTTTATTAGCAATGTCCGCTCCAGGCAGGCACTGTAGCATCAGGACAGGGCCCATCCCATGCCTGAGGCCATGACCACACTGGCTCTGGCTGCACTGCTGGCTTCCCCACCTCCCTGCAATCTCACCCTGCCCCAGAGCCTTGGCACCATGGCCATCTTGGGAATCATAGAATTATAAAATAGTTTGTGTTAGAAAGAACCCTTAAAGGTCAACTAGTCCAACACCCCTGGAACAAGCAGGGACATCTTCAACTAGATCGTGTTGCTCACTTCCCTATTCAACCTGACCTTGAATATTTTCAGCAATGGGACATCCACCACCTGTTTGTGCAACTTATTCTACTGTTTTACAACCTTCATTGTAAAAAGCTTCTTCCTTATATCTAATCTAAATATACTCTCTTTTAGTTTAAAACCATTACTGGGTTTAATTACAGAAGAGAGCTCCTCCTGCTCCTCTGTAATTTCTCCTTATGTCCAAGTGGCACCCAGGCACACAAAGACAATGAGGCATATGGGGGGGTCATCTTGACCCCTAAATACATTGTCTAATAAAAACTTTCTATAAGCTGCCATTATGGTCCAACCTGTCAGTGCTAACTTATGATAACATTAAAAAAATACACTAAAAGCGTTACTCCTACATGCACAAGATTCAGAGGCAACATTTTTCAGAAAATAGACCTTGCAGTTATCATTTCTTGGGACTCCACTATCAACTCTATAATTGCATAAATATTTCATATAAAATTTTGGTCTACTTTAGATGACAGAAACTTTCATTACTTCTGCTACTTCTGATAGTACTGCAGGTTATTTTTTCTGTACAGAATGTGACTTTACTCCCTTAAACTGTTTGAATAAAATATGACCTTAATCTTACAGTGATAGATTTTGTAATAATTGTCCTTTCTTTGGAAGAAGAAAAATGGAAATATGAACAGGTGCTCCTTTGGGATACCAGAAACTGCGGTCAGAAGAAAACCAACAATTTTTAGAAGAAAACAAATATATCATGGATAAAGGCTTACTGTATATAAACAGTTTGATTAATAACACTGTTGGCATGTTCAGAGAAGTGTTATAGCAATTCTGTGTCAGAGATGATATATTACTAGTCAAAGTATGACTTCTACACAGGAAAGTCACCATCAGCCTCAAGACTGAAGACTTTCCCTTGGTCAAAGACAATTGGGTTAGAGAACTAGACAAATTTGACATGCACAGGTCTGTGGGCACAGACAGAATGCACCCACAGTGATGAGAGTGCTGGTGGAACAACAGGGAGGGCTTTGAAGGGCTATAGAGATCCGGAGAGATGCCTGAGGATTGGTAGAAAGCAAATGTCACCCTCATCTTCCAAAATGGCAAGAAACAGGACCCAGGGAAGTACCAACCAACCAGCCCCGCCTCAACGCCTGGAAAGGTGATGATGCACCTCATTCTATGGGTCATCTCTATCCTCAGGGATAGCCTGATAACCAAGAATAGCCAGCCTGGATTCACTAAAGGTAAATCAGGCTTTGACAACCTGATTGCCTTCTGTGATGAAACAACTGCCTGAATGAATGAAGGGAGAGCAGTGGATTTTGTCTATCTTGACTTTAGCAAGGCTTTTGACACCATCTCACAGCACCTGTGAGAGGTTGGAACAGCTAATGCCTCGAGACATTTTGGGATGCATGTGTGGGGAAAGGGACAGTTAGGGCCTAGCCCATGGGAGGCAGTGCCCTACCCTGCACCCCTAGAGCCCATATCCCAGCCCTGCAGCTACCAATCATGGCACACCAGAGGTAATGGTCCACACCTGCCCCTGGAGCCTCTAACCCAGCACCTGAGCGGCCAAAGAACCGGAAATTCCACCTGGGGCAAGGGTCCAAGAAGACAAAGGGCTATTTAAGGTAGCACAAAAGGTTGTCATATTGTCTGGCCTCAACCTCTTCTTGGAGTTTCTGTCATCCTTGGGACCCAGAAGTGGGTAGGCATATATGTGCTTTTCTAAATCTTTTCTGTCTTTCTCTTTTCTTTTTCTAACTTGCATTTGGAATTCTTGAGTAACTTGAATTCAAAGAGGCTTGAAGTTTGCTAAGTTGAATGGGCTAAGTTAATACTTTGAGAAGTGTTTTATGTTGCTTGGATTTTGTCCTAAACCCTTTGCCAAAGTTCTCTGATTTTCTAAAGTTGCTGGTAAAGTATTTTTTGCTGTTTTGACTTCTTAAGAATATCTTGTCATTATTTCTCCTGTGCATCCAACTCAGAGTACATGAAAAACATAAGCCCTGTTATAAACCTTATTGAACAAGTTGTTTGGAGCCTTACAGCATCCTCATGGGTGAACTGAGGAAGTGAGGACTGGCTGAGTGGACAGTGAGGTGGATTGAGTATGGCAGATCCTAGACAATCATAAACAGAGACACAGAGTCTAGTTGGAGGCTTGTCACTAGTGGTACACCTGAAGGTTAATGCTGGGCCCAGTATTGTTTAACTTATCCTTCAGTGACTTGGATACAGGGGCAGATGGCTCCTCAGTAAGTGAGCTGATGGCACAAAGCTGGGAGGGGTGACAAATACACCAGGGACCATGACAGGCTGGAGAGAGAATTGTTTGAAGTTCTGTGACTGCTGCACTTAGCCTTGAACCCTGTTGCCATAGTGTTTCCCCTTTTCTGCCCCTTTTTATTATAGTTTGAAATTTGTATCTTTATAACAGAAAAAAAAATCCCCAAACAATAGTTGAGTGAATATTGTCACAGATAATGGCCATCTACTGCCATGGAGAGGACACCCACCAATGTATGTGGGCATCTCTGCTCCCTCTGAGGAACACCAAATATATGTGAAGTTGAAAGGCTATGTAATTTTGCTGTAGTTAAATCTAGTGTCTAATTTTAAAGAAAGTTTTTCATCAGATCCTTGAGACTCTGTGATTTAAACTGTGCATCTCTTACATCCTCTTAATGCTGGGTGAGCATGTTCTGTCTTATGGAGCACTTTGAAAGTCTTTCAGCTCTTCAAAATAGGAAGAACAAAAATCAAACTACGTTAAAACAATTTTTTAGACTCCATGAAATTGTATTGATGGATTTTCTTTTACTTATTGCAAGGATTTGCTGTCAAAGCTATTTTTTCATAAGGGTCTTTTTTGTCATACTGATTACATCATCTCTGGAAAAGCTGCCTGAGGTAAAATAGTTTTGTATTAAAATGCAATGATTCAAGTTCCTAACTTATAAAGTTAAGAAAAAAAAAAAAAAAAAGGATAGAAGTAAAAACAAAATAAAATTTTTAAAAATTAAAATGTAGCAGTAAAGATACTGCTTCTGCCAATACACAGAAAGCAGCTGGAGTGTGGCATGTTTGGAGCTGGATCACCAGCAGAGCACAAATTGTACATCTGTGCAGATCAGACAGCCAAATGTTGTGTATAAAGCATGCTAATTAACCAGACCATTCCCGGAATAAGGAGAAAGAAATTGCCCAAAGTGATTGCAAAATATTTTTTTTCATCTATCCATTCAGCTAAGCAGTTCACATGCCAATAAACTTTAAGCATTTTGAAAGAATGTGGATAACTTGTCCAATTGTTGAAAGATCTGAAGATATTTCTCAAGTACTTGTAACTATCCTGAGTGTTTCTTTTTAGCTTATGGCATTGCCTTTTTCCAGTTACAGAGGGTGGATACTAAATATTAAACTGATGAAATTTATTGACGGTTCTGCAGTAGACCAGAATAATTTACATTGGCAGAAACATGTTAAAGTTACTGATGAAAAGAGTTGCCTCCAAGACAACTTTTCCAGGATACTTGATAAACTAAGCTGTCAAAATTCTTCAAAATGGTGGTGCAACAATCCACTCCCTTCAAAATTTTGTCAGTATAACATGGTAAACCATAAAAGCATTTTCAGTTGGGAATGTCCAGACTGCTTTCTAATGAAATAAGATGAGCAAACCTCAAAACATTTGCTTTAGAACCATTTAAGCAGTGAAAGGTGTTCATGTTTATTCCAATGTTTCAGAATAATAGAAATGGGATGCAAGTGATAAGATCAATGCATGTCATACAAGACATCTTGTAAAGCTGTAAATAAGCTAGAAATAATCTTGCACTGCCAGAAATATGTTTCTTGAGGTTTCAGCCCCTCCACTTTAAAATCAAATTTCTTCTGATGTTTTAATAAAAGTGTATGCTGCACATGATATTTTTAACATCTACCAACTGCATAAATGCTTCTGTTATAGAAGTGATTTAGTTTTGACAATATTTAAATAAACTTGTCCTACCTGGGAGGGAGAAACTACTCCTTTTCAGAATGATTTTATTTTAGGGAATGATTGCCTGGACCATTTCTCAGAAGTATGGATTAGCAATGTTCCACAGTTAATTCACTCCCTAGCTGTGACCATCAACAGCTGCCGGTCTGTTTCATACATCTTCATTTCAAATCTTAAAGTCAAAGTATAGACCATCCTGGAAAGCAGTGCCAGACCCCGACACTTTTTCAGGACCAGTGTTTTCTAACAAACATCCATAGCTAAATATAATGCAACAGCTCTAATACAGAAATATGCAGCCACATTTAGTTTTGCTCAGACAAAAACAAAAGTGCATTTATAGCCAAATGATTTGTCTATTTGCCTATCCCAAAGGTTTGCATGCTTTGGACAGGATAGATAACAAGAATAATTTCTTTCCTTGGGGAGGTGGGAAGATACATTGTCAGAGGAGATTTGTTTTTGTTAATTAGAATACTAACCACAAACATGTCTATACAATCAGCTTCTGTCTAATTCATTTACATCTAATCAAAGGCAACATGAATTTCAAGTACAAAGGAATTGATCTTATTGTCAGAACTTTTCATAAATAAGGACATTTGCAATTGCCCTGGCAATTAACAGCTAAAACTGTATGAAAGTCAGCTCCTAGACAGTCTAAACTAACATAGCTCAGTTAATTTAAATATGGCAATATCAGTTTATGCTAGTGAAGGTCTTGACCTCACATGGAGTTAAAAAACTGTGAGCAACTATGAATAAAAAATAAAATGTATAAGTCACTATGTTGACTCATATCCAACTTCAGGTAATAGAATATCAGCCATGTTTACTAGCCCATGGAAATAACATATAAATGCTTTCTGTGTAATCTTCATCCCTTTATGACAGTGTAAGCTGTCCATGACACTTTAAGTACATCTTGCACCAAGGCTACACCATTAGTGTGCTTGTCCATAGCCACAAAGCCCACAAAACCTGTCCTACATCACATCTATTCATGCATGTACCATGTGTATAGAGCACATGTAGATGTGTAGACCAAAAAGAAAATTTTCAGCATCAAAAACTGCTAACCAAGGCCTCACAAAGGCTTGGGAATGGCTGTTGAAATAAAAGAGGTCTTATGACATGCTATCGTCAAGGCAAGAGATAAAGATTAGATAAATACTTGTGTGCCAAGGAGCTTTTCCTCTGGAGGAACTACCGCTGTGCAGAGGTGCTGCTGCTGTGAACCTTTTAGGTTATGGTGCTCACAGAATGTGGTTTTCCAGGGAGCAGGAAGCCTTGCAAACAGTGCAACTGAGAGAAAGAGGTTTCTCAGAGGTTTCTCCTTCATATCTGTAGTCTTTGTTTCTGCATAGCTCAGGAAAATGCTTGCTTCAAAAATGCCAGCCAGATGAACCAAGATTTTCTACTGAAAAACAAGTGAGATATTTTTCTCAGGTCTTTATCTGATATGCTCTATTTTATCTAAAGTGCTTCAGGAATGTTGTTTCAAATCCACCATCTGCACATCCCTTTGTAGGAAGAAAGACAAGTATCTGCTTCTACAGGCCAGGCTTCCGATAGCCTAATGCAAAGTGGCACTCATGATGCCTGCTTGGATATGACACTTAACTCCAGCTCCAGCACAGGAGCACTGCTCAGGACTTTGAACTCCAGTCCCAATGAGGTGAGGTGTCACTGGGAAAATGTAGCTTAATTAAAAAAAAAAAAAATTAAAGTATGTCTGCTTAGTTGAATTAGCTAAGAGATAAAGCTTCAACCTAAGGAATATCCAAATGCCTCCAGATTCATATTTTTCTGGAATTTTCATTATCATATTTTTGTTCTGATTTGAGGAAAAAAGCAAATGTTAAAATACACAAGTTTCCTATGGGATGAAATTTCCAAATTTAGCTTTGCTGCAGGAGACATAAAAGTAAGTTTTCAAAATCCAGAAAGATATGTGTTTTCCATGTGTACTCATACTTCTATACTCCTGCATTCTCCTGACTTCTCCAAACAGATTTTTCCTACCCTAAACAGTAGGAAGCAAACTTTCCTTTTCAGTTTTTATGTAGATCTGTGTCCTTGGTGTACACAGGTATCTCAGACTCAAGGAATAAAAAAATTAGAAATGGTTTGTTCATCATAGTAAGTTAAAAGAGACAAACCTGGTAACTGCACGTTGCGTGCTAGTGATCTGTAATTATCAGAGTTGAACATCAAACCAGCAAGGTAACTTGAGAGAAGGAATCTAGCCAGTGCTTATCTGCAAGTTCCAGTGCCTTTCTCCTAAGCCATTTGTATCTCTTCTTCCCAGCTATCTCTGATCACTTGAGTGCTACCTCTGCTGCATCCTTGAGGAGAGCTATTTCTTGTTTATCCCAGGACTCCTACTCTTTCAGGCATCATGGAAGTGCTGATAATTAAACTGCTGTCAACCAATTGTGGTTGCAGAAAATTTCTCAGTTTAGAACCTTTGTATTTCCAGCATTAATAAGGAGACATATAAGGGAAATAAGGATAAGCTTAAACAGTCCTTCAGTTACCCCAAAAGTCTCTGTTGATTCAAAGGTAGAATATCAGGGCACAAAGCAGCACTACCCGAAGCTGTTCCCTATTTCCAGTTAGGGCCTTATTCTTTTCAGGGTGTGCATGAGGGTGTGTGGAGGAGAATTAACTTCATTCTAGTCAATTAATTTAAATGGCTGCAAAATTCATACTACAGAAAGGGAAAGCCAAACCTATTTTATTGATAAGAACACTGCCCAGGATGCTGTACCACAGCCTGTAATAGTTCTCATACCTTTGGTACATTTGCTTACTACCAGCACACCCAAGGCAGGATGAGTTTGAGGTTATCATACCATGCTTTTGCCTGCCAAATCTGACTTAACAAGCTTCTGATGAAATGCTAAATTCATCAGTTATAAAGTACTCGCATTCCACACAGATGCTTGGGAGCTATTTCAGTTGCAATGTTTTCCTTCTTAAACCTCATTCCCCAAGTGAGAAAACCATTTGCCCAGGAAGGTTTGGAGCAAAGAAAATCTCATGGATGTGTGCTATAATTTCCCAAACAGAACATAAACCAGTAGAAATGTCCACACTTTTTTTTTTGCTAGTAATATTCAGCAATAAAATTTCCATAAACTGAATGAAATAAACTTCTGTGTGGAGCTAGCCTCCAGCTCTAGGCATTTACATTTCATAGTCAGTAAATACTGTGTCAGTCCCAATCAACCTGGCCACTTGCATGATCAATAAACTTGTGATGTTTTAAACAGTGGTGTCTGTGATGCCTGCTGCGTGGCCAGCATGTGAACCAGTCCTTCACCATCTCTTCTGTTTTATTTTGTTTTTTAACCCAGTTAAAACAAATAGAACAGTAGATTAGGTGTATATCATGCTGCCATCTGAACACCTGCATCAGGCCCCACAAAAGCAGATAGAAGGGACAGTTTGCTGAGTTGCCAGGCTGTGACTGACACTGCTATTTCCTTCCTTTGCCAGGTCAGGAGTCCTCAGACTATGAAATAAGTCCCAGCTTGTGATGCTCAGTAACCAGAGAGTCAGACACTTAGGTTTGTTCATAAAACAAGAATATAGTTAGACTTTGATTTCTTGTTGACCTGCTTACTAAACATTAGAACAATTAAACATTCTCTGCACGTGGCTACATTAAATTTGCAATGTTACAGTGCAATTGAGGTCTTCCAATTCTGATTCTAAATATGGGAAATAGAATCAAGACCCTTTACAAGTGGAATGGATTTTTACTGTGAGCTGAAACAGGAGTAAAAGGACATTCTGCATCAAAGGAAATTTATTTATAAAAACATTTTATATGACCCATTTGTTAGTCAAATATCAGCTCAATGCCACCATTTCCCCAAAGCAAAATATGTGTTCACCATTGTTAAACCAAATCAGCCAACAACCAAGACTGAAATCAAGTGATAAGTGATAAGCAATTCTACTTCAGTTTCCAACCACGTAGCAGCATATGAAGACAAGAGTCATCATGACATACCAAAGAACTATGGTCAAATATTTTTTTGCAAAGCAGAGCACATAAAATTAAGAAGTTTGCCAAGTACTGTCCTAGTTGTGTACATGATGGTGTGATAGTTAATTCTATGACCTCAGAAATGCATTTTTAAACATGCATGCATTCATACTTACAATTCACACATAAGGGCTTACCAATTTGCAATTTATGCAAAAGACGAATAACCTGTTCACTTTGTCAAGGTTTTTAGATAGGTACATTTTTATTTCCTCCTTCTTGTTTGAAAATCACAATTTTTTTCTTCTAAAAATTCTTAGTTTTAAAAACCAGACAGATAATATTTTTAAGAACAGAAGCATTCTTCTGAAAGTTTGGCTCATTGTTTTTTGAAATTTTATTCCACATATTTTTTCTTTCTGAAAATGTGAATGACACCTATCATTATTTAGGCAAGGTAAACCAATATAAAATTCTTTTTCTTTTCATCAAAACTGCACAATGGACAAATGAAAAATTGTAACCTTATTGTGCAACATAGATTAGAATAGATTAGTAAAAGACAGATACACGTGCCTTTTTTATAAATGTATTAAAAACTTTTAACACTTCGCTGAATTTTTTCCAAACTTCTTAATGTTCAAAATTGCCTGGGGAAAAAAAGGATGATGAGTACAGACTCCTATAACATTTCTAAAATATGTACCATTTTTTTTGGTTGAATGTTTTATGAAATAAATTTTAAAATATGAAAATAAGAACTGCTTGCCACCTACAGCATCTTCCCAATTTTGCTGTATTTTAAATCTATTTTAAATTGCAGATTTAAATTTTAATCTGCAGATGGTAGCATGTTGCCAAGTTAACTATCGCACAAAGAAGTCAATGGTAGCTTATCATATATGATGTCCAACTTGGCCATTGCAACCTCAAATACATAGAAATATTTTAGAAAAGTAACTTTATTTCTTTATCTGGAATCAGTAGCTCCTGAACTTCACAAGTCTTTAATATTTTACTTTAAGTTAATAATTGTGGAATTATTTGGGTTGGAATTGACCTTTAAAACCATTTAGTCCAATACCCCTGCCATGGAGAGGGACAGAGGTAGCTCAGTTGTCATAAAAAACATTCCCATTGTGAAAACAAAGTGTCTCAATAATAACACCTCTGCTTATTGGGAGTGTATCTCCTCAAATCGTTAGTCATTCTTCCAGACCTGAAGAGTAACTCAGTTCGTTTCATGTATAAAAGTGTGAAAATCATGGACAGAAAGTGCCCACAAGATTGTCTAGTCTATCCCCTTGATAAAACAAGATGTAATTTTGTTCCACTTGCTATCTTGTGTCTAGTAAAGTGCAATTCTTCAGCAATAATTGCAGGTCTTCAGCTGTACATATGGAAGAACCCTGCACTTCATTCCACTATATGATGCATTTACAGCCTTTCATTCCTCTAATTTGATCCCTTTTAACAAATTGAAAAGAAAACTTTCCAAGTAATATTTAGAGATTTCTTTAATTATATGGGCTATTTTCTAAATATCTTCTTAGTCATGACAGACCAGATTTAACTTTTCCACAAAAATGTTATTTTTCAGATTTTCACTTGTAACCACTGTTTTTAAATTTCTTTAGGCACCCTCAACCAATGCCACTAAATCCATTAAATAAAACACCAAGAACCTGATACAGAGTAATTTCTACATGTTTATCTATGGTTTTCAGTTGCATTCCAATCAACAGATCCTGATTAAGATGAGAACAGAAAACATAAAAAATAAAATAACTTTAGGTATATTTACTCATGCTTGTTCCTGTTAGATGTTCATCTTTGTCTGCTAATACATCATCTTTATCCTTGAACAATATTTTTAAAGGAAAACAAAATTATTGTGGAAAAATGCATTATCTGTGAGAACTGGTATTTTCACTGGGACAAGATTACGTTTTTAGAAGGAAAGAAATAATTTATTCTGGATATGGGGAAATGTTATGAAAACCTGTTTTAATTAAAAATTTTCAGAGTGAGGGTTTAATCATCATGAGGGAAAATGGCTTTCCCCTGTCTTCCCTTGTGACTTATCTTAATGAATGTCTGTTTCTTGCAGAGATATAACCTGGACAAATAAGGCTCTCAAAGGATAAGTGCACTAGTTCGTAAAACTGCTATTACACATTCCCCTGCCATTTATAAAAGAGCTTCTTCCTTCCAGTTATTTTTGAAGCAACTGGTATTTTAAAGTTGCTGCTGTTAATTTTTGCTGCCAGGGTGGTGAGGCACTTGAACACGCTGCTCAGAGAAGTTTTGAATGTGCCAACCCCATCAGTGTTCAAAGGCCAGGCTGGATGGGGCTCTGAGCAGCCTGGTGGAGTAGAAGGTGTCCCTGCCCAAGGCAGGGGAGATGGAACTAGAGGATTTTTAAAGTATCTTCCAAACCAAAGCATTTTATAATTCCATGAATAATCTCTTCTATTTGTCATGTTCCATAGACTGTAATTACCTATCAGGCTTTAGTTCAGTGAAGATGCTCCTGCCTATCTCCCAATTAGCTCACAAACATGATAAATCCTGCCAAATGTTGCGTCACAGAGTCTGGTAATCATTTAGCCTAACCAACTGGCACTGCAACATCATAAGCAATCAGAGCTTTCTTCTTCAAATAAAAAGTATTATCTCTCAGCATGGTCTCCATCTTCTTTTTCTTCTTTCTCATTTGACAGCAAAATAATTTATGAGAAGATCATCTCTGTCCTTTGAGCTGATCTGTTTTCCACATCTCTACTTCTTGTCATGACGTTACATGATTTAAAAAAAAGGAGATTTTATTTTTATCCATGTTATCATCAGATAAATAAATTTGTAAAGTTAGACAGTTTGTTTAAACAATCATTAATTCCCCATCCTACATTGTATTGAAAATTTTATAGTCTCGCTCTCATGAATTTTCTGAGGCTTGTTTGTGTTCCAGAAGGGAGAATTATTTGTTTTTCTTTGTATCCCAGTTTTTAAGGGGACGTTTTCCTGAGTCCCATTTTAAGGTTGCCCAAGGGTTTGTCATATTGTCCTGAACAGCAGAAAGCTTTCTAAATCTCTTTGGTCACTATCCTAATATTCCTCTGAAGTCCTATGGGAACCTATTTTATTTTCCTTCATTGGGATTTGGGAAAGGCTGTCATTTACAAGCCAGTGACAGATGAGTCTGTTCTTTTTTCAGGGGCTGACAAATACAATTCTGACTGGAATGTACCAATCACAGACTCCCCAGCGTTACTTTGATTTAACTGGAGAGTTGAAAAATGTTGGCATCAGTCCTGCAGTGCCTGTTTTCCTACTGAGCAGCTGTATGCATTGTAAAAGGCCAATTCAGTTGAAAAGATATTACAATGAAAGTAAATCTGAACAGACACTTCTTTCCTTCAAATCCCTGCTATTACTTTCCACTTTCTACACAAAAACAAGTTGTTAAAACTTATTCAATTATTTCACTGAAATCTTGCAAAGCATTTGTCACCAAATCCTTTTAGAAAATAGATTTTCTAGTACAGCAAGGTATGTCTAACATTCATTTCATCTGACTCAGGCATTGCTGCCTTGATTTCCAGCTCAGCACCATAGATGGCACCACAGTGTCCCATCATGTATATATGAGACTCACTGCACATTTAATTACACTTTATAACTGCAGAAGTTGCTAGCACTATGTGATAATGATTATTAATACCTAATTTTTAGGACTCTTAGGCAAATCCAGTTTAAAAAGCAAAGACCAGATTGAGTCGACTAAGAGAAAACCAGCTGGCAAAGGCAGCAAATGTATGACAAAACATGTGCTTTCATTTGTATAAGCACACAAAACCCATAAACACACCTGTAAGCAATTGCTTTTCATTATGGCTGTTTGTCATCTCTCTTTCCACTGGTTCCAATGATACTTCTATTGTGATAAAGTGGTTTGTTCATGTGTCCCTGGCAGTAGAGATGACATTCTTCCCACCAACATCTAATCTGGCTTTTGCTACTCTTTTCACTAAATTAAAATAAGGTTCATGTTGTCTGGTCCATCTCACACACAGCTTTAACACATGCAGATGTGATTTGAGAAATGCTAATTGTCCTCTTGCTTAAAGAGACTCTCCTAATGATTTTAATTGTAGGCAATTTTAGTGCTCACCATCAAAAACTACAGCTATTGCTTGAAGCAGGGTGTAGAAAGTAATGTGCTGGAAATCCTTATTAACACTCAGCTTTAACTTTTGGATTACATGCAGAAAAAAATGTAAAACTTCCATGTTTATAGGTTTGGTTCAGTCTGAAAAAAAATCAATTCCCCTTCAGCAGATGTGAATAGATAATTCAGAAGCAATATAAAATCAAACCTGCCGAGACTGTCAGCTAACTGGAAATACAGGCATCCACTTTCTGTAGATTCTCCTTTCAGCACTTTAACTTCCATTTCCCCTCAGTTTCCCATTTGATTTATGAAAAGTGCTCCCTGGTAATCTCAATGACAGCAAGAAGCCATGAACATACCACCTTCTGTATCAGTGGGAAGAGTTTTAAGTATGTTGAAGAATTTTGTGTTTGGGAAAACCACCCTGTTTCCCAGTGTTAGGAAGTCTGGCAGAATATCCATAGCATTATTTTCATCAACATATGTACAGCACATAACCCAGCGTGGAAAGTGCAGTAATGCACATGTACTATGCATCCATTATGTTATTGCCTTGAGAACTCCTCTTGGATTTTTAAGAACATTATGATCAGCTAAGTAACTATGTTTCCTGTTCATATTGAAGATAGAAGAGGCTTGGTTTAGCTGCTGATGATTTTGCTATTGTTTAACCCTGTTGACTTTGGAGGCAATACTCTCTGGGAGTGTAAACAGGACTCTCCACACACACTTTTGAAAAGTTGTGCTATTTCCAGTTACTGATGCTGGGATGTGAACCAGAAAGGCCAAAGGCTAGCTTTCAAAATCTGAGATAAGACTGACTTTGGTAGGAGAAGAAAGTTACCTTTTTTACTTAATATAATAAATCCAGATTATGTTGAAGTTATGAAGACAAATGCATGAAAGTCCATAATATCAGTGGTAAAGTGTGTGGTGTTTACCATGTTCAGAATATCTCAGTACTTTAAAAAAGGTGATGCCAAGGGCTTTTATACCTTCTCACTACCTTGGTAGCAATAGACTGTGACCCTCTATGGCCCTTTGGAGTGATGTAGGATCTGCCATCTATGATAAGAGCTACTGCCACCAAAATATTCCAGAAAATTTGCATAGTGTAATGGACTCTCTTGTAACTGTTCCTTGTCAAAGGTCAGAACAGGGTTTCAGTCACCAAGGCACTGAAGGCAAGCACCCTTGAGATCATGACTTGAAACTGCAGAACCCTTCTCAGCACAAACAGGCAGCCTATTCTTCCTCCCCTCTTACCTGCCAGCAATCTTCCCACTGAACACAAGTACTAACACAAGCACACAGGTCCAAAGAACAGTGAGAAAGCTCCCTGCTTTCCTTTCCAAGTTGTGAGGCAGCAGCCCTGTCATCAAGCAACATCCCAAGTCACCAGACACGTGTTCATGACCGAACTGAAAACCGTGGCAGAACCCACTGTTCAGAGTGGAGGTGGTTCCTCAATCACAGACAAAGCCAAAACCACGTTTTTCCTAGGCAAATGCTTTGTCTGGGAAAGAATAAAGAGTCTCAGTCCCTCACCTGAGCCTGTCCTGGCTGCTGGAATTGCTGCACTGGAATTGCCCAGTCTGCTTCATACTAGACCCAAAGAACAAAGTATGTCAAAGTTGATGAAAGGCATTAGGAAAATGCACCTAAATCTCTTTGCTATATAGATCGATTTAGTAGTGCACAAGAAGGGCAAACTCCAAGGTTCTCTTCCATCCCTGAAAACCTTTGTATTATCCCAAGACCTTCCAAACATCACTGTGCATGACACAAGCACTATTGAAACCTTTGCAGGCAATGCAGAATTTGTACATGCATGTACCATCATTAGGGAAAGAAAAGCAAATTAAAGACTCAGAGATGGGGAAATATGAAATGCTGAGACACTCATGCATCCATAAAATTCAAATTAAATCCAGAATTCATTTAAGGAGATTTAACCAAATTAGAAAAAAATGTTTATTTATGTATTTTCAAGTGGGAAAAAACCATCGTGATGGTTGCCCATAAAACATATCAAGTCACTCTGAAAAATAAAAAAACGTACCATTACTTCAGCAGTTGCTGCATTCTTTGGGTATTTAATGTGAGAAAACCAAATCTGTTTATCTAGAGTAAAATTGGCTAGTTTTTAAATGAAATTTTGCCAAAAGCTTTCGTTAACCATAAAATATGAGAGTATAAGAACATGTGCCATGCCTTCTGGGCACAATATTTATAGGAACATAAATCAGGAGTTACTTCAGAGAAGCTGAAAAATAATTCTGTACAAAATAACATCAAAGCCAGAATGCTCCAAGCTGGTTGTGACACAGGTGTGTGTGTGTGCGTGTGTGTGTGTGTGTGTCTTGTGTCTTGGCTCTTTCATGATCATATAATTTCAAGAGACAGTTATTGAGAGCCTGTCTTCTCAACAAAAAGTATGTCACTAAAATGAAGAGGCCACACCTCATGAGCTTGGCATCTTCATGTCTCTTTTAACCATCTGGCTGTGTCCCATGCTGACTAAACAGGGCCCATGTGTTTAGCAGGTTGCTTTTCTACCAGTACTTCTAAGAAAAGGTCTACAGAACTAAAACAGCACAGATGCTCATAACAGATGTTTGGCTTAAGACCCTTTCTTCACTCTCTCCCTCTTTGCTCTATAGAGAAATTATAACTGAATTATAACTAAAAGTGTTAAAAGTACTTAATGCCTAATCATCCTCATTTGCAATACTCATTTTCTTTATGAATGGCTGAAATTCTCTTGAAGCATGCAGTGATAGAAAAAATCACATTTTTGATTTGTCATGAAGACTTGGGAGTAGAGTTTAGCTAAAGCCTAGTCAAGATGAGCTAACTCAAATACACTTTTGCACAGTAAACATAAAATAAAAAAGACAATAATTATTTCTTCCTCTTTGCTGCCACCTTCCCGAATATCCTGTTTAGCTGGTCAGGACTCAAGTCAGATGGTTCTGTAATATGAATTACAGTGCCACTCCTCACTGACCAGAGGGATAAAAGCAAATGGAATGGCCTGTAAGTCTAGCAAATAGCTTTAGGAGATCTTAGAATACCCCCAAAATAGGGATACTGAGAGCTGTGGGAGGGTTTGGGGAAAGCCATGCACAGGCCCACTCTCTTCTGACCACTTAGATAGAGAACTTGACATCTTTCTAAGGAACAAGGTTAACCTCCTTCTTTCTGGTCTTTCAGATCTCAGGCAACAAACATAAATAATTATTGGGGAAAAAAGGAGTCAAACCACAGCTGAAACTTTCTCATCTATTTAACATCTGTTTAAGCATTGTTTTTTCCCAGAGACATTTCAGTGTTAGCCATGACTCCATATCTTCTTCCCATGAATATCAACTTGCATTGGCCATTAGCCACTTCTCCAAAAGAGCCCTCTTTGTGGCTACCAGATCAGAACCACAATCACTTCAAGATGTGAAGCGCAAACTCACAGGGTGGAACTGTGTCAGAAAACATCCTGTAACATCCTGTAGCAATAATGCTGTCCTGACAGGCTTTAAACAGAATTAAGTATTCTCTTCCCTACAACAGCCTAACTCTAGCACAAAAAGCTGTCTCATGTGCATGAGCTAATTTGACAAAAATGTGACTCTTGGCTCAGGCTGGCTCTGGATCAAACCTGCCCTGGTAGGTGAGACAGTGAGGTACAGAGCTATTCAGTGGAGAAGCTCAGCCTGAGACAGAAGTTTGGCTACAAATATGGTATCACTCAGACAAGGTGAAAACATTTTGACAGATGAGTTTTAGACCAGAAATCTCAATTTCCATCAAAATAAAAAGTCTCAAGGGAATGTGTTGATTTTTGAGGCATTTATCTGCAAGTGTCAAAATATTTGCATTTTTTTCTTTACATTTTGACAACATCAAAGTATTTTATTTAGATACAGTAATTTTTTTTTTTATTCCTTCAGCTTTATGACATTCATTTTGACACAGCATAGTAAAATTAGTATTTACTATAGTGGATAATTTTATATTATTATATGTCAACATAATCATAAACTGCTGTCAAAACATTTTAATGTTTTCCAAGTCTTCATTTCTCCAAGACTTTAAGACATTTGGTTTGCTTTAACTCATGATTAAATAAATGAGGAAATAACATAATTTCTCAGTGAAAAAGAATTCTTTCTTGTAAACTGCTCAAGATTCTGCAACTTTATTTTGTAATGCTGCATTTCAAATAGTGTGTCTCACAATAAAATCCTCCTCTGCAAAAATTACTGGAAATGATCTCTTATATTGACAGAAATGAAGGAAAGTTGTGAAAAGATAAGTCTTTAACAATGTTTTTTTCTCTCACACATGAAAAGACCTTGAGTTTGAGGACAACATAGTGGAGGACTAGAAAAATTCTGCATTTTAATGAGACAGATGAACACCAACTGAAGATTAACTTGTTTCATTCTAGTTAGCTTAGAAATAGCTGTAATAAGAGCTCTGAACTCTGAATCCCTACTGTCACTATTCCCATCTGTTTCTGAGGTGGGCTTAGTTGTGAAAGCTTATGAAGTGAAGTGTAAAAGTTTATAAAGGAAGACAAAAATATTGCAAATTAATAAAAAAAGACACTTCTGATGACAAATTGTAGAATTTAAAGTTTTTGTTACTAAAAATCTTGTTTATTTTTCTACTTTTTATTTTAAGGTAATGTACATTTGTATCCATATAAAGACAAATATTTTTACAGTGTAGAGTCATTCCTAACCCAATGACCTCTCTAAAAAGCTAAATTTCAGTGTCTTCCCCTACCCAAAATTTTATAAGCCTTGAGAAGTTGGAGAAAAAGATCCAGATATTTTTCAGACTCTTGGTCACTGAAATAGGTACCAATGTAGAGTCACACTAGCATTCTTGAAATTTTTGAACGAAAAAAGTGTAACGGTGGTTTGAAGATATAAATTTAATATCTGTTTGATTTATTATTCTTTCAATTTCCAGAAGTGAGGATAAGCACTTTAGGAGAAAATAATTCTTAAGGCAGAGATGATGACATACTGTTCATCCTGCAGGGAAAAAAAAGAAAAAGTTGCACATTCTTGAAAGATGATAGTAACACTTCTGTTTACATATCATGGTCCTGGAGATGATATCTTACAAAATAGGAGGTAAACTCCAGTTAGTGCAAATGCAACAGATGTTTTTCCTAAAGAGGAGAAAAATGTTGCAGAGGATTGCACTTTGCAAGAAAGGTGTTATGTAGGGTGTTATGTCCCCTTTAGGTCCATCACACCCTTTTCTGTGTTCCTCACTTGGAACCAGGCTGATAACCTCGACCACTTTGTGGCTGATGGGGCAAATGCCTGCTGTAAGTAACCTGTCTTGTTAATCTACTTGTCAGCTTTCACTACAAAAATAAAGAAAAAAGAAGGGTTTAGTGGCTTTTTCAGGCCTTGGGCCAGCATACTGACTATTCAAAGAATGTTTCACTATCCAGTAAAACCGGGACTAAAATGGACAAACATTCCCACAGATTCTGCCAATGTGTCTGAATTCTGCCTATAATAACAGTCCTGCTATTCCCAGCACCAGGCCTTTTGTGAGCAGACAATCTCAGCTCAGACCAAATTATGCAAAGAATAAAAATGTGTACTGAGATGTAAATTTTAAGTTCATTTCCCTTTTGTGTTTTTCTCAGATATCTACACAAACACTGCTAACCTCTCCAACAGCAGACAAAAGCATATGTCTTTAAAACAAATGGGAACTGCTTGCTACCAGGGAAAAGCAGTCTAATTAGGTAATAATATTTCAGTGTCATGCTGCCACGGGAAAACAAGGCAGTGTTCACACCCTGTGTAAGCAGAGTGTTAGTCCAAATGAGATTAAATAAGAGCCATGGGGCAAAAATGGCCTAAATTGTTCCACTAGCACAATAAATAGTGAATAAACCCTGAACAATAGTGAATAAACCACCTAATTTTTCATTTTCTGCTTTGAAAATCCCAATAGCTGTAATGTTTATTGACTGTCTCTTTTCTTGTTACCAGCACTTTGCAGTGTTTCCTGGATGAAGTAAATTGCTATAAACTTAAGAAAAATATTGAAAAAATTATTGCAAGGTTAGACTTTCTTGTTTGCATTCATAAGCTGGATTTTTTATTTTATAATGGGGATTTGAGGTTGCCAGGAATTTCCCGACTGTGCCCTATCAGTTTTATTACAGTCTATCACCATGGCCTTCTTTCTGCATATTTCATTAAGAAAATATTTTTACATGGAGAGATTACCAAGGAGAGAAAATAACATTGAAACAAGAGTGCAATGGGTGGTAGATGTGCTATCGGAATGCAGATCTGAGTTACTATAGCTTTGAAAAGTACACTCACATGTCATCCTCCTAGTTCTACACTTAGGAAATAGAAGGATAGACCTAAAAATAGCAACTCACTCAATGTCCTATGCTTGTTTTACTCCTGGAAAATAAAGGGGAAAAAATTAACCAGTGCTAACTAGAAGGAACTATTTCCACTATCCAATCTGGACATCTCTTCATTATCACCAGGATCTAACTGGCATCTCCTAGTCTCCTGACACTTTGTCCGGGCCTATCACCCTTTCTTGAGAGATGGATGCAGCCTCTTCACAAACACCTCTTCCTTTGCCTACAAAGAACTGTGATCTGCAAGTCTGACCTGCAGTGAGCACTTCTGTGTGAGGAAAGGCTTGGGGCTGAAGGACTTCTTCTCTTCCATGTGTATGCAGTCAGACTGGAGCTGGAGGGTATCTGGAGCTGGGGGAAAAGCACTTGTACCTGAACTGTGGTTCAAAAAAGCAGGGCACCCTGTGGCATACCGTGGTCTCTTTGCCAGACTGTCCTGTAAGCAGTGGCTGTTTTGGCAGCAGAACACAGATTTGTGGGCTCTGTCTCCATCAAGCAAGTCCCCTGGCACACACAGGTGTCTACCTCTTGCTCACTTACAGCCACAGGTAGCACATGTCATGAGGACCTTCCTGCTCCCATTCCCTGTGCCTGTGCCACCTTGCTGTAGCTATAGGCAGGCAAACATGGACTGAAGGCTTCTGAAGGTTTTTAGAGCTGAAGCAGGTGACAAGCATGAGGCTTAGATGCTCTCAGGCTCTCTTTAATTTCCATTTGGTCCCTGTTCCCAATGCCCCTTGAGCAGGCCCGGCTTTCAGCGCAGATAACACACAGCAACACATAAGAAACTTAATTACTTTAACTACATGCTATGAGAAAAGCAAACAGGATCAAGGATATACATATACCCAACTGGGGCCAAAACGTGCTCTGTGTTTGTCAGTAGCTACATGCTTTGGGACAGGTGAAGAAAGCAGTCTGGTCAGTGACTCATCCTGTCCAAAGCCTTTCCATCATATTAGAGTCTATTTTCTGTATTTCTTCTGCCCTGATGGAGGGGTTTTCTCCTGAGATACATCCTGGGGGGATGCTTTGAGACCCAGCCTTGACCTTGCCCAGAGATTTAAACAGATTCATAGCCAAGACATGTTCCTAGGAGAAGTCTACACAGCTCTATTCTCTGAAAGTCACTTTTGTCTCCACAAAACATAGCGCAGCACAGCTACAAGTGGCATGTATAGATCTGTCTGGGTAGATAAACAGCCTTTTGGAGAGGAAAGGGGGTGGAGAGAAAAACTCGCTGTTGGAGAGGTCTCCCACAAAGGGTTTTCTATTAACATTTGATTGCATTTCATAGGATTTATTGCTGCAGTGTCCTACAGATAAGATATGCCAAAACACTGGCTGAGGCTTTTCCTAAACATAAATTCTACAGAGTGCAATCAAAATGTCAATAGCAAGCTCGATCTGTTCTGCATGTCTGTGCTGCAATGTAACTGTCACTGGTTTGATCAAACTTAACAAAATCTGCTGCTTTTCAAGGCACTGAGGGCCCAGGTTTACTTCTCAGGATTTCTGCTAATTGCTTTGAAATTCTTCATTAATTAAATAAATGTTGTGGGGGAGGGCAGTGAAGAAGCCACTAAACAAATTTCCCAGCCTTTTTCAGGCTGTAGTTTCCTGTTGTGCTACTCAGAAAGCACAAAACGTGGGAGTGGAATAAAATGTTTCAGCTAACTGAGGTGTCATAGCGATGGATGCCTCCTGTGCTTTCTCAACTGCTGTGGATGAGTTACAGGGGAAAAAATGAAGGGCCACTTTATTCCCTACTACCACATTCAGCACTACCATAGACATGAAAAACATTTTCCATCCTGTAGAAAACCTGGGGTAAAGGTTTTGCTTCTGCATCACGAGTGCCTATCAGCTGTGGTTTTTAAATGGACACAAAACATCAGCAGTACATTATTTTAGATATGTACATAACAGTATATATGCACATAAATAGCAGAGAAAAAGTCTAGAAAAGGAAAACTGTTTAAGACTAGAATTTTTCAAAGACTCTTGAGAGAATAGGGGGAATTTCCCAAATAAAGGGTTCATCTTTTACAGGCTGTTTCTGCAATTAATAAAACACTTTCAAGAGCTTTATATTTAACCTGCTACTGCCTTTTGAGGTAATCTTCAAGCAGAAGATACTATTTAAACATTGAGTTTTCTCCAAACATATTCAAAATTCCTTGCATTTTCTAAAAGGAACAAAAATATTGAAGTGCAGTCTTTTACATTTCTTGCTCCATGAATTCTGCCTAATAGGAAAACAGAAGCAAAATATGGTCTAAAACCAAGTGAAGTTGGGATATATTCTTCTCCTTTCACAAGACATGCTTGAGGCAGAAAAATAAAGAGACATCTTCAAAAATTCACTTCTGGCTCCCTGTTTCAATTCAGTTCCTGCCACAGCCCTGCAGTGATCCAAATGGATCATGAGAGAAATTTTTGGGGCATCAGACTCACCTTGTACAGCTCAGATGATACAGAGGGAAGGCAAACAATGCCAAGGAATTATTCGGAGGGAGCCAACTGAGCTCAGCACTAGAATGTCATCAGCATTTGAAGACAGAAGACTCTGATAGTGATTATTATTAATGATACGAAAGACTGTCTAAATAAAATTTAATGATATTTAAAAGGATTTCTGAAGGATCTTTGGTATGATTTATTATGTTTTTATGTTAAGAGGGAAAAAAATTTATTTTCAATATGTAAGTTGCAGCCAGAAAGAAGTGATTTATCATTTAAACAACCACAGTCAAATTACAGCTGATAATTTATTATATGGGAGTATTTAATCTCCCTGAAATGTGAGTATCTTGACAGTCTTTTTGTTCATTTTTCTTGTCTAAAATCAAAGAAGGAAACTATTAGAATCGAGTCACTTGGCAAGTTGTGGCTTTTCACAAAACCATTTCATAATCCGATAAGAAAAGAACAATACAATTCCCAAAATAATTCTGATTACTCAGATAAGAAAGTGGTGTGTGAAATTAACTAAGAATGGACAAAATAAGATTAAATTTGAATTAAATCCTACTAGTCTAATGCCATTGTCATCTGTCACTCATATTTTTCCTCCAGTTAACAAGATTATAAATCAATGCTTGGATTTATTCATTAAATTTATTGCTCCTTAATTTTCCCCATCCAGTGAAGATTGAGCATTCTACTTGCATACAAAAATTACTGAATAGTTTGTGTCTGTGACTAGAGATGTTTGTCCCAGCCATGACACCCCCTTCCATTACTGACATAACCAAGCCAGTGAGATTTAATCCCATCTTCCTTATTGATTAACACAGATCCCTCTCACTGTGAAAATCAGGGCTGCACAATGAGGGAAGGCTGGGGAAAAGGTTTCACAGTGTGTTAAAAATGAGAAAAGTGACCAGCAGTACTGTTATATGAATCAAAGACTCTTGTGAGAGATAGGCTTGCTGTATTCATGCCATGATCCTGTACATCTTCACATCGCAGCTTTCTCTTTCCCCAAGTTGTTTTGTAGACAGCTGTTCAGCATCCTCCCAAGGCTTTATATAAGTCACATATAAGAGGATTTCCGAGCAAGACCAGAGAAGGGTTATGAAGTTGAAAACGGGACTAAAACAACTCTCCCATGAAGGCAGGCTGAGAAAGTTGGGGCTCTTCATTCCAGAAAAGAGAAGGTTGTGTGGAGACCTCATTGCCACCTTCCAGTATCTGAAGGTGGCCTCCAAGGAAGCCGGAGAAGGACACTTTGTCAGGAATTGTAGTGATAGGACAAGGAGTAATGGGTACAAATTGAAAGAGGGGAAATTTAGATTATATATATGGAAAAAAATTCTTTATTATGAGAGTAGTGGTACACTGGCAAAGATTGTCCAGAGAAGCTGTGGATGCCCTACCCCTAGCAATATTCAGGATCAGCTTGGATGGGGCAGTGAGGTTGGAACTAGATGGTCTTTAAGGTCACTTCCAACTCAAACCATTCCATGTTTCTATGATTTTAAGATCCAAACATCAAATTTGTCATGTGAATGTGAGGACAGCAGGAGAAGCCTGAGTTGCACTGTCTCCAGAAAGGTGATATGACACTGAATGTAAGAGTACTTTAACAGAGAGTACCAGTACCAGCTCAAACAGACCTAAGGGCTCCCCCAGATTTTGCTGAACACATTGCCCATTAAGGACTGCTCTAGCAGACCTGCAGCAAAAATTACACACCTGTAATTTCCCTTTTCCTTCTAGCTCTCTGCATTCAAATGGTTAAAGACCATTTACTCTGTTCCTACACATGCCAACAAACTGCCATTTTATTAATTCTTCATGTCATGTCTGCTATCAATCAAATTCATTTCACTCTTTGAAGTACACCAATTACCTACAGGATTTCTCTTCCCTCAAGCTGCAAAGTGGGGGAAAAATGAACAATGTCTCTGAAAATAACAGAAAAGTAAATGTAATTCAAATCCATTTTCTATTCCAACCTTGCTTCAGACAATATTACTAATAAACTTAAGATGCTTCTTGTTTTTGAAAATTGTTTAAAAAAAGGGAGAAACAATCTCTTTCCACAAGATCAATAGATTGCTCTGCCCAGCTCACAAGCACTGCAAGTACTAAAAAGCTCTTCATTTACTGCTTCCTAAGCAGCTTTTACCAAAAATTTAGTCTTCCTTCAAGTCATGTCATTTATCAACCAATTACTTAATTACCAAGTAGGCTTGAACTTTTACTCTTTTTTTTTGGTAAACATTATAACTGTAAAATATTGAATTAGAAGATAGTTATTTGCTGAATAATTTTAGTGCTCATTCTCCTTCAAATCTTTAGGAATTTTTTATAGCTTTAGCCAATGTCAGTTTTATAGTCCTCTTGTACAAAACTCTAATGGTTAGATGTATTAAATAAATATGCCATTTACAAACACATATGATAAGGTGGTTTGTTTTCTTCCAAATATCCAACAACTATGAGATATCTCCAGTAAACTGCACATATCAGCCATAAAATTGCATACTTTGCCATTGTTTTTATTCTGCCCCCTCTTTATACTATATTTTTATTTTTTTATATCTCAGTTTTGATCAGCAGATATGGAAAAGAGAAGTATTTTTATCTTCTTTAGGGTTTTTTGTGAGTTTTGTTTTGTTTTTCTTTTTTCTTTTTTAGCATCGAAAGACAGATTCTTCCTGCTCTGTGGACCTTAAAGTTGTCCCAGTTTCTATATTTAAGCAGCAAAGAAAGCATACTTCCTTTATAAAACAACTTTGCAGCCACGAGAAGTAATGCTTGCTTCAAAATTAAGTCTGAAAATTGATGGAGGCTCCAAGAGATTTGTCATGTACATCTGCTTGCCTCATTTCCTCATCAAGGGCCGGATTCACCTCTATGAATGTTTGCTATCCAAAAGGAAAGCATTTGGATAAGTTACTGCTCTGGATTCCTTCCATATTCATCACAAGGGGATACATACATCACAATACAATTGATCCCCTTTGAAAATACAAGTCTAAAATAAAATTAATTGGTTTCTGGAGAGACATCACAGCTGATTGACCATGGAATGATCACAGACATTTACATCTGGGACCACTAACAACAGCAAAATCCATCCCATTTCTATGCACCACCAAAACAGACATCTCACTTTCCCAACAAGGAATTTCTTTCCCCTTTGAATTTAACTTTTTTAATTTCTCAACTCAGATGTAAAATTCAGGCACTTTTTTTTCTTCTCACTAAAGCAAAATATAGTATCCCAGCTTAAGGAGAAAAAGAGAATGACCAGCATGTCCAGAGCATTTCCAGCCTCTGGGCTAAGGCTAAGGCTAAGGCTAAGGCTAAGGCTAAGGCTAAGGCTAAAACTAAGCCTAAACCTAAGCCTAAGCCTAAGACTAAGGCTATGGCTAAGGCTGAGGCTAAGGCTAAGGCATCTCTCCTTTCCCACACTGCCCAATGAGCTGCCTGTACTCAGACTAAAAAGGAGACAATAAGCTCTGGAAAATTTTCTCTTCTGCTGCCTTCCTTTTTACAATTTTTGTACTGTTCTGCATCCATCCAGTCTGCCAGAGCGCTTGCAGCCTCCCCATGTTTCCTGAGGCTTGCAAGCAACCCAGGAGACTGCAGTGTCATCCTACCAAAACCAGTTTGAACAGAAGCATGGTCTATATGTGTACATAAAACTGTTCATCTGGCACACACACATATGGCAATGTAGGCTTAAAGAGAGGCAATTCCTGTACCTAGTGAGACATGGTCCCAGTAAGCCTTATTTAGGTATCCAGCTTTCTTTCACACATCTGACACAGACAGTCTTTGTTACAGAACAGTTGCTTGAAACCATATACTACATTTAGGGCAGATGCATTTTGTCCATTTAAAAGCAATTTTGGTAGGTCTGTACACGGTTCTAGAAATGACCTTTTTTACTGATTGCTTCATACCACTAAACCAGAAGCGTTTTGAATACCTAAAAATTATATCTTACCCTGTATTTAGCACTTTTGACCAGAAGATCTGTAAGTACTTTAACAACCAGCAGTTCACATAAAGAGAAAGTTTTCAGTTCTGGGTTGTGCAGTGACATTTCCTAACACGACCTTGTCAGGCTCACTTGTTTCCCCTCTTTTCTGTGCTGTGTAAGCAAATGCAAAGAATGGAAATCCAGCAAGTGGAAATGTATTGACTGAGTTTTATTAATTTTATTCCAAATGTTACGGAATGTCTAATGAACTCTCTGAAGCTAAGTTCATTGTCTTTCAGCTGCTTGACATATTTCTCAGCTAATTTAACATTAATAAACACACACACAAAATTAAATTTTAATGTCATATTTGCATGTAAAATTCTGGCTGGACTGTAGGCTTTGTTTGTTTAAGAAAACCAATTTTTTATTATTGAAGAATAAAAGTATGAGCAAAAGAATTTCTTGAATTTCTTGTAAATAAAATTTAAAAATGAAAAAATATATGAAACCCCCCAAAAACCCATAAAAAAATGGTGCTGAACCTTCTTATGGGAAAATGTATGACATTTTCTGAAGTTCTAACATCACTTATGTGAAAAAAAATTAAATTTTTTGAACATTATTTAGTCATTTTAAGCACTTATTATGTTGCATCCCTAATTACCATAAATATGAGTAAGTAAAATCATAAAAGAAATGGGGTTTTTGTGCCAATAAAAAGGGAACAAACACACATAAATTGCGTGTAGAAAAAACAGAGGTTATTTAGTATTTTTGTAGGAAGGGAGGAGACTTTCACTTATATGTAGGCAAGGTTTTTTTTGTTGCAAGTCCTGCTGTAGTGCTGGATTTTAAAGATAAGTATATTTTCAGAGAAATGGTGTTTTAAAAAGTTTCAATATGAATAGAAATGTGAGTCCTTCTAATTTTCTACTGGCTGACATGGTTCACAATGGTAGAAGAAGTGTCATATGAGAGGAGAAAACTTGCTTTAAACGGACACACTCTGTTCACAGACTTTCTAGTCAGCTGCTTCAATTAGATTTCACATCTCCAGATTTCAGTGCTTTTTGAAACACATTAAAGATGGTAAATTTGAGTTCCTAAATTGATATGTCTTACAAAAGTAGTCAGAAAAAGAATTCAAAAATGAGAACAAATGTAAATATTTATGCCTATTTCAAAAAGTGCTAACCCAAAAGTTTGTGATTTTATAGCAAGGCCTAGACAATAAAAAATGAACAATGATAAGTATCTATAATCAGAAGTATCATAAGTCATCACAAGGATCTCTGAAAGAGAAGATTTACTGTGCAATCTATTTATTCTACCACACAAGATAGGGATGAGGTACAAAATCAGTAAAAATTACATATAAACAAGGAAAAAGAAGATACCTGTCCCATTCCCCCACGGAAGCAAAATGCAAAACATCTTGTTTTGATGGGTGCAACTGTTGCCTTTTGCATAATTTTAAGAAAATGTACCATATAATAAATCTCTGAGGTTTTCTTTTGGGATTTTTTATGGTTTTTTTTAGTAACTTTTGGAGTGAATGTCTCTGAAGCATGAAGTTATATGCAGTATATTTAGCCTCTGTAATACAGCCTGTATAGCTCAATTTTTTTTTCTTTTTTTCCTCCACACAGTATGGTACCTGTGAGAGAATTAACTTTCTATACTTGTAGTAAGATAAAGTGACAGTCCTATTAAAAAAACATGCTAAGCATGGCACACAACTAAGCTTGTGAATGAGGTGGCACCAACACAAAATCAGTTCTGATTCATCCACCCAGGGGTATCACCCTAATCTCACCAAATAAGGATGCTGACAAACCACCTGGACTAAAGTAGAAAGGCAACTAAACAAAATCCATCTGACTTCCTGACTTCTGCCGCTGGGCATGAGTCACCCATCAACATCTGTGCGAGAGCAGATGGGCTCAGCCTCAGCCAGAGGGTGATCAGGCTGATCTGCCAGATCCCCAAAGTACCGTAATCCTTTGGACCTCCTGGGAGAATGCGTCATTCACCCAGACAGCCCTGGATCACACAGAAAGGGCTATTCTTCCAGCCAAGCAGCTGCTGAGAGCTCACGTACGGACCTTGCAGTTTTCTCTCTGAGAGTTATCTTCTGTGAAATGCTCCAGCTGAACTGAGAGCTCCGTCATCTTCCTGAGAACCCTCATGTTTCATCTGCTACGTCAGGACTTTTCCGTTCACTCCAGGAGGTGGGATATGAATGTTTCAGCCTGAAGAGGTCAGGGGACCCATATTCTTCCCTTTCAGAGTGGCTGCCTGACTATGGGTGGTGCTATTTCCTTCATGAAATAGGAGAGCCCTGCTCAGTAAGGCATTTACCCTCCAAGGAGGGACTGCGGCGCCTGTTTCCCAAGTGCACAGAAATGTCTAATGAGCTGCTGACCTCAAACACCCACACGCCCTGCTAGGTGTGATGTTTCAGCTGTTTCTGATGGCCAGCCCTAGAGATATTCCAACATGAACAGCCCTCTGTGGGTAACCATCTGAGGCACCAGGCTCCTCCTCTCACAGCAGTCAGACACTAAGAAGAGTACCTCTCTACTATCTTAACATCTCTCTGGCAGGGAAAGCATGAAACAGCTTAGTTTCCAGAAGTCAAACAGGAGATGTCTGCACTTTTACAACCTCATCAGCACACTAAAGTTAACCTATAGGTATTTCTCACTGATATTCCTGTTCTTCACCCACAAACACTTTAAATAGCAAGGGTGCAAGGATCTGCACAGTCTTCTAGGGCATTAGAAGGACATCAATGCTGTCATTCCTGGAGCACGTACTGGTGCTACAACTTGTGTACTCAGTCCTCCTGACAAAAGAAGCAGGTTAGACATGAAATGGGATCAGAAACAAGTTTGGTTTGCTGTCCTGCTCACAGAAATACTGAGCAAGAGGTAGCCCTGGGCAGCCCCAATTACACCACTTACATACCTTTGCATATCTTTTCCTGTGTCTTGACCTCTCTGCTCTTGTCCTCCTTTTGTCATCTCTGACCTTTCACAACTAAATAACCACAATTATTTCTTCTGCCTTAGTCCCAGTTCTGCTGCATCTGTAGCCAAATTTGGAGGGTTTGATACCACTAGCTAGACATTCCTGGTTTTCTAAGTTGTTTCTGATATGGTTACCCAGACAGTGCTAGCTTTGCACAAGTTGTGCCCAAAAGATCACCCATGTTTCCCTCCAATTATGCAGACATTTCTTAACAACTTTCCCTTAAACATCTGTAAAATCCATCCTCCCTTTACAATGCTATCTCTTACCTTTGTCAGATTCATGCATTGTTAACCAGTCACATCCAGAAATTCCAGCTATGTCTTGTCCAATAAATCCTCACATTCCTTGCAGTTATCTTCACCAAGGGTCAGGACCCGATCACCTGTCTGCAGCCCTGACATAACTGAGATGTCCCTTGGCCTGCAGACATGTGCCAGCTGAAAGTTGAATTGGTTCAGCTAAGCAAGAAAGAAGATGAACAAGTTCTACATGTGGGAAGAATAGAGAAGTTCAGGTGTGGAGCACCTATATTGTGATTTGCCATATGCAAAGCCTGAAGGGGAAGACTTAGACTTTTTAAATAGATTTTAGGAGCAGGATTCATCTCATATAATGTGAGCTATCTAAAATTTATGTTAAAAAAATCTGCATTTTGTTCTGAACTCAACACAAAAAAGCAACAAACAAACTAAGGAAGTTAGAAGTTTTTCCCTTGACTGATTGAAAATATTTTTTCTCTGCAAGTTGGAGGAGTTCTCTGTAAAGCAATGCCGCCCATTGTATCAATTCCATCAGCTGATTTTGTCACTCTCTTACTTTTTTCTCCTCCTACCACCATGTGAAAATGTAAGATGAGTTTAAAAAAAGACACAATTGGAACCAAAATCTGGGACAATAATCTGTATTCCTTATTTCCAGCACTGAAGACAAAAAGAAGTGCAAAGGAAGTGATGGTTGTTTACTAGCTTTGACTGACAGAGCTATTGCCTTCTTGCAGTTTTGTAGGTGAAGTCATCATGTTGAGTGAATTTTTTGGGACAGATGGTGGAACTGGGACAGACAACAAAGAACAGATGGCCAATGAGAAGTACCAGAATAAAAACATGTGGTTTGGAGCTAGACAGCTTGCTCCTTTCATATTAAACAGTTCAAGCAGTAATCTATTTAATTCAAAATTTAAATTTTCTGTGAATGTCTTATAAAAGCTGCACTTAGTACCATTCAGACATTTGAGCATTTTGTCTTTGAAGGTAAGTATTCTAACTTACTAGGAGAAAATTAAAATGATTTTGACTTTTTCTTTTTTTTTGGGGGGGGGGGTGTTTTTGTTTTTTAAAAATTAAAATACTAGTTGAAAGTGGTGAAAAACATGTTGAAGTATAGGTACTGTTTTTTTCAGAGATATATGGAAAACTTGAAAATATTTTTAAAAATACCCTTCACTGGTTTCCACTCTTCCCACTTGTTCTGCTACAGAAGACTGGTTTTATAGCTAAAGGTGGGGAGAAGAGGTACTTGTATCCTCAAAGTACTTGACCTTGAAAGGTCATCTTCATTTGCCTCTGAGACTGACACAACCAGCATTAAGGGACATATCCCAAATCCAGCCTTATCTATTTCAAATCAGTTAGAGCACCATATAAAGAATACAATCAGAGTGCAATACGGTGGAATCACTGTGTCGTTCAGGTACAAATTTGAGAGGTACTTTGTGATTGGTGCATCTCAATGAGCTTGGTATTAAAGCAGTATGGGATGAGATAAAATGTGCATGGGCCAGAATAAAATCTCTTCTTCAAAAAGGATGTTAAACAATCCTTTTACTCTTAAAAATACAAATTCAGTTGAATCCCACTGACTTTCATGAGTTGAATTTATACATGCATTTATACATCAGTGATTCCTCATTAGCTCTGGTCACAGAAGTTTTAAGGAAGTAACCTTTGACTTTTTTTACTTTTTACCTGAGAGATCTTTGAGGGTCTCTAGAGTAAGTTGCAGAGAACAATAACGTATTTCAAAATTCTCAGTTTTCTGTATTCTTATAAAAAAAAATCATAAAATGCAGTTTGATCTTATTTGCACTACTGCTAGAATACTTTATCTGTTTCAGTTGACCTATTGGTGCTTAATGTATATTAAATTATCAGAGTCAGAAATGGTGTGTTTAAATGGCACAACCAACTTCTGATTACTTATTTTAATGAAATAACCAGGGGACCTATGCCAAACAGAATGAGTTGAAGAGAACTGGAGAGAAAAATATACCATAAACTAGCATATCTAAATTTACTGACCTCAGAAACCAAAGGGAAGAAACCTTATTAACACCAGTGAGGTTATTACTTTAAACAGCAGCTGTTTCCTTATGAACTTCCCCTGAGCTTAGCTGAGTTGGTTAGAGCACGGTTTTAACAAAACCCAGGTGATGGGTTCAATCCCTGTATGGGCCATTCATGTAAAACTTGGACTTGATGATCCTTGAACAGAGAATATTCTGTGAAAGCTGTGTTCTACACACAAAAGACAAAAATTACAATTGTGTTGCTGGAACCAACTTATGCTAGGATACTGGCAGATTTTTGGTTTTGGTTTCAATTTAGGTTCCACAAATACTGATCCACTTCTGCAAACTGCCTTAAATCCTTTTTTTCGCTCTGTGGTCCATTTTATAAGACTGATACATTGCCTCTCTGATTCAATAGCTGTATGTGTTACATAATATGATGCCTGCTTGGTTTATAAGGACACCAATGAAACCTGAAAAGGTTTGGAGAACAAAACTTCCATGTTATGTAAGCCCAAAACTAAGCAATTCAGCATTGGAAATTGAGAATCCTTGTTCAAGATCTCAAACCAGCACTTCAGATTCTCTCCTCCAATGTCACAGCAAGGAGTCAAGTTCAAGATGAACTAAAGTTCTGTACATAAATACATGCTCTTTTTCTGAGAATTGATAGAGAAGATGTGGCCTCTACCTAAGTCCTCTCCTATCAGTATTCAACCCACCCTTTTCCCTCATTTTCCTCCAACTGGTGTCATTCTGAAGAGTGCTCAAATAGCAGCTCTTGCCAGACTGCAATCTCTGTGCCCCCTAAACTTTCCCAAAGTCTCCAGAGATGTCATGGAAACATTTTCTACATAGGAACTATAAATTTTGCTGAAGATTCTCCCCATACTGCATTGAATCTTAAGTGTCTGAAATGTCCTTGATGTGCAGCCAGCTTAACTAAAACACGTACATCTGAGCAGTGGGAGGAGGCAAGCTGGGTATGACAGAGGTGATTTCTGTAAATACACTGTCCTACATGATTCCACAGCAGGAAGATAATGTGAGGCAGTTAACTTTGTTTATACAACCTGCCTAGAAGCACCTCTTTGTTTTGCAACATGTTAACAAAATTGCTATCAACAGTTATACAAATTCCCATCAATAAAAATAGGTACAAGTTGTCCATTTATTCCAACTGAAGGAAAACTATGATTATGCCAGCTAATCTGTGCACAGAGTATGTTTTATTGAGGAGTCTGAATAGAGGCCAATTACTCACAACTTTAATTTTGAGGTAGAGAAATATTAGAATTATTTTGCGCGCTATTAGCTGGCAGAACTGAGAAAATAAATTGAATCTTCAAGGCTACTCAGAATGGAAATAGATTAGATTGAGGGGTTACTTCAAATTTCTGTGGACTGAACTGTTATACCACGATGTCTAGATTGAGTTTGATGTGATTATTTCTATTAGAAAGCTGTCCCATAAATCAAGGGGGAAGTTTTAAACATAAGAAGAAATGTTTGCTGTCTTCAGACTATCAAGTTACACAGTTGATTCAGCTGTTGAAAATTCAGCTACATAAGTAACTATTACTAGTTGTCCTGCCCTTAAAGGGATAGAGGACAGTTTATTTTCTTTGCTGCAGCACCTTTTAGATCGTGTTAACCTGCCAACACTTCTGTCTTTCCTGCTGTGTCAACATGTGTCAGTCTGAATCTAAAGCTTTCTCATGAGTTAGCCACTCACACAGTATTTGTTAAATTGATTTTACCTGCATTCAACATCCATGTTAAACATCATTCCACACTGAGGACATTTCAATAACAGCACAGCAACAATGCCTTTATATTATTTAAGTTACTCTTCACATTCAGGATGTATTGATTCACATCTGATTTTATATTCAAATGGGAAGACACAAATCATCTCCTTCAGATCATCCCCAGACCCTCTCTCAGATTTGTTACAGTTCATAGGAATCACCAATGCAAAGTGAAACCAAAGGATCTGTTGTCTTTTGGCAACTGTTCTTCAGTGTCTCATGTGGGGCTCTGGCATGACCACACTTTGTGTGAAATGCTGAGGCTGGTTGCAGATTATTCTTTTCTCTCAGGAGGAGCAGGCAACTGTTTCCAATTCCCTTGGTTTGTGTCTGACATGCACTGGCCATTGAACTCCCAGCCTTTCAAGAATGCAATCCTGAGGCCTCTACCTTAAGATTCAACTCTCCATGCAGTGAGGGTTTGTATGGGCTACCAGCTGGGAAAGACCTCTCTGCCTGCCTCCATTCTGACACTGTAGTTTCTGTCTCTGCCATTTAGTACCATTTTTCTTCCTTATTTCTAGAGGCCTGAATGCAATAAAACTATTTGTTTCCAGGGTGTTTTCCCTGCATATTTCCCACTTGCTTTTTGAGTTCAGGAAGGAGCATCCTTCATGTTGGCTGCTCTCTGGTTTTTGCTATTGGAGACATATTTCTTTCAAGTAGGGGCCAGAACCTGACCAAAACTATACAGGATCAAAGTTCCCATCTGGGAACACACCCCACATATGCAAAAAAAAAAAAAACTGACAGTGAGGTTGCAATACTGTCTTTTGGTGGTTTGTGGTTCTACCCTAACTCATATAAACTTTTCAAAGTTTTCTTTCCTGAATTGCCTTGAGTTTCTCCCATAACATTCACTTGTTTGCTGAACTTTACTTCCTCACACTTCTCTGTATTGAAGTTTCATTTTAAACCTCTTTTCACTTAGGTCATCCTGCCCCCTGTTTCTGTTAGTACACTGTTAATCACAGGAATGACCAAGGCCACCAAGTAGAAAATTTGGGCACCCTGTGCCTTCCCAAATAGTAAACCTTTAGACTCACTCATGAGACAGTCCCCAGGCAAGACAAACACCATTACTTAATGAGGCAAGCTCAGCTCTAAGAAATTAAATCTCTTTTCATTGTTTCTTTTTTTTTGGGTTCCCTACACATTTCTTCAGTTTCTTAATTCCATTAGGAACATGTCATCTTCACATTGATCCATTTTCCTGAATAAAGAGTTAAGTGGTTTATGTTCATACATATAAAATCTTCCTTAAATGTTAGTTAAAAGAGACATGTGTGTAATTACTCAACCTCACTCATTACCTCTTTATTACACTACTCTCATAGGTGAGAACAAAATAAAGCTAGAGTGGGAAAGAGGTTTTGGTCTCTTGACTAGAGCTGTTGATAAAAGCTACAAAACGAGGACTGAAAAAATATAAGGTGCCATATGTGCTGATGGAATACAAGAAAGATTTATTGGGAACTAGTTACACAGACTGAATAAGAGGGCTTTTGTCTGGACTGACAACTAATTGACATGAATTAGATTACAAGATAGCTGCCTCAAAACCCCTACAGGCAGAACTGCTAGCAGAAATACCATTAGAGGAAAGTGGCACAATCAAAAAAAAAAAAAAATTGTCTGTTACTTTGTGTCCAACAGCTTTTAAAAAGCCAACATGGCTCTCCCTGAGTGGAATCCAGTCCAAAAATGCAGTGAACAAATTTGTCACGGGAAAACATGAGAATTATTTACATCTGTGGTACTGCCATGGCTGGCCAAATTCCTCTCTGCACGGACTGAGCTGCATTTACAGAAAGAAGCATCGTTTTTAACTGCCCTAAAACCAGGGTCAGATGAGGTCACAGTGACAAATACGTGTGAGTGTGGGGTGTCACAGCTCTCTGTCACTGCAGTGCACAGACTGCAGAGCACACTGTAGCCCTGTGGAGGGGCAGAACCCACCTTTGCATTTATATATTTCCAAAGGGGAGAAATTCTCATGTCTAGAAATAAATGCATAATTTATCATGCATGCTTTCATATTGTAACAGAATAAATTAACCCCGATGGAAGCCATAGCTGTGAGGACACTCAATATTTAAATCTATATTAAAAATATATGTTTTGCTTAGAAGAAACAGAACAGGCTTGTAAGAGAGTTGTTTGTTTTGGTATGTACTACATATTTTATAGAGTATGACACAAATTTCAAATGCTTTCAAATCCTTCAATAGTAGTTTTTAATTTCAGTGTTCAACAATGTTCTACTTTCTAGTATTCATGAGAACTGATTTTATGAGCTCAAAAAGGAGTGTGAAGTTGAGCTTCACGGGGTTGATTATAATATTCAGAGTACCATGATTCAGAAGCAGCAAGGTGCTCAAACACTAATGCTAGAGGCTTAGTTTTGCCTTATAGATTAGGGTATATGCTAAAACCTGAAGTGCCTCTCTAAGAAAAAAAATAGTCTTCCTCCCTCCCTCTTCAGCATTTTCAGACAGCTTTCAGAAATATTGTAACTTCCTCTGTTTAAGAAGTAAACAATCAAGGCACCTCGTAACCAAAGATGATCTTTTTTTCTTAAAAAGTAATCTGAAAAACTCTGAAGCCAATAAACCACAGAGCCAAAAGCTGCCTTTCTCTTCATCTATCCTGCTGGCCTACTTCATGTGTGTTCCCTAAAGCAAGATGGAAATAAAGCTGCAGCTGGAATCTACAGCATCTACAGTGGTGAATTGGTGGGATTTACTACATACTTCAATAGGACCAGAATATTTTTCAGTCTGAAGACTTTGAGTCTTCTCACCAGACAGTTTCATTACCCAAACTGAGAAATATGTGGGGGTAAAAAAAAAAAAAATTTTTCACCAGAAGATGTTTTAATGTGAATGAAGCAAACTAAATCCCTTTTTATTGAAACCAAATTACTACAAAACTCACAAGGAAGAAAGGTTTTCAGCATATTTTATCTTTGACACCACTCTTAAATAGATCCCTTGATGTGAATTTGTTGGATCAGGACAATTGTGTTGATACTGGCTGGTTTTATGTTGTTTTTTTTTGTTTAAATTTGGTTTTGTAAACCAGAAATCAATTGCCCATAGATAGGACAAAGACACACAACAAATTAAATACTTTTTTTGTTATGCTTTTACAACAAAGTTGGTCTTGGCATGCTTATTTTAGTTAAAGATGAATAAATATACGTCATCTATTTTTGGACTTGAGCTGTACTAAGAGCCAATTTTAAATCAAGGCTCAGCCTCAACTATACAGATGGGATAAGGTTCCTTATAAGGTTCCTCTTTTGTCGTATAGTTTCTCCCATAATAGTCCATTCAGGGGCAGGGAACTCAGAGTAGAATACCATTTTCGTGCAACCTCTTACTCTCCCATCATCAAAAGCTGTTGAAGATTTTTAGCAGTGTAACCAGAAGAGCATAAATTGAAAAACAAAAAAAAACAGAATCTTTTCAATCTATTTCCCATCACGATTTATTGACTTGCACCCATGTGTAATTGATTCACTTTCACTGGTGGGTGCTCAGGGCAAGACGTGCTGCAGCCCTGAGTATCCCCATCACTGCAGGCAGGACTCTTCTCCCCAGATGTTTTGTGGCTCCATCCCAGGTGGGCAGTAGTAAGGGAAGTTGTGGTTGGTTGATGAAGAGATCACTGATTGCTACAGACTGTAGGACTCATGCCTAAATATTGCTTTCTTGTTCACTAGCATGGTACAGCAGTTAAATGACCATTGCATCCATAAAAAGCTACCAGTAATACTAAGGAGGGAGAGGGAGAGGGAGAGGGAGATAATATATCCAAAATATATTCCCACAAATATCAAAGGAAGGTACAGAACAACAACCAAGGAAGGAGCCAAGTATCTCGCACAGTGAAAGAAAATCACTGGGAAATGTCCAGTATGTGGACCTACAAAGCTGTAAGAAACTGAGGTGAACTTCCAGCAGTCCTCTGGAATGTTCAAAGAACCACCCCAGAGAATATATGAAATTACGCAGAAGTAGTTTTTCCTTCTATAGGTAACATCAGACATTTAATGCAACCTAGGGCAGGCATTTACATACTTCTAGCCCTATGACCTGCATGCCAATGCCCCACACGACTGGGGCCTCTGGACTGGAAAAGTGAGGACTAGGATAGTACAGGAGCAGGGAATGAGAATGTCTCTGCAAAGAGTCTCACTTCTCTAGAGCAGGACACCACGGGGCTGAGGGAGTGCCTTCTTTGGAAGAGTCCGAGCAATGCCAGCCTAGCAGCCTAGTTGTTCCCTTTGAAGACATTGTCTCACAGCTGAGGTTTCAGAGTATTCATAAAAGCAGCACCAACAGACTCCCACTGCCAGCAATGTGGTACAGCTCCAGCATGGAACTTGCACCTGGATTCCGCCCCAAAAGACCAAGATTTGAAGGTTGAACCTATTTGTGAAATGTCTGTAATCAGAGAAAAGACACTTCTGCGATTGAGCTGATAGTCAGGGGCTCACAAATTCCAAATTCTCCCACAGCTTTCTCATTTGATCTCAAGCAATTCACTTCATCAGTCTGTCCTCTGGTTCCACAGTAAACACTGAAAGATTTTTTTTAACCTGGTTACCTGGTCTTTTAGAGCTCAAGGTCTTCTAGATGCTCTTCAGAAGCTTTCCCACTGCAGGTATGTGGTGTCCTTATATACAGGAGAGTGACTGAGGTTTTCAGGCACTACCGTTCCATAAATATCTAACAGTTGCTGAAACCTAAAAGATCACACTGAAAGCAGAGCTAAGACGACATAAGTTAAAGGTCAAGAAGCTTTTCCAGAAAAGTAAATATTCCAAAAGATATATATCTTGCTTTTTCTTAAACTAAATATTTTCTCTTTCTAGTTTTGAGAGGATTAAATGTGGGTCCTAAAACTTTTAAATATTTACAGACAGACTGCCTGAGAGAGCAGCAAAATGCATGTACACAGAAGTCCTTCAAACATTATCCTTCAATAATATCTCTACTAAATTATCATCTGGAAACCTACAAATAAAATCAGGTCTTGGCAATACTGTGTACAAGACTTTGTAACAAGGACATTCTTGCATGTCAAAAGGGAAGCACTTCTGCCTATGTGCTGTTTATCAAGGCCATTCAGAACTTGTGATAATTCCAGCAGAATGTAGCTCTTCTTATCCCATGATTCAAAGAGGTTTTTATTGCAGACTCAGCAGTGTGGGGCCAGGACTTTCAGCTGAGCACTCTCATTTTATTCACTAGAGAACAATGGGAGAGACACAAAATCATGTTCAAATATTTTAGACAGTTACACTTAAAAATAGGAAAGAAATTCCCTGCACATGCTGTGCCTTTCATTGGTTATAAATATTTCTAGTGGTCTGCAAGTTTAAGTGTGAAGTACAAAAAGGATCTTATACAGCATTTTAACACTTTTACAAATGAAAGAGTCATGTGTTTCCTCTCCTGTTGGCTTCTCTTATTTAGTTTTTAATCTATTTTGCCTTTATCCCTATGAAGATCTCAGATAACTTCCCCTGAAAAGTACTCTTCTCTGAAGGCTAATGTCAGTATAAATATGAGTAGTCAAATTTTTTATTCCTGAGATTTTCAGTATCACAGTAGCTCAAGGGAGCATCTAGATATTGCAGCAAACCTGGATATGGTGTTTCAGCTCTTGGAATTATTTATGCTTCAAATTGCAGTTCTCTGTATTAAATCATTTGAGGTGATCTATAAAGACCCAAGTGTCTAAATCAGATTATTCACTTTATATGTCTTCCTTAGTGCTGACAAAGAATTTCACATGTTCCACATGTGAAATATATCATATATCACTGTTCAAAGCCCTAGACCAAACCCCATTGGGTTTGCAGATTTAGCCACAACTCAATCAGCTGAGAATCCTTTTGCTCTGAGGCAAAACCTCCCAGGGACCCTGTACTAAAAGGTCAGTAGTCCTGGCTTTGATTTGTGTCCTCTACAGTTGTCCACAAGTGAAGAAGGAAGAAGGAGCTACTGAAGAAACAGAGTGCTGAAAAAAGATGAAACTCCTTCAATTCAAGTTCATCTTACTTCTGTTCTGACAGGATTGAACTCTCAGTACTAGGGAATTACCTCAATAATTAGTCCAATCTTGTCCAAGAAAACTTAAGAATCAAGGACCTAGAGTTGGAAACTTGACTTTTTTTCCCCCCTAGACATAGTCAATGTAAATCTGCATCATTTTCTATAAATCCTCACATATAATGTAGAGGAAATAATCTCTGCTACCATATCTGTGACCTATTTTTTGTCCTCTTAATGCATCTTAATAAAAAGCAGCTACACCAGAGGAGAAATAGGACCTACTGGGCTCTTCAAGGACTGCAAATGCTTCATTTAAGGATTTATCTTTTCAAGAAAACAGTACTCACTGTTCCTTCTGAGCTGTCCTGGTCAAGAACAGGAGGTGGCAGGAAATCATTAGGCAAAGGATACGTTTGGGTCAGAGGTGGTATTTTTGAACTATTATTTTAAAATACTTTGAACTACTTTGAAAACATTTTGGGGAGCTGAAGTACAATTGTGTGCAAGATTCTCTAGGCTGACAGAAAGCAGCCTACTCCCTCCCCCTTCCCATTTAGGCACTGACAACCATCTCCTTAGATCATTACTCAGTCTAGCCTGTTTTCTATGTCAACATCAAAAGCCTTCTCTTTGCTCAATTTTCCTCTGTAGAACTTCCTATTATCACATCACTGATACAAGCTCACTGACAGCCAAACAGTCAAACATCTCAAACACTACTATGAATACCACTATTTTATCTGCTTAATCCTGCAATGGAAAATAATATATTGTGGCCATTTTAATAAGCACCTTTGTGGTCAGACTGTGTCTTTCAAAAGGTTCATCAAACTATTCATTGGCAGTACATTTTATAATAAAATTCCTGTACTCTGGAATAGTGTATAGACCTGTGGAATTTTGTCAAGATCCTGACTGAATAGTTATACCAAGCAAATAATTACTATACCAAGCATATGCTATCTGGAGGATATGAGGCAAAATTCACTTATTTGTTTACCACAATTCTTTCTATCACACTTGTTGCTGCACCCTTGAAGTGCACCCTCACTCCATAGCCTGATTCTCAAATGTGGAAGAAATAAGTTCAAACCTGTCCCACATCTTCCTGTCAGTCAGTCAGCTGCAAGAAGACTGCAGGAGAAGGACCAGTCTGCTGCAATACCCCTCAAAGAGCATATTATTGTCACCTTGGTTGACACACCAGTGCACAGGATGATGTACCAATTTCCCCTGAGTAACGTGAGAGCTGGAGAGTGATGGATAAACACCAGCAGATCCCATGACTCACTTCCCTGAAGAAAAGGGTAAAGAAACCTTTAGTGAAAGCCTAGCCCCGTATTTCAAGTCTATCATATCTCTTTCAGAAATCAAGATTTATATCTTCCCCACAAGCCTGCAGAAGTGCCTACTCACACAGATGAGAAACTCCCTGCCCTGCTGTGCCTGCATGGTTTGTGAAAGGAGCACAGTCTGTGCAGGACTTAACCATTGCCACATCAAAGGGTGAATATATTCTCATGCATGCATATTTATATGCTTCCAATCCTTCAAAACTATTTACATTTCCAAGCCTCCATAAAAGTAATAGTTTTACACAGGGCTTTGCATGAATGACAAATATAAAAAAATAGTAATTTCTATCACTATGTGTTTTAAAATATAGCCTATAGCACATGAACAATGTGCCTGGTTGCACTTTCAGAGCTTACTACCAACGTATCTTTTACATTCTTCAAGCAAGATGTGAAAATCATGTGGAAGCTTTAAAAGCTCACATTGAATTACTTGATTTATATTCTTCCACATACATTAATTTTTAGTACCATGCAAATATTTCTATTGGCACAGTATGTTCTACCCTGGAGAATTTAACTGGATTCACAAATTGTTACAATATCCCTCTGTTAATTTAGTTCATTCACAGTATATATTAATGGATGACTATCTAGTAAGAAAATATTTAAAAATTGTAGTTTGGACATTTGATAAAGGCCTGTAGCTATTATGGCATTGAAATACTGAAAAAAACTTCAGATGGGTTTTTAGTCTCACTGCTCCTACCTACTGATAGACTTCCATCTGGTTTTATGAAGGGTATATGCACATATAGTGACTTTGGCTACAAAGCATGGTCTGGACCCAATGATCCAAATAGATCCCTTCTGCATCTATGTTCCAATAAAAATGCTGTAAAACTAACAATACCAGCAATAAAAGCAAGGTTGAAGATATTTCTGTCTTTTTTTTACTGCATATAAAAACTCCTCCTTACAAATAACTAAACATTCCGAGACAAATATTGTTGGGTTTCAGTGAAAATAGAATTTAAGGTATTTTATGAAAGAGCAGCCCTTTTCTCCAAGTGAGGAATAAACAGGCAGTGTTTGCTAAACCTTTTTATTCAACATAAAAAAGTTTTTGCCCTTCTGGTTTAGTTTAATTTTCATGCTTTTTACCAAACAGGATGAGCTCAAAGCAGTCAAGCATGTATAAAGGTTAAAACACCCTTGAAAGACTACCCTGTTCTTGCTTCTAATCTCCTCCCACAACTCACAAGCCCTGCCTCTTGGCCTCTTTAGTACTGGTTTTAGGTGTCCAGGATCTCTGCATATTCCTTTTAAGTTTCTGAAGGGGAAAATGAAAGTGTCAGAGAGGAACCAGGCTATTGAGGAACTTGCAAACAGACAGGTTTTTTTTCAAATATTTATTTTTCTCATCTTGAGGCCTTCAGGTATGTTTGATTTAAGGCACTGAAAGAGCAACCTTTCCAGCGGGTTGAAACTTTTTCACTAAGCAAACAATCACAAGGATTAGAACATTAGAACCCGAAAAGTGCTCATGTTGCATCACACTTGGTGTTAGCTAAAACTTTCCTGCTAACCAGATCAAATGAGTTTCCAAGTCAGCTGAACAATCTCACAGATATTTTTGTGACATTTTTCAAGCAGCTCTGATACATAAATGGATCTCATTAGAAAGTGGGTGCTGATTTCTAGTGATAACTTTTGCTGGGTTGAGAGAAAACTGGAAATACTATCTATTGAATTATTTTTGTACAAAACCTGCTCTGCATACACACATGCTTTGTTCAAATAAAAGCTATTGAGACATATGTATTCAGACCTTGGTTGCAAAATTGTGCAAGTGGCTTTTTAAAGGCTAAATAAAGGTCTTTGCATATAGTGGGCACATGAAAATGTCCTGAGGGACTGCATGATGTGTTTTAGCAACACCACTCCGAGAAAAGGCAACAGTAGCCTACAGCCAAAACCCCTTTGAATAATTTATCTGGAAGATCATTGAGAAAAATGAGTGGGAAGCATGTGAAAAAAATCCCATAAAAGCTTCCTGTTAAGGGAATGAAAGCATAGTTGTTCGAGGAGCAAAAATGACACTGATGCCCTCCAGTAACACGGAAAACATTGAAAACCATGCTCCACAATATCAAAAATACTTAATATATTCTGGTTTTATTTTGTAAGGAAGAGACATTTCAGAGATATAGTACACCAAGCTCTTATATGGAAACAGAGGCAGGAGTCCCTCACTTTTCAGTGATATATAAAAGCTAGCAGGATGAGCTTATTAAAGCTCAGGCTCCCCAACCTTCACATCTTTAGTTGCCATCTTCATCCCACAGTCTTTTCCAATTAACTCCAGCTCTTCAATGTTTCAGTATTACTGCCAGGGAAGTAGCAAATCTCTGCAGAATCCAACCCAGTATAACCCTTTTTCAAAATTCTCTGCTATTGTCATCTAAAGCTGTGTAAACCTGTTGAAAAACTTTAAAGCCTTAAGCACTGACCTGATACATTCCTACCAAGTCAAAAATATGGACCACTTTTAGAGAAAACAACTCCTGAAGAACTTTGCCCATCCAGGAGGGTGTCAGACTGAATAGGAACTTCAAAGCCAGTAAAGGGGATATCCAACAGAGATCTGAAAGTCTGAAAAGATAGCAGTACCCCATTCTGTGGCTGCAGAGAGGCAGAGTACAGGGCAGCCCAAATTGCTCAGACTCATGCACAAAGCTGGAACAGTGCTCTGAAACTGAGACTTGGTGGCACACAGTTTGACAAATCACCTTTTATTACCACTGCTGATGATGTGCCTCAGGAATATGGCCAACATCTCCACTCTTGAGTCACCAGTGCCCCAGTGAGACATGGATCTCTTGGTGAGTGCTTCAGAAAGAGACATTACCTCTGCATTACACTGTTATACATTTTTTATTGAAATTTCAATATCTTTGGACTTCTATCATACCACTAATAATACCACATGCACACACACATGTATACAGATATGTATATGCACATATATATATAAATGCATATACATACATCTACCTGCATATATTTTTCCACTAGTGGATCTCCATCATGGTCTGCCAAAGATTAAAGCAGGACAAGAACATTAGTGCTGTCTTTGCTCACATGAGTGCTTGAAGTGTCTTTTAAAACAGGAATTGCTTACTTTGTGTTTTGTTGTTTGTTTGGGTTTTCTTTAAGAGAGGAACACTTCAATATTGCACATTTTCTATGCAAAGCATTGCTCTTCTCACCCTCCCTGGAAAAATTGGCTGTGTGCTTACTACTCCAAAGAAATTCAATTGCATTTTTTGAAGACTGACATCTTGCCCTCTTTTCCATGCTAAGAAAACAAACAAAAAAAGAGTTTGAAGTATTACAAGTGTAAAAGAAAGATATTTCTTAAGATGGCTAAAACCAGAGCAGAGTCTGGTCCAGCAAAACATAGGCTCCAATAACAGAAAACTTTTGCAATATAATTAAATGTTCTTTAAATTGCAATCTTTTTTTGTTTAGGGCAAGCTGAAATGATGCTTTGTCTCAAGGTTTAGGTTTTTTTAAGTAACTGGAAATGATGGTTAGAATTTTCATAGCAAGAGCTGAAGGGATGTGAATTTGTGAAAACAGCAAAATATGGTTTCAATATGTCAAGATATTCCCCAAGGAAACTAATAAGGGTGCACTGCAAATCAAGCACAGATTGTTGGGTGATGAACAGCACAGACCTGTGCTTACTAAATAATGTTCTCAGTCATCTCAGTAACATTTGACTTATAAAAAGAAGCAGTGATTTGGTTACAGCAGATATGCAACAGAAACAACATAGTTGGTGGTCCCAGCTTTTGCAGACTGTTGCTTTAACACAGTCAAATAGAACAAAAATCTGGTGATTTGTTGTTGGGATACATTTCACTCTCTGGGCTGCATGCCATGAAGTTTAGGGTCAGGGCTCTGTGGGCTGCACTAAACATATCTCGTTCAAACCAACCGGCACATCTTACTCCTAATCTTCACACACTGTCAATTAGAGTCTCCCTGGCCCTACTCTAACCATCATTTACTGCAAGCCTCCACATATTAAGAAAGTAAAAATACTGTCTACCAAATGTCACACAGTTTTTTCACCCATGGTCAAATGCATAGCTGGCCCTGAAAATCAGAACCATGTGAGAGTGAGCAGAAAATATGTCATTACACTCTTGGGTTTAAAATAATATGTCTAGCTAGTATTCCACATCACAAACATCAATGTCTTAAAATGCTGGGAAACACTCTTGCAATGCAAGTATTCTCCCTGTGTAAAGGTAGACCTGACACAATGTAAAATTTGCCTGTGGAGAGGGTGGCGAGCCCGCTGCAGCCCTGCCTGCTGCCCTGAGGGGAGGCAACAGGCAGCAGCCTCCTCCGAAAGAGGAAATGCATCCTGGGGTGTCGCCACAAGGGTCAGAAAGATAGCTGAGGGAAAGTTCTGACTTCAAAAACATGACCATCAGCTCATTATGATTGGTTTTATAGTTGTCAGGTTAAAAAAAAAAAAAAAAAAAACAACAAAAAAAACCCCACCAAACTAACAAACTCTGCCAGTAAGGGATAAATTAATAGCATTCAAAACTAGGTTTCAAAACCCCACCAAACTAGGTCTCCTGGGATGGCAGATTAATTCAACACTGCCCTCTGAATCATTTTGGTGCCAAGATGAGATAAAACAGTGATCTGCATAGCAAGCAACTATGCATAAACTCTCCTTGCTGAGCACATCAAAACTACCCAGACTGCAACTCCAGAGTTTTGGCTAGAACTTTCTACTCCTCCATTTACACTCACTAATTCTTTATATTAATGGACAGACTGTAATTATAGCAGAGAGTAAGATGCTAGCCAGGATTCCAGTTACAATCCTTATTTGATAGGAAGCTAATATGATTACATTCAAATTCTAGCAGAGCTACATGGGGAATATTGGAAGCCTCCTGTAAAGCAGAACTGTAGCAAGGGATGTGAATAGGAGGCTCAGGCTCCAAACAGCAATGCTTTCTCCAAATACTTGTAATCAGTACCTGTATTCTGCTGTTCTTCAGCTACTGTCACAGATATCACCTGCTCTATCTTCAAAAATAATTAGCACCATCAATCACATTTGCTTAAAACACAAACAGAGTAAAGGAGCTGGAAGTAATTTAACAAATGAAAAGGTTTTTATATGTAAATTATATCAATACATTAGAGTATATAACTCCAGTACATTATTCACTGTAGTATCATTATTCCTTAATGTGTGTGAAAGAGCCATGGGAACCCACAAGCATCCTCTTCTCTGTGGTGTTTCTTAGGAGATGTCACACTGAAATCCTCTCCTGCACCACTGTGCTCATTAGTTTGAGGAAAACTGCAGCCAGAGGGAGTGTTGTGGCTGGTTCTTTAAGGAAAAGGCAACCCACACTGGTGTGGCTGCAGCTCAGCAAGTAAACAGTGTTAACAAACAGGGACTGCAAAGTAGCTTAATTCCACTCTATGCCTGGTACTTTGTTGGTGTGTGGTAACAGCTAAGAATAAATACTTTTCATACCAGTGCTTTCATTAGAGAAAATACGCTATAGCTTAGGAATTCTCAAGGAATATATTAGTTCCAAATTACCAGAGATAAAATGTGACTTGTAAGTATAAAGACCAATGAATGAACATTGCACATAGTCAAAACAGGATAAGATAAGGTAAATGTGGCACCTAGAGTCAGGTCAAATTCAGTCTTACTAACAGGCACTACATTTGAACCTTGCACTCTTTTTTCTTCCAAAGCTCAGCATATTCACGATGGATCATTTTCCAAGAATTCAGCTGTTTTCTTCTCCTAGCTGGAAAAACTACCAGTAAATGTAATTTCCTGGACACTATTTGACAAACATTTTCAGCTACATTTTTTGTCTTTAAATATTTGTAGACCTATGGAGTCGCTACAAATATTTTTGTTCTCTAAATGTTATTGACTAATACAGTAAAACTGGTTAGAAGCACTGTTCTCTCCCCCCTCTCCTGTGGAGGTGTTCAGCCCATTCTGACGAGTGGTGTAATCTGCTACATCCTGAAATTAGTTTTCTGTTAACAACATTAACAACCTTCACCTTTTCAAAGCATCTGGTGCTGTAAGAGCTTGCAAAGAGCAGCCTTGATATATTATCGTGATAGCAGAAATTATAAAATAAAGTAAAAGTAATGGAAAATCCAGAGGGAAAAAATTAGTGAATTGTTTTGCTTTTCTTATTTATTTATGCAACATTCTTCTCAGCATCATTTAATTCTATTTTGTCTCTGTTACAAAAAATATACCAGCACCACAAGTGAAACATCTTCTTGAATAAGGAAAAATTGGTGTATGCAAGACAAGCTTGAGATATGTAAGAAAACATTACCAAAATCTTGAATTAATTTAAATTTAAAAGTTATTTTAGTTTTCATCATTTACTGCTGCAAGTAAAGAAATCATAATAATAAATCTGAGAATAAGGAAATACAGAAAGTAATAAGAAAAGTTGGAGGCTAAAAAATAATGAAAACATAAAATTTGAAACTCCTAAGATTTTATATTATTGACTGCATATAAAGTTTTGAGCTCCATTAGAAATAAAACTCCTGGAGTTATGATCAAATTTTTAAATATTAGCATTAGTAAATGAAGCTAAAGACATATCTGGACAGTGAAATAGCTTTGGGTTTGACCCCTAGCTTTGTACAGCTGGTAGCATTTGAGAGTAAGTTTACTCATGTACAATAAAAAACTTCTAATGAACTGAAATCTGAACTGAAGAAACTCCAAATAATAACCCACTGTTGCTTTAAAATAGGTCCTCTCTCTAAACAGAATTTTAAGACACTGATCAAATCACTGTAGACCTGTTAGGCACTTTCTCCTCTTGGACATTTCACGCTGTAATAGGAGGAATACAGGCATGAGAGAAAAAGCTTCCCATGTGAGAAGCAACGCATGCCGTGGGTGAATCTGTACAACCACGTAGCTTTATAGACTCCAGTCTTGTTTAAAAAGAGGAAAAATATGTATATTCAGTTAAAAAAAAAAGAAAAATGGCAATGATAATCAGGATCTAAATCGCATTATGTATTGGCCTATACATATAAAGAATTCGAAGATAAATACTTCAATTTGTTTTCTTTCTCTTTCAATTAGGCACTAAATGTTCACTTGGGAGTCTTGGAAAATTTGCTGCAGACAAAGGAAGCAGCTCCAAAATAAAAATACAGTCTCCTTTCATGAGAGCTTTCAGTGTTCTCAAACAAATCCCTTGTCTGAGATAATTTGCCAGAAAAGTGTATTGGTTTTAGTATCATTCAGATAGAATTCACAGAACATGTTTTATATCTGACATTAAACTAAATTATGAGAGAACATTAAGATTACATTATAACATTTTGGCTCTCTGACAGCCTAAGGCACCTGTTCTGAATAAAAAATCCTCTTGACTCTGAAACCTGCTTTCCTTAAACTTCTAATAAATAATCTTTTGAGTGCTTAAAATGCACTGTTTCTAAAAAAAAATCCCGAACTTTGTTACCTGCATACTCCTGCAAAACAAGCACGAAACAGATGAAAGTGGAGTGGCTTTATTCAAAGAAAAAGCTGTAGGAAATCACGAGTTTCCACCTCCCAAAGGTTGAGTGGCTGAAAAGGAAAGATTAATTATCCTTCAAAGGTGCCTGTTTCTATAAAGGGAGCCAAGGGTAACAAGCCTATACTTAACATGTAAATATCTGAAGGCAAGTTAGAAACCCTTCTCCTGTGACAGATTTTAACCCTTTGTTGTAACGACCTTTCTAATGCAGCCTGCAGGATTTTATTAACTACAAATCTGATGCCTTAAGTTTTAGCTTTTATATTTTTAGATTCTGTACTGCCTCAGTGTGTGACTCTGAACTTCATATAAAATGTTAGCAAGTTCTCTTCACAGTTTAGTTTGACAAAACAATCCTTTTCCAGCCTGAGAACCAAGAATAATCATTACAGCTTTGGGCCCAAGAAGTGTAAACAGCAGTGAATTGAGGAGAACAATCTGGGAGGATGGGACTTCATAACATGAAACTGAAATTGGACAATTGACCCCAAATATGTAAATGAACCAAAACATATAAAAGTGTGAAAACTCATCACTGTGCGTCCATCTTGGGCAGAGCCCCAGCTGGGCTCTTGTGCTGCCCAAGGTGTGTCTTTTGAAGGCCTTTCAATAAATACCTACTTTATCCTTTTGAACTCTGCCCAGCCTCTGTTCCAGGTTATCCTCTTTAGGCATCAAGTCAAGCACAAGATACTTCAGTAAGAACACCCTTTCTCTATATTTTTAAAATAGATATGTAACGAATTTAAAACCTTCCTTTATTAAAACTTAATTAAAAACTCTATTAAATTGCCCAGAAAATGTGTGAAATCCTCCAAGACATCAAGTCAAGCAAATATCTCACAAAAACACCATAAGTTGTTCTAGTTGTTGCAGCTTGACTAGATGACCAATAAGGCTCCCTTCCAGCTTACTTTGCATGTTTCCATGGAATAAAAAAAATGTACAAATCATTAATTTTGCCAAACTTTCCAACATCTTCAGACTCAATAGGAACACTGTATTTTTGCTAAAGCAGATTTCCTCTAACCATACACAAATCTGTATCTATGTAGATCTCTTTCTATACATCTTCTCCCACTGAATATTTTCCCAGAGGATTTACCTTCACAAGAAATTTTCTGGAGCAGAACCACTCCTTTTTCCATGACATTCACTGTTCCACATTTAGCTAAAGCAGTAGAGACCAAACTCTCCTCCTCCAACAGATATCTTTGTTGGTATTACAGAAAAAGAATGCAGTTGTTCTATTTGTTTTTCCACTGTCTGCTTTGTCAGAAAAAATGGAAGCAAGACTGCCAATAACAACAATAACATGCAACATTTCCTGTTCTATCTTCTAGAAGGGAACGACACTTTCTAAAACTCTGTTGGAAGTGTATTTGTATAAAGACTGAAACAAAAACCAAAACTGCAGGGTTTAGGTCCCTTTAAAAGATATACCATGCATACTGACTAAGCATGTCAGAAGTTACAAAGATGATGTCTGTGACAGCTACCTTGACCACAGTTGCCTGCTCTTGCTAGAATAAAACTAAATTTTCACCTTTGACAAATATAGGTGGATCATTCCCCTTTGACACAGGCTTTCCTTGGATTTCTATCTTCTTCAATGAGAACATCTTTCCCTGCTTGGTCTGTACAGGTGTAGAAGTCCCGAAGGCTGAGAAGGCATTTTACAGCTCTATCTCCAATAGATGTGTTCAAGTATATTCCAAGGTCTCACTTTAGATATGGTCCCCATACATTAATCAGGTAGCAAAAATGATTACTTGCCCCTTTTTTTGGTCTGGGAGTTGATGAGATAAAGGTAATAGGGTTTTTCTAGACCATGGGGACATATTAAGTATCCATCTGTTTGTGGTGTGGCCTCTTTTCAAATGAGGAATCCATCAAATACAAACCTTCCTGAAGACATGGCACTTAAGAAGCAGTTTCACAGATTGTGAAAGACAACAAACTAAGAGCTACCAAAAACAAGCTAATGTTGGAATTAATAAAGTATAAACAAAGAACTCTGAGGGTGGATCAAAGGTTTTTCTAGAAGAGCAAGCCCACACATTAAGATCTAATCTGAATCACAGCAGTAGCTGTGCAGCTCTACAGCATGAAACAGGAGGAATCAATCGTAGGCAAGGTGAGTCAATACAGGGACTAGAAGATAAAAAGTGTGCACAGGCAGGTGGACACATATACACATGTGGAACCAGCAACTGGACACTTCACTCAAGGAGATTCTTAGTTTGTAAAAGTGGAAGGGATAAACAGGTGAGGGGAGAAGGAAATGGAAAGGGAATGACATATCCAGGTCTATTCAGCTGTCTTCTGACACAAAACCTGGTCTCCATCCTTCCTCCCAAAGGTTCTGCTCAGGGAAAATGAAATTAAGAAAAAAAAGATTCAGACACTAAACAGGAAATAACATGTTTCTCTCCATTCTATTCTGTCATCCTCCTACTGAGTTTGTGTGTCTGTCTTTAAAGAGCAACCTCCCACTGTAGAGGACTAATGATTCTTTGCTTGTCTTGAGTTCTGTTGCCTCTTCTTTTTGAGTGGTCCCTCAATACACAGGTGTGGCAAACAAGCCCATTCTCCATTAGATCAGGAATCCCTCCAATGCAAGAAGCAGATATTGGCAGGGTTTGCTTTGTTTTTTGTATGCCTGGGGGTTTGTTTGCTTGTTTGTTCTCTCTGAACAAAGTGTACTGAAACAGAAAAGAATAAAAAAAGTACAAGTTTACTTTCTTCTAAAAGCTATTCCTGACTACCCAGATCAGAACAATTTGTCTTTTAATGGCTATTGAACTTGAAATTTTGAATTGTAAGTAAATGAAGGAACATATGAACATTGCAGCTTCTTTTCAAGAAGAAAGGGCAGGTGGATTGGATCACATTTTCACTGGTCAAAATAAGGAGCAGCACAAATGCAAATGAAGACAGCATTGAAGCGAGATCACAATTACTGTCCAAAAAACTGTTCGTTTTTCAGCTGTCACAACCCCCATTCAGCCAGATGTTTTTTCTTTTTCATCGTCCTTAATGGCCGTCTTGTAAAAGAGAATTGTCTGGATTTCGGCTTTTTGATCTCTTCCTAAACAAACATTTCTGAATGACCATTTCAAGTGTTTTGGAGAAAGCTTGGAGTAAGGCAGCAGCTTCTTTGTCAAATCTGTTGTGAAGTTAACATACAAGTACTTCTGCATATCAAAGCAAAAGGATTTGATGAAGAGTCCAGCTGTTGTGTTCCTCATGTCAAAAGTGTAATTTTCTTTTCAGCTTCTACAAAACAGCCTCAGGATTACAGTATCGAACTTCAACTTTTGCACAAATTAATTTTTACCAATATATTTTCCTTTGTTCATGACCATCTTTAATGAGTTTTGTTTTTCTTCAGTGAAGAGGAGGAAGCAGTGAAGTGACAAACTTCAAAACAAAGGCACCATTTATATATGACACTTTATATGTTGGAAGAACTTGAAGAACTCTTTGGTTCAAAGCCAAGCATTCAGAGACTGAGGAAAGTCAGAATGAAAACTGCCTGGACAAACTTAATCAGGCAATACAGGCTTTCATTACATGAATGCACACAATCATTTTCTGTTCAACTCGCGTTGTCACTTGGGTATTGTGTTGTGCTCGCTGCTGAGCATTATGCACAACCTGGGTTTAACTCCTTAGAAAGAATTTACTTGTGGGATTGTTTTATTGGTATTTCTCATCTTTTTTCCTCCTCAGTTCAGATTTTTCCCCTGGTTTTAATCCCACGAGCTTCTGCCCCCACCACAGGGGCAAGTTGGTTGCGAGCAGACACTAATTTTGTTTTCTGTCCCAGCATTCAAACTTCAACAAAGTACTCACATCCAGACTACACATGAGGTATCATTTTAAAGAGGAGCATTAATTTAGTGGACCAGATGAAGGAAAAATAACCAAATATGCTATGGAAAACACATCTGCTAACTCCAGCTCTTCCTAGGAACAAGGAAGGAGCTGACTGCTGATCAGGAATAACAGACTGCTGAGCTCTGAAATGTTCCCCAGCTGTTTGTAAATTACAGCATCTCAAAGGTGAATTGGGGCAGATAATCATGAGGTGTACGTAAAAGACAAACTTCAAGCCTCATTAAAGCATAGAACAGTAAAACTTCCCAATTGGAAAGAAATGCCAGAATTATTATCTTAGCCTCAGATGAACCTGATTTTTTTCAAATATAAAATATAAAACACAACCTGGGGCAAAGCTATGGCATGGAAATTTTTAATCCTATCTTGGAAAAATTAAAAGCAACTTGAAAAGTAAGGTTAAAAAGAATTTGATGATGGCAAACATCAAGCAGGTTTATCCATAGATAATACTACTGAGTTTGATGGCCAAATTCAGAGATCTCTTACAATACCTCTAGTGACTTCTTTTCTTATATGCATGAAGGCATTTTTAAATAGAATTAAATTCAAATAGAACAGACATTTTAGTATGACCAGCCCACTTCTGTACAATTTTCTTGTTCCTGATCAGCTCTGTATGCCCTTCAAAAGCTCAAAATCCAGTAGATGTATTGATTTATCAACAAGTAAACATGTCACAGGTTTTCACATTTTGAGCTAACCACATAATACAGTTTATTCCTCCAGTGCTAGAAGGATACTTAGATTAAAGCAGACCTTCTTGACCTTCTTGGTAGCCCAAAGACTGTACAGCCTAGACTGGCCCCAAATATTTTTCCATTAGATAAAAATCCTGCCTAAGAACCCCATCTCAGCCCACACTTATAATAGAAAGAAGAAAGTTCACTGGATCACCAACATGTGTGTTTATGTCAACCATGTGGGTAATGGACCATTTGAAAACCTATCTGGCACTTCATCTGGAAAACCAAAACTGGCTGACATTGGGAAGAGGACTTAAAATCCTAATAATTTCACCAACAAACTCTGTTTCCATTTTTCTTTGGCTTAGCATATTTTCTTTCTTTTTTTTCCCTGTTTAGTCTATAAAATTTAGTGGGATGTCAGGGTCAGGATCATTTTTAGTCACAATCTATTTGCATGCCAGACAATGAGTGTCATATTGCTTGCTAGGTAATGACTCTTCACTATTCCCAGGAAAGCTTTCCCTTCTCACTACAGTTAGCTTCAGTAGGAGCCAAGCAATCTCATTGCCTTTTTGAGGTGTGAGGAGAAAATGTCACAGGCATCCATAGCCATTTCTTCCCGTTTGCATTATTTTCAGAGAGAAGAGCAGAGTCTAAGGACACGAGATGCCACTGTCACAGGGCCATTGCTCAGGCAGTACAGACAGGGCTCTGTAAAAGCCTGAGGTGAATGGCAGGTCCAGTCATTCAGCTTGTGACAAAATGCTGCAAAAGATTCACATTTCAGAGAAAGCTTTCCCAAGATGTGAATTAGAAAGCCTTCACAGCATAAAACCTTCACACCTAAGGAACCCTTGTGGGGAAGAATATAATGAACAGGGGATACCTTAAGATAAAGTGCAAGGGCACTTAGCCAAAGCTTAGAGATTGTGTTTTAAAAGAACATGAAGTAATGCTTGAATTTATTTGATATTATTTCTACTCATCTGTATTTACATCTAGTCCTCTGCAGGCACAAGTCTAAAATACTGCTGTTTTCTACTAGTCAAGCACCCTATAATTCAGTCGGGAACGAAAAATAAAAAAGTGTTTTACTGGTGATGACCTACATTTTTGGAAGAAAAATGTCTGAAGAAAACAGTAGGCTAAAGAAAAATAGTGTTATTTTTTTCTTATCTGTCTAAAAGTTATTGTAGTCATCTCTTGCTGAGTCAGCTTGGCTTCTATGAAAATAAGAACAAAAAGGCAAATTTGTAAATGGTTGCTTTATCAGTGAAGCCAACACCAGCAGTAGGGTTCTAGACAGAAACTCACCAAAATCAAAGTTTAATGCCTACTTTTTACTATTGGTAGCAATAAATGGAAGTACATCTCTAAAAAAATCTTCTTGAATCAGTTTGTTGACAAAGTTTGTGAATGACAGCTAAGGGCTCAAACAGGCAACGTTGACTGTATACTGAACCATCAGGGCGGTACAGACCTAACCTAAATGTCAAGTGAAATTATTGCAATTTTTTAAACCTCTAAGCTGTCTTGAGGAAACAATCTCCTCAGTTTCAAACATTGTGCATATTATATTCTGTAGCAACAAATTCTGGAAGATGTCAATATTGACAGATGTTTTTTCAACTATGTCACCCTAAATGTCCTCAGTATGCTACAGAGCAAATAGTAATGCAGGTTGTGTCATAGGAGGGAACTTTTCTTTGGAAACTCTGTTGCCAACAATAGATATAAACCAAATATTGCTTATTACAAATATTTCTTCTGAGACTCTTTCCCAGACTGCCAAAAGATTTATAGCATTTTCCCCATTGAGATTGGCTCATGTGCAAAAGAAATCTTTATGAAAACAATTCAGATGAAAAGGTTTTTTTCCTGCACCAAATAAATAAACATTACAAAGTTGTTTCACATTCATACAAATACATGTACTAATTTTCCTAGAGGAAGAGACAGTTGACACATGCCATTCAGCTGAACAGGCAGCGCTAAAGGCATCAGGATGCTTTGCAGAAAGCAAACTAAATGACAACTAAACTAAACTGGTAAAATATTAATAACTTAAGACCTTAAAGGTCATATTACTTTTACCTCACTCATGATTAGTGCATTTTCTTTAATATTCTCTCCAAGTACTTTCCATTCTTCCTCTTTATTAATAGGTGGGCAAACCAAAACATAGAATGTAGAAAGACAATACATAAAGTCAATCTAGTTGAGCCTAGACCACGTGGCAGATGCAGACCTGGTGCTGTTCTCCTTTATGAACCTGGTTTTATTCTGCCTCCATGGTTGGCCATGACTTGCACATGCAACATCCCTTTTTTTTTCTTTGGAAGGAAATATTGCTACAGGATCAGAATCTAGAGTACACTCCAGCAGGTCCTTGGGCTCCAGGAGCAAGGGAGAATACTGAGAATGCTTCCAGAACTCACCTACACCATGGTTAAGACATAGATACTATCTATTTTACAGCTCCATGCTTGTCCTCCTTTTCAATTTTGCTGAAATAAAAGATATTCTCGACTTCTGCCAGGATGGAAAATACTTTTTAAAAGTCTTAAAATTTGATGACTACAGTAATTTCAGTACCATGAATCAGCCCTGCTAATCAAACCCACAATACTTCCACAAGAGAAATTTCATACCACTGACTCTTTCTATTTTCTGTTTCTTTTCCCTTCAGAAATCTACTCCTCCATTTCATATCTTGCCTGGTTTAACATTTCCTAACATTTCCAAGTAATCTGTTTCCACAATTGACTGGAGTGTAACATTTTCTTTTTTATAACAAGCCCTCATGAAATATGAATGCTACAAATTAGCAAACATTTCAGGCATGTTGAGAGATAAACTGTACGTGATATTTGGAATAAACCCAGCAAAATCAGAGCATCTTGCAAAACCGAGCTCTAGTGTATTTGTGCTTTGGCTGCTACGAATAATTTCATTGATTTGATACTATGTGAAGAAATACATAGAAACAAGCTGTCATTTGTATATATACACATTCTTTGCTAAACCTACCTAGGAGGAAAGAGCCTCTCTAGGAAGATGTAGTATTTTACAAATAGAAAACCATACATAGTTTCAAAGGTGCTATGCTTCTTCACCACCAGTGTGTTTGGCTTTTTCCTACTATGAAATGTTTCTGCTATGAAAACCAGGATAGCATGATACCATAACACATCTCAAGGGCATGAATCACACCGCCAACTGTTTCTTCACCAACCGTAATGTGAGAGAGCAGAAAAAACAGATCTTTGGACCACATGGCAGCAACCACTTTACATGGAGGTGTAGAACAATGTGAAATGATGTAAACACTGCTTTTGTACCTTGCGATTCCTCAATGGAAACTTAAATTTTTGCCTTTTCCAGATTCTTTTTCATCCCATGCTTTCTGCAATCCCTAGGTATCACTGACCACCACAGCTCCATCCCTGTCAGACCTAAGTGCACCTGTCTGGAAGGACACATAGAGCACATGTAATTTTAATCCTGATCTTATCAATACATGATTCACACAGGAAATTACAAATTCAAGAACATGACAATAAATATATTTTTTTCTGTAAAAATAGTCATATTAATACAAATAAATTTTACATGAAATTTCAACATCTCATGTCAAGAAGAAATTGTCCTTGAAAGATTGCACTCACCATCATTCTTAGATCTATGTGTGAGTAAAACTAAGAGACATTACTTTGTTCAACACAAAAACTTCATTTCAAATGCATGCACTTTAAACACCCTGCTCTGAGTTTTCCTGTGTCCGAGCTCTGAAATAAGGTGACAAAGACTCATTTCACCAGTCTCTCCCTCCACTTCTGTGTCTACTTTTGACTTGCACTCTATCTCCAGGACCAGAAGCAAAGGTTGAAATCTGAATCGTGCTTGCACTTCTGCTGTTCAACTCCCAAGCTTAAGCTTTTGCTGTTTATCTGTTTCAGAATCCACCAAAATGGCACATTTTAAACCAGAAACCCATAGATCTGCTTTCTGATTGTAGCTCAAATGTGTCCAAACAACATATGTTGGATTTCATACACATTATTTTTTTTAAATTCTTTTGGGTTTTTTGTTTATTTGTTTGTTGTTTTTTTTTTTTGTTTTGGGGTTTTTTGGTTGGTTGGTTTGGGGCTTTGTTTGCTTGGGTTTTTTTGTTTTGTTTTGTTGTTTTTTTTTTTAATCTGAAGATGTGAAGGTAACACTCTCATTGCTTGGGCTGCTTTGAATGCAAAATAATCACAGATGGAAATGCAACCTGAGTACACTTTGTCTGTGTTAACTCTTTATGACATGATGTACCTGACAGACCTAATATTTACGGCACATTTGCTTACCCCCCAACAAAAGGATGGGTTTACACTTTGATTGAAGTTGCATTCAACTTCTGATGCAGGTAACTGATTCATTAATCTCCCACAAGAATGCAGGCACTGCAAGCACATTGCACCATATTGTTAAATAGTATGCTTATTTTGGCAGGAGAGAAAGCCAAACTTAAATGAAGTCTTCCTGTTTTTTTGGATATCTAGATTATTTAATGTCAGGTCAAATCTAGAAAGGATACATTTTCTCAAACTTGAGGGAATAGCATTAGGGCCGTCCAGTTCTCTGTTCTCTGAAGCATTTGGCATTTGTGAGACAAAATGATTGTGACATCCTCAGCACCTTTTTGGCAGGTGATGACAGTTCCATAGAAACTGAAACTTAGAAAACTGAAAACTTAGAAAGAAATCCAAAACTTATATAAGGATATCACGCAAGTTAGATTGCTTCTTCCCTTGGTTGCTCTATGACTGATACCATTTATAGAATCTGTACACTTTTTTGTTTCAAAAGTAGACAAAACAGTTCAGGCTCTCTGTCACCATCACAGCACAGAAAGACGGGATTATGTGATATGGAAGGTGGGATTTCACTCCCAGACCTTAAAATTACTTCTAGCCAGTCTTGTGTTGTTTAATTTGCGGGAGAGCAAAATATTTTTAAAGGTGGTTTGCTTTTCCTGTGCTGTTAGGCAACACTATCCATATCCTTATTTTATAGTTATGGCTGCACACTGGAAACAGACACTGAAAGAGTTCATACCACTGTTCATGTGCCATCAGCTGAGAAAGCATCAGTAAAGTTTTTATTCAAACAAGGAATGATACAAATTATTAGATAGCCTCTCTAGAAAACTCTGTCCTGGGTGACTTTTATGTCCTTTACTGCTCTCTTTCTCTGACCTGCTTTGGAATAGTAAACAAAAAAGTCAGAGCTGGTCATGCTGATTACTTTTCAGATTCCCAGGGAAAAAAGAGCCACCCACAGTCCCAGCTGCTTTAAACACAACTTACCTGCAGCTATACCTGTTGTGTACCAGTGGAACACTGATCCTCCAAAAGTAGGCATAGGAGACACCTTACAGGAAAGGCACTCAAGCTTCACTGCTGTCTGTGATCCATTCCCCTCCTGCCCTCACAACATTCACAGTCACTGTTTGGGGTTGTTGCTGCACAGCACTTTCCCTTTAGCGTGTGTTTATGGACTGGTTGTCCCTGGTCCCTGGATGTCCCCGTGGTTCTCCAAATAAATAATCTTCAACACACACAGAGGTTTCCCCGACAGCCTCTTAACTGCCATCTCCACCAATTACTCTGAAGCAAAACTATCCTTATCACAGCAGAAGCATTTCCCCTCCATCATGCTATCAGTTGTTCCCACGTGCCTGTCTGCAGTCCCCTGTGAAGGACTGTCTTGACGTTTGATCTTACTCTGTGTGCCCACTAACATGGTCTCCCCTTACACAGTGGCTGAAGAGAAGAGACTTCAGAAAGATCTACCACATCTTCTAGCTTCCTGCTACTCTCTGTTTTACAAAAGACCTCGCACAAACAGGAACAACCTTGTGCTTTCAGGTTTGCAGGCCTTTCACCACTCAAAATGAAAAGCCCCACGTCAGTGCTTGGTGGATATGAATTAAAATATGTCAGTTAAGCAGCCTCTTCATGCCCATCTTTTGGTTCACTACCATTGCCCTGCCCTGAAGTCTATATATTTCAAATTAATCTCTAAGTCACACTAGTAGGATCTAAATTTATTTCTATTTCAGTTAATTATATAACCAGTGTAAACACACAACAGCATGGGGCTGCTACAACTCAAACATTTTGTTTCATCTAAACACAGGAAAGACACTAAACATGGACTTTTACCAAAGCAGACAGACAGAATATTCAGAAATCAAATGCTTAAAGAAAAGGAGAAGCTGGCAAACAAAATAGGTGAATGAACTGTACAAAACACAAAATAATACAATCTGCTCATGAATCATTTGATACATTTCAATATTTCAATTAAATTTTAAATTTTCTCTGATGATAATCAAAGTATTGGAATGAAAAATAAATGAGCTAGACATGTTTATTTCTCTAATGAGATGTTATACTAACATTGGTCTAGACATAAGCTACTGAAGGACAGAACACCCAGGTCACCTTGGATGATCTGAACCTTCCATTTGTTAGTGCTGCATCCCTTGGCATCATAAAGGACAATCATAGTTCTCTTACTCAAAGTGCCTCTTTTTCTCTGGCTTTCAAGAACTCAGAAGCTCATATCTCTACAGGATGGCCTTCAAAACATTGTTTGCTACACTTCCCCTACCCCTTTTTTGTTTTGTTTTGTTTAGCTTTGATTTGCTTTTCTGCATCCTTATAAAATACCCTTTACAAGCTCTTTACAGTATATTGGTGTTACACCCACCCCTTCTTCTTCATTAAGCTCTGAACTCAACTGGCTTACAGACCTAGCCCCCATCACTCATTTACTGAATTTTTAAGTAAAAAAAGGCTTTGTTTGGTGTTGCAGGATGCATCAATACACATCTGAATAGACACGCCAACTTTTTTCAAGACTTTATCTCCCCATATCTTCTTTTATGCAAGGCCTTCAGAATCAAAAATAATGGCATTTTAAAGGCTGCTTGTCATGACTCTCCTGCTGATTTTGTTCTTGGCATATAAATGTAATTCACACAAACATATAAAACCTAGCCCGTTAATAGAATTCCAAGTTAACTGTCAATCTGAATGGTCAGAAGTTCAAGTCTGAAAAAGAAAACAATTACCTTCTTCAGTGAAAAGCAGTATCAGGTAAAGGTTAGGGCTTGAAATTATGTTTTCTAAAAGAGTAGGATGAATAATTTCTTGCTTTCCTGATTTCTCCAGGTAAAAGTGTACATGTGATTGTAAGCACAACACTTTTAAGCACAGCTCAAAAGTTTATTTTTCATTAATGTTGTACTGCCTTTCAGAAGGCAGATATGAATATCCATCTCCATTTTCACAAAGAAACCAGAGCTGAGGAGAATCGTTTCCCCTCCAGTCACATGGCAGAGCTATGTGAGGGTCAGGAGCAGATGCTCTGTCCCCTGAATAGATGTCTTGTCCTCTGCCTGCTGTGTCATGCAGCCTGTCTGAGATATATTTGTATCACTGCTCTAAAGCATGTGTGCTAGATAGGATGAACACCTTTCAGCTTTAAATATTGAATATTGGATTTTGCCATAAATGTCACATAAAAAGGTTTTGCCAAGCCAAAGGCATTTTTGAAGAAATATAAGAGAAAAGTACTTTCTCTTTGAATAGTGGAGATTTGATTTGAATCTGTTATGTTTTTTTCTAAGAGGAGAGAGCATATTTACTTGGAAAAATCTTTATTTATTTGGTCTGTAAGGCTGAGGTGAAAAGCACTCTGCAATATAGTCTGAAATAACTGAGTGAAACTATTGAGAACTTTCAAGTAACCCTTTTTAAACACTAGTGGCTTACTTTCATGCTGAGGCTTTCTGAAGTATTTACCTGGTAGTTTCATAGTACACTTTGGACCAGGTATCTTTTTATTTCCTTCAAAAAACACTAAACAATGACTGTCTTCACCATAGCACAGTCCATATAGGACAAAACTGTGCTACAGATAGAGATGCTGTCATAGAGGAACTTTTTTGGTTTATTTTAATTCAATGTCTCATATCTGTAAGATATATGCCATGCCCTGAGCGCCTGGTTTTAGAATTAGGTAAACAAAACTTAAAGACACTTTTCTTGGCCATGAAAAAATCAGGCAGAAAAAAACTTTGAGGTTGGAGTAGATGAAGTGCTTGAACTGGCAACTTGTGTTGTTACTTCTGGAACAAACCTGGGCAGCAGGGAAGACTGGCTGTAATTAAAGGCATTAGGTACTCTGACAAACAGGGCTGCATATATCATTACCAGCAGTTGCCACTGAAAGGGTGTCTATAGTGGAGAAAGCAGGGTAGATTACTGTGGAGCCAGGAGAGTTTAGCATTTGGCAAAAATTATGAGCCTAGTCTTTTAAAGGGGGTGAGCAGATTTTTAATTTTGAACACTTTTCTGAGTTAAAAATACATTACTTAATTTTAATTTTTTTTAACAGCATAGTTTTAGCTTCAGTGATCATCAAGCTGAATGAGACATCAAGATCTCAGGACTCAGGTTGATAAGCAAACAGCAAGGTTTTCCAGATAAATATTGCAACTGTATGTTCTAGAAAACACTACACTTTTCACTGTGAAACCAGAAATGAAAATTATCATTGAAGGTAAACAGAATGGCACCTTGCTAAAAGGGCATGTGCCCTTCCACTCCCACCTACAAAAGTGGAGATATACTATTCCAAATCTTAGTCCTCCCCTTTTTTCTGCAGACCTTCTAGTTTCTTCTGATTGGACAAAAGTTTCAGACAGAGCAAAGTCCCAAGTTCTGATCTCTTTCTAGTCTTAAGGCCTCATGCCCATTAAGTTCATATTGAGAAGTATAAATATGCAATAATTCCAGCATGGTAAAAGCTCTAAGAGCTTCTGCTAACACAAGTCCCTAAACCCTTTTTCATAGGATCTATGTTGCCTGTGTGCCCACATCTCTGAAATACCATGGACCCTCAGAAAAATTTTGTTAGCATGAAAAATTTAATATTATAACAATAAATTACTAGCTTCAGAAAGGTTCAGCTAATACAGTGTGACAGATTTTTTCCTCTTTTAATATGTTAACTAGATTAGTCTTGTTTTCTTTGGTGTTAAACAGCCATGGGGATATTTAGAAGTGTCCACACACATGAAGACAAAGTTTGCTTGTGTTTAAATTGCCTAGCAAAGCATCTTGGTACAAAAAACTTCAAAAAACCTTGAAAATGAACTTGCTCAGTGTTTCGTGTAGACACAAAGCCCTCAACAGCGGTAGCCTGGAGTTGAGATCCTACTGGCATTATTTTCTTATCCATGAGGTTTGAACAGATAGCTAAAGACATGTACTGGATCTGTGCCAGAGTAATAAAACAGTTCAACAGAGAAGGAAGAAACATCGTGATACTTGATAAAGTCTACTCAGTGCTGCTCCCCTCGTAAGGGAAGCAACCACATCTGCTTCCCTTGGCCTAATTTAAACCTAATGTTATGCTATTTTCCACAATAGTACTTTAACATTTCCGTTCAGCTTCCCTATTAAATGCTTGAATTCTTTAATAAACACTCAGTGGGAACTAATGTTAAAAAGCAAATAACAGTGAAGTCAAACTAAAAGCTTATTTATCCAGTCAAGTTTTAGGCTATGAAAAAGCATATAATACAGCATAGAAAGTTTGGTATCTTAAGCATTAACTTGTCTAGGAACATTGTCTTGAGTCACCATTTGAACTTAATCTGAACTTCTAAAGATCATTTTGCTATAGATATAGTAAGTGGTAAGTCTTATCACTTACAGAAGAAAAGCAAAACTCAACTCTGGAGACCGAGATGAGTAAAACACATTGACTTATGACATGGATTCTATCCAGCAAAACTGCTTCCTATTCATTTCAATAATACTAGCTAATTAATGAGCTTTGATAGCACTGATTTTGTTACATTTTGCATCATTCTTGCTACAAACAAATCACTCTAGTAATGACAAAACCTTTGCTTATTTATATTTGTAAACACAACAGTGCCTGGCAGATAAAATATTGCCACAGTCCAATCACAAGCACGATTTCATCACCATTTCCTCAAAGGAGGCTGGTTAAATCTAGATAGTCCCTGCCAAATATTTCAAGGAATGCTGCAAAACGTGAGGAAAAAAGCTCTGACTACAAATACCAAAGCCAGACATAGTCCACCATGTGCTAAGAAGGACTGGTATGTTAACAATAAAGTGGACAAGTTTTCCCGTCTTCTGCTACCTTGGGCTTCCCACAGGACCTCTTCTTGTGAGTTAATTCAGCTTGCAGAAAAGCATTTCTGGGAAATTACAGAATTATGTGGGTTTTCAAACAAGAACTTTCTATTTCTCTGAGTTGCACATTGCAGTTGCAATGTTGCAATGTTCATTGAGTTGTTCAATGCTGTTGCAGAGTTGAAAATTTGCAGTGTTGTATGAGTTTGCTGAAGAAGTAATCTTGAATTTATTAGTAGACAAAGGAGGTTGAAATCACAATGGTTTGTGCTTATACACAATAAAAACCTTAGAGGAGTTGATGAGATGAGGAGTGAATGTTCTCAATTTCAGCTTTTCACGTGTTACTGTACAACTGGAAGCAATGTTTGGATTCAGAGTGCCAAAAATATTTAAATATTTTGAATTACAATTAAAACATCTGAAAAATATTATTTGTTTTTTAAATTTGCACTTAACCACGAGACAAGGTTGTTGTGATAATTATTGTGTCCCTTATTGTGCCAAGATGGTATTTTCCTCCCCAAAATGACGTCAGATTAAGTTAAGACGCAGAGGGCAGATTTTCGACACACTCCTACTACGCCGTGATAATGTTTGCACTATTTTTTCAGGTAAAATACCAAAGCTGTACAACTGTGTAACAACTTGAATGGCCTTCCCAAAAGAAAGGGCACCTCCCCTTCCAACACCAGGACCAGGACATAGTCACTAGCTGCTGCTCAGACAACAGTTCCAACAGAAACTGGGATCATGTATGCCTTTGATCAATTTATAAATAATTTATAGGCATGACTAGGTTAACTGTTAACCAGCCTGCTGCTTGAATTCTGTGCAATATGAATGGGTGGGGTTGCACTTTTCTGTTTTATTAATCTTCAGACTTCTTTTTTTTTTTTTTTTAATGAAATGATGCCGAAAATCTGTTTGTTTAGCTGCTTGCAGGATTTTTTAAAATTCCAATCACCAAACACTGCACATGGAAAAAGTATATTATTGAACATGATTGTAAAAACCCCATCTCATCTGTTTTGTAGCTCTGTCACCATGTCCTCAACTTTCAGTTTAACTTGAAAATAAAGCATCTCTATGTGCTAACATAGCTTCATTCCTGTCACTCTCCCAGGGGCTTATTCTTCAGCTTCCACTTTCAATGTCCAGAGTAAAAGAGAAATAATGGAATCTCTCCTCCCCAGTACAAAAGGCTTCCTCTCTTAGGTGTCTGTTCCTGTTTGTGTCAATAATCCAGATGGATAAAAGGTGGAAATTTATTCAACATAGACCATTAAAATACCAGGCTGCTCAACAAAAGAAAGCATATACTGCATGCATCCAAGATGATCCAAATCTTCCTTTGCCCCTTGTTTACTATTTAAATAGAGAATTAAGGTAGCAATTATATTTTTATAATTTATTAAATTAGTTTTCTTTCAATAGGGTGGCAGTTTCATCTGGAATCTTTCAACAACACCAAAACTCATTTCTAAGGAGACAGGGGGAGGGGACAGGGAACAAAACATGTGGAACTGTTCCATCGAATTTCAAGGACCAGCTGTGACAGGAAAGGAAAGGGTGGGGACAGGATCAGTAAACAGTCTTTCATTTCTCCTGCAAAGCAAAACACAATTAAAAGCAGAAAATAGAGCTGGTGAGAAAGGGGGAGGGGAGGCAAAGCAGAAACCTAAAGAGGACACCACTAGTAAATTTTTTAAAGAATTACTTAGAAAAAACTGTAACAAAAACTGAAATAGAGTTTAGGTGGAACTGGGAAAGAGAAATGGTAACAACAAACAGACTTCACAAGATGAATGAAAGCTGGTAAAGCAGGTGCTTTACATGCCTTGAAGAAATGGTCTCTACAGGGACCATTTTTGTGAGGAGCTGCTGTCCTTACACAGGTTGTCTCCTCTGGTTGATTTTCCCTGGCCAGAGAAGAAGAGGGCAGGAGTGCACATGGACCTGGCTACCCCATCTCCTTCACCACAGCCCCTCCTTGGATGTGGGGCTCAGCATTCCCCACAAGGAAGGATTCAGTTACATTAGGTCTCTGTGCCCAGGGCGAGGGTGGTCTGAACTGAGCCTGTGTTCTGCAGAACAGAGTTATGGAATAGAAATATGAGAGCACTGAGCAATGAAAGAGCTCATCAGTGATCTATGTGGCCTGAACACACACCACAAGCCTTCTCATATCCTTGACAATGCCCATTAGAGGATTGGCACCTTGTTAGCCCAAGGGACACTCATGCCTTTGCCTGGCTGGAGGTACCTGACAGAAGAGAGCAGTTCTTCCAGTGAAGGCAAAAGAAGACTCCAGCAAGTGCATACTCCTCTTCTCAAACAACTCTCCTAGACTTACTTTACACACAGGAGGAAATGTCTGTGACCACCATGGATGAGCCCAGCTCTGCTGCATCCTGTCCTGAAGAGCCACTTCAGCAAGAGAAGTGAGCACCATGTTACCTTTCCTTTCCCTAGCAAGGCTACCCAGGAACAGAGATATGAATTGACATCCAGGTGTTAGGCATCAAGGAAAGTCTGAGATTAAAAGAGTGGGGTTCAGCACACAGAATCATCTGTGTTGGTAATGACCCCAGTTATGGTATCTTGTTAAGAAAAAAAAAAAAAACAAACAGCTTGGAAGAGAAAAAAAAAAAGGCTTAGCAAAGGAAATGCTACAAATAGGCACAATAGAGAATGCAAGGCAGATTTATATTCCCTTTACGTTCTGTTTTAATGTCACAAACATTTACATCCTTGATTGATTCCAATTTAATTTTCTAAACCATTAGCCCAGAGTGGTGACAAAGTCCCTTTCTTGATCTCTGTCACTTGGCGAGTGGTTTTTGTTTCTAGAAGAGGAGCTGCACACAGTTTGGCCTGGGGGACTGGACACAGCAGTGGGAAAAAGAAGCCCTAACACAAAACAGCGGCTACTTTGAAGTGGTTCTTCATTCTTTACACTGCAATTCTGTCCAGAGAGGAATCTGATGGGTGACACCAGCTGACCAACCATGCTTCAAGTGCATGGAAGTACACAGCAAAATCCTGTGAGCCTGAGAGCTCATCTCTCAGTGAATTTTCTCTGTCCAAAACAATTTTTCTGGTACTCTCAAGGCTGTTTGAAAATAATGGAAGAATTCAAAACTGTGCTGTTGTGAATGAGGTGAAAGGCAAGCAACTGGCACTGAACAACCAACATAGTGAGAAACATCTACTTGCCACTTTTGTAGAAGGGAATTAGAAGCTGATGTGTTTGAACAGAAAATTTACAAGTCAAATCCTTCATAACTCAGAGTTTAAAGCTCAGTACCAAGTGCTATGACTGAGAAAGAGAAGCCACAGGGATCTGTGATCTGCTCTCACTGCCTGCATGCTGGAAGCTCATCCATGTCACCCTGCAGAGCCTAGTTACTTGTGCTTTGCTGAAACACCTCTCACAGGACAGCAGGTTGTCTTCATCTGTTGACATGATGAGATGGAAAGCCTATCACTTCTCTTGTACCTGATCTCAGTTGTTTCTACCACATTTCAAAAGACATTTCCTCATTTCCTCTTTCAATTTGACTTGAATTTGCCTTTGATTTGAAAGCATTTTTGCTTTTTCTTCTAAAGAGCCTTTAAATATCTGCTGTTTTCTGAATGTGCCTATGTACCAGTCAAATCACTTCTAAAATTCACTATATGCTCTAATTTTTTCCAATCTTGCTTTGATTTTTATACTCTTTTTTTCCCAAATCTGAAGATAGAATTCCAGCCTCTTTCTCACTGATGCAAAGCACAAAAGTAAGAGCATTTCCTCACTCCACACTCTTCTGGTTTTGGGGGGATTTGGTTTCCTTTTTTTGTACCATCCAGGTAGACAAGTCATATCACTTTATGAATTGTCTTTTCTCACCTCTGAATCTATTACTGACTGTCAAACCAGTTCCCTATTTGTCTGTATAGATTAGATAACATGGTCTTAGATAAAACATTTTCAAATAATATTTTCTCCAAGTCGAGGTTAATAAATTTTCCAGATTATTTTACCTGAAGCCATATGAACTTATCACTCTGTTAGTCCTTTTTATGCTAACCATAAAAAAATTACCAGATCATGACAAAAATGTTTTGTCCTTTAACAAAAAGAACTGCATAAGCCTTTCATTGTACATGTTAAAAAAGAAACAGTTGAAAGAACAACCCTTAAACATTAGTGATGAAGTGACTAGTTAATCTTTTCTTTCATGCAAAATCCAGATAACCTTAAATGCTAAGAATCATGAGAGTAGGGAATGGGAGGCTGCAGAGAGCTACTGTGGAAAGGGATCTGATCTGGGGGTCCTGGCCAATGGCAAGTTGAACATGAGCCAGCAATGCCCTGGCAGCCAGGAGAGCCAACCCTGTCCTGGGGGCATCAGGCACAGCATCACCAGCTGGGCAAGGGAGGGCATTGTCCTGCTCTGCTCTGCACTGGGGCGGCCTCACCTCCAGTGCTGGGGGCAGTTCTGGTGCCACAACATAAAAAAATAGAGAGCTCCCAGAGAATGTCCAAAAGAGGGCAGTGAGAATGGTGAAGGGTCAAGAGGGGAAGCCTGGAGGGGACTGAGAGGACACCCCATTGCAGTTACAGCTTACCTCTTAAGGGGAAGAGAAGGGGCCGGCACTGATCTCTTCACTCTCCTGACAAGCGACAGGACCTGAGGGAATGGCCTGAGGCTGAGTCAGGGGAGGGTTAGGAAAAGGTTTTTTCACCCAGAGGGTGGCTGGGCACTGGAACAGGCTCCCCAGGGAAGTGGTCACAGCACCAAGCCTGAGAGAGTTCAAGAGTTTGAACAACACCCTCAGGCACATGGTGTGATTCTTGAAGTGTCCTGTGTAAGGCCAGGAGCTCGACTTGATGATCCTGATGGGTTCTTTCAACTCAGCACATTCTATGGTTCTATAAGAAATATCAGAAAGTTTTGTAAAAATTTCTGAGATCTTCATGAATATGATAGAATTTAGAAATAGTTAAAAAGATTACTAATTTATTTTTTTCAAATTAAATGTATTTATCAGTTTTTTTGTTATGAATCCACTCATGCCTTTCAGGAGAAAAAAAAAACTGGGTAAATAACATATCAATAGAAAGAACTATCTTATTTTTTCTGAGAACAACTTCCTAGGAAGTGGAACTACAGAATCTTCCTTTACAGCCATAGACCAATGTTAAGGCACTGTTATTTCCTTTCTGATAGTTCTAATTGTCAGTTTTAACTGACCTTAGCTAAATGCTGACCTCAGTTAAAATTCCTGAATAAAGTACTCTGTTGGTTACATGGATTTTTGGAACCTAAACTCAGCTCTGAACTGGAGTCTGGAGACTTGTAAACAAGTGTGACACAAAGCTCTAAATTTATATTTAGGAAATAAATTGGATAGAAGCACATGAATTGCAGAACTAAGCACACTTCATGTGAGTCTTCTGAAACATTAACTGTCCTAACGATGTGTATTTTGCAAATGCTTCTTCCACATTACATCTCACAGACAGCTAAGTAACATTAAACTGTAATTGAAAACGAATTTGGTTTGTTTAGTCTACAGAAGAGAAGCCTGAAGGAAGACCTGATAACAGTCTATAAGTACAGAAAGAGCTGCCACAAAGAGCAAAGGAATAATCTCTTCTTCATGCCCTTGGACAGAGGACAAGAAGAAATACGCTCGAATTACAGCTACAGAAATTCAGGTTGGATATCAGAAAAACCCCTTTATCTGCAGGAATCACCAGGCGTGGGAACAGATTGCCTTGGGTGATTGTGAAATCTCTGTCACTGTGAGCTTCTAAGGAGGAATTAGACAAATGTTTGCCAAGGTGGCAAAGGCAGAGTTGAATTCTTGAGGCTGAATATAGACTACATAACCTCCACAAATCTCTGCCAACTCTATTTTCTCTGTTTGTTTCCTATACTCTTCTCACTTATATAAAGGAGTTCTTCATATTTATAGAAACTCACCAGTTCCATAAATTTGAAATGTATATTTATTCACAAATTTTCATAAAGAGAGAGAAGTAAATGAAAAAAAGCTGGTAACAGCATGTAAAGAATCAGAAATATATTACAAAGGCGTGAAATTACTATTCATGGCACCACCACAGAAACTCATAATGTGACATTGCAATAAATATACTTCATGAAGACTTTTCACTACTCAAAAGCAGTATAGGCATCAAAATCTGTGGCTTCATATCCTATAAATACAACTCCCCCCTAATAAAGCATATTTCCTGTAGTTCACTCTTTCTCTAGACAAAACTCAAAAGTTCATGATGAGGAAACAAAAAAATGTGTGGCAGTTATCTAGTTCAGGTGACTAACTTGCTAATAACCTCCTCTCCCCCTCCAGCCAAGGAAAAATACCTGTAAGGCTAAACCTGATGGGTTTAAACAGAAGGTAAATTTTTAAAAACCACATTCCTGATTTTGCCAATCAGACTAAGAACCTTATTGACAGAACCACTAAAAAAAATCCTCTGATGCAGAATTTCAGCAATAAGATAATTAAACCTGTCCCTTACTTGCTCATTTTGAAGTCTTTCTGAAATAAACAATGAAACCATTTTTCTTTTTCCTCAAACAGCCCCCACAGTATTACTGCCACATTTATATTAGCAACATCATAATATTAAGGGGATTTTTTTCCACAGAAACAGCATTTTATACTGACTTGTGGCAACCAAACCATTTTATTTACTTTTGTGTTTGTTTCCAAAGCCTTTGCATCCACACACAGTTTTTATAAAGTCTATCCTTCGGCCAAGGGCAATGCATGCATATGCAACCTAATACCTTTTATCTGAGGATCTGAATCAACTTCCTTTGATTCCACGCTTGCTCTTGACATAAATGAAGGCAAGTATGGTCCCAAATTGGTCATTCATAGCACCAGTCAATGGCAGTTTAAAAAGGACAAGGACTGCATTATAAGGGTAAACATTTGGTATGATTCAAATCTTATGCAATATAGAAATGAGCTTCAGGCAAGATTGCTTTGATGCCTTAGCCAGTCATCCCCATAGTGTGACTTGTCATAAATCTCCTTGCAGAATACTACAAAGAAGGGAAAGCAAAGAGAACCCTCAGCTAATGGCTACACACCACAGTGTTCACACCATGTGAAAATAAAATGTAGGAAAATTTAATAAGCCATATATTAAATTATACACCTGCTACATTAAGATTTTTCATCTTATCCTCAAGTTCTTGAGATTAGAAGTTTCTCTTTAAAAAAATGCTTAAGAGGAATTTGGTACAGTTTCCAAAATCAAAATAAACTCTATCTTTAGGAAACATATTTAGCTAAGTTCTCTGTTCCAGCATTCCTAGAAATCTACCCAGCCTCCTTCCTCAGTGCTCTGAATGCAGCTGCTTATGCAAGTTTCCTTACTTCTCATCTCACTGGAGCTGTAGACAAAAATGACAGTATGCAACATTTTAAGATTGTATTCATTAGCATTAAGATGCTTATAGATCTTGCTTTGTAGTTATTTGGTACCATTATAACCCTCATATTTTCTCACTCTTTTATGTTTTTTTCTTTAACTTTGACCAATATCTTCTAAACTGAAGGGGTTTTTTATTTACATATGCAAGGGTGTAGCTCAGTTTTTGTGTCTGAGAGTAAGTGATTGCCACAAGGACTGCAGTGAAAATCAGTTCAGCTTGTGGGAAAATACAAAAAGTTTTGCTCATCTTCTTTGTAAGCCAATATATTCCCTAAGTGTCTTGTTTTTTGGGTAAGATTCCTTTATGCATTTGGCTGTATTTTCTAACCTTTAGGGCTTTGATACTGTTGCCTGTCCTTTTGCCAATGTTTTAAAACAATAAAACCCACTAGAACATCCAAAAACTAAATGCAAAACATGTTAATGAAATTTGAAAACTGTGCCTGGCCTGTGCTTTGTGCCATAAGAGTCTAGTAACTATGCAAGTTTTAATATATAATCTAAAACATACAACTCTGACATTAAATAAGGAAAAAAATGTTTACAATGTTTTCAATGAAGTGTGGATGGACTTGCATTCACTAAACATAATTACACAAATAAGCCAGCCATAATGTGGTTACAGAGGCACAGTCCTGGCTGATGCCAGCTGGAAAAGTATTAGAATAATCACTGTAAACTCTACTGGATGCAATTTTAATTGCCAGAAAGTATATTGTCAATAAAAAAAACTGTATAGTAAAAAAATATATTTTATATTGGAATTCATATAAAACCAGTATAAGAACATCTACAGAAATTTAGAGAATAATGTGTGTGAAACTAACTGTCCCACCTATAAGCAAAAAGGACACATCTATATTTGGAAGGGAGATAAAACAAAAAGAAATGGAAAATTATTTGATATGATCAATTCTTATCCTCTTGCTACAATTCTGTATGCCAGGTGAGCTGTCCCTGAGAGGGGACAAGCAAGTGAGCTTCAATGCTTGATACAGACTTGTGACACAGAATTCTAATACTTCTTGAGGGTTTTATTCTTCTTCAACTCTCGTAAATTCTTCTTCAACCCTCTTGTTGATGTGAAAGCATCAACTGCTGAGCAGCTGCCATGTCCCAGCCTCCCAACACTGGCTCTTCCTCTGCTGAGTAAAGCAATCCCTAAATATGTAAGTACGTATGCACATAGATATGGAGTTTGTATCTCTTGGGGAAGAGATTTTGAAATTTAATTGCAAGATGTTATTTAACTGCTATAAACACCCACCAGTTTTCCCAAAACTCGCCTTGGAACTGTGGCACATTGTTTTCAGGAAAAAAAAAAAAACCAAAAAGAATATTTACTGTGTTTATTTTATATTTCTTAAAAGCTGTTATGTGCAATCCTTAGCTGGATAGTGCTGAGGAGGCAGTATGTTCTTGTTGATTTATAAAAGAAGCTGTGTTATTGAAAATAGACTATTATATGCCTCTTTCCCACCAAATTAGTCAAAGAATCCATGGGGAAACTTTCATGGAAAATAACTTTTCTCTGATTAATTCTACAAAGTGGTGCCATTAGATATTTCTGATTTATGTTTTTTTATTCTCTTCTTACCCACATCTTGTTACCTTTCACCAGCTGTGAGCTTGAAGGGAATAGGTCTCCTCTCTCTCTATACCAAGCCAATGGTCTTATCCTGTGATGAAGATACTTTTCTCCTGACAAGGTGATGTCACAAGTGGTCTTTCAACCATCCCTTCCATGTTAATGACTAAGAAATCTTGGTATTTACAGGCCCCACAGGACCATCAGTACTGAGCTCATCATTCTTCCCAGGATGTAACGGCTGCAGCTATAAAATAAAAGCATCCCCTCCTATGGGGATTCCTTTGTGTCAAAGATATACTATTCATCATCATATTCCAGTTCACAATGCCTAGAATAATGAGAGGGTTGTGCTGAATGCAGTCTGGCACAGCTGTGTTTTTCATAGCATGACACCAAGGATGTGTGCTGCATTACCACTTGGGATAATGTGGGAGGAATGTCCTAGATGGGAAGAGTCAATCTTGACATGGGCTGAATCCAGGAACAGACCCTGGAACAAATTATCACGTCAACTGTTTTCTAGGTCTTCTTTTTAAAGGAAATTGCTGTCTCAGTCCAGCACATAGGAAATAGCTAATTGCTAATGTGGGTACACATGAACCCAGCCTCACCTTCAGTAGGACCAAATTTTTTATCACATTTGAGCACTATCAAGAGAACAAAAACTTTTTTCTTCACATTCTCCAGCTTTGAAATGCTTCTGAGATTTTGTCTGATATTGCAATCAGAGTAGCTCGACAAAGGAGCATAAATTGTGCTTTGCTATAAAACAATGAGGCCTACAGTAATTTTGACTGTTTGCAGATGAACACCCAGAAACACAGACCAGTTGAGGAGGAATCCCTGCCCTTCACCACAACAGAAATCACAGCTGGACTTAGCAACCTTCTCTTCAGGTGAAATACTATCCAATGAGGAAGAAAAGCTAATGGTATGTGTCACTTCGGTTTTGATGGTGCTGAGAGTTTTGGTCCAGAGCTGTCTTCAAGAGGGACCCATCTCCAGAGAGCAGGGTGTTATTCCCATTGTCTCAGCAGCCAGTCTCCTTCAGCTGCTGAATTATGAACCAGGAAATTTTTAGCTTAGTCATCTCATTCCTGCAGATAATAATCAAACCCAGAGGTCACAAACGCGTGGGAGGGTCTCTCCTCCTGGCATGCAAGACTGGCCAGTGACTGCTGACAGAGCTGTAAGTGCTGTGTTATGTACTGTTGGCAACAAAAACATAGAAAATCCAAATAGGTCAGCAGCATAGGCAGGAAAGCCTGAACTTCACACTAGAGTAGTCATTTTCCCCAGAGGAGGGCCACAAGGATGATCAGAAGGCTGGAGCAGCTGTCCTGTGAAGAGCTGCCGTTGTTCAGTCTAGAGAAATGAAAGCTCTGGTGAGACCCAGTAGAAGCCTTCTGGTGCCTGAAGGGAGCCTACAAGAAAGCTAGAGAGGGACTTTTAACAATGACATGTAGTGAGAGGACAAGGGAGAATGACTTCAGACTGACAGTAGGTTTATATAAGAAATTAGGGAAACATTCTTTACTCTGAGAGTGGTGGGACACTGGCATAGGTTGTCCAGAGAAGTTGTGGATGCCCTTCCTGGAAATGTTCAAGGCCAGGCTGGATGAGATCTTGAACAACCTGATCTAGTGGAAGATGTCATGCCCATGGCAGAGGACTTGAACTAGATGATTTTTAAGGTTCTCTTCCACCCAACCATTCTATGATTCTCCCTTACCTTCCTTCACGGTATTCTGGGGCTCTGGAAGGATTAAGCAGATCTTTGCCAATGGACTGTTCACAATGTCTACATTTAGTCACATTTCTTCTTTATCCTACACTTCTCTGTTCAAGTTTTTCATTCTTTGAGGTGTGAAGACTGATTGGAGAAGACTCACTGTCCATGTTATAAACTCATGACTGGGTATCCACAACATGAGAACACTCAGAGACACTTTGTGACACTTTCTCTCCAGATGGAAAAATGCACCTAGAATTACAAAGAACATTTCCAGAGCATTGGACTCACTCCATCCCACCAGCTTCCCTCTGGGTTACTAATAGATTCAATAGGGGACTTCTTCATGCACCTGAAACACCACCCTTTGACCAACTTTCTCCTGAATTCAAAACTGACTCTTGTGCTCTTCCCCTTCAATAAAGGCACCATCTCTGTGATGTTTCACTCTGTTTATATCCTCTTCTCCTAACACTCAACTTCCATGTCTAACTTGAGCCCCCTGTTCCAGTCCTGCAAGCCCCTGATTGCTGAGGCCTCAGCCAGCCCAGTGCCCCAGGCTGATTCCTGGTCAGTTGCTGCCTGTTAGGATTTAATTATCACCTTGCCAAGCAGGTCTCATCAAGCCAGCCTGGACTGACAGGGAAGTATTCATGACACAGCAATTTTCTGACCAGTAAGTCCATAATAACTTCATTATCTGAGTTTACTGAGTTCATTAAACCAACATCCTGGCCACATTTCAATTAAGTGTTAAGGATTGTTTCATTTTACAGACTGGATTTTTATTCACTATCATTTGATTATGGTGGCATCTCTTCTTCTGAATTTTTTGCATCTTAAAACTATGGATTGGTAATGTAAGATAACTGCATAAGATTGTATAAGAGCTCAGACACAACAATAACTAGTTTAATTTTGGGAATTAATGTATAAATTATGTAGTTTCAAATCAGATAGTCACTTCAGTTTTAGAAGGAATGACTTCCTAAGTCTGGATACTTCCCAAACACCATTTTCATAGACGCAGGAACTAAATCTGTGTCTCAGGGATATTTGCTTTTCATTTCATCTTATCTTAATGCTACAGGTGATTATCTAATATTAGAAGATACATGCTGAGCTGAGCAGCATTCTCTTCCAAATCTGTTAGTTATAAAACGGACCTGCTTTTCCTCAAATTATACATTACCTCCATCAGCTGTGTGAAATTTTGTGATTTGCTTATTAACCAAGATTTCAGGTGAAATGCTATATATATTTTAAGAAACAGGATGGGAAGTTGCCACACTGGGAACTGGTTTACTTTTGGGGACAGTCAGGCACCTTTGTCAAGGTTTCTACTCTGAACAAAGCCTTGATTTACTCTTTGACCTATTCTCTTCCAGGTAATAGATGTACATTATGGATTTCATATAACATTATTATTATTATGGATGGAATTAAGTAGATTATGCCTTCTAGCTAGCAGACTTTGTTTTAATTTTAATGGTGGAGATGGGGAATACTGACATAAAGAGATGTACCATGAAAAATTATTTCTTAGGTTTTTTAATTTTTCTAATTCTTTATTTTAGTTTTACTTTTAATTTATTTTTAGTAACAATTGGCAGGAGACAAACCCCTGGCCTGTTTAGCTTTAAGGGCTATGCAGTTTATCTTTCACTCTGTTTTATCCTGGAAGATGTCCTATCAGCCCATCTGATAGGACAGATGTCCTTACCAGACCATCTTATTTTGGGAGCAAAATCTACAGCATCCCAAGTCAAATTCTGTTTCCAGATGTTGATGTTTCACCTTGGCAAACTATCTGTTCATTTAGCCTACAGGCAGGCACACAGGGTTTAGGTAATAAGACCAATGAACTAATTTTCCTCAGGACAGCTAAGCTATTATTTACAGATGTGCTCTGAGCTTTTTTGATCTCAGTCAAAAGCAGTCAAAATTTTTCTTGTAGAAAGCAAAATGCAAGAAAATTTAGTATGCTTCTGGTGCTGTTGCTTGTTTCTTCCTTTCTTCTTGGAAATATAAACTGAAGAAAAAAAACCCAAACTAATGGTATGGTTTTGGATTCAGAATTAAACCAACAATGAGGCATTATGGGCATGGTTTGTGCTTGTAATTTGTGGCTACTTAGAAAATAAAACTTTTGCTTGAAAAGGCTGACAACAACTACATTACATTTAGTTAAAGCACCAGATGTACGTACTTCTTAATTAAATGCTTAGACTGGCATTCCTTAAAATGGAAAACACATGGTCTTCGTAATGCAAATATATCCACAACAGGGCCTCTTTCAATGTTCAGTCAGGTCCTGATGGAACAGTGAATAAAAGAAAATTTCACCACCAGTAAAAGAGGTCAGATTAACAGGAGTTCACTTGTAACAGTGTTTTACATGACTGCCTACAATAAGAAGCCATGTGCTCTGGATACTGGGCAGCACGTAACATACTCCAGAGATCTGGCAGCCCCATGGTCCCTCTGAGGTCATCACGTGGCTGTCCTGTTGCAAAGGAGGAGAAGGAACCCCAGCACAGTTTCCCAGAGCAGCAGCACCCTGTGGAGATGCAGCTGACAAGTCCTTCTCATCCACTGGCTGCTTGGGTCTCTCTAAAGCAAAGAGCAAAAATCTTCTCAAATTTCCAAATCTTCTGGCCTCACCTCAGCTTATTCATCTAATAGACATGTTTTTTGCAGTCTGTCCTCCAAATTCAACCTGCTTCCTCTCAAAGTCTGTGCTGAAACTGTCTCTGATGTTGGTAGATGGGGATTGTTTTTTTTCTCACTCTCATTTAAGAATAGGAGGATGCAGGAACCTATGGACCTATACAGGAAAAATTCATTCCCGGTACAAAAGCACTGACTAATGCACAACTTTTTTTCAAAAAAAGTAAAAAGAATGAACCATAAATATAAAAAAGTTCTGAATTAAGATTTTCATCTTGTACTTCTACAACATACCTAAGTGGAACATCACCAGTTCTTACGGATATGTGAAATTATACACTGTTCAAACGTGTTTGTCCCACAATGCAATAAAGACCTGTTTTGATACTAAGTACAGCACTTCGACTGAAGTCATTCACAGTACAGGTTAAAGATAAGCCATTTCTCGTCAACTGTGCCACTCTGAAAAACAGCTGATGTTCTTTTTGACTGAGCTCATAGCGACTTTTCTGAATCAACTGCAGCAATGTTTCTGTGAGCAAAGTGTTGGCTGCAGTGGATGCACTGGTGATTACCAAAAGCCAGACCATGAACCTCCATTACATCATGGGGCTTCTCTTTGGGGCTGCATATATGAAGATTCTGAGTGATGTTGTATTTATTCCTAGATGAGAGAAACTGAATCATTGGTTACGCTCAGGAAAACACACACACAATTTCCTTGAGTATCTTGGTTCACGTGAGTTTGCTTGTATTTTCTTAGGAATTTTTCCTGGAAAGTTCAGGCATCCTAACCCTCTGCAAGTGCAGTTTTACTGATGGATTTGCTCCCAAAATAAACTGTAGTTTTCAGATGATTGGATGGAAAATATTCTGTGAACCTGCTCTCTTCATGCTGAAGCATCTGGCCCATGAAGACTTTTCAACAGATCAGTTTTCGGGACCTCTATTTTCTCTTAGAGCTGAAAAGAACTGGCTTTCATTTTAGCTGCCTTGCCTCCTAGTTTAGACCCTGTTTCAGATTCTCACTGCAGACTTCACCATGCCCTGCATCCAAATGTAAACCAATATAAATTTCATAGAAGGAATTCAGTGACACACAAGCCAATTTTATTAGGCAGGAAACATTTGTCTATCAGTATAATTTTAGTTTCAAATTTCATAATGTTCTAGTACAAATATTTTGTCTGGAAAAATTTCAATTAATCTTGGAAACTATTGCAGTGATATCTCTTCAATTAGAAAGAAGTTCCTGGCCCATATTTCCTGGTTCATTCTGTTGAAATGCAACTGCTATACACAATGCTCAGTCTGCTGATTTAGCAGCACTACGAAAGTACTGCTTGTGATCTCTATAGATCCACAGAATTAAATTCAGTTTTAAATTTAATACCCTCAAATGTTAATACAATTTATACACACCAAATGAGACAGTGAAATTTTCATGGCATTTCCTCCAACCCTGTACACACAACATAAATTTCTCTTAATTGAAGGAAGTTCTTGACTCATCTGCTCCTCACAGTGTTTTTGGTTTTTTTTTCTTTTTCATTAAACATCATGTTATTCAGAGCCATGATTGTTATTTCATTTCAAATAGCCAGATCTGAGTACTTGTGAATGCACATTGAAATCTGAGCCTCAAATACCATAGATGTTAAAAATCACAGTGTGTGCTGCCGTTTGAGAAAAAGGTTCTTCAGGCAGAGAACAGCCCAGCTTCCACCTCATCTGCAGAATCATGCTGCAGTGCAAATCCTGACAATAAGTCATGCTAGCAAGAGCTTCCCTTATAATATGCCTTTGTACTTGCTTCTAAGAATAATGAAAATGTAATAAAATCATAAAAATCAGTCAAATAAATGGAAATTAGACCCTTCAGACTCCCACTGCAGTCAATCTAATGAACTGACAAGCCAAATTAATTTTATTGTGTGACGCACAGATGTCTTTCCATGGCAAAATGCAGATTCCAAATAGTTTTCAAGAGACACCTGAACATGCCCAGTCTTTCCTATCAAGCCTTAGAAGGCCACCCACAGCACCACTTTTTCTTAACATTGGGAATCCATAACACAGAGAATGTCTAATCTCAAATACCAATACAAATAATCTCATAAGAGGTTTGCACTCATATTTAATCATTTTCTACAAATGGTTTTCTATAGTAAAGCTGTTAGGCACCTGTTCTATAGGTACCTGTTAGGGACATTTTTGTTGATGTTGAACCTTGTGAGAGAGGAAGGCTTTAGTATTCCTTGATCATGTAGGACTAGCTATAGCTTGAAATCTGCCATCTTACTCAAACAGTTTCTAGAGCTGATTATCTAATTCTCTGCTTGTCACCAAATATTTGCCTTTCATTACTAAAATACTTCTAAATATACTTCAGTCATCTAATCACCAGGCTGATTATTCCATGCCCTATGATTCAGGTGCTGATCATACATCAAAAATAAATAACTGAGGATAGGGAGGACTCAGTCAGCAACTGATAGGAAGAATATTGTTGAGCCTAATCAGTGACATGTAATTATTGAATTTGCATGTAAGATAAATTTACAAATGTTTCTGATTATAAACAACTGTAAAGAACTTTGATTTGTAATATAAACTGGTTTCAGGTCCCATGCATGCTGCAGTGCAAAATGTATGTAAGAAAACATAATGAAAAGATAGAAGATACTTCTATTTGAAGCATACTAGAAATATGAACTATTTCTAGTAGTGAAAACATTTTTTATTATTATTTATTTCAATTGGTGATAGCTATACTTTTTTTTGGAAGGTACCACTTCCTAGCTTACCAAAACCCATAAGATGTTTCTTGAACTGACATCAGTTTAAGAAAGTCTCTGGGACTGGCTGTGTATGAGCAGGGCAGACAGTCTGCCCCTTGCCCCCACCTGCCTTCACACAACATCAAAAACTTTTTTCCATGAAAGTCTGCTGACAAAATCAGAGTCACTTTGGTCTTTTTTCTTAGAATCAGAAAGGGACATGAGAGTAAAACCATCTCTGTCCTTAATTCTAAGCCTTCACATATGAGGAAAAAACACAACACATTCCCCACCTTTACTGCCAATGATTTGGAGGTTAAACATGGCTACACATTTAATAAGCATGCACTAATTCTGTGATTTTTTTTTTCAGGCAGACCAGGTTTCCCCATGCCTTCTAGATTGTTCAGTGCCCTTTCTGAAAAATTAGTGTGACACTGAGGACACATTAGAAAATTCGTAAAACCTCTAGTTCTGCATAAAAACAAAGTTACTTTTGCTGATCGTGGTCATCACTATTTCATCATTTCACCAGTTTCATCATTTAGACGGAGTCATTCATGCAAGAGTCAACAGGCTTCAGTTCAAGAGTCACAAAAATTGCCTTCAACTAGCAATGCAGAAGCAGTCAGACACAACACATTGCTTTGTATTTCATTCCTTTAACTTTTTTTTGTACATGTTTACCTCTTCTATTGTTTTGAAGTTTTATTACTTCTGAGTTCCTTGTTTCCTTCTTGCATCAAATTTGGCTTATAGCATGCAAGGACTCAGGAAAAAAATTTCAAAGGACAACCAATGTTAATGAAAGAACCCAGGAGAAATTCAAACTACTCAATGACTTAAAACGAGCACTTTCAACCTTTGCCTGTGAGAGGAAGAAGAGCTGTCAACAGAAATGTAACATAAATCATGCAGTATTTCATTAGTCTTCCTTTTTTACTATGATTCAGATTTAAATAAACTGGGGAGAATATTGAAAATGTTGCCAGAGAGTTCTAAAACTTTTCCTTTACCGTATTGCAGGCAGAAAGTACAGTAACATAATGCCTTAATCTCTCTCCCATATTTGGGTATGCAGAAAAGGATTGAGCAGGAAGGAAGGGGTCAAAAAAGGTGTATGAGGATTTTATGAATCTAAATTCTGCAGCTGACTGTGTGCTGAACTTAACATTCCTGATTTGGGAAGCAGACGCACCTGAACACTACGGTGAAATCTAAGTGTAAAATCTATTCTACACTTGAAAGTGTTGCTGGTTGCTTCTTTGCACAAGTATTTCTGTTTAGGAGTGTGATCTCCTCAGTCTTAACCCATGAAGAGCTGATTGATCAGGACCAACTCCTTGTATATATAACTAATTCAAATTCCAACTAGTTAGCAGCAGAAATGTTTGGTCAGAAATGCCTAGGGCTGTCTACCAAGGAAACACAGTGGGCACTTTGAACTGTTTTAAAAAATATTTCATTGAAAATGATTAGGCAGTTTAATGAGCAGTGCACACCTGTGGACCTTCTCTTTCTCCTCAGCAAGGCTGCACACAAGTACCAGCTGTACATATTCTCCAAGCGGCCCTAGACCTTTTACAAACTTGCTTTAGCACATGAAGAATATGAAGCTGCAGGAAGCCTTCAAGCCCAGCCAGCACAAAACTTGGGAATGTTTTTTAGCAGAAAATCTAACAGCAATGTAGAATTACAACAGGCTCCAGGAAATTCTGAAAAACTGCTGGTTCTGCTTTTCTTCTGTAGCAGTTTAAAACTGGTGGGCACAGCAAGTAGCCACAGCAAAAGCCACTAGCTGTGAGAAATCCTATACAAAGCCCTGGGCAAGCAGAATATGATGAAGGATGGAAAGATTCTTTTCCCAATATTTAGTTTGGTGGCAGGCCTGAGGATAACCATATTTTTGCATGCATTAAGAATTATACAGCAGTAAAAACTCTTGCTGGGATATGATCGCATCATAGCTTCCCCTGCTTTATGTAGAAAAATCAAAATTTTAAAAAATGGCTTCTTAATCACCTCCTACTTAAAAAAAAAGAACAGTTTAAATTACAAGAACAGTATTCTAACTCCATTATGGCACATCAAGTTATTATTTTAATTGATTAATAAAGTGGTATCTTCCTTTCACAATATAGTAGACAAAAAGCAGATATACTTTTTTGCCCAGAATCAAATTTGGCTTATAGCATGCAAGGACTCAGGAAAAAAAATTTCAAAGGACAACCAATGTTAATGAAAGCACCCAGGAGAAATTCAAACTATTCAATGACTTAAAATGAGCACTTTCAACTTTTGCCTGTGAGAGGAAGAGCTGTCAACAGAAATGTAACATAAATCATGCAGTATTTCATTAGTCTTCCTTTTTTACTATGATTCAAATTTAAATAAACTGGGGAGAATATTGAAAATGTGGCCAGAGAGTTCTAAAACTTTTCCTTTACCGTATTGCAGGCAGAAAGTACAGTAACATAATGCCTTAATCTATCTCCCATATTTGGGTATGCAGAAAAGGATTGAGCAGGAAGGAAGGGGTCAAAAAAGGTGTATGAGGATTTTATGAATCTAAATTCTGCAGCTGACTGTGTGCTGAACTTAACATTCCTGATTTGGGAAGAACACGCACCTGAAGACTATGGTGAAATCTAAGTGTAAAATCTATTCTACACTTGAAAGTGTTGCTGGTTGCTTCTTTGCACAAGTATTTCTGTTTAGGAGTGTGATCTTCTCAATCTTAACCCACGAAGAGCTGATTGATCAGGACCAACTCCTTGTATATATAACTAATTCAAATTCCAACTAGTTAGCAGCAGAAATGTTTGGTCAGAAATGCCTAGGGCTGTCTACCAAGGAAACACAGTGGGCGCTTTGAACTGTTTTAAAACATATTTCATTGAAAATGATTAGGCAGTTTAATGAGCAGTGCACACCTGTGGACCTTCTCTTTCTCCTCAGCAAGGCTGCACACAAGTACCAGCTGTACATATTCTCCAAGCGGCCCTAGACCTTTTACAAACTTGCTTTAGCACATGAAGAATTTGAAGCTGCAGGAAGCCTTCAAGCCCAGCCAGCACAAAACTTGGGAATGTTTTTTAGCAGAAAATCGAACAGCAATGTAGAATTACAACAGGCTCCAGGAAATTCTGAAAAACTGCTGGTTCTGCTTTTCTTCTGTAGCAGTTTAAAACTGGTGGGCACAGCAAGTAGCCACAGCAAAAGCCACTAGCTGTGAGAAATCCTATACAAAGCCCTGGGCAAGCAGAATATGATGAAGGATGGAAAGATTCTTTTCCCAATATTTAGTTTGGTGGCAGGCCTGAGGATAACCATATTTTGCATGCATTAAGAATTATACAGCAGTAAAAAACTCTTGCTGGGATATGATCACATCATAGCTTCCCCTGCTTTATGTAGAAAAATCAAAATTTTAAAAATGGCTTCTTAATCACCTCCTACTTAGAAAAAAGAACAGTTTAAATTACAAGAACAGTATTCTAACTCCATTATGGCACATCAAGTTATTATTTTAATTGATTAATAAAGTGGTATCTTCCTTTCACAGTATAGTAGACAAAAAGCAGATATACTTTTTGCCCAGAGAGTCTATTTACTTTTAGTGCATTGGGTCTTCCTGGACCAAAGTTTTCACAGTCTTTCACCCACATCTTTTTCATTTACTGCAATATACTTATATTCATTTCTAAAGAAATTAAAAATAAACATGAAATTGGGGAAAAAGAGCCCCAAACTAAACTCAGGTAACTGTCCTGAACAGATTCAAAATAATCAATTACAAAATTAATTTATTGCTCTTATTTTGTCACATGTCCAAAAGGCATCCAGAATGACGTTTTCAAAACTGTTCATGTGACTGAGGGATCTAAGGCTCATTGATTTAGGGTCCTTTGAAAGCATCTTTCTTATTTAGAATTAATTCAGCTCTTGAAAGTTGATGAACTCTCTCAGACCTCAAAGATTTTAGATGCTTTATGAATCCTGTGCCCTCTTAGACACTTGAGACACTTACATCAATACTTCAGAATATATTTAGACATCAGGTTTAAGCACTTATCTTGAAAAATTTTGGCTGACGTAGTCAAATAATTATTCTACAGATGAAAAATAAAACACGCTAAGAGCAGTCCAAAGAACAACTAATCTCACACACCAACTCACTGATAACATGCCAAGACTGTAGAAAAAGATAATAGAAAATTATGAAATTTATAGGGATTTAGTAGGTCACAGAGCCCATCTACCTGCAAATCAAGGACTGTTCATTGCTACCAGGTCATCCTTACCATGAACTTTCTAGCTTTGGCTGCCTCAGAAGATTTGGCTGTCACCCTTCCTAAAATGGCCACCCCCTTTCTAAGATGTGATATGTTAAAATTATAATGTGGCAAATAAGTATTTTGTACCATTCTGGAGTAGGAAAAAAAAAAAAGGTTTTTTCCAGTTAGGAGAGAATGAATATATTACTACACTAATATACTAATATATTACCATGTTATTATGGTTTCGAAAGGCACAGAATTTCTAGTTACATGTGCCTCACTTGGACTGGTCTGTAATAAAGCTAGAAAGCATTGAAGGGAAAGAAATATTTTATTTAACTTTTTGGCAGCAGTCCTTTTAAACATTGTGACTCAGAGCACCGAGGGATCAATAAAAACACATTTATCTCTCCAGTTCCTTAAAATGAACTCTAATCTTACTTTGTGCATTTCCTGTTTGCAAGAGGATGGGAAGAGATTCTTAGGCAGTAATAGAAAAATATCCCAACATTTTTCAAAACCTGTTCATAGTTATAGATTGACAAAAATCAAACTTTTATGGCATTTTCAACAGCTCTACAGAGACAATTCTGTTAGAGTTGATACAGTGTAGTTCTAGTGAGGTAGAGTCTGAATTAATTACTCATAAATTATTATATATGCCTGAGAAATATAAAAAGTTATTTTTCACAAGAGGAAAAAATGTAGAACCAACAAAAATATTGGCTAGATAAAATAGCTTAGTTACTGGCTATTGTAATCTTCCTGAAGTTCTGAGTTTCCAGGTTCAGGTTTCACTCAAATGTGATGTTTTATTCCAAATAATTTATGTGGGAATAACAATAGTGAGAAATAAGATTACCAGCCATTCTGCATTGAAACAGGGCAGTAAAAGGCTTTCCTGTCTACAGAAATCTGCTGTGAAACAGAAACTGTATATTTTAACATTTTCCTCCATAAAATTCTGCCTCAAATAGTTTGTGAACATATGATAACGTCACTCTAATGAAAAAACTATTCTCCAAATGAAACGAAGACAGACTGTCCATGAGCCAGAACTGCAGTGCAGAGGTGCTGGGACATGCCCTCAGGAACTGACCATGGCTGGCAATAGAGCATAACTCCATTTGACATGCAGGTTGAATCAATTTACACACCAGTTTGAATCTCATAACTCAGCACCACACTGGATAGCAGAGTGCATGTCTTTTTTGATATGACTAATTTCCAAGTCTGTAGAAGCAAGTGTGGCAGTGGAATTTTTTGCAGATAGTCTGATAAAGCCTTTAACAGCAAGTCCAGAGCACTGAATTAGAGAAATTCTCAAATCTAAACAAAACAGAATTGAACAAGTGTATTATAATGAACTATTGATTTGCTTTTCTTTTCTGCCCGTAGAACAACCTCAGGAAGATTAGTCCACAAACTGACCTAATTCATTCTAGATTTTAAAATATTTCTGTATGTGTGTTTGTGTGCAAATGCTGAACTTTTAATGGGTAACAGTGAGTATTGGGTGTTCAATATTTTGTAGTCTGGTTCTTAAGATAAATGGAGATAACAATAAGTCATATAGCATGTTTTCCTTCACCTGGCTGGATAAGATTACAGCCTCTTTCAAACAAATTAGATGATTAAAGTCCATTTACTTAGCAGGCCAAGTGTTTATGGACATTTAAGACAATGAGATAGTTGAAGGAAACTACCATAATAGTTTTATTTAAATATTTCTTCCCAATTAATCCAGCCTTAACTACAATGGCAAAAAAGTAGAAAAAGTACTGCTGTTAAAACTTTATGAATGTAAGAAATATTTGCTATACAAACACACCAAACTCAGTTCTGTCAGACCGAATAGCCACTACATAAAATCAGCATGAATCCATGGATCACTGCAAAATTTCCAAATAAACACACAAGACATGACCAAAAAAAAAAGAGAGTTAGCTGTAAGTCATTCTAGGCAAGGCATGAAGAGCTGTCAGATCTATAGGGAGGCAGAAACTGCTCTGAGATTCAGACAAGGTTGAAGAAGCTGAGGATAGATCAGTTCCAGAGTTTACGCTGCGGTAACTAGAAACAGAATCTGGCCCAGCCCTCTGTGGAAGGATGCCAAGAAAATTCTTGGCATCTTGAGTTAAAGCTGTAGGTGGTTAACAGGAAAGTTAAGGTCAAATAAGGAGACCCTTAGCTGGCTGTGGTTCCATCAGATAAGACAGCCCACCGGGCAAACAGCAGTCAGACTTCAAGATTTAAAGGGCTACTCTTCACAGGAGTTCAAGCCTCTGTCAACCAGAATGTTACATTTCTAGAATAACATGGGCTTCTCCAAATACTGACATTTAATCATTCTTTATTAATGTGCCAGGCTATTGAATTGAAAGCAGTGTTCCCATCATAAATTGAATTCTCTTTCATTCCCACTGTGCCAGGCACATATAATATAAATCACATGGGTGAACCTTGAAAGGGGAGTGTTTGTTTAAGTTATATCTTCCTCTTAGTTTGAGTTTGTTTGCAATCTGCAGTTGGGCAATGAGATCGAGTTGCTGAGAATATGTTGGTGGGCTGGGCAAGGGCCACCTCAGAGGAAATAAATCAGTTGCACAAATAAATGAGTTCTTGTGAATCTTTTCCCCAAGTCTTCTACAATATATATTCCAGGTCCACGTTTGTTCATTAAAAGAAGGGGGCGGGAAATCTAGTTCAAATAACTAACTGAAAATCTTACCCCAAAAAACGAGAATTTGTAAACTTCACATATATCTGCAAGGCAAATTAAAGGCTAGGCTTTCCCAGGGTCCTGTAAATCTGTGTAAAAAGCACAGATTTCATGGTTGAATTTGGTTCAATTGGACAGTATGAGATTGTTAATTTTCATAGCTATCTCATGAGTTAATTCTGCCCAAAAACATATCTGGGGAAAAGATGACACTGTATTAAATTACTGTCCTACATAGTGTATTCTGGCTGGCAGTCATCAAGAGTTTGGAGAAGGAAATATACTATTATTATTTTCCCTTCATAGATGCCAGGGCCCGGATTACTGGCTTCTATTCAGCTACTTTTTTGTTACTCCCATTAAGCACCTTGCCCAAGAATGCTTTGGATTACTACCAGCTTTGGGATGATAAGAGCTTAGTCTCTATTGAGTGATTTGCTTTCTCCATGTATTGAAATCACTGAAGACAGAGTCCTTGAGAGTATTCATCTCATGGCTGAGGGTTTCTGTGGGCAAAGTAATTTGGACAGAGTCACCTATGTGCCACGCATATAAAAATGTAACATTCATCACCTTTATAAGGAGGCAGCTACACACCCTGATGTTGGATCCTTTCTCTTCTACGAGCATAACCTCATCCAGAAGCAGTTTGAGGTCAGTATACATCAAGTCCTATCCTGCAATATGAATCCAGCACATCCATCTGTATGCCATGTCAGACTAAGAGGAAGCTACTGATGCAGCTCATAGGCCTGGGGAAGGTGGCAAAGAAATTACACTGCTCTCTGAGATGGATAAACCAGCAAGCACTCCCAGGTCTTTGCCTGTTGCAATGAGTCATCTGTCTTCTCTTTCCACCCACTTCAACAACGCCTGTCCCAAATATTTAAGAATCCCAATAATCAAACACATCAAGTGTCACACTCTATCCATAATTTTAGGCTATTAAATGTAGGCCTGCAACCCTTCAGGCTAATAATTGTTCTACTTGCTTGCAAATTCTGCCTTCTATATGAACCAGTGAGGTGGCTATGCAGATCTGGATTAAAAACCAGCTTGTATCTTCCCATCTTGGCAGATGGATATGGCTAGCACATGATAGTCAGCCCTGACACCGGAGACAGGCCCATTCTCTGTGGATAAAACATTCTTTGTATTGCCACATATACTTTTTTTGCAACATAATGAAGAGATCATTTCAAGAAGTTATAATACTGTCACATGTTAATGCTTCCTCTTCACAGAAGACAAAGCACAGAGTCCAATTCCTGCACACTGCAATGAAGCACAGATTTTTATTTGCCAAGATCGTAACTGTTTTATTATGGAATCACTTCATTTGAAAATGTATTTTCCTATATAATACTATGCAGGCAGTAGATGCTGCTATGATCTCTGAAAAATGATTAATTTGGGGTGCGGGATTTTATGGATCTGCTGGTTTTACAGTTTTATCAGGACTCACTCTGCCTATCATGCCAGAAGGACTCTTTATTTAATGTCATTGTAGTTCAAAAGAATGTTTACCTACAGATGGATTATTTTTGTTAAAATTTAAACAGTTTGAAAGGGGAATGAAATATTCACTAGGCAGGATCACTAGAAAAAGATCACATGTAAAGGGAAAATATGTAGGAAAAGAAAAAAAATCAGTAGTGACATATGAACATTTTATAGACAAATATGAATTACAGATTATATACAGAGAAATCTATTATTTCAGGTTACATTTTAATAATACATAACATTTAGATAGAAAGGTAGTTTTATTTTTTCCCTGAACCATAAAATTGCACAAAGCAGAGTTTTCAGTGTCAAATCATTTCTGTAGATATTAACACTGTTGAAAATATTTCTAAATGCAGAAGCAAAGTATGAATTTTTCCTAAGTAAGAAACAAATTTTCACTGTCTTCTACAGATCTGTCAAGAGCTATAATCAGTTAAAAATATATTTGAAAACATAGTAAAAAAAATCCCCAAACTTAGGCTTAAAAACTTTTTTATCAGCTTTGATCATCAAAAAAACCACAGTGAGCAATGCAATAGTCTTTGCTTTCCAATGGAAAGGAAGCTTTTCTATGATATTTGAAAAATATCTTTCTGTATCATAGAGTTTTTCTCTAATCTACCTAGGCAAGTCAAGTTGGATCCTGAGCCTGAATGAACTCTGAAACATTCTCTTTTTAAAGATAAACATACACTCCATAAACTTTTCATTGTTCTAAACATCTGTTTGGACTTATAAAGAGCTTTTCAGCCAAGTCCTGCAATAGGAAGGTTGACTTTGTATGTGTACCTCTTCTTTACTTCTTGCAAGCAACAAAACATTATTTGTGTAGTCAGTATGATGTATCATATCTACGCTAGTGCAGAAAAAAATAACAATCTAAAAAATAATAAAAAAACTAATAGCCTGTATAGTGTCCTGTCTCCCCATCTTAGATTGATACAGATATAGATGTAGACATAAAGGGGGTCCAACCATGCTGGGTCTGAAAGCAAGTGGATCATCCCCTACATTTCTTTTGAATGAGCGCCTTAGCCAATGTATTAGAGTCTTCATTGCTTTTCTGTTTCAGTGGGAATAAAAAAAATCAGGACAAATAGAACTGTGACAAATAGAACTGTGACAAATAAATAGACCTAAGAAACTGGTCATCCTGTAATGTCTTTTAGGGGAAAATGTAGATACTTACAGTGAAGACCACCCAGCTATGTTGGAGGCCTTATGACAGAAAGATGCTTTTGCCACTGACCCAGAACTGTTCACCCATTACGCTTTGGACTGCCGGTTATCTACAGGCTACTTTTAAAGGTTCTGCAAATGGGGTTCAAGAAGTACAAGACTGCCATCAAACACTATTTGATTCCCACCTCAGGAACTCTGCAGCTTCAAAACAACCCCATTGTGTTACGGAGCATGAAAGCTCCTCCCTTTGCTTTCTACAGTTTGTAGGAAAGGTGCATAAATCAGCCCGTCCTTCAAGAGTCTAACACAATATCTGGATTGCAGATATACATAATTAACAGCAGATCCCAAGTTACCAGATCATCAATCACCTATTTCAAAACAAATGTAACCTGGGCATTGCCCCAAAATGTATGTTCCAATATTTGATATAACTTGTTCAAACTTCCCCTAGGCATTTCTAGGAAAATACTCTAAACAGCTCATCATAATCTGGGGATCATAATCTGAAAATGTCAACCTTTGTGCAAGGTTCAAGAGCACTGTTCAGATCTGTACTCAGAACCACCAAGTCTTGATAGATTATCTGTGAGTTAGCTCATGAGCCACACGATGCTGAGATCTAAGGACTTGAGAAAGCCAAAAATCAGAGTTGTCTTTTTAAAGAAGATGAGACAAGGCAGAACAGGTAATGCAAATGAGAACGTGACAAAGGAAATTAAACACAAGGAAAACAAACTGCACATGTTTGACATTAAACAAGATAACATAAAGTGAAAAGCTTTTTTTATTTGTTTAGTTAATAATGATTCATTGAATTATAAGGTTTACAAGGACCTGATCAGATAACATGGCTTAACCATGGCTTTTTATAACCGTGGGATGAAAAACAGTTGGACAGTAGGAAATACATATTTGGTCTAACTTTTGTAAAGTTGTCAAGCAGGTCCATTGGTTGCAGTAGTTCTGTTCTGAACTTGAATTGGCTCAATGACTGATGGGGCTGTACATTATCTTTTTTCGAAGTTCATCATAACTGAGCCCATGAAAATGCTGAGCCTGTCTGTAAAAAAATTGAAAACCATTTGAGGACCAAATGTGAGACTTGTCACATTGCAGTCATGTGCTCCCAAGGAATGAACAAAAAGAGTAAATTTAACCTAGTTAAAGATGTTATTATTTCAGTGTAGGTTGGAGCAATGAAAAAACCTCTGAGAGAACATGTACAATTTATCCAATGCTGTGCCCCACCCTTGGATTAACTTTTTAGCTTTCTATTGTTGGCAATACCTCAGCCAGAAATTTCAGTCCTGAGAAATGTAAAATGGAACTTTAATTGTTGGAACAAAATATATTTTCTAGCCCAGAGACACAAAGCAGAACAAGGCCAAGATACAGAACACTGAGTGCCAAACTAGTGTGCAACTGAGTGCATTTCCTTCATGATTTCTATTTTAAGTTCTGCTTTTCATTTGGAAATGGCTACTTCTGTCCCTCACATAAATAAAGACATGCCACCACTTAGGTGAAACCAATAGCAGCTCAAGGGCTGATCTTCCTGGTTTATCCATAAAGATCCTGGGATGAATGTAAAGTGTAGGATTTAATGGAGCTTTTTGCTTACCTGGACATCATTTCCAATTATTTTGGTTGGTGTGTGAGGTTTCCTCACTGTCTCATACTGCGGAGAAAGGTTTATCAATTTTAAATTCAATCATCCCAGGCCATCTGTAAGGAGGAGCCTTCCTTAATATGCTTCCAAATTAGAAACAATTTAAAATGAGTGAATTATGGTGTTTTGGGGGAGTCTAAAGGTTTTTGCAAGGTCTTTTAGTTGTTTGGGTTTTTTTTCTTGGTTATTTTGGGTTTTCATTTCTTTGTAATACACAACCATAGAGAACAAATAATAAAAGCTGATTAGCTTAGGGGATTTACTATATAATCAGATACTCTGAGTAGAAGAGACAGAAATATGTTTTATTTATGGAATATAAGTGTATTTAAGTGTATATAATATTTCTTTGGATATTTGAATCATTACACTTAAAACAAACAGAAATATCCTTGCAGAAATTTCCTGTCACTGTATGAATTTCATCTAAATACAGAACTATCAAGTATTCACCTCTTCAAAAAGGTAATCCTCCTGGAATTCTTAAATTCCTCATGAAAAAGGCCAAATGTCAGTGTGCTGACTACGGTATACAGGCATATTTTTCTACTTTACAACTTTCTTTTTCAAGATCTCCAGGGAAATTATTTAAAGAAGCTGAGATTCATGTGCTCTGATACCACAACAACAGAAAATGTTTCACCTTTTTATCTTACAGATTGTCTCAGAGAGTGCTCACAATAGCATAACTGAAATATCCTTTTTTTATATAAGGCAGAGTTCAGTGGACAACTTGTCACAAGGTAGCAATTTTTCTTAAAAAATATTTTTGTTGAATTATTCTCTCTAAAAAAGTTCACCATCTTCAAAACCAAAAAAAAAATGCATATGTAAAAAATTATTTTCAAACTAATTTTTTTTTCTTGCTTGTGAAAATATTTGCCCTGAAATGTGACCTTTTTCCATTGGAAGAAGAGGTCACATGGTACTGCATGAGTCGCATACCTGAAGCCTGTGCCCCTTTCAACACGAGCCTTCAACCATCATAAATACAACTTTTGCTTTCTAAGCTTCTGATAGTTGCTTGACCTTTGCTAGATCTGTAATAATTCTTGCCAGTTATTTTTGGGTTTAGTAAATGTTCTAAAATGAATAAAAGGGTGACACAAACACTGCCAAAGTGAACACATTTCATACCATTAAGAGATATTCACATAGTGTTTCCTGCAAATATTTTCCTTTAATGACCTGATACAGAGCCTTTCTCTTTGCCTTGCATATCTGGCTGAGCATTCTTTGTGTATTTGGATGTGTTCTCCTGCTTGGTACCATGGCCTTGCCACGCCACTGGTTCAGGAAGAGCATTTTTGTTCCCATGCACAGCCTCAATTCAAGCAGGGTGTGCTCTCCTCCGGGGAGGCCACCCCTCTCCACACCCACGTGTGGCAGGTGCAGATGGCACAAGTATTTTGGCAGTCAGTCCCCAGGGCAGACCTGACAAGGACTGGAGAAAAGCATTTGCAGTGGAAGCCTTCAGCTCTGTCTGCCTTTCTCACTGCAAACAGCTTGCAACTAAGAGCTGTCCTCTTCAGAGTGCACTACAGGGCTCATCATTGTCTGGGCTCTCTGGGATTGCCAGACATGTCCTAGGGGGTCCTCTGGGTGTGAGTAGGTGCTGTGAGTAGGTGCTGCAAGCCGGTGAAGGGCACGATCTTTAATTTACCCTTAGCCAGCCTGCCATTTTTCATGCTGGTTTAGTTCTTTTCACCAATGAGTAGAGAAGAAATCAAATTCCTCATACTGTGAAAATATGTATTTATATTTCTGTTTCAGGAGAATTGAGAAAATAACACAGAAACAGAGCCTTTTATGGTCTCTGATAGGAAACCTGATGTTATATTTCTGCATAGTAACACCTGAAAAAACTTAATTCATCATATTTTCCAATTTCCTCAATCTTTCATGACTTTTGGGATGGATTTCTAAACCTATAGGTCCCTCTGGTTTTTTTTTTTATGCTGTGCATAGCAGACAAGCTGTGCAACTGATATTAATACATACCTAATACTATTATTTTATTGATTAAATTAATGTAATCACTAGATATCTGAAAGATCACCTGGTACACTGCAGTTAACTCGGGGAATACAGCTACAATAGCATTATAACCAAATGGCCTTGCATTTCAGCTATAAAGTTCGCTACAGATCTCACATTAAACATTTGCTTGAAAGACAGCCAAGTGAAGATGTGTTTCATTCCTCTGGGATCCAGAAAGCTACCAGCTGTTTCCTACAAAGTGCTCTGCTGTGTCCAACACTGAAGGTCCATATATTCAGCATCCTTTCTCCAAGAACTGCTGGCAGCAGATGTGTACAGAACAGAACAAGAACAGAGCCCACATTAAAGGGCTCTTCCTGTGTTGTAATCCCCTGTTTCCAGCTATCAGTGGGAGTGTCTGACATGAAGCTTGTGTCTAATGGCTGCATGGAATAGTCACAAATGGACTTAATCTTCACTAATCTATCCAGATCCTTTCCAGCTCTCTCTATGTTTTTGGCCTCCAAAATGTCCCATGAGGATTCTTAGAATTTAATATGTATGATAAAGATTTCCTTTTGTTTCCTTTAAACCTGCTGCAGGAAAGCTTCACTGAGGCCACTAGCTTTTCTGCCCCCAAAAACAATGACTGATCACTCCTTGCTCACATTTTTCACATCGTGCATGATTTAACTGAACATACCCCTCCTCAGTTGGGCTGTTTATGTAACTCTAATTTAATTTGCTTTTATATGCTTGTTTTCTGCCCTTCAATAGAAAAACATTGTTCTTCTGTTCTAGATAATTCCTTCACTTTGGTTTTTATCACAGGATGTAGCAGAAGAATTCAGTCCAAGTGAGGTGAAGGGAGCAATTTCAATGTCAGAATGACTCTTGCAAAACCTCCGATATTATCCATTCCAAAAATATGTCAAACTTTCTTCCAACACCTCACATCACTTCCCTAGGAACTAAAACCACACCCTCAAAAATAAGAATTTGGTGGAGAAAGATTAGCTTCTGCATGTGATATCCAAGAAGGTCTGCATTATGCTAGGAGATGGGGAGAAGAATTTCTATGCCCAGGCTCTCTTCCTTTACTCCTGGAAAGTTCTAAATGTCCTGCAGGTAATTCTGTCTTCTGATTCAGAAGTAGCATTATGAGCCTGAGTGGAACAGGAGAGCTGTATATGGGACTTACATAGTCAGAAATCAAATTATTAATCATAATGATAACTCATGTCTTGTGGTTTAAAAAATAAGCACAAAAAAAAAGCAGAATAACAAAAAATACAGGCAGGGAATATGTCAGAGATTTGCTTCTTGAAGTATGTTTTCCACTGTGTGTCTGAATGGATGAAGGCTTGCACACCTGACTTGGCAAATTGTTTCAGCCTTTCACAGGGCAGAACAGAGTAACCCAGGTTTTTCTTCTATTGACTCAGCTAAATCACCTTCTCTTAATCCCTGCCTGATGCTCTTAAGAATGTTAAGGGCAATGATTCACCAACTCTGTTGGCTTTTTCAGCATTCCAGCATCTCATACTTTATTTCTTGGAATCAAATGTGCCAATCCTTACATAATTTGGTATCTTCAAACCTTCTTTAAATGTACCTCTTTAGACAACCACTCTAAGCCACTTACTTCTCTTGCTCAGTGGTGCAGTTCCTCATCTCCAGGACACAAGAAACTGAAGTCAGCACATCAGGCCCACCATTTCCCACTTGAGTAACAGAGTATGGGCAGGCCAATATCATTAAGGCTCCTTGGGAGCTGGGCTACAATGCAAAGTCACACTTAGGGCATTACTTTCTACTGCTTCTTCATTTATTTGGGGAATTCTGTTTTCTACATTTCCCTTTCACACTTAAAACTTAAATTAAGTTCATTAAAGTTTACCCTAGGAGTGCTAGATCTGTATTTAAATAAGTAAATGTCTTACATTATTTACTACAGACACTGTCAAGAATCAACTTGAGTATATGGTTTTCTCATGTTTGTATAACATATTCAAATATTACACTGAAGAAAGTATCTGAAGTTCTATATTTTATTTAAGAGAGGCAGAAAAATCTTAATTACTTTAATAAGGCTTATTAATGTTACCCAGATATGAGCTGAGGGGTGGGAAGAATAACATCAATAAATGGTCATGGAGAAGCTAAAATTTTCTCAGCATCAACTATGTCTAAAATCATGATCTTCATCATACCATATTTTCTATAAACTCATTCCAACTATTGTGTTCTTTTTTTTTTTTATATCTGCCACCCCATAATTCCTAAAGGAAGAAAAACAAAACCCACCATCCATAGTCAAAACTTAGTCAATAAAAGAATACTCAACTGTATACATAAGAGAACAGTAAAGACGTTCCCCACCACTACTAAACTGCCATTTGGGAAAGTTACAGCCAAGTTCTTGGCCTAGAGCCTAGTTCATCTGGCCTTTTCTTCCCCGATGTACCACCCAGGTGGAAGCACATACCTTACTGTTTAGATCTACTACAGGACAACAAGAGTTTGAGAAAGGTTCTTGTAGTCGGAGAGCAGTTACCTGCTGTGCCATGAAGGTGCTGGTTGCTTTATTACCATAAGACAGAAGCATCAGACAGAGATTTCTCGTCAAAAGGACCACAAGTGATGTGAAAGAAGTGAAATAGCTGCCCTAAGAAATTACATTTGAGAGGGTGAATGAAATCTGCTTGGGTCCATGAAGATGGCAAGAGGCAGCTGAAGCTTAATAGAAAGGATATGTTGGGCTTAACCAAACCCAGTCTTGGTGTTGTTCAGCTGAGTACCCCGGTGTCCCTGCTTTGGGCCACTTGAAGAAGAGTGGTGTCAGAGTTAGAGGCTCCAGGAAGCATGTACGATGTGACCACAACATCAACTATCATTTGAAAGAAAGAGAAAAGTTGATGTTTAGGCTTGTGGATGAGTGGGTTTTGTGCTTTTGGCATTTTTTCCCTCAAAGTGAAAAAAGGGAGGGTAAACGTTTTAGCAGAAATTGTAGAGTAAGAAAAACAAAGAGATTGGTTTGGTTTATCGTGACTTCTGAATAACCTGGTGTCTGCCTCCTGATGGAGGAAAAGAAGTAGAGCAGATTATAATATTCCCTTATTTAATATGGACCATTAATTCCCATGGGCAGTCTGTTGAATCCAACAGAAGACATGGCTGGCATCAGTAGAAAATGATATAGGAAGCTATGGAAGAATTATGCGAGGACAATCCATAGAAATGGTGTGAGGAATAGGAAAGAATATCCAAAAGATTAATAAAAAGCAATATTTGAGAAAGAGTCATATCAAAAAAGTAGAATCATCAATCTTAAAAAAACATCCTAAGGTCAGGAAAAAGGTCAATCTTTATATGAGACTGGACTAGAAGACACTGAAGTTGCTAAGAAAATGTCTTGTGTCACAGATCTGCTAAATAATGTTTGTGTATAAATAAAAGAGTTCTTTCATTAGCTCTCTTAAGATTTTACCCTGCTTAAGAAACAGAATCATAAAAGCCACAGGGAAATCCAGGATCTTTTTCCCTCTTTATCCTTACATATTTATGTAAATAATGAAATAGTGGATCATGATTACTCCACTTCAGTATCACTAAACCAGGGAACTGGCAATGTTAGCAATCAAGTAGCAGGATGCACTACATTTATATGCAAACATGTGTGAGGAAGGACATTATCTCAGAGGGAAAAGTTTACAAATATAGTCTAGTCACCACAGCTGAAAGAGTTTGGACTGAGATGAGAGTGAAAATAGTGAAAAACAATAGTCATAAGGAACTGGTATGCATCTCCAGGGCAGGATTAGAAGGCAGAACAGGAAGCATTTATGCATGAAAAAAGGAGAGTCGTAGAAAAGCACACACATTGATCGTGGGGATTTCAATTATGCTGACATTTACTGGAACACAAGTGACAAGCACAAGCATTTTCTAAAAGCTCTTAAGGCTGCGGCCATATGGAGCTTTCTGCTAAGTCAACCAAAGGCATCTTCTAATCAAAGCTTAATTCTAGGCTCTCTCTGTGAGGTGACACAAGAAACTGTCCCAAGCCAGCTCCAGATGAAGGACTACAGGTGGGAGCCACAAAGCAAGCCAACTGAGTTTGTTACCCATCAGCTTTAGCAGCACCTTGATTTTCAGCAGATTTCAGAGATTTGCTTTCCATTTGTGCCCACTATTGGCCTCTTTCTCAGGATGGTAAAATGTGTGGAAAAAATAAAATGAGACGAAGATCAAGAAGACCATTCAAAACTATCTAGTTTTAACTATCTAGTCAGAAACTTCAAAATCCATCAGGTCAGCAAGAAGGGTTATTAGTTAAAAAATTGTCAGTGAAATGATGGCTTCACTTATCCTTGCTGAATTCATCAAAAGGGCTGAATATCCTCTATTTAGAGCAGATATGAGATGACTTCTAAGAAAGAAAACAAAAAGAAAAATATCTTGGTGAGTGGTGAGTGTTCCCAGAAAACACAGAAATGGTTGTTCAGAGTGGTCATGATTGACCTTGTTGCTGTAAGTATTTTCTACCTAACTTTGTTCTGACAGATAATTCTACAGCTCTTATTGACAATCTTCATTGCTTTATTCAATGAGGGATTCGCACTTTAGGACCAGAGCAAACATAGAGCTAACCCTCCATATTTCATTTCAATGATGTTATTCACCCTTCTAAGCACTCTACTAAGCAGGATCAAGCCAAAACTTTGATTGGAGGAAAAATCTTTTCACATTTCAGGTTTATACCTACACAATTAGGAGGAGCAAAGAAATCACTTTCTTTAGAGCCTCTAACTCTCAGTTTACAGCCAACTCTCTTCCATTTGTCTTTCTCTGTATTTTCCTTCCCTATATCAATTGTTTGCACAGGACTAACTTATATAGGCAACTATATTTACATACTTTAAAATATTGATCAAGGGGAAAGTGAGGCCCACCTTCAAAAAGCTTGATGGCAGCACCAAGGGCTGGACAGAGTGCAGGGGAATGTGGTTTGTTTTTATGTAAGTCCCAAAGGCAAAATTGGTGTTGACAGAAGAGGACATGCTGTGGAGCACAAAGAAAAGCCAAGGTGATTAATTTCTCTCATGCAAACTCATTCTGGGCAGAAAAAAGAAGGATAAGAGTGTAGGCAAGCATGTCCCTCTTCCCGAACAACTTTGGTTACCTCGATGCTGATAAAGGCAAGAGGTTAATTTTATCACTTAAGAAAACTAAACAAAATTTACTTTTCTGCAAAGAGGATCACTAAGAGGTTCAAGTAGGAAGCATTAAGTATAAATGATACTGAGATCCTGTGCTAATGGCAATAATACAAATAATTTGGCTTAAGCCATGCATTTCATCTCATCAGAGAAGCATCACTTTTTCTTTCCTAAATTTTGGAAGCAACTCTGCCAAAAATATAATCTTTAAATACTTCTGGCTATCATTTATTTTAGAAAGGTGGAATGGACAAACAAATACATATATATATATATGTACATGCATGCCAAAATTTATGAATAAACATAATAAGACCTGAAGGAATTCAGAAAAATACAGATCCACGTACTAAGAAAATATGCCTCATCAAGGCAATTGTTCAAAGTAGGCAAGAGAATAGACTGCTCCTCAAGCTCAAGTTTGTATTAGAAAAAAAATTCATTACAAAATAGCTAAGGAAATAAAGAGTGGTTGAACATTTTTAAGGGATGGTAGAGAACATCCTGATCCAAAGATGCACCACAGTGTGAGAACTAGGCAGGTGTTTCAGATCTCTTTACAATCAACCTAAATAACCCATTTACTAGACTGGAGCAGGGGTAAGCAAAGGTAAAACCCTCAAGAGGTGTGCACACATGTAAGTGCTTCAAATGGGGCTGGTTCCACAAAGGTACACTGGATAATTATTTTTTTTAAGACCAGATGGGTCAGCTAGTGAGAATCTAATATTCATTAAATGGCTGGGCAAATGATTTCAGAGTAACTGATAATCCAGCGTAACAAGTCTGGAACACAGTAAAAATTCAGGAAGAATGGAAACTATAAATCTTTTCAAAAAGGTTACATGGCATCAGCCCCAGGCATGGTGGTGGAACAGATGACACAAGATTGTATTAACAATGAACAAAGCAAAACTAGCAAATTTGAAAGATAATTAATACCAATCATTGTAATTTAATGGATAAATGATCACAGTAAAAGCAAACCAGATTTCACTTTTTGAGTGAAAATTACATGCTTGATTAATAAAGGCATCTGTACTTTTTTATGTTTAGACTTTTGGAAATATAAACCATTTGTCTTACTAAACAGAAACACCTCATCAGGGATATAGATTGACAAATAATGTAAATATTCATTTTAAAAAAATCAACATTGATTAGAAAATGAAACATAGTGGCATTTCTCAAGGACATTAAACATTCAACATTATAAACAACTATTTGATACTACAAACTACATACTGTTTATGAAATCTACTAATGGGATGACTGAGAAAACATTAAACAACATCAAGGTTTAAATGGTCATATAAAGTATTTGAATTTTGATCCAGAGAAACACATCCATATATCACAGAATCATTGAACTCTGACTGGAGGCATGTCTGGCGGTTATCTACTCCAGCTTTCTACCCAAAGCACAGCAATCTCTTGCATGAGGTCAATTAGCTGTAGTTTGTCTGGCTTGTCCATATCCTCCAAGGACAGAACCTGTTCCAGTGTTGCATAATCCTCCAAAGGAAAGTCTCCTTCCTAACGTCATGACTAGCAAACATTCCAAAATGAAGTCGTTGGCCTCTTTATGCCTTCTGCCATCAATGAAAAGAACTTGGCTCCAGCATCTTTGTAGCTGCCAGCAATTATCTCCAGGCAGTTCTTAGACCTCACCTTAGCTTCCTCCTGACAGGTTAAGGATTCCCAACTCCATCAACTTCTCCAGGTAGGTCCCATGCCTGATGCCCCATACCGTTTGGTAACCTTCTGTTGATGTCAGTCAATCTCTGAACAGCTTTTTTGAAGAGAAAGCCCAAAACTGGAAGCAAACTTCCAGTACCTCTGCTGCTGAGCAGAGGAAAAAGATGACTTCTCTCCCTCAATTTGCTTTACTTCTACTCATCAGGGCCATAAGAGCACTGTGAATCACAACTGTCCCTGCCCAGACTTAATTTTATTGTTATTATTTTGCCTCCAGTATAGAAACATGTGCTTTTCATTGAAATTTGTAACCTTCCTGTTGACACTGTCCTTAGGATACTCTTGACCAAAGTTTTGCCACTCACTGTTCAACTCTCCACATTTAGTGTTCTGTTTAAGCTTTCATGTTCTCTTTACATTTTCTAAGGAATTTTATCCTCCAGACTGTTGATAGAGTTATTCAATAATAGAGGCTTCTCTATTTATACTGGATACACAGTATTTATCCACTCATTACCAGGCATCAAGTCACCACCCATGTTAAAGAGCCTAACTATACTTTCTAAAAGTTACCTTCTAAATGAGGATGTTGAGGGAGGTGATATCAAAAGCTTTACTGAATTTGAGTTTCAGCTATTGCTCACTGGCCATCCACATTGAAAATCATTTAATCATACAAGACAGCCATGCTGGTAGAGCATGTTTTCCCCTTGGCAAAATAGGTAGATAATTTCTGACTTTTTATCCTTCATATACTTGGAAATTAATACCAGGAGGACACACACTGTTATATTTCATTTTTTTTTTCCAGTCATCACAAACCTCCCCTAGTTGCATTAGTTTTTATAGATAACCGGAATCCACCTTGCAGTCACAGAAGCAAGTGGTAAACCCATGAGCAAACTATGTCATAGACCACAAAGGATAAAGCTGTAGTCAGAATTTTGAGATAAAATAATAAAGCCTGACCTCTCTTGCTAAAGCTAGAAAGACGACAGAGAGAAACAAGAAAGAAAATATGATGTTATCTAGATATGGGATATTTTTTAAAAGTATGCTGGATTATTCTAGGTGTTTCCGATATCCCTACTCTAATGGGGATTTTTGAATACTGCATAATGCAATAGAGAACAATAAAAATGACTGGGAAAGGGAGCAAATACCTTCCAGTCAGAGTTTTACTGTTTATTTTATTTCAAAGATGATATAGAGAGTTCTATGCTCTTTAAAGACAGCACCCATGGGCTTCAGACAGGAAGAGTTGTGGTGATTAGCTTCTATAAATTTCTGTGAAAGGAGTAACAAGAGCTATTGCATTATATTAATTAATGAAGTCCATGACACTTGGCTCAAGACATTAGCAACTGGGTTAGATATAAGACATCCACAGATCAGGGAAGATGACAGAATGGCTTTTTTCTCTATGAATCTCAAGTTTTATGGTGGTATCAAAATTATTCTGAGAATGTTAAACATAATACAGCCAGTAAATCTATATCAGAATATCAAGTAAATCTTCTGATACTTCTTTCATAATATTTGACCTACAGAACAGAAAGCCAAATGAAGTGGAAAAGAGAGGATCTCTTCCCGATAATAAAATAAAGCTAAGGCATTAACACTATGATCAAAACACTGAAGAGTATAATGTAATAAACAGGTTTTAAAAAAAGAACTTTTGCCTTCATGTCAATGTGCAGCTGTAGCTGTAGAAAAGGTGCTTTGTTGCATTAGGGAAGTAAAAATAATTTAGAAAATTCCTAACTTGTTTATGTAATAAGGGTTAGGACTGAGTATCAATATATCCCAGTGGTCAAGAAGATACCCACCCACATCAAAGTACAGAAAGCTCTTGATATATCAATTAATCCTTATTTGGAAAACAGATCTCATTCTGAGTTTTCAAAAAAAAAAACCATAATAAGTTGCTTTGTTAGCATTAGATAACTAAGCAGGTTTCTGTGGAGCAGTAACTCTCTGCTGCCTTAACACTTTGATAACACTTGAGATCTTTCCCAGGACAGCAATTACTAGTAACTAATTACTAATAAAACAATCTTGGCAAATATCAATCCAAGTCAGAATAAAAAATATGCAGAGAAGTTTAACATTTTAGGTTTTTCCTGCTCTTTTCAAATGACCTTGGATTTTCAAGGTGCTAATGAGATCTCAAAGGAGACTGATGAAAGCTCCCCAGAAACTGTCAGTAAAAGAAATAGTGACAAAGAGGTAGATAGCCAAAAATACCTTTTCCTTATACCAGACTGTGCTCAGCTGGCTAGACAGCTTATGTGGTTTCTGGATAGCATGCCAAACAGGGGACAAAAAGTGGAGAGCATTGTTTGAATGGGATTCCTGGGGAGAGGGGTGGAAAGAGTCTTATAAAAAGGGCAGGAGAAGTAGGAGCTGAAGACATTGAGGTTAAATCAAAACATGTAAAGCTGTACGAAACACAGTTTCCCTAACTTTGCTTTTCAAAGAACTCCTTGTTTTTCTGAAGAGTGGCTGTGCCCACTGTCACCCCAATGCCAGGTTAGTTTTTGAATCGTAAGTCTCAAATGGCCCCGTTCTCGCTTGGCAGAGCTGCCAGACAGGGATAAAGGGGGAAGACTTGAACAGAAGGACAGGCATGTCTCTGTCCCCTCACACACACAAAGAAATAGAGCAAGACTGTAGATAGAGAACAGTGGAAGGGGCCAGGTTGTGTCCTGTTAGTCACAGGGGCTGTGGGAATGATGCAGGGTCAGTAAGACACCCATACATATAGAGCCTTTTAAAGCCCTCAAGCTTCTTTTAGACCACAGATCTGATTTACATACACAGCACAGTCCCCATTCAGAGAGTGTGAGTGAAACTTGAGCCAAACTGTTTTGTTTTGCTGCTTGCCTTGTACCACTGAAATTTCCATTGCAGTAAATTGCCATAGATAAACAAGAAGTGTCTTAAAAATTAGCATCTGATTGCCCTCAAACTGAGCCCTTGTTTTTACCCCAGAGAGCTCAGTTGAAGGAACAGGAAAATACAATGACAGTTTTACTAGAATACTTCACAAGAAAGATGACATAATAGAGAATCCATTCCCTAATGTAATGAGGATTGATAGAAAATTTTATAATGGAATTCTGTGAAAATTATCAATAAATGCAACCCTCAATATTCATTTTCCTGGTGTATTATTTACCTAGTTTTAGCTAATATAACAACCACAAATCCAGGTGGGGAAAATCAGCATTGCTTCACAACAAAATGTTCTTTTGCTTCTTGTGACTTAAACATGTAGTAAATTAGAAACAAACAAAAAACCCCTTTCAATACCATGGAGTGGTGCACAGATAACGCTGCTGTGGAGGGAAAGCCTTCCAGCAGATTTAACACAGCCATGACTGCACTAGAGGAAAGTTTGGGTAAGTGAAATATGCCACTGCACTCTGTCAGCAAAACAGAGATCTCCAGTGCCTAAAGGACCCCCTGTGACCCCCAGGTGGCAGCTGACAATCAAGAAGTAACCAGTCTCCTGTAGGTACCTCTCTGTTCCCTGCTGTGCCTATGCAGATATCTCAGGTACCTGTGGCACCCAGTGCACAATGACATACCCAGAGTGAGGGATCCTCCCTGAATAACCAAATTGGTAAAGGAAGTTCTGCATTGTGACTATGACACAAAACAGAGAACCATGTGGTATCCTTAATTAAATAAGGAAAAGTATTTGATCAGCAAAATACTTCACATTAATTTTTTAATATATTATTTGAATGAATTATCAAACATATTGCCAAATTGGATGGAAAATCCAAAACCAAAAGCAAATATTTTTTACAGAAAAAACTAAAAAGGTGTTAAAATTATGTTCTAATGTCTCCAGACCAAAGAAGAGGAACATAATTAAAAGGGGGGGGAAAAACTAAAAAAGATGGGAAGAAAACAAGAAAATATATATAAATTTTAGTAACTTAGAGAAGTGGTGGCTGTAAACATCTTGAAAGCAGAATAAAGGTAGTCAGTCTTGACACAAGGACTACAGCACCAGAACCCAACGGGACAATGAACATCCTGCAGAAGACAGAAAGACATTCTTCCTTCATTAAAACTCACAAGACTGCAGAAATTACCTCAATTTTTCTATTTAAGAAAAGATATGAATTTCCTGTCCTTATCTTCTACTAACTCTCACTTTCCACTGTCCAAGAGTCTCTACATTCTATGTAAAACTTTTCTATATTTAAATGTGTTTGTGTTTTTTATATGTCATCTTTTGCCATGCAATATCTGGTTTCTGAATACCCCTTAATTTATATTTTCATTTTAATAATTAAATACATGCAATAATGGGCTGGAATTGCTCCTCGTTACATGAAATGATCACTGTGAAACCATCACTCTTCTGTTACTGCTTCACAGCTCAGACCTTAGCCCCCCATTTAAAAGAAAGCCTGTGATTTCTTACAGTCTCTTCTCTCTTCCCCCTGAGGTTCTTGCTCTCAGATAAAAAGTAGCCCCAGATCCTGCTTAAACTGATGTATTTTAGCTCAAATCCCATTTTTTGCATTCAGGGACTGGGCAGTGACCATCCTATGTAAATTTCCTTTCATGCCTTGTCCTCTCTACACCTGAGAGCACTCTAACCTGCCCCTGGATCCTTCACTCATGAAATTGGCTTTGGCATTTTCTCTGGTTGTACTTTTCAAGGAGTTGTAAAATAATTTCAAATATGTTTCTGAATAGATATTTGCACTTTTAGGCATTCATGATTTCAAATTTCAGGTAACATTACTGACAACACCACAGCTGAAGTGTTTCTATCCCCAGGATTTGAGACCAGAGCTCAGTAAGGGATTTGCTCCCACACATTCTTCAAGGGCATTGTTGTCTTGACAAGTCCTGACAAGTAGCCATAACACCTTCATCATTCATCAGTCATTTCAAATATACTGCTATGGCAATAACGATTACGTGGGTTTGCTTTGTTTTGCTTTTGCCACTCAAATATTTTTGTCTTCCTAATTTATTCCCCTTTGCACACAGAGCCTCAGTCATTTCCCTCATACAGGCTTGGGTAAATCTCTGGTAACACTGCAGCATGTCCCACCTACACTATATTGAGTTGACACTGAAATTATTTTCATAATGTATATTTATAGAGAAATCTTTTATGAAGCTTATAATAAGACAGAGTACTGCATTACAAGTCTGAGTGATATATAAGATTTTTTTAAAGTGAGATACTTGCAGGCAGCCTGAGTATTACAGCAGATTCACATAGATCATTGAAAAATGCTCTCTGGGAAAATATACAGCTAATTCACTGTTTGTTAAATTTGTTAAATTCGCATAGTTTGTTAAATTCACCCTTGGTTTTGAATCAGGTGTAGAAAAAGGTGTTTTTACCTTATAAAACAGGAATCACAAATCCTATTTAACAAATTTATTTTTCCCTTTTCTTGCTTCAGCTCTATTTTTCTTCTTCTAGTTACCTGCTTATTCTTTCTGCAGTTTATCCTTTCTGTCATCTGTTTGTTGGAAGCATGGATTCAAATTAAACCAGGTTTCAAGAGAAATTGTTCTCCCTTTAGAGATACACAAAAGTGAGGGACAATTTTCTAAATTCTATTGGTTACGTATTAATTCAGAGTTCACAGATTTCAGAGGAAACCTCATCATTTTTTGCACTAAATAGAGTCCCTTTGATTTAAGCACCCTAAAACCAATAAAAATCTCCCATAAGTTAGGATATGCAGCTTGATCAGATAGACTGGATTAAGATCCAAAACTTGCTCTTTTGGGCAAAATATTCCATATTTTAGTATTTGTGAAGTTATTATTTAAAAATAAAAATAATATTAAACTAGAATGCACAGAACATTTTCTGTATTTGGATAAACCAGTCTTCATTTTCTTTGCACAAAAGAAAAAAAAGTATAATTTACTTCTTTTGAAAGATTTTTTTGTTCTTTGTTGGCCTAACAATACATCTGTCTTTTGAGAAAGCCTTCTAAACAGAAATATTCTACATGTATTGAAAATTTGCAGCTTGGTTTTACCAGTGTTGCTTAGTCTAGCTACCAGTACTCTCTGCTTTCTCCAAATTCTCAAGCAAGAGAAAGCACTGGCATGCTTTTAATTTCTTAATAAACAACTTTAAACTCTCTTAAAACTGTGGGCTTGAGGTTTGTTTTGCAGATTTAAATAGCTGAGGACATGCCTGCTGGCAAAATGCAATACCAGCATTCCTCTTGTCAGTGAATGCTCTTCTATAAAATACCCACTGACTTCACATGGATAAGCTTTGAAGCATCAGAACCTCCCCATTCTTCCAGAAGAGTTTAACATAATTAACCTACACAATTTTGTTAAAAATATGAGAAAATAGACAGCATTTTGGAAAAGTGGAATGAAAAAAACGTTCTTTGAAGATATGTAATGATAACAGTTGGCTGATTAAATGGACAAAATGTACTTTAAAAACATGTGTCGGGGCTTAAGAAAAATAAACCATCAATAAGCTTTGTTCAGTCTCCATACTTAAATCTGTCTACTGCTTTAAAAATAGTCCTGTTAAACAGGATGCAGAGTGATTTAAACTTAAATACTATTAGTTCTGGGATCCAAGATGAGGAACAGACTCAAAACCTGTTTGGTTATTGCATGTGCTCTGACCTAAAAACTATTTCTATTTGTATCTTCAATACAAACCAGTATTGGTACTTTGGTACCCAGTATAAAAGGATTCTCACTGTTTAACCATCAACATCTCTGGATTTAAATTTCATAGACAAGTATAAAGAACATGTTCTTTTTTTTTATTTAGAGATTTATTGTTTTGTGGGGAATTTTTAAAACAGTTTCAGAGATTTTTTTTTTATTATTTTACTTACTATACCATTATTACCTGGTATTCCTTATCAGCCTACTTAAACTCTTCATGTTATTTTCAGTCTTTGATCTATGCATAAATTTAAAACATTTCATAGAAGAGTTTCTTAAAATCTTTGAAGAAGTTGTTCTTTGAGTACTATTTCCCACAATTAATGGACTTTACCATCACATTAACAAAACTTTATAAATGTATCCATTATCTGTCTATGGGCAACTGGCCCAAGGAAAAGAATTAGTACAAATTATGGAGTGATTCCTAAGAAGGAATCAAGACACTTCATGCCTGATCCAATTTGGACAACCCCACAAAAGCAGCAGTGTCAGCCAAAGACAGGAATAAACAATCTGTAAATTATAGATTACATAGCCACCTGAAGCAATAATTGGCCTCCAGGTACCACAATAGGAGAGATTCAATTTCTCAAAGTTCCTTCTTATCTTTCGGCTCATATGCAGGAACATGATGTGCAGCTGAGAACTTGGCATTGACCAAAGGAGAAAAGAGGATTTCCAGCTGGTTCCCTAAAATTCTTCCTTTCATCGAGAAGTGCAGTGTGGTTAATGTCAAAAGAAGAATTCAAATGGATTAGCAGAGATCCAACTTCCTTTTGCAACAAATACATGAAGAGCACTTAGTGAACAGCACTACCTTGTTGCTCAGTAACATCTCTAGATGTTAAATTTTGGGCATAAACCTGAAGGTAAAGGGAATGGTTAAGAGTCATGACAATGAACAAGCTTTGTAGGTGGGGAAAAATTACATTGTCAAATGTTTACAGATATAACCACTGAACAATCAGTTAAAAATTTCCCAAAATGCAATTAAAATGGCATGTCTTCAGCTGCCCAAAGGTAAAAAAGCATTTTGAAGAATAACCGTTATCTGCATGGGAAGTTTGAAAAAAGACAAAGACTTTGTAACTCAAGAATAAATGGTTGGTTGTCTAAGCTTCAGTCAAACACAATCTTTTTAATGGTAAGGGAGCTTCAGAGGAAGGATAGCCAGCCAAACTCTGCAAGTGGAGCAGGGATCAATACCCACTCCAGTGTACATGCTTCAGCTGAATAACCACTACGGTCTGAGTGCAGTACAGAGGAAGGAAATCAAAGAGGTACAGAGGAAACATGCCAAGCAGGTCACCCACCACATACTTGAAATCCCTCTTAGGACTCAGTTATCACATTGTATTAAAAATATGATGCTTGCTCATGACATCAGGGGAGAGACTGGGCTGTAAAGATGTCTATAAAATCTTTTCTTCTCATAACCATGGAAAAAGTCAAGATCGGGTGAGGACTGGGAGATAAATGGTACAAATAGAGTTGGCTCACATCCTCCTGAACTCTTGCCATAAACAATGTCTGAGAATGGCCAGAGGCTCCTCCAGGAGAGGAGCTGTGCATGTTCCAATGGCAGAAAATTGCAGTTTCCAGAACAAGCTCTGTGTAAATTACAACAAGGTCAAGCCATCCAAACTTGCACTTTTCTGAAGATCCCAAGAGAACACAATCAAAATGCCCACATCTAATTTCATCATTATTACTGTCTCAAATCCTCAGTGAACTTAGGAGAAAACTGACTTGGCAGATCTGACAGCTGCACTCAGAATCAGCTGGGAAAGTGCACTGGGTGGCAGAGAGATAACATCGTTTTTAAGCTTTACCACACCAAGGCAACCCTTGTTTGTGGTAAACCCTGATTTTCTCCTTTGCTCAGCATAGCTCACTGCCTGTCCTGTCACCTTGCAGAATCAATCAGTGGTAGCACCTAAGTGACACATGAATCTACTCTTAAACATAGGATTTGAAAATAAGAGGAGTACAAGAACAGCTTAAACACTGTGTTCCAAATTATCCCCAGTAATTGCAATTCAGATGATGGAGAATTGTTTTTAAAAACATTCTGCATTCTCTGTGTTTAAAAAACATCAAATTGATATAAATAAAGTATTGTTCTCATTTTATGAAAATAAAGGATTTGTTTAAAACTCCAGATACTCACCAGGAGCACTGAGAATACTAATAGCATTTGGATTTTATAATGATGAATTAACAAGTAAACAGGAAACCATAATTTTTACAGTCTCATGGGGCAGCTAAGGAATGAGAGAGTTCTGGCCCAACATACATCTCTCAAACATCTCTATGCATACTAAATACTACACTTTACATAAACACACATATGTCTAAGCACACACATTTGTGAAAAGAGTCACAGAAAAAATTCCCTATTAGCCTAAATAACAAATAAAAATAATTTTAATTGAATACAGTACTAGGGCAGCACAGTTAAAATTTCAAAATCTAAGAAGTTTCCACATGAGTTTGCACAGAAAACCTGATACTTGTCTTCTCTCTGCTACATGCCAAGACAAAGTTTCATTCAAATATCATACATTTATTACTCCCCCAGAGAGTCTCTGACCATTTAGTGCACAGGATGGACTGTTCTCAACAACAACAACAAAAAACACTTAATGAAAACAAATCAAAATATTTAAACATCTAAAAATATAATCCATGGTTTATTTACATGGTGTTATCAAAAATCTGCTCTGAATGCAGAGTAAGTTTCATAATGCCTTAATTCCATGGAGTTCATCAGCATAGTACGTATTTTATGGTAAAACATTATTAGTAAAATAAGTTTAAAAAAAATTAAGAAATTGAAAATTAGCAAGATAAACGTGCAGGTTAAAACTCAAAACCAAGTCACAAAATCACGAAAGACATCTTCTCTTCTTAGCAGTCCTCTGTCCTTCAATATTATTGGCCACAAAGAAGGAAGGGATTCAGCAGGGAGCAGCTGCCTTTATGACACAGCCCAAATTCACCCTCCAAGCACTGGACACCCTTGGAAATAACTGGCAGAAAGAATTAGCACTCCTGCAGCTCAGAACTGTGTACCAGTGCCCACAAGTGCATGTGCAACTCCTGTATAAGCAGCTGTGCAATGGCACCGTTCAGCACGAGGCTCTCCTCTGTCGTGTTTCCAACATCCTGTTTCTCCTCCTGCCCCAGTGCCTCCTTCTTCCTTCACAATGCCACAGCCACCCTGCCATCTGCACAAGGCCCCTTCCCCAACAGTCTGATCTCCATCTTCTCTTTCCCACTTGCAGCCTTGGATCCAGAGTCCCAGCTCCTGGGCCCAATGCCACGGGGAGCTCCCAGCCACGCTGATGGCCAATGTGTCCCACTCAGGAAGGGACAGGTTCAGAGCTGGCAGGACGTTGGTGCTGGCAAGGGCTAGGAGCAGACACATCATTGTCATGGGAAAAATGAACTGCTAGCTGTCCCACATCTGACCATCTGCAAACAGGTTTCCAAATGCATAACCACGGGTGCATTTACAATGGAACAGCCACCGGGACCACCTTCAGTGCCACAAACACTCTCTGCTGTCCTTGCTCCCAAACAGGCAGGTAAAAAATGCACATATTTCTAGAAGAGAAAAACAGACAAGATCCTGCAGGGTTTTTAAGTCTATCCATTTATTCTCCTTACCCACTATCTTTCCTTCCTCTCTTGCCCCTTCCTGCCCCTCCCCCCACAAGAATAAAGCTTTTACTGTGCAAAGTTAAAAGAAAATTAAACTTTGGAGAAGCTATAAGTCATTGAAAACAGTATTTTATAATGGAAATTGCCAGGTAATTTTACCTAGAGCCATTTCTGTTTCAGCTGCCTGTAATAACTGTGATGAGCTGGAGTAGGCATTCAGACCCTGGGTGACAGGAGCAGTTAGGATGGACTGCACAGCTTTTGGGAAAGGCATTAATTGGGAAGTTCCAGTCATGTGGTCTGTGGAGCACTTGCCTGTCATCCACAAATAGATGTTTGATTATGTGATGCAGAACCTCCCCATTTCCAGCGGCTAAAGTGCACTAAAGGTTTCCTAATATTTGTCTCAACATACACCAGTTGCCACAGAAAGACATATTAATATAATGCTTTGGATGAAGGGAAAGCCAGAGTCTTCACCAGTGGAAGAGAAGCATGTCCTAAAGACGAGCCCTCTCAGAGGATACAATCTATGCTATGAAGTAGTGGGGAGCCTTGCTGGACCATGAAATTCTCTGTTATTTGTAGAATATTTATAGAAGAGGAAACCTTTCCCCCATCCTTCTGCCTCTCCCCAGCCTTGCAGCCAGTGGTTTACTGCATCAGTAGGAAACAGCAGAGTCATTCCCTGTGATCCCTAAGCCTTACTTATTTCTCTGGTAATCCTCCACATCAGTGTGTTGTTAACATTATCTTACTGAATCCAAAACACAGCTCTGAACCAATGAAGAAGAGAACAAATTATATCCCAGCTAAAACCAAGACAACATGCATTGAGAAACCTCCTTCTGTCTTTTTTATTGCAATTTAAAAAAAAATCCTTCAGGGTCTTGCTCAACTTTATCTGAAAAACTTCTCCAAGAAAAAGAATTGCACTAAAAGAAGTTCCTCCTTCACTCTGCATATTCATTGCAGTTTCAATACAGGCACTTTATTGTAAACATAGACAAGAGAGAAAGGGAAACAGAAAAGCAGAACTAGCTATGATCTCATCCACATCCATGCACTGAAGGGAACTGTACCGGCTAGAGCTGAGACAAGGGGGGCAAAAAAACAAAGAAGCAGTAACTCCTCAGGCTCTCAGGCTATCTCAAACAGACAGCTATGCACAAACTCACCACAAATTTAGGACTTCTCAAACCAGGATGAAATTATTTTCTCTCATTTACTGCATTGTCTGTCTTTGCAGGACACCCTGCAGTTTCTACACAAATAATGTTCATTTATGGACTGGTACTCCAAAGTTACAGAGAGCCTCTCTGCATTCAGAAGATCATTTTGTTTCCAAACATGGAGGAGGAGAAGGAGAACTTGTGATCTTCCTCTGAAAAACATATCTGCCAGGATGGTCAGAAAAGGAAAACAGGAAGAGAAAACAGCCATCAGTGCAAAGCAGCTGAAAGAATCCATCTACAGATATTTAGATACTTGACATTGCCCAAGTCAAAAAAATCCAGAAATATCTATATACACACACACAGAGAAATTTAATATAAAATATCTATATTAATACATTAGTATTTTCAAAACACATCTATATCTACATGTTTATCTACAAATTTCTATGGATACATGTACATAGTAAAAATTTAGTAACAATTGCAATTTTGGACATATTATTTTTATCACATCTTATATTGTATCAAAATATACGTTAAAATTAAACTTAAAATCAAGCTTTTGTACCTGAACTAATTCCAACATTACAGTATTTATCAAACATTGTTTTTGGAAATAATTACTAAAGAGAATGTAAGCAAATATTTTTATTAATACACTAAAAAGGAACTTCCTACTAAGAGGATTAAAACATTTTTATACCAGGAAGAATTCTGGCTAAAATTCGTGAGCAAGTAATTGCTATTTTTTTTAATTCAATAACTCCAGAATAATGTTTTCAATAGCCTGAAAATGGATAAGAAAATTATTAACACATTTTGAACTGCAGAAAAAACCGTTAAGAACACAAAGTCAAACGCCTAAAATATGGCAACATACAAAAAACAAAAACAAACAGATGGTTAATCAGAAATCAAAGCCTTGACATTGATATTTCAGAGACATTACCCATTGAATTCAGAGTGAGGATTCCTCAAGCTGCAAGAAGTTTCTTATTTTCAGCTGAGAGCCCTCTTAAGTGGCAAATGGAAATCAAAAAACAAAGACATGCTATTTTGTTTTGCTTCAATAAAATCAGCATCTGCTTGCCAGCTACAAACCAGAAATCCTTCATTTGCATGAGTTGCATAGGAGCAGGCTTGTTTTTCTTCTCTGCATGGCAGCAAAGAGGCAGAGTCTGGAAGCCAGAGGCCTATGTCAGAAACTGTGGGTTTGGCTTTGTTTCCAAGTCTCTCTTGAAATCAAAGATAACTTAAGGCCAATTGCAGTCTTCATTGGATTGCTATAGGTTAAAATATTTATACATCACTTTTAAATTACTGTTGTTATTATTTTTAACCAACTTTTTTTTTTTTCTGGTAGAAAACAGTGATTGAAAGATTCCCTCTGAAATATCTTTCAATGTTTCAAGGTCTGGATTCATCATCTCTAATTTCAGACACTTGCTTAAAGGACTAAGTACTCTACTTTTAGTCAGTGGATACTATCTTCCTTTTGAGCAATTCTGAAGTATCTTCTGCCAATTGCAGATAAAACGTTGTGTGACTATATATATAATTCCATTGCTCCGTTTTGGATAGGATGAAACTAAAAGCAAGATTATATGACAAGAGTTCCAGCTTTTTGTATTCCAAATAAATCCAAGTTCTAACTGAAGGATGAGAAGAACAATCATGACGGTTGGATTTTGGCGATTTCTTTATTTGGTTTTTTTGAAGTTTTTTGGAGTATACCCCAGCCATATATTTCTCTCAACATCTCAGAAGAGTCAGGAATGTTCTCATGTATTTTCCTTCTAACCAGATCCAGGGATGATTGCTCTACCCACATACAGCAATGGTTGCTCTATGATGTAGGCTGATGATACCTAATTAAATGTTTTATTTCAGTAAGACCACCTTCCATGCAAGTAAATAATTGCAGCATTTCAAAAACCTGTCTTGGCCCAGCCACCTAGAGCAAACTATGGTGCCACAAGGCACGTTTTATTTCAGGTCAGCATACCTGTCTTTCTGTGATGAATCCCCTTCACATTACAAGGCATAACTGAGAAAAGATTTTATTAAATTGTAAGCAGTAATACATCAGAGTAGAAAAGGCTGATGGGACCCAGCTGGACCAGCATCCAAACCAAAGGGTTCACATCTGCTCCAATGGTGTGAATGACGGCTCCAAAGAAGGATAACAAACTCAATGCTCAATTACTGGAGCTGAGTGAAAAAGGGTGTCTGAAAACAATACCAGAAGAACAAAAAAATCTGCAAGGAAATCAAGTAATTCACTGGAGCTCACAAAAACATTTAATAAAGTAATTGGTATTTATGTTAATTTTTGCTTAAAAGTGTTTTTTAGTTTGACTGCATCCACTTTTTCAGTCACTGCATGAACAAGTTTGCATTCATTCATCACATAAGACATAATTCCTAGTCCCAAAGACAAACCCGGGAGACACACACTGTGCATTCCTCTATACGCAGTCATTCCCTGTAAGCCTGATCTGGCAGTCTCCAAGGCTACAGCTCACTGGTGGTCCTTCTGCCCACTCCACAGGTCTGGACCATAGGACCATAAAGATTGGAAAAGACCTCTAAGATCACCAAGTCCAATTGTCAACCCAGCACCACCACCATCACGTTCACCACTAAACATGTCCTCAAGTGCCATAGCCACATGTGTTTTGAACACTTCTATGGATGGTGAGTCCACCATTTCTCTGGTCAGTCTGTTCCAATGCTTTAGAATTCTTTTGGTGAAGACATTCATTTAGATTCCCTAAAATCTAATCTAAGCCTCCCTTGGTGCAAGTTGAGGCCATTTCATCTCATTCTGTCACTTGTTACCTGGAAGTAGAGGCTCACCTCCACCCTGCAACAACCTCCTTTCAGGCAGCTGTGGTGATAAGGTCTTCCCTGAGCCTCCTTTTCTCCAGCATAAACAACACACTCTGCTCAGCTGCTCCTCATAAGACTCATGCTCCAAGAACAGATGGCACTGTCCTGTCCACATCTCTCATGGAAAGGTAGAAGCATCATGACAAGGAGCAGCTCTGTGGAAGGAGCTGGGGAAGGGATGCCACAAGGAGATGCAGGTGCAGAAGCAGCATGAGGGTGTGGGTGGGCAGCCCAGCCAGGACTCCCCAGCACACCAATACACTCTGCAGAGAGGGAAGACCCCCAGATGGACTCTCATAGCACAGACTGAGCACTTGGGCTGCTCTCTGGTGCCCTCAATGTAATGACCTTCTCACTTGTTTCTCTTACAGATCTTTTGCAGTTATTCTCTTTTTTTTTCCCCTGTCTCCTTGCAGCACCTCGTCCTAACCTCCTGCCCTTATTTCCTCCCTTAGGTCTGTCACTCTAATTATACCCTCAGAGGGATCTTTCCCCTCTTCTTATGAGCTTATTATGCATCCTCTTGGGATTTCTATTTTCTTCTCAATAAGACAGACCATATGTAAAACAATCTATTAAGAGCTGTCACCAGACAAGCTGTTTCCAAGTTTTCTTCCTATGCTGTAAACTTGCAGCAAAGCATGTCCCACATGCAATACATTTATCCTCTGTGCATCCCTACTTCAGAAGGGGACTGTTCTCAGACAAATATTCCTTTAAGATGATCCCATAAGTTAACAGTAACAATTAAAAAGCCAACCAAATAAAAAAAATCTGCTCAGGTTTCTTTCCATATGCTAGTCAAAAGAAGTATTTATTTGCTGTGTGTGCATATGATTTTGCAGTCATTGCATGGATGTTTTGTATATAATCTTAGCTCTCTGCTTCAGATTTTCAACAGCATGTCCTGGGAGATGACTTACTCAATAACTCATGGCTCTAGCCATGAGTTATACATGCCTACCTGATCACCAGGATTAGGATTGTCTAGGGACATTGCAGAACCCACATCACAGGTTAGACGTGTCTGTCTACAAGACTTAGGAACAGCAATACACTGATCTCAGCGTGGCAGAATGATCTGTATCAAATCTTCTCAGCATTCTTTGCCTACTCCTTCCCCTAATAGAATTTTTTCATGCTTCTCTGTGTAGGAATATTCAAATTCCATACAAAACCATCACTGCTTCCTTGAGTTTTCAAAAGGACCCATCAGTAGGTGTTGCAAGCAAATACAAATCAAGATGGATGCTTGACATCCTCAGATTTATAGCTATACCATTTTTGCATAGAAGCAATGGCAGAAGTGGAAGGAGAAATTATTCCAACCTTAGTTCCAGTACAGACCTCCTATAGCAAGCTTAATCAATTATAGCTAATTAAAAACACTAATCTACTCCACTCAACTAACCTAGCTGGCTAAAATAAAAAAGGCATGTGGTGGGAGGAGGAAACCTTTAAAATTAAAAAGAAATATTAGAACAAACTACTGATACCAACAGCAGTGTTTGAAACTACCCATTTCCAGATCTCTTTCAGTGATTCTGTAGAAAGAAGTAGAAAACATGGACCTGGTTAGTAATTACGATTGTAAAACATTTCCAGTTGTTTGTTATTGTTAGTGTCATGTCTAGAAGTTTAAAAAGGTTCAACCAGTGGCTGAAATTGAAGTGAAACTTTAAAACAATTTGACTTTTTAAATCAGAATGTTAAGACTGGGTTTGCCATTCCCTGAGAGAGAGACAGAGACTCTGATAAGCGGTAACTGAAGAAATAAAACAAAGCATAAAACCATACTGCTTTCTATGTGAGAAGACATAAGGGAGCTTCCTTATTTTGGTCACTTCCCCTTCCCTCTTTCTCACCAAGATACATACACATATGCACAGTATACAAACACCCCCAGACAGCTCCTGAGCCTGTAATCCTCTGCTGAAAATCTTTCTTGCTGCTTTAATGAGCTGAATTCTCTTTGGAATGAAAGAGATTAAATAACAATTCCAGCACAACAGAACAGTCAAGCCTGAGGCAAAAATGAATGGCCAGTGCAGGATTATGGTAAATAAATAAATAAACAGGGATGTAGAAGCAGTGTCAAATCAAAACTTTCATCAAAATATAGTTCTTGCATGTCCCTGTTTCCAGCTGGCCATTAAATTAGTTGAGTCCTGCTTGGGCTCAGAGATCTCTTAGAGACTGCCCTGTGAGGTCAGGGATAAAAGGCTGACAAAATAGGAAATTTCACAAGAAAAAGCCTGATCACAAAAGTCTTTGCTTTATTCACTCACAAAAGAGGAAAACAGAAGAGGATCAAAAACCAAAGTATTTAGGGAACCGATTGAAATTAAAGAGTACTAAAATTGAATTAACACTATAGCTTATTTAAATTTTTAGTGTTTGGGAAACACTATATTGCCTAGCACTATACAACACAGAGGAATTAAGGAACAGTTGGTTCTATTTAATCAGGATTACATGAACTTTTCATTTCCATGTTTTATAATTCTTTAGTTCATGACTGGGACCATTTGTTTCTTTTGCAGTGCCATTAGGGAAGGTGCTGCAGCACTACAAATAACAATAATGAGATCATGACTCCCACTAATCTGATCAGGGCTATCAAATCTAGTTCCCCAGCACAGAATGTAACCATACAGCAGAATTTAGACCATACCACAACTCCACCAAAAACAAACACCATCCACCCTATAATAAGCTTAAAGCCTTTCACATGCAAAATAAGAAACCTCAAGAAAAGCAATTATGTCACAGAAAGGGGAAAGATTCCTACAATAGCAGGCAATTACTTTGGTGAAAATGCCTAGAGATTGAGAGGGTGCCTGGAGCTGCATCATTACAGCTGCAGCACTCAGGCTGATGTTTTCAGACAGCTTCTACCAGAAAAAGATCATGGGCTGGCTGGGAGACCACCAGCAGAACCAGAGACCCGAGTCACTGCAAGCACCAGAAAGTGCTCAAAACCAGAACAAAACAAAACTAAACAAGATAAAGCAAAACAACCCCAAGCAACAACTCTTGTCAATTTGATAGAAAAATTTTTAGCCATTAGTTTAACATTGGGTACATGAGAAAGACATATCACTGACTCATCTGAGACTGAAAATGAAGCAAACAAAGAAAATATCCAGAAGTCAGCATAAGGAATAAGCAAAACAGAGCAGGAAGGATGGCCCTTGTAGATGGCTACTGGATAACAACTGTCAGTGTTTGCCAGCAAACAACATGAGCTAATGCAAAATCTGCATCCATGCCTCCCCTGACAGCATGAATAAATCCAAACACCTGAAGTCTTAAATGCATTATAGAGTTGATTAAGGAAAATTGCATTAAATGTTCGTAGAATTCCCTCCATGTTGAGAGCAACCACCTAATGCTACTGGTGCTATATGACTATTATTCATACTTTAAAGCCATATAAATAGATTGGTGGGGCCATATAAATGGTTTGGTGGGGCAGAAATTCAATTAATCTTACACTTCCCTAGATTCAGTGATCCTCATTTTGAATCTAAATAACTCCTGAGATGCAAGAAACACTGTTTTAATCTGTAATTTAGGAAAAAAACAAAGCAAAAAAATCAAGAAATTCCACTTAAAATTTCCAGAAGTTTCATTTTGATTCAAACAAACAAACAAAAAACCCAAACAAACAAAAAACCCCACAACGTTGAAGAGCATATAAACATATTCAAGACTCCAGGCCTCACAGTATCCTTGGTCTAACAAAAAATAAATGTCAGGACACATATCCTTTTATCTGCAATAAACTCATCAGAGATGAACAGTATGTTTTTAAACTTTTAGTTATGTGTAAGTAGTCTGTATCCAGATCCTTCAGATGCATCTGAAAACAGTTTAAAATTTCTGGTATGTACCACCAAGAATGCTGCCCATGAAAATATATTTCTTATTTATCAGTACTGATAATGATTCTGCCTAACAAGTGACGCAGTTTGGGATGTCACAGTTAAAAAAAAAAAACAAAACAAAACAAAACCCCACAAAACAAAACCAAAGTTAACTGGCAAGTTTCTGGAGGAGAAAAAGAGGAAAAAATATTCAGAAGGGTAAAATTCCTATGATTCCAAAATGCAGGCTGCTAAACCTATGGAGGAAGGCCAAAGAGAATAAAAAGTGGGAAAAACAGCACATGACTCCAAGTAAATAAGAAAGCCCTACTACAAATATACTTATGATGGACAGAATAAAAGTTGCATGAATGACACACAATTGTATCATGGACTTATACATGTTGCAGTTACATTTAGGGAAAAGTTTTCTAATTAAAAGCACAGTGAAGTAATGGAACAGAATGCACAGTCTAGATGTTAAAAGGTTACATCTATAAGTGTAAACATCTGTTAACTTGTTTAAAAGCCAACTTAATTAAATTAGCACAAATCCCTCAGTGGTATTTCATTGGGTTAAACTAAAATCATAGATTCCTTGGACTGGAAGAGCTCTCAAGAGGTCTAGCCCATTCCCTGTCCACAGGCAGGATCAGCTCATCTCACATCATCCCTGACAGATGTTTATCTATGCTGTTTTTAAAAGACCACCAAGGATGGAGAGTTTATAACATCTTTAACAAAAATCTCATAGTAAAGGGATTGTCTAATCTCCACAGCACAATATTACACAGCCATAGCAAACTAGGGGCATTCACAGTCAGAGACCAAAGTGATAAAAAAGCCATATATTAACCATGATGATTACTTTGAATCATGTGAACATATTATCATTTCTTAACAAATTATTGTGCATCAGCTGACAGATGGTAATGAGTCAGGTACACACACCACCTATCATAAATGTGAAATGAAATAAAATGTGAAGTTAAGTTTTTTACTTCTATTTGCCAGGGGCTAAAACCATGCATGTCATTAATTACTCTTCCTCAATTGGCAGCCAGTTAAGTCAGGATAAATCTATATTTCCTCTATGTTCATATGTTATTTACATAAGTTAATTTAAATATTGTTGTTTGAGAAGAACATTATTCTAGTTAGAGTGTTACACTTTCCTTTTCCTGCCTATTTATATGACTAAGTCTGGGGAATCTAACCACGCTTTGATAAAGATGTGGAAGAAATACATCCCACCAAAAATAGCAAATAACACTCCTTGACTTTTCCAAAAATACTTCCCACACTTTTGACACGGTCACCAGTACCAGCAAATTAACATCTGTTCTTTCCTCTGCATTTAGCAGAGAAAAAGTTGTGCTGGAGAATTATGGAACCTTAGAATAGCCCAGGTTGAAAAGGACCTTGAAAGATTACTTCATCAACCTTCTATGGAAAAATGTGCCTAAATGAAATTATCTAGTGCCTGCTCAACAGTATATCGAAAATCTCTGGCAATGGGGGCTCTACCACACCTCTGGGGAGGCTGTTCCAGAGGCTGCTTTCAGTGTAAAAAATTCCTGTTGTACACGAACATGACAGAACTACTCCTCCCAGGCATCCTTCTCTTGAGTTTAAATGTAGCTCACTTTGCAGCTGCATTAGTGCAGCACAACAGGAGTGCTGCTGCCATGCATTGTTTTGGCTACAGAATAACATAAAAAGCATTTTAAATATTTGTTGTGTTGAGCAAAGGCTCTTGCCCCCTCTTGCCTCTTCAACTGACAGCTGTGCACACTCCTAATGCCTACATTTCCCTCTGCTCAACCTTTGTGGATGAGACTATAACCATAAAACACATTTTTCATCACATTGAAGTGTACTGCAAAAGGCAGCTTCAGAGACAATCCTGGAAAGTGACATTGTCCTAGAAAGTCAATATTACTTTGACTGATTTTAAGTTTCTCAAAAGTCTTTAATTCCTCTCTCTTAAAAATGGACTTATGATATCTTTTGCTTCTTCACATTATCAAAAAAAAAAAAAGAATTTCTTAAAAAATAATGATCAGTAATGATATTGATTTGTTAGAGAAAGATACCTGACACATTATATTAGTTGGTGGTAAACGTCTATAACTCCAAGGAATCAGTAAAGAAATAGTCTTATTTTCCTCCAGAAGACTAAGAGTTATAAAATTAATATTTTACAAATTCTTTCATTTTTCAAGTCTTTTAACATTCCACTTCCACTAGGCCATAAATTCTAAAAGTTAGGATAATAAATCTACTGTGGAAAAGAAAAGGGTGAAAAAGTTATTAGAATATTTTATAATTTTTGAATTCTTAGTAAACAATTTTTAAGAAACTTCCAGAATATTACAATTCTGTTCTCAAATTAAAAAACATCAACTTATAATTTCAGAATTTTAAAAGTTACAATAAAATAGAAAAATATTTTTTTATGTTGTAAATATCTTTTCATTCAGATCACACATTTTGAGGAATAGGATAGAGAGATTGTTTTTTACAGAAACACCTTAGGCAATTGCACTGGTTGTTCATCAATGCTAACAATAACATTTAAATCCATATAATAGAAACTTTGCCAGAGTTTGGTGGGGGATATTTTCCTCTATTAAATAATTTGTATCTGACAGCAGTTGAATACTGAATCTTTGTCACAAAATAAAATCCCAAACATCTACCCTGGTTCATTAATTGAATACAAAACACAGAGTTTGCCTTGGTTTTTCAGAACTGAAGTGAATTTGAAATTTTTGAGCACTAGAGCAAAGCATATTAGCATTAATGAGCCGTGCATTTGTAGTGTTCATGAGGTAACACACAAAGACTAATGTGGTGAAATTTTAAGCTGCAGATAAGTGTTCCCAAGTCACTCATTATCTGAACATCTGGACACACATCTCAGAATCAACTGAAAGTCTGTTTTAACAATCTGTCACTGAGTAGCACATTTGTGATTTTGTCTGAAGACTGGAAATCATCAGAATGAATCCAATCAATAATCCCCAGAAATGCAGAAGCTGGATGTTTCAGCAGGCTAGCAGCAGGGGGAACTACCAGGTAGAAGACCAAAGGAATGCAGAAAGGGCCAGTTTAAAGTCAGGTAGATGGGAGATATACTTTTGGGCTTGTGAACTAATAAGCAGGCAACATACACCTTTTAATTGTCACCACCTAGCTTTAATACAGAAACACATTTCTGGGTTCTCATTCCAAACAAACTCTAAAACATAAATCCCTTGTACTCACATAAGATATCTTACAAATGTATCCCAAGCATGTTAGTATAGTTCACTTTATGTTAAAGAATGTGTTTTATGAAGATTGCATTTTTCTCTCTATGTCACATGAAAATGTGAGAGTTTTAGTAATTCATTTGAACTGACTTAAGTGATTTACACATCCTGCTTTATGGCTGTTCAAGAGCAGTAAAAGAAGTACAATACATTCCAGTAGGAGGGGTACATTAAATTGAGAAGGTTTTACTGTCATTGGTCACCACAAGCCTGGCCATTTTATGTAAGCTTCTGGAAGACAAAATCAGTGCTCCCCAGTTCTCACACAAATGATGTATTGGCTGGGTTACACTTTGGTGGGAGTTAACATCATCTCACTCCAAGTCTGAACTTGTTTCTGTATGTATTTACTGTGGGATCACATGGAATAGTTATTACATTGACCTCCCTGCTTGCTGATGTTGACCAGAAATTCTGGCCCTTTGCCTTTTAGCATCTCTCTCATAAAGACATGCCAGAAAATCATATCAGACTGTGAATCTTGTGAAGAGCAACTAATTTGACAGACCCTTATTTGAACATAAACTGGTGTTGCCACCTCTTTAGTAGTTTTCATTTTTATGTGACCTGTGCCAATAAGCAGCCCTAAAACAGAATTTCTAAACCCAAACATCTACCCCCGGTTCATTAATTGAATACAAAACACAGAGTTTGCCTTGGTTTTTCAGAACTGAAGTGAATTTGAAATTTTTGAGCACTAGAGCAAAGCATATTAGCATTAATGAGCCGTGCATTTGTAGTGTTCATGAGGTAACACACAAAGACTAATGTGGTGAAATTTTAAGCTGCAGATAAGTGTTCCCAAGTCACTCATTATCTGAACATCTGGATACACATCTCAGAATCAACTGAAAGTCTGTTTTAACAATCTGTCACTGAGTAGCACATTTGTGATTTTGTCTGAAGACTGGAAATCATCAGAATGAATCCAATCAATAATCCCCAGAAATGCAGAAGCTGGATGTTTCAGCAGGCTAGCAGCAGGGGGAACTACCAGGTAGAAGACCAAAGGAATGCAGAAAGGGCCAGTTTAAAGTCAGGTAGATGGGAGATATACTTTTGGGCTTGTGAACTAATAAGCAGGCAACATACACCTTTTAATTGTCACCACCTAGCTTTAATACAGAAACACATTTCTGGGTTCTCATTCCAAACAAACTCTAAAACATAAATCCCTTGTACTCACATAAGATATCTTACAAATGTATCCCAAGCATGTTAGTATAGTTCACTTTATGTTAAAGAATGTGTTTTATGAAGATTGCATTTTTCTCTCTATGTCACATGAAAATGTGAGAGTTTTAGTAATTCATTTGAACTGACTTAAGTGATTTACACATCCTGCTTTATGGCTGTTCAAGAGCAGTAAAAGAAGTACAATACATTCCAGTAGGAGGGGTACATTAAATTGAGAAGGTTTTACTGTCATTGGTCACCACAAGCCTGGTCATTTTATGTAAGCTTCTGGAAGACAAAATCAGTGCTCCCCAGTTCTCACACAAATGATGTATTGGCTAGGTTACACTTTGGTGGGAGTTAACATCATCTCACTCCAAGTCTGAACTTGTTTCTGTATGTATTTACTGTGGGATCACATGGAATAGTTATTACATTGACCTCCCTGCTTGCTGATGTTGACCAGAAATTCTGGCCCTTTGCCTTTTAGCATCTCTCTCATAAAGACATGCCAGAAAATCATATCAGACTGTGAATCTTGTGAAGAGCAACTAATTTGACAGACCCTTATTTGAACATAAACTGGTGTTGCCACCTCTTTAGTAGTTTTCATTTTTATGTGACCTGTGCCAATAAGCAGCCCTAAAACAGAATTTCTAAAGAAATACTAATTTTGCACTAATTAAAATATTAAAGATTTCACTTTTAGACATATCTGATGGCAAAAAAAGCCCAATAATTCTAGAAAAAAAATCAACAGAACAACCTTTTTTTTTGTTTTTACAGCAATAAAGGCTTTCTGGCTTTACTCAATGGAATAAAAAAACTTGTCCCCCTGAAAAGCTACTCATTCTTCTGAGTTATTATTAGGGTAGGCTATTCATTCACTGCTCCTTTATGTGTGGATAATCAGTGTTATATACCCAAAATTGCATGTATTCCCATTTTTTCCAGTTCACAGAAAGGTCCAAGCCTCCACTTCATTCACAGTCATCCGTTATTCCCTTTCCATATGACAGCACACGAGCAGGAGAGGGGGAAGTAAAATTAGCCTAAACCCAGCTGTTTTGATAAGAATTACTGGGGATGTTTGCACTTTCAACCAAGCTCACAACTTTTTCAGTCAATAGGTCACAGTTCCAACACAGATTATTCATGTGAGCTATCTCCAGAAGAACGAAGAGGTTGTTCTTTCTACATAGGTTTCATGTTGCTTCACAACAGAGCATTTCCTTCTGTTCCACAATCTCCTTGAGCTCCCTTTGCTATCTACAGCTTTTCAAACTAGTGAAGCAGAAAAAGAAATTTTGGAGCCAGAACACCAGATTCCTAACATTAGTTTACCACTCTTCTTTCCCCATTTCCCAAGATCCTTAAGAACAAAACAAAATTATATTTCTTGGACCCCCAAAGGAATGAATGATCAGAGTACTTTAAAAGAATCTCCTGGGAAACGTCTGTAAACTAACAGGAAAACAATTGCCTTACTCCATTTTCATTTTTTTTTCCCTTTTAAAGGAAAACCTTCTTTTATGAAGACATAAACTTGACTAAAAAAACTTTCAGCTGCTCCATTTTATCTGACACATCTGTATCTGGTGAAGTACATTCTGGTTGACAGAGCAAAGAATATATATATGCTTTTGGTTGTAAGAGTAAGGTATATTGGCAAATATCTTTTTGTCCTGCTGTATCAAAAAATACAAATGAAAGCTACAAACATGCATATATCTTTAAGCAAAAAAAACAAAACCCAAACAAACAAACAAAAACCCACACAAACACAAAAGCTTCCTGAAATTGTACTGATTTGTTTGAATTTAAGTGCTAAGATGAATTTTCTTCCATAAATTACCTTGATCAAATTTGTGACATAAAATGATGTCTACAGTGTCCCATGGTAAGGAGGTTGGAAGAGTTATTGCTCACTTGGTGAATTATTCCCTCACCTGTAAAGCTCATTCAATGCTCCCTAACCACTCTAGTGAGCAAGTCCCTGAACTGTTGTTCCCAGATCATCCTCCTCATAGTGCTTATGTGACAAAATATGACATGCTTACACCTCTATGGCCTTTTGTCATTTCCCTTCAGGATGAAGTCCTGGGTTCCAGACCTGGCCACCCTTGTCTCCCTCTTCCTTTTCCAGCCATGATAAATAGTTTTGAACTAAACAATATGAAATGTTTATTAAAAAAAAAAAAAAAAAAGAAAAAAGGAAAGTATTTCCAAATTAGAAGAAACGCCGATTTATAGAACATTTTGAACTTTCACTTTAAGTCTACTAGCCTTTGTTTGCTTTTCCCCAGGCCTTCCCTGAGAAGCAGTGAAGTAATGCTTTTGTAGCCTATTTTTGGCCCAAATCCTATTCCCAGGCACCAAAACAGATCGGCCTAGAGGCAAGCACAGAACACTCAGGATTTTAGAAAGTTTCTTCAATCCCTTTGTTTTAAATTTGATTGGATCAAAATTCAGCTCCTATTTTATTCTCTGTTAACAGCAAGTACTTCTGTGACTGTCTTTACCCAGCCCTTAAGATTCTAAATCCTTGGGTGTCATCCACAAATTTTGATGCTTAACTACTACTCAAACCAGTTACTAAGATGCTGAGCACTGTATTTCCCAGAACAGAGTTCTGAAATATTCCAATAAAACTCTGAATTTTTCATAGTTTGCCAGCTTTTAAAATATTTTTATCCTTGTAAGGACATTATCTCTTGTATTGCAGGAATTTAGACTCCTTAATTTTTAGTAGTTTGTCAACAGCATTAAGAAAACCACATAAGATGTATTAGCCAAGTCTCCTTTGTATTTTCATGATTTCTGCTATAAGTTCTTTAAAGAAGTCCAACTATTTGAATGTTCTGTTTACAAATACTATTTTTTGCCTTTTACTAGTAGCCTGCTCACAGAAAGAGAGAACTTTCAGCAACATAAATTGAACCCAGACCTTTCTTTGCAAAAATTAAATATCTTTTGATTTAATCAGGGATTAAATTAGTCAGAGTTGTAAGAAAAGTGTTGTAAGTTAGAGCAGTTTAATTGGTGTTAATATAATAAAAGGCACAAGATGTTGGCAGCTGGTCCATGTAGGGTACTTGACTGAATGAGCAGCTCTCATGCTACAGTCACTTGCATTTGGTCTTCATTTTGTATTTCCAGTCCCATATCAATACAAAGATACTAAAACCTCATTCACACCTTTGATGGCTGCCAACATCTTCTTATAAAAAAAGTCTCAAAGATGGAAAATGAGTATGTGATTGACCTAATGACAAATTAAAGAAAAGGCACCACTGAGAGAATTTTTCAAGAAAGAAGAATAAATGGAAATCAGCTCTTCTTAGCTTCCTTGATGAGAATGACATTTAAATACAGCCAACAGGATGCTAACAAAATTATAATTTGGAAACAAATCTCAATCAAAATAAAAGGTGAATACAAGCAAAGTGGGAATCAGAGACTGAAAGATGAGCATGTAAGATGTAAGAATCCCTCTCATTGCGTGACTGGAAGCCTGAATAGCCCAAAATAAGCTGTTCATCCCGTATGCAATCCATAATATTTTGTTGCTCTGATTTTTTTAAAAGGTCTCAACTGGAATTTCTTTTGTGAAAAAGATTATTTACATATAAATAAAAAGAATGCACTTGCAAAAAAGTACTATGCAAGTTCACAGTTCTGTTTAAGTCCCCAAAAAGAAGACTGATATGGCTTTATGTCCCAGAAGGAGGAGTTTGTGTTTCTACTAAGAGATCATCACACCAGTTGTTTTCTGCACCAGTCAAAGCATGAAATGTAAACTTGGCTGACCTACTTTTGAATAGTTACTCATCCTGGAATGTGTTCCTTAGTAGCCTTCCTTATTCCTAGTAAAAGCCAGCGAAATATATTACATACAAATCACTGGCATGATAATTAGTCTGTTGCCTCAGAACATTTCTGCTACTTGCATTCTGCAGCAGAAAATTTGGCGCTCTTCTTCCTCACCCCATATCACTAGTTGCCTTTATTTCCTTCAGGTGTACAAGCAGTGTAACTTACCACTTTGGCTGTATCTCCCAGAGAGAACAAATCCTGGAACAGCTCCTTTAATTCTCTTCAGCATTATTTTTTAGTGGAAAGAAAATACAATGTTTGAAAGTTGAAAATTCAAATAACTTTATGATTCCCAGCATTTTACTTCTACCCCAAATGGAAAATGTTCCCCAGCGCTCATCTAAACTCAGAATACTCAGATTTTGGAGATGACAGCAGCAAGGGGTGTTAATCAGTTTTCTCAGCCATATTAAACCCCAGTCATCTGTCCTACCTGCAGCACCTCTGTTGTTGATGGTCAGCAGGAGATCTGTTGTCAGCTAAAAGCTCACAGAGACCAGATCAGCCTGACCCTGCTCTGCTGTGGGATATGGTGAGGTTGCAATGTCAGGATGCTAACAAAATTATAATTTGGAAACAAATCTCAATCAAAATAAAAGGTGAATACAAGCAAAGTGGGAATCAGAGACTGAAAGATGAGCATGTAAGATGTAAGAATCCCTCTCATTGTGTGACTGGAAGCCTGAATAGCCCAAAATAAGTTGTTCATCCCGTATGCAATCCATAATATTTTGTTGCTCTGATTTTTTTAAAAGGTCTCAACCGGAATTTCTTTTGTGAAAAAGATTATTTACATATAAATAAAAAGAATGCACTTGCAAAAAAGTACTATGCAAGTTCACAGTTCTGTTTAAGTCCCCAAAAAGAAGACTGATGTGGCTTTATGTCCCAGAAGGAGGAGTTTGTGTTTCTACTAAGAGATCATCACACCAGTTGTTTTCTGCACCAGTCAAAGCATGAAATGTAAACTTGGCTGACCTACTTTTGAATAGTTACTCATCCTGGAATGTGTTCCTTAGTAGCCTTCCTTATTCCTAGTAAAAGCCAGCGAAATATATTACATACAAATCACTGGCATGATAATTAGTCTGTTGCCTCAGAACATTTCTGCTACTTGCATTCTGCAGCAGAAGATTTGGCGCTCTTCTTCCTCACCCCATATCACTAGTTGCCTTTATTTCCTTCAGGTGTACAAGCAGTGTAACTTACCACTTTGGCTGTATCTCCCAGAGAGAACAAATCCTGGAACAGCTCCTTTAATTCTCTTCAGCATTATTTTTTAGTGGAAAGAAAATACAATGTTTGAAAGTTGAAAATTCAAATAACTTTATGATTCCCAGCATTTTACTTCTACCCCAAATGGAAAATGTTCCCCAGCGCTCATCTAAACTCAGGATACTCAGATTTTGGAGATGACAGCAGCAAGGGGTGTTAATCAGTTTTCTCAGCCATATTAAACCCCAGTCATCTGTCCTACCTGCAGCACCTCTGTTGTTGATGGTCAGCAGGGAGATCTGTTGTCAGCTAAAGGCTCACAGAGACCAGATCAGCCTGACCCTGCTCTGCTGTGGGATATGGTGAGGTTGCAATGTCAATAAAGGGCTCTCTTTCATCCCACTACCATCCCACATTCCTGAGTTTCTTCCTACACCCCAAATCCTATTCTTCATCCCCTCAAAGTCTCACAGATCTTCTCTGCCACCTTTTGTCAGCTCAGGAGTTTTTAGCTGGCTTTACTATCAGTGATTAAGTTTTGGGTTTTGGTAATTCCAGCCTTTTGGTAGCTCCAGTTCTGTGCGTCCCAGTCCTGTTTTTTTTCTGCTTCCCTGCATATATGTTACAGGTTATGAAAGCTCTAATAAGGTCAAAACTCAATATAATATCATTGAAAGGAGTGATAATAGGTTTTCTTTATATCTTCTTCCTTTTTTATCAGCCCACCTTAGATGTTGTTAGTTGTACATTAACTGCTTGCTACATGAAGCAGAAATGAAACATCTGGCAGTAGATTTAATGTGGTGTTTTTAAACTGAGAAATTCTCCACAACCAATCTGCCCATTGAATTCAAATGACAGAAGAGTATGTATTTATCAAGGAAGGTACATATAGAGGCTTGTGTAGATGTCTGAAAAAGCCTTTCTTCAAATTACATGTTACTGTTACAGGGACTAAAAGCAACCATGAATAGTGGCTTTCCAGGAATATGGAGGAAATGAAAAATACACCTGCAAGAGTCTATGTAGAATACAATTTTACCAGTGTCAAGTTTTACTAAAACTTAATGATGCAGAAATTGTAAACTGTCCACTGAAGACACAAAAGTCAGAATATCTCATATATCCATCAGTAGCTAAATTAATGAAATTATTATCTTGGAAATCAGCTGAAATGATAGGAAACTATAGCTATGAAATTGCTTTGAAATTAAAGGGGAACCACACCCAAAAAATTATTAAAAGTTGCATTCTTTTTTAGTCATCTGTCAAATTCCAGTAGTCCCATGGTCCAGATTCAGTGTAGCAAATGCTGACCAAGGTCAAATAAGCAGGTTCTGCTCAGTGTGATAATTCTATAATGCATTCAAGAGAAAATCTACAATAGTTCTGAGAAATGATAATTTATACTTTTTAAGAAATTTCTTATAGGTTACAAGTACTATGTACATTTTAAAGTTCCTATAATGGGTAGAAATGTTTTTTTTCCAATTAATGTTGCTGGGATACCAAAGTTAAGTCAAGTCATGTGTGCCAGCAATTACTGCACAATTCTTTTCAAAAGTGATGATGACCTAGATTTATTTATTTTTTGTATAACTGATGCCCTACACACCTCAGAGGAAGCACCTTCTGACATAGAATGTCATAAATGCAAAGCATAGTTCTTCCTGTATATATGTTCCAAGCATTATCTATTGTATTCATTTATGGAGTTACTGTAGCTTTGTGCTCTCGAGCCATAAGATTTCTTATATATGCACAGCTACATAAACCAGCCCTACACACAAAGTAAAATTTTTAATATCAATAAAATCATAATTTCAATATTTGAAATCATGACCAAAACCCATTCAATCAGCCAAGCTTCCTAATGTACAACAAAGCAGTGTCTCAGCAACAGAAAATTTTGAAGAAGGCAGAAAACCAAAACTTTTCCAATACTATAAATTAAAGGAAATCTCTTTCATGGAAAGATGTGACTATGACTGGCAAACACTGACAAGCCTCAGACATTATTGTTGTTTGCATAGAAGACACATTTGGCATCAGGCAATACCGAATACAAGTTTCCTACCTGCTGCTGCATTTTTGCCTGCCTTGCTTCCATTGCCATTCAGTCTCCTCTGCACTTCATTCCTTCATGCCAACTTTCAGACTGTTTAATAATATTCATTTCCATAGCTTCTAATTGTTAGATGTGAAACAGAAGACACCATTCAAAGAGAAAGGACAACATTCACCCTCAACTTACCATCAGGAGCTCATTGCATTAGACAGTATCGGTCTTATCATGAAAAGAAAATAATAAACAGTAGAAGAGTAGCAAAAGAACTTGTTGCTACTACTATGGAGTCCAAGTAAATGGAAAATATACAGTGTAAGAGAGAAATGCTTTCTCTTTGTGGTTAAGATAAGCTTGCACCATAGATCATGATTTGTTAGTAGCAGCCAAAAGTTAGGGGTTATCAAAAGTTATTCAAGCCTGAGTAAGTTAACCAAGCTGTTAGCAGGGCACTATGCAGAATTAAAAAAAAGAAAAGGGGAGGGGGGTGGGGGGCAGAGGGGAGAAGGAGGAGGAGGAAGAATACCTCTTATTTGTGTAAATTCATTAATTGGACTAAACTCATTCATTGTTCCACTAGATTTTGCCAATACCTTCAGGGCCTCTGCTAGAGAACAGTGGCAGACAATATCTTGCCCTGCAGGTCCAGCACAACCAGAAAAAACAAGGGGTTAAACAGCCTGAGAGGTAAAAGAGCTGGGGACTGCAGGGTGCACCAGTTCAGCACATCTCTGCAAGAGCATCTGCCAGCAAGAATACTTCCAGGGGCAAAACAGCGAGAAGCAAACTCTGTCAGATGCAGTGGCAGCATCTATGATCTATGCGCTGAGCCCACGTCGGCACAGATCAATGCAGAGCAATTTCACTGTCTTGTGACAAATTATGTCAAGGCCTTTTATTTTGCTAATGAGTTCTGTATGTCTGTTTTAGTAACTTTAGCTGCTGTGTTGAAATGGAAATTTTGTTTCTCAATTACTGTTAATCTTTACTTGGAACATCTCTGCCAGAACTTTTGATCCAGGTGGAAAGAGGCAACCACTCTAAAGGGTGACCTCAATCTATCAGGAAACCAGCTTATTTTTAGACTATGATTGTTAGCTGTGCAAATGATATGGCAAGTTGAGCTTGCAGTTTCCCAAAGAATCAATCAGCAAATCATGCACTAGCAAAGCAGCATAATGTTAAGCCATCCCCTTGGCAACAAGATGACTACAAAACTAAAAGGCAAAGAAACAAACACATGTACAGAAAAGAACCCTCTTGTGCATGCTCTCATCCAGCTTTAAAACAGAGAAATAATTCAAAAGTCTGTGCATGAAGAAAAATAGTCACCTGTAGCAAGCAACAGTCCTGTGAGGTAAAATGCTTAGGTAATATCAAAGCAGCAGTACAACAGCAGGCAGCACAAAGTCACTCCAATGAAGTCATTATGTAAGAGATTCAGAGGCAAAATGCCACCACCTCAAGTACCTCTCTAAACTCTGTTATAAAGAGCGTGACTCCTGTGCCTGGGTTATGGCTACCAAAACTTGCTTACTCGGAGGTCACACATGACCACAGTCCCCACTTCCTCCTGCTGCTGCAGTAAGCCCTCAGTGAAGTGCAAGGTGAACCACGAATAAAACGTGCTGCTTGTCATGTCTCCAGAGGAGAAAGCCTAGAACATAAGGTTTAGCTGCATTAACTCTTCAAGAGTAATACAGTTCCTTTCTCCACAGCCTAATTTTCCTGGGAAAACATGTAAGTGTTTAAATACGAGGGAACTCCCCATTCAGCACACAGGGCTAGGAGTTGTGGATGACCTCTGAGGGTTTCTCCTCCAGGGGCATGGTAGATGAGCTACCAAAGCACTACACCTTCTCCCATCAGCCAGATGAGGTTTATCCTTCAGGTCACTGTCTTGGAAAGTGCCAGAGAAGAGAGAGCAGCAGGCTACTGTAAAGGCCCAATTCTACATCAGTCTGTGATGAAGCTATGGTGCCAGTACAATTGTCCTCCTGGGCTGCTGAGATTTTTGTTCCATAAAGAGCAGAAATCACCTGCAGAGAATAAATAAATGAAAAGAAACACATATCATCAAGTCTCCTAGATCTTTGTATTGCACACATTTTCTGGCTCACTGATGGGCAAAGATCCTCTCAGGATACCTGCTTCCTACCACAGGAGTGAAACACAGTGTCTGCTAGGACAACCGAGGAGCATTCTTCTTTCAAGGAAGGAAGCTGCAGTACCATTCCCAAATCACAGTGTGCTGAGTAGCATAGCAAAAGTTTCATCTTTGTTGCTTGTTTCCCCTACTTTTTGCACTTGTAAGCTGGATGGGGCAATCAGTTTCCCACAACATCACCAGGCTATTCATTAGACAATTTAAATACAGGCTGGTGCAGCAGACAATGCAGGAGCTGTGCAACCAGTACCCGTGTTTGTAGCACCTGAGTCATGGGCTAAAATAAGTTTCAAGGAAGGAAGCCACAAAGGCTTTATGATAAATGCCCTACACAGACACACGTTAAAAAAAATATATCCTGTTCAGCTAAGCTGAACAGTGAGTTGGCACCAACCTGATCCTGAAGTAGTGGTATTTGTTCCACAACAGGATGGCGTCTCAAGGACAAATCTTTCCTGATGTCAATGGAAAGAGACAAATGCAGAAAAATTCTCTGCCTCTGCTTTCTCCTGTTCATTCTTAAGCAGTCAAAAGCTGTTGAAAAAAACCTCTTCTGATTTTCATGTCTGCACTACCTTAATTTAATTTTTTTTCTTCACACCTGATTTATGGAATTACCTCAGAACCATATGGGGCCACAGCACAGCTTAGGCTCACCCACCTGCATAAACTCTGTTACTAAGGAAAATGGATGCTAAAATCTCAAAGAGTAAAAATAAATTATGATCGCAAACTACAACACAACCCAAAGTCTGAGGGCTATCCTTATTAACAGCATGAGTTCAGCTCCATAGGTACTTATAGTCTGCAGTTTTGTGGTTCATAGCTCACAGTTCTTCCTGTTGCTTTGAGCTCTATCCTGCATGTGCTGAAGTCTATCATGAATAAAGGATATATCTCAGCTCTTGCTTTCACCATTGCCCTCATAAATTACTGCATGGAACCACATGTCCTGTTAAAGTCTGGAACACCCTTTACAGAAGAATATAAAGTAGAAATTATGCAAAGGGAAAGTAAAAATAATGGTGAATGATTCAGCTTTCTTCCACTATATCCACCTAAAGCAAGGGAATATTTCTGCTTCTGACTGTGCTGTCTTAGGGATAAAGACTCTATATGGGGTTGTGGCTCTGTTACAGTCTATACCCCGAGATCATTATACCATTGGTGCAGTCACGCTGTTCACACCTCAGCTGAGCCTGAGAGCAAACTAGTGCTCCTGCAGCACATAGACCAGGAGAGCATGCCTCCAGCTTGAGGGCACATAGGCTAATCTGACTGTCTGTGTTCGGGAAAATTCTTTTATTGAAAGGAAGTTATCCCATTATTTCATTATCTTGGTAAATTTATCCACTGTCCCCATCCTCCAATTCCAAACTATGAAGCAAGGCTACTCCATTCAATGTCAGACAGAGAAAGCAATGGGGAAAATTTTATCAAATAAGAACGCTGAGATTCACAAAACATGTTAAAAAAAAAAAAACCCAAACAAGCAACAACCCAACTACAGAACTGGGCAATAAAGAATATTATGCTTGATCACTCTGCTTCTCTGAAAACTAATCCTTTGCTTTACATGTGTAACTTGTTGGTAATTTAAATTTTTTCTAAATTGTAATATCATTCTGACATTGGCAGATGCCAAGTCACATTCTTAGGCTCTCATAGAAAGGACTAAAATCTAGTCATATTTGTCAAGCTGTATTGAAAACAATCCCATTGCATGAAGTAATTCAGGTGTGAATTGGAAAAGGCACAGAATTCACCTGTACCTGAAAGCTTTTCTCAAGGAAGTTCACGAAGATGCCATAGCTTTGCGGGATTTCCAAGACTACAGAGATATGCCCCTGCCAAACCAACAATTATTTCTGCTTTTCAGGGATATTATTTATTATAAAGGAGCATTACTCAGTTACACTTTTTAAATTTTGATTCTTGCTTCCAAAATTTTATTTCTTTTCCTCAATAAAACCTGCATAGACATGACAATGTTGCATTTCATCTTTAGAAGTGAAAGTACTTTGGTTGAAACTCCTAGAAACATTGCAAAGAGAAAGCAGTAGTAAGAGCAACTGAAGTAACATAAAGGTTTGTAGAAAGAATGCATATTTTTCTAATCACAACAAGATCCTTTTAAATAACAAGAAGATGCTCTCACCATAAATTGCCACATGCAATTTTTAAACTGCCCGTATGTTTTCTCTGACTGTGCCAGGATTTATGTAGGTAGCACAAAAACCACATAGGCTTACTGTATCTTGGATAGCAGAACACTCAATCAGCACTGTAATTAATTTAATTTTTCTTACCCATAGATTCACTGCTTGCATTACATTCTTGGGCTTCTGCTTTCATACTTCATACCTAAATGCTGCTACAGCTTAGTCAGAAACCAAGTGATCTGTGCACATTGCTGACAAACCAGTGTGGATTCTAGGAAATACGCAAGTCAGCTTGTGTGCCCTGGCTCATGGATTATGCCTGCATGGCCTGGGGCACTTTTGCAGAATTTTTATTGTCTCAGCAAACAAAAACAAAGATAAAACTGCAGGCTTCCTAAGGAATAAACAACAGCTTTGCTACCAGCACCTTTCAGCTCAGAGTTCCAGAAAAGCCTGTAAAGTCCTTGAACAAAACATCAGCCTCAGAGAGCATGGAAAGTTATCCAGCTTGGTAAAAAAATTCTTGAACAAAACAAAATACAAAGCCTTCCTCCAATATAACCAAAGCTCTTGGTGTTAAATATACATGTATATTTTATCTTTTTTTTTTTTTCCCCAGCCTTAGTAAGGCAAACTTTCACTGCTGACAAATACAGAATTAGATGTGCCTGAAACAGCACCTGCATGTTACTGGAAGCAATGAATACCCAAGGCATCACATAAAAGTTGTCATTTTATACAGAAGGGATCTTCTCTGACCACTTTTGGAAAGCTGAACATGTCCCAAGGGGCAATATTCAGACAAGCTAAAAAAACAGTGCTTATTGCAGTACTTAAAACATGTTCCCTAGTCTGTGCAAAAGCACACGGGATCTCTGTGCTGTCTGAAGGATATTCACAAATGCTTTGACATGGAAAGCTCTACCTATACATCCCGGAGGAAAACTGCAGATATTTCAACAGCACCCAAACTCCTTGGAGCCAAAATCAGGTCCATATAAATTTTCATCCACCTGCAGCTTGGGTTATCCCAGTTGATACCAAAACCACAATCAGGGGAGGTAGAGATGACAAGTGGTAAGAGCCTTCATTCAGGCATGAAATGGAAACACCAGCTTCAAGTTCTGCTAGCCTGAAGAGATTCAGGCTCATAACACCTGTTTTGCAGCAGACCTTCCTAGGGCCAGCCTATGCTTTTGATGGCTGATGCATTTTCTGATCCTTTTTATAAGCAATCTGCCAGAGCTTAGCCCTGGACTTGAGGGTCCTTCCACCAGAAGGCTGCAATGCAATAAGAGTGGTAGACTCTGCTTCATAGAGGTTTCAGTGCCCACTGGAAAAGGTTAAACCCAAACTCTGCTTCCTTAAACTTTTGAGGTTTTTGGTTTTCATTTTACTTGTCTTCTGGAAAATGCATGTCTAATCCTAGAAACAAAATCTTTCAAAAGCTGTATGTCCTGGCTGAGCTGCCCAGCCAAGGGAGTTCAGGGGACTTCTAGAGGCATGAGACACCTGCCTATGAACTCCAGTCAATAGAATTAGTGAGGATCAAGGAGCACTGCACTCCTGAGTGAATCTTCAGACCCAACTCTCACATTCCCCATCCATCTGCCTACAACAACTTAAATAGGAAGTCTGAACCTCCTCCAAAGACCTCCATTGAGCACAGCCCCTGTGGGGTTTACTCTGAGGTTTTTTTGTTTACCTATACTGTTAAAGTAACAACTGCTGAGAAGAAATGCCTTTTCTCTTTTTCCAGATCAAACTAGATTCAAACTGGAAATCTTTCCTTCTTGTAAAAGAAGCCTCCCCAGATACAAGCTTTGCCAAATGAAAATGCACTGAACTCCTGCCCCTGCTGCCATCTACAGAGTGAGGGTCTAGACATGCAGCCAGCATGAATGGCAGCTCAAGAAAGCGTCATCACATGGTGACATTCACTGTTACACCCCAGCCTTAACGGGGTGCTATACAAACACAAGGACACCACTCCCTGATTGCAGTGCAAAGCCCCAGAAACCACAAGGTGTTTCACCTCTGAAAAAACAAGCCCCACTGTAGGTATCAAAATCTGAAACTGGCTTCACCTAATCAGATATTTGCCATTACTGGAATCTGGCAGAGGTCAAGTAAAGCACTGTTTCCAGAGTAATTCTCTAGGAAGGATATGCTCCTAATTTTCTCATTTCCAGCAGCCCAGATAACAGTCACTGGTACCAGCAGAATCCATAAATTTGCTCCACAGCCTGTTTCACTCTTTATTAATATCAACACTTTCTTTCCAAGGATTTAAGACTTCAAATCTGGTGAATTTATAAGCGAAGAGATCAAGAAATCCATGGATAAAAACAAATCCCCTAAAACCTTGCCAAATGTACTATGGGATTCCCTAAATGCTTACTTGAGAAAAAGAGATTCATTTAATTTTTCCTCACTAAGAGTCAAAACAAAAGAAATAAAAACACTGGAAGATATTTTAGAAAAACAGTTTAAAAATAAATAAAAAAGATCTGTTTGAGGTTAACATTACCAATGAAAATCCTAGCATGTTAATGAATTTGATATTTAAAATACATAAGGTCAATCATCTCACAGCAACATTCTTGACAAAATAACTATTCTATAGACTGGTGTGTAAATAGCAACTAATAAGTAACTGCATGTTCAGATTACAATAAATGGTTAGGCCTAGTAATAAAAAAAATGAAGTAACAGATGAGTCCAAGTCATTAAAAAATAATCTTCAAATATAGTATTAGAATCCATTTCATGTAAATGTTAAATATCATTGGGAATTTTTTTTTAATTGATAAAAATGGCTCTAATTTTTTGTCTCTAACTTATGATTAAGGAATGAATCCAGATATTTCTATTGGGAGAATAGATAATAATAATAACTCTGAACTAAAATCTATTGTCTTTTGTACCAGTTTGTGTTGACATATATTTTAAACATACAAAATAATAATTTTAAACATAAAATCTATTGTTTTGTAATGTTATAATTTTAAACATACAATGTTTAGAATTTTAAATACAATTCATTAATAAGAAGTAAACTGATTGCAGAGATCCCCATCTATCAGACCCTCTAAGTTAACCTCAGTAGAACTTCCCTAAGATTTTAATAAGGTTTGAAGCTCTGTAATAGTAAACACTGGCAGTCCCATTGTGACTTGGTTCTGCTTCAAAGCAGAAACAGTTTTACTAAATTACTCTTAGTAGGTTTTTAATTACATTTTGATGAAAGGCCAGTTACAAGAGCACAAGAAATGGTATGTATTACCTGTCTGCCTTAACTCAAAGATCCTCTTTATAGTGAGAGCTGCAAACAGAACTCAAATTTACACTGCATTTTAAGATACATTTGTGCAGACATGCAGAGACTAAAACAAGCTCTAGGCAAGAATACTAGGGGGAAGAAAGAAAAATATGATCCAGTATCTTCACAGATTTCTAAGGTTGAGTCCTTCTTGGCAGAAGTGCCCACATATCCTAACTTGAGCAAATGCTGTCCTTTTACTATGATGTGCTCCAGAATAAATATTTCCATGAAAAGCTCCAGCATCAAGTCACACAGGCAGCAGACACTGACATCTGCTACCACCTGGCACTGCCAGAGGTAGAAGGTAGTACCTTCTGGTACTGAAGTTTGGCTCTTGCATCACATTTCAGGGGAGGCTGGGAAGGATAGGGCTTGGAGAAGAACTCCTGGTTTCAGCCCACAGCAGGTCAAAGTGGGCAGGAACCCAGTTTCTCTCCATATCATAATTAATTTTTCACTGCCTCTCTCTGTCCCAGTGTTAATATCAAACCTTTCACATCTTAATAGCACATGGTTTACATCTATTGATCAGGAAAAAAACACACAAGACTTATCCCTCCTCCCTTACCCTCTTCCTCCTCTCCCTCCTTCTCCCATCATGCCAGCTGTAACCAGCCCTGTAATTGATCCTGACAGTAATTGACTGGGACAAATTTTTTGAGCTTTCTACCCCTTACTGAAACCTGCCCTAGATCACATCCATGGGATATGGCCACAACTTTCACTGTCTGCAATGTCATTGTCCATGAACATTACAGTCACACTGACAATGTTTGAACAGGCCACAGAGTTCCAGCACTGAGAGTCATACAGATGTACAGATTTATCCACCTCCACATCAGCCTGTCCCCTAAGGTTTGCACCTTGCAATTGCTGTATTGCTTCCAGAAATAAGCACAAAATCAACATTAGAGTTTTAGCTGGCCAAAGTTGTCAGGAAAAAAAAACCCAAACAGCTTTATTTGGGCAGTCAGTGCATGATGGCCAAGTGTGACAGCCAGCAACACCAGTAGGAATGCAGCTGCAGGTTCATAAGGCACATTCAGTATGCCTGCCATAGCTTCAAAGTTAAAAACAGCAATGAGCAGCTTAGATCTCCTGTTGAACATGCCAATGCTTGACTTTCTCAACAGTCATAGAGATGTTGGTGTCTCACTTTGCAGAATCATAGAATCATTATTTGGGCAAGACATCTTGACCTAAGATTAAGTCCAACCATTAACCCAGCACTGCCAAGTCCTTCACTAACCCACATTCCCAGGGGCCACACCTATGTGGTTTTTAAATACCTTCAGGGATGGTGACTCCTCCACTTCCCTGGGCAGTCTGTTCCAATGCTTTAAAACCCTCTCAGTGAAGGGATTTTTCCTAATATCCAATCTAAATTTCCCCTGGGGCAACTTGAGACCACCTCCTCTTGTTCAATCTCTTGCTGCCTGGGAGAAGAAGCAAACCTCCACCTGGCTACACCCTCCTTTCAGGGAGCTGTACAGAGTGATAAACTCCCCCCAGGCCTCCTTTTCTCCAGGTCAAACAACCCCAGTTCCATCAGACACTTCCAAGACTTTTGCTCCAGAGCCCTCAACAATTATGCTGCCCTTCTCTGGACAGGCTCCAACACCTCCTTCTTGTTTTTCTTGTGGTGTGGCTCCCAGAGCTGGACACAGCACTCATGGGCACATCCTCAGCACTGGTGAATACACAGGGACAATCCCTTTCCTGGTCCTTCTGGCCACACTGTTCCAGATGCAAGCCAGGATGTCTTTGGCTTGCTTGGCCACCTGGGCACACTGCTGTATCAGAAGGTCTAATTTGTACCTTTTACATGGTATTTGGATATGATCCCAGCCAGCAAAACAAGAAAGCATTACGAAACACACAGAGATATCCTTTCAAGTTTTCCCTGCAGTTTCCTTAGGGAGGAGGGAGGAGGCTGGGGGAGAAAGTTGCTGTGCAAATGAACAAAAGACAAGTGAAGCAATTTGCCCCGGAGGGAAAACACTCCACTCCAGTGAGCAGTAGACACAGCCCATGGCAAGAGGTGCTCCTACAGTACAACCCACTGACCCACAACGAAGGCTGTGAACAGCAAGAGCTTGGCAGGGCCACCTTGTTCATTGAAAATTCTTTCTTCCAAGTCAGAGTTCTTTGCATTTTAACAAGGGATAAAATAGGAAAGACATAACACTTATTATTTAAAATACTACTATAAAAAGAGGCTTGTTCATATGCTTTCAGAAACAGATATAATGTTTAATGCTATCCAACCCATGTATGAAATTTACAAATCCAGATTTTCCTTTTATCTTTTTTCTGTGGTGCAACTTTTTATCTGTCTTATGTTTAAAATGCTGTTTGAGTTATTTTTGCAAAGGCACTCAATCTATCCATGGAGGATGGAGGAAGGCAGCAGATGGCAGATGCAGGAACCCTGTGTGACCTTGCCTCCTGTGAAAGACATGGATAGACAACGAACTGACTTCTGTGAAAGCTGTATCATAGAATATCCTGATTTGAAAAGGACTCAGAAGGATCAACAAAGTCCAGACCCTGTCCCTGCACAAGACAGCCCCAAGAACCACACCATGTGCCTAGATATTAGACAGGGAGATGGTGCAGAAGATATCAGGGGAGGTAACCTGTGTATTTTGCCCTCTCTTCCAGGACCTACTGCAAGATCCTCTATGGCTTGAACGTAGTCTTTCCCCTCATTTTCCACCAAGCTCTCACGGTGACACTACTCAGATGAAGCTTCCCAGAGGATTTACATAACAAATTTTAAGACATCAAAGTGCCCATCAAGGCAGGGAATAAAAAGGCAGCCTGGCAATTAGGGTGATTAATTTAAGGCTACATGTTTATGCTAAATAACTACTTTAAGATGTTATGATTCAATTTGATTTGAATTGCTTCTTGGTGAACTTGTAACCTTTCACTCCACCCTCTCCCTCTTGGTCCTGCTTTTACTGAAGTCACTTGGATCACTGCCATAACATATATGAACTGCAAGCAGTGGTGTAGAAAAGCAGTACAGAAATCTTGTGTGATGGAAGAACTTGGCATCCTTTTCAAGGAGAAAAAGAATAATCACCAGCTTGGCATTTGAGTTTCTATAAGCTGTTCCCCTTCCCCCCCCCCTCCACTTCTCCAATTTTGGAGCAAATACAAAAAAGCAAAAATAATCTTGATTTAAATAGTACTGCTTATAGAATCCTAGCTTTTGCTATAAGGAGTGTCACAAATCTGGAATAATAGGCCTGTCAAACTTAGGAAAGAAGTTCACTGGCAGTGAAAACTAATATAGCCTCTATCCATACTTGGTCTGCTGCCTCTTAGCCAGTGCAGACTTAGTAATCACTCATTTACAAGTATTGTCAGAATTTTCATTTTAGGTTACAGAAATCAACTAAAAGAGCACTAAAAGATCTCAGAATTGTATTTTGTGGGTTCAGCTTGTATGTCTAATAATACATTTTTTAAGACACCCCTCCCCTTCCCTACTTTTCTGGTAAGAGCTTCCTTTAGAATTCAATATGGAAGTCAGGAAAAGGAAAGTCAATTGCATCAAGCTAAGTTCTTACTCCCACTCCAGATATTAATTTTTCTTCTCTGCATTTGACTGCCAATAGCATCAGCTTAAGAAATATCAAGGAATTAAAATGCACAGAGATGAGAAAATCTTTTCCCAGAAGAGAAAAAAATATTATATGTAAAAGAATATCTCCATACACAAAGAAAATGAGAATTTCCCAGGTCTCTCACCAGTTCATACATACCCAATCTAGTGAAAAATAAGAATGTACTCCATGTGCAGAAGTATCTAAGCACTAGAGATTTAACATGAGATAAAAAGGCAACAAAATAATAAATAGTACTGTTTAGTTGCTTCACTGAAGTTATTTTGATGTAAAATTGAAGTATAAGTGTCTTTTAACACCTACTGTCTCCGAGCACAGAGACAGAGGCTTGGTTTGAAAGAATCCACTTACAAAACAATTTTAAATGTTGCTTTTAAGAGAGTAAGACTGACTCAGTCTTCCCTGTCTCACAAAGTCCTCACCACACCTCACTTGCTTGGCAAATATAAATAAATAATGTTATTTTTGAAAGACTGAAGAAAGCTTGAGAAAGGAACTGTGTGGCTTGATAACCAAACCAAAGCACAAAATTTCAATATCTAAACAGCACTAGGTCACACACAGAGGAAAGACTAGAGAAAATCTTCAACTTTAGTGTGATCAGCAACAAGAATAATTTCAAGAAACCCAGTCAGCAGGAAAACAGACATATGAGTGAAATTTATGTGTATAGAACATACCTGGGGCAGAAAAGGTGTCAAAGGAAATGTTATGGAACAGCATTCACTATTGAGTATTAATTATCTCACATTATCTGGAATAAACCCAGCTCCACATGATGCCAGCTGCATGAAAACCTTGAAGTGATAGCCAGCTGGATCACCGCACAACTTCCAGGTATCTAAAACTTTCTCTGCCTCAAAATATTCATGAAGCTGAAATTTAACATCTGACTATTCTTTTAGACTCGGGTGTCCCAGCAGGCTCATGTCCTCTCAGCTTTTCAGCCATCCCGTTAGGTTACATCTTGACATACCCTCAGCCAAGACAGAGAATTCTCATTGTCTGTTCCAACCTCCTGGATTAGACATGCCCATATACCAGCTCACATGGGAACTGAACTGCATGCTCTGAGTTCTTTACTGGGACAAATCTTCCCAAAGCCTAGTATTCCCCCATTTACAAAAGCATCTCAAGATTGCACAACGTTGTTTTGCAACCTGCGCTCCACAGATTTCATCTGATACTGCTACTGACCTCTCTTGAGAGACCAGACAGAAACATTACAAACTTGCTGGTCTTTATCTTTCTAGCACCCCTGAATTATCAAAACCTCTGGAAGCAGCACCACCTGTGATAAACAGAAAACCTTTGTCCCAGCACAGCAGTCTGGTTCAACAGAAGGGGAAACACATAAAAGAAGAGCGGGGAGGAAAAAAAAAGGCAAAAACCCAAGAAAAAAGCAACAATCAAAGTCATCGATCTAACACACTGAATACACTGGAGACTAGGACTGGACTTGGTGAATGCTCCTCACCCCCACAGACTACAAAGCTGAGAGGCAAAAGCTTTCATGCAGACATCTTTCTGTTGGCACCTTCAATAAAACCAGTCTTGACTTTTATAGTCATGCTATGAAATACAGATCCATAATACTTGAGAATTCATTTTTCAGCACACTATCTAATAATCCAAATGGCAGAAGTTAGCACTGAGAATTAGGAAAAAGTTTGAGCTCTGCAACTGGAAACTGGGTAAAATAATACATCCTTACCACAGATGTTATTATTACTTAGCAATTAATGGATAGAACACAAAAATTTTGGGCACAGTTTACTTAACGCAATCCATTTTTTCTTCTAAATACCTCAGTCCAGCTCTTTCATCTACTTAGGCACAAAACAACCTTGCAGATCACATGAACAGCCAGAAAAATATTTTCCAGACATAAAACTAGTGGCACTGGTTGCATTTTGGTGTAACAGGTAGAGCCGAGACAGAGAGTGCCAGCGCCTCAGAGCAGCTTCCGTTCTAAATTAATCCCCAGGAGCTCCTAAATTGCTTGATATTTCAAGAGAGCTATAAGGGTAATTCATCCTTTCCAAGTGCTGCTGACTCCAAGGCTGTAGCTGCTCTCAGCAGGATGGCATTTATTTTTCATCAAACAGGAACTGCATTTTCAGTTATCGTTTTACCTACCACCGGAGCACTTAGAGTCCGATCCTATGAAGTGGTGATGGATTTCTGCAAGGTGAGAGACCAACCCTGAGGAAACCAAGGAGGATCTCTATTAGGGCTTGAGGTTTTACTTGTGATCGTGCATGCCTTTTACCAGCCAGATCATCCATTTTGATGGCTGTACTGCATAAACCTCTTTGCATCGCTGAGCAGGGATTCTCATTGAGCCCCAGATCCTGCAGCCAAAGTCTCATCAGGAATCTATTCTAGCAACCAAAATCTATCCTTATTATTTCATAGACAATCTGGATCAGCAAATATATATACTCCTCATTAGAGAAATTTAAGAACACTGACTGGAAAAGAAGACAGATTTTTTCCCCATTCCTTAGCTTCTTGCCCACCAGAGGTGTTCTTTTCACCATATTGGTAGTTTTCCAATCACTGATCTGTTCAATACATTTAGAAAAGTTATTTTCCTTTTTATTTTTCTTGAAACGGTCACTTCAGCAGAATTTCAACTGCTTACAGAATTATTTTCTTCATGTGATTATTTCTTACCCGTCACTGCTTTCCTCAAGTTGTTCAGCTGAAAAGACAGGTTATATTTTTCCCTAGCCTGCAAGAGCACGCACCTCAAAACCATACAGACTCTGTAGGTCTTCTGCATTGACCTTGAGCTGCTGTCCCCTATACACCTGAAGAAAAACCTCTACCTTCACTCCATGCCTACACAAACCTTTACTTGCAGCTCCACTTCAACTTACTCACATCTTTCCCTTTCTTAGACTATTTATACCTCTCTGCCTACATGTGAATTACATGGTCAGTATACAGAGCTCAGTAGTTAATTCACCTCACATCATGACAACCTGAAGAAAGGCTTTTAATGCTCACAACTTTGCACCTGTAGTTACGTAGGCTACATATACATCTATCTATATATATACATAGAGATATATAGATATATAAATAAAGCTCCCCAAATGAACACAGCATTAGCAACCAAAACACACATTACAGGCTGTTCTTGCAGAAAGGCTTATAAGAGCAAACCTCAACCCCAGAGATCCAGGAAGCAGGTGAGGAGGTCATAAGAGTAAGGAGGGCAGCATGCTGTAAAAGGTGATGGATTAAACTGTAATTAGGGTTTACTGTTTTGAGGGTGTTATCACTAAATTTAAAGGGCTTGCACAAGTCACACCATGTTGTAGGAATCCTTCTGAAAGAGAGTAATTTTATATTATTAGGTTAGTATGAACTAAAAAAGAAAGAAATGGCAGTCAGAGGAAAGAAAAGTGCAAAACTATTTCTGAATGTCATTACACATCCTAAAAATGGGTCGTACTCATTCTCAGGGTTTACAAGAATGAACCGGAGACACAACAGTATATTCTGTATGTTGATTTGATTAAGCTTACCTTCATTATGATCTTATTTCTTTTCTATTATTTATATTATAGTTATGTTTAGACAATTGAATATGACTTATACTTTGGACAAGCATGTGTGGCACTTCTCAACTGTGCCACTTCTCCCTCCTGCTTTTGATGAGAAGTCTTTCTAGCTGTGTTTTGAAAATCTCTGTTTAGGACAGGGAACTGGTCATGTGTAGTTGGGCAGGGACTTTCAAGCCTGTTTAGTATAACTCTTTCATACCCCAAACAAACCCCAACATGTAAAGAACATAGTGAAAACACAGACCTTTGAACAGTTTGTGAATCTACACTGAGGTCACAATAGAGTGTTATTTTTGAGTATCTTCGATTTGGACTCATGATGGCATTCCTATTGAGGATCTTGCTTAAAAACCACTCTTAGTCCTGAGCAACTCAAAGACAAGGGCAGAGGAGTGACTGGTATACAGGGAGTTTGCAGTCTGCATCTTAATCAAATCAGCCTTTATGAATCATGGTTTTTGCCAAGTGTCATTCCCCTCCAGGTTACTCATAAAGGTGTTAGGTGGAAAAACTTCTGATATTCCTTCCAATTGTTGATGCAAATGCAAAAGAGGAAGGAAGTCATGGTCTGGCACACCTGACACAATTGTTGGCCATCAGAAAAAATGGGAGATTTCAGAGGTGGCCTTTACAAAGAGCTTTATATTCTCCATGAGTGACCTCGACCTACAGCAGTGTTCCCAGAACAACATCCTGCACTGCTTGTTGCTCACTGACCTCCGTTCTGCTCCCACCTGCACACCACAGATGAACTCACCCTTGCAGACAGATTTACTGGCAGAACCAGCAGAGCAGTCCAGAGAGAGGGGAGATGAGGTCTGCAGAGGTGGCCCAGCAAGGATGTACTTCATACGACTCCTGTTCCCATGCAATAACTTCCCATCTTACCTGTGCTGATCAGCTCTATCATGAGGGCTTTTTTCAAAGCAGGCTTCTCATTCTCATGATTCTGTTTCTTTTACTTATGATTCAAAGAATAGTGATTTGCAATCACAAGAGGACAGAAGAAAAAGCCACTTCTGGCACAGACCCATTCCCACTCAAACATTGTTACTGACATCCTCCAGATATCTGGCTGAAGCATTCTAATTCAATATAAAGAGCTATTGGCTTTGTGTTTAATTTTAGCTTTTTCATTTAGCTTCTATGCCACAAAAGTGCCTTTTTCAATTTTAAATCAGGTAGAAAATCACCATCCTGAGTCCAGCATAGAGGGTGAAATATCAAAAATATCAGTATCCACCTAAGTAATTTTTAATGAATTGAGTCTTTTGTCCAACAACAGATGAACTTGTCTCTTTGGCAGACTAATGCAATCTAATCAGTTCTTATTTTTGGATTAATTTCAAAAACTGCCTCTCTGCATTTGTGAGCTTTCACTTATCCTTCTATGTGCTATTTTTCTTTCTTAAAATAAACTTTAAGCCCTATTTTTACCTTCATTTCTAATTTCTGCTTGGGATGGGGGGAAGATGTCTTACTCTGAAAGGCCTAGAGTTAAATTAGAAATCCTTGCCAACATGTAGTTTTATTTGCATTTACTTTGCAGAAATGTAAATAATGTATTTCTGGTCCTGATTTGAATTACTCAGGCCCTGAGATATTCAATCTGTGGGTTCTTCTCTGATATACATATTTTTATTAGGTGAATCCTACTATCCTTTTACCATGTAGACCTTCCAGGAAGTAGAAGACGGACATTGGTGTTGAAACATCTTTTCAAGAAACATGTAATGTGCATGTTTGATTTTTGCAGGTTTTTAATCTGGAAATCTTGGGGTCCCTCTTTTCATTATATATAAAATAATAAATACAAATAAATACATATTTTGTGTATTAAATTATACAGGTCATAAAAGTCTTTTAAAAAAAGATAAAATATATTTTGAGTCTGTCTGTTCTCATGAACCTTCTTAGATTTTCTGTCACATCACAATTCATGACAAATTTCTTTGTCTCCTTTGCATGATATGGAGCTATTTCTGTTTCTGTTCACCCACTGCCAGAGTCTGACCTCAGTAACATTGGTGTTATTCCAGTGTAAATCCAGAGTGGCCCCCAGTGTCTGGATGAAAGTCTGATACTCTTGGTTCCATCCAGATAAAACAGTAGTAATGCTTGCTGGCAGAAGGCAGCATTTTTGGGGATTTGACAAGACTGTGACCAGACTTCAGACTGAGAGCAAACATGTATATCCATCTGTTGTCAAGGCAATCTGCAGTCCCAGGGTCTGTTGCGTTTGGCTGCGGAGGGTCTGCTCTTGGTCCCCTGGGCAGGGTTCTCTGGCCATGTTCTCAGGATCCTGCACTCCAGCTTTCTTTCCCACTGCTGTCTGCTGCTGTGGGACCAGCCCCAGCCCCAGTGCACTATGCAAGAACTCTCTGGACCAGCTCCTTCCTCTTTGGCACAGGCCCTGTCCTTCCCTTAGGCAATCATCTCTTCTGAGCAGTGTTCTTCTGTGGGTTCGTGAGGCAGGCTGTGCCCTGCAGAAGAAGGGGACTTTTTCAGGATATTGCAACACATCCCAGCATAGATTTACAAACTCCCATTCAATATATTTAGTTATCTTAGTCACACCATAGAGACAACAGAAATTGTAAGAAACATTTTTTAAAAAAATCTAACCACGTATCATATGTACTATATGCATTGAACAATACAGACATTAACTCCAGACTATATCTTTGAGCTTTCTGATTCACTGATGGCACTATACCATCAACGTCTATGGAAGCCAAGAGAAACAAAAACAGTTGTGCTCTGACTGAGCCTCTCACTCTTCCAGGAAGGAACTACTGCTGGAGAAGTACATCTTGTTGGGTTTTGTCATGAAGTGCTGGAACGTTTAACAAAAGCCAGTGGACCGTACCTGAATTTGAGTCAACATCAATGGGCTGGAGCAACAAAAATTTGTTTTTATTATGTCCTGCCTTTTCAATTTCATTCAACCTTTCCACTGTAGCAAAATGCTATTTCCTATAAGTATAAGATCAATGAAGTTTTCTCTGCTTGACACATCCACAGACATACAGATTTGTCTCATTTATTGTGGTCTTCCCTCTTCTGGTATTTCCCTACTATACTGTTTGTATTCCACAAGTCTTTTAAAACACCTTCCTTTACTCATCTCACTTTACTGACTTACTTGCTAAGCCTCACTTCTGCTCTGTTTCCATTTCAGTTTGGCTGTATACAGAGCCTGGGTCTGCTTCCAGGGTCCTTGGACAATTTGCATTTCCTAGATTGCCTAGAGCTTTAGTTTTAACTGAAGTCTGTATAAAACTGTAATTTTCCCTTATGTTTGTTGATCAGACAGTAAAGGGACTTCTAACTAGGGAAGAAATCAGAGCTACTTGTGTTTCTAATGTATCTATGCCAAATAAAATCAATATTAGAATAATTATATTTCCATAAACTAAGAACTTCCTGAATCTGTGGGCTGGTGGAGGAAATCCAAGGCCACTGCATGCAAGTATGACATGACTGTCTTTTCTATTTTTGTGCATGCCAACCTAGTGAAGAGCAGTAGCTGACAGGCACTGGCTGTGCTGGCACCCTCAGAGGGTGGTATTTTTTTACCATGCTCAGTGGGGCCATTACTCAGCTGGGAATTGCACCTGATACACTTGAAAAAAAAAAGGAAATAAGAGAAAAGACACTTTTTAAAATACTACTTGTAGTTACAAATCAACATAATGCAGAGTGGTGTCCGCACACACATGCTGTAGATAGGAGTCCAGCGCACAGCCCCTGGAGCTGTTCAGCTGTACCCCAGAGCTGTACTTGTGGAATACAAACAGCACAGTACCGCAGGCCCACTCTCACAATGCCCATCTCCCCTGGGCCTCTTCTCCCAGAGCTTGGGCAGGCAGACACAGCTTCCCTCCCTCAGCATAGATACACCTGCAGCCTGCCAGAGGAGCCTGACAAGGGCTGATTCAAGCAGTGGAGGGGGTGGAAGGATAACCCACCCATGGAGTGGCTGCAGTCTGGCAGACTGACAAAAGCTGAGTGCTTGGTTGGAGTGCTGGAGCAAGAACTACACTCAGTCGTAAAACAGGACTCATGTGGAGGTTGGTTTTGAGGTTTGGGATTGGTCATTAGCCTGTCGTTATTGTTTTCTAAAATATAATCCAATGTGCATGACCTGGAGGAAAGACCTTTAACTAGGGTTTTTAGGAAGACAAGTGGAACATAAGTCAGAAGTGGAGAGTCAGCATTTTAATCCTGAGGAGAAACCTGCAGGCACAGAGCAGGAAGACCACAAAATGTAATGGAGATTGAACGTGCAAAGGTTTGCATCCATCCACTACCTTCACTGGACAGTGACAATGTGACTGGTATCCCTCTTGTTAATGTTCTCAGAACCATGGATTTTCCATCAGCTGCCAGAAGGAGCCAGGGTTTAGGATCAAGGAATATCTTCAGTTTCTTCATCTATTTCTCCTCGTCACCTTTATCTGCCAAAATGGTCAAGCTGTTTTTTGTGGCCTGGGTGTGACACCCAAGTTGTGACTGAGTCTGTCTTGAGTCTGACAGGATCAGCTACCTCCAACTCACACAATTAGACCTCAAAAGGTTGGAGGAGAAAAGTCAGGAGAATATGGTTATTTTCCCCAAAACACTGTACAGTTTGTAAAGTGCATGATTGGATTTTTTTCACAGTATGCAGCAGCCGGTTCATTGATCTTTTAGAAAGGTAAGTCAAACTAGCAGAGAAGACATCAGAAGGAGAGTCACTAGCCATGATGGCACCAGAATGTGCAGGTTAACATGTTGAATCATAGGTCTTGCTGGTACGAAGACTTCTGAAAAGAAACCCAAAATGTGTCTTTTTCCACAGGTGAGAACACAATGAATCATTCCTTAAATGAAACCCTCTTCCCACACTGCGTCTCTCACCCAGCACACCTCTTAAAATCTCAACTAAAAATAGGAGTTTTGGAAATGTCTCTAGGAGGGCATGTGGTATCTTTCTACTTTTTAGTTAGACCATTCAACACATCCACCATTCCCTGAGCTCTCTAGTGTGGGGTTGTACTTCTCTGGTCTTCTAGGGACAAGGTAGATACAACTGGAATCATTTGGCCTTCCATGCTAACAGGAACAGCCATCACTACGGGTTTTGCTGCTTAGTGTTCTGTTGCTGACTTGGATCTATGGCAAGCTGCACCATGAAAATAACCTGCAATGAGCCTCCAGAAGTTTTGCATAAACAGAAATAGTCCTTCTTATTCATTTCTTCCAATACATTGATGACTTTTCTGCGAGCCTGTAACCAGATCTGCTTGAAATGATTGTAATAGCAGCCTGTGGTAATGGGGGGAAAGCCGGTTTTTATTCCCTTGCGTAAAATGTCAAAACATGGATCAGACTGGCTGAACATCCAGAAATTCTTTCCATTGGATCACCAGATTTGCCAGTCATTCTAAGGTGTCTTTTTCCAAAAATGAAGATGACTTACAAAATTGTCTAGCTTGAGTAAAGAGAGATACTGTTTCCAAAAGGAGGGGTAAGTTTATTTTGGAGTTTTATATTATCTGTTTTTAAAGACTTATATTTAGGGATTGGTTTTCTTTCCAATAGAGTCAAAGATGCTTTATGTCATAGTAAAAGGCCCCTAAAATTATATTTGTTTATTTAAATGGCACATTATCTTATTCTTAGCATTTATTATAATCCTTTTAGAGTCCATTAGATGTTGTCTAAGTTGCTGATCACGTAAAATTCAAAAACATTTTAACAGAGACCAGCAACAGTGCAAAGATTATTAAACAAAATATGACCGGTCAGCTTTATGGGCAGAATGAAGTGCTCATTTGGATATTTATTTTTTCTTATGTGGGCACAAGGAGAAGAGGAAAAAAGAGTTGGTCATCCTTGTAGAGGGAAACTGGAGAAATTTTAACTTATGTGGTAGAAAGCTCTTTAGCGATGAAACTGAGTGTGAGAAAAACAAGTGAGGTACAGTCTTCAAAGACTTATCTATACTTTTCTGTTTAAGAATTTTGTGTGTGCACGTAGCAATCAGAATGAAAACTGACAGGTATGAATTGCTAACTCAATTTAATGATGCATACAGCAGCTACAGATGGTGGTGACAAAATTTTGTCAGATTTCTGTGCTCTGGATGCACTATCAACAGAGCTTCAGGAAAAAGAAAAATAACATTTGGGGAGTCTGTGCTGTGCCTGCTTACAAAATGTGAAGCTTAAACAATTAGAGATGTGGTCAGTGGGAATAAAAGTTGCTGCATATATATGTATAGGCTTGCATGCATGCATGTATATGCAACACATACAAAATGTTGCACTGAATAAGCAAGAAATATTTTCCATCTGGAGAAGTCATAGATGAAAACTGTGTGCTGGAACAACCCTGATCTAAAACAGTAGATCTGACATTATTTTTCCTACCTTTGTCACTAGAGTTTCTCAATGTGTTCTTCTTTGGCAATGCCTTTTAGTGTCAAGACACCCAAACTGCAATGCCCTCAGCTTCTTGAAGTTACTGACTCTCTCAGATGAAGGCAGAGTCCATCTGAGAGCATCGGCTGTGCTGACCAAATATCTCAGCCTGAACACAAAGGAAAACAGCACTGCTCCTCAGCAGTCACCAAACCCTCAGACCACTTCTGCTTAAACCAAGATTGTTCTTCAACCTCAATGGACACATTGTCTTTTAATGTTCACCAGGATCACACCAATGCTTAAAATCAAAAGTCTTATACAGCAGCACCTCTGCACTGCATCCTTCACTGCTTAGCTTAGGAGGCAACAAATGGTTCCACCCAGCCTGTCTGCCACTGCTTTTGCACAAGTTCAGTTCCCGTGGTGGCAGTGCAGTGCACACACTCCAGTTCCACCCTCGTGAGAGGCTGGATCTCTGCAGCAAGCCACTGAGAAGCTGAACTGCTTTTGGCCTGAGCCTCCTGCTGCCCGGGACAGCACCCCATGTCACCGTGGGCTGCACCAGCTAGCCCCGAAACCTGCCAGACTTCAAAGCTGCAGAGAGCCAAGGCTGGACCAGACAGGCAGCCCAGCAAGTGGGAAGAAGCATCATTTCTTGGCCAGCCTAGCCAGAGGTCCAGGCAGCAAGAGAAGGCAAGGCTGAGCTACTGTAGCGGGACAAGAGGAGCTGGAGAAGACAACCACATGACAGAAGCACAGGAGAGGCCACAGACAAGAATCTCACTTATAGATCGACTGGAGTAGGGAAAGTGCTAGGTTATTTTTTATAGGCAGTAAGAAACTTTAACAGGAAAGTTGGTGCATATAGTCTATACAGTACATAGTGAATCATATAGGCCATGATTTTCCCTGGCTAACTGCTTCCCCAGATGCAATTACCAGACTGAAGATAAAAAGTCAAGCCCATGCATACAGCAGTAGCTGCTTTTATTCAGTACTTCCCAGGAAAAGCAGGTGGATGCTTCAACAGAGCTGTTTTTCAGTCAGAAGATAGATTTACAAAGGAAAGGTTTACCTTGAGTGACCTTAGACTAAAGATATAACACACTCCTCCCTGTCCTTCAACTTTGTAGTGGTGGATTTCTCTGTGGGGAAACAAGCCAAGATCCAGGTGTGGACTTCTATGGAGAATGATTTCAGATTTCAGGACGCTGCTTTATGTGTAGACACCATCTAACCGGAGTGCTTCAAATAAATTTATGTTGCTAAGATTTAATATGAGCAACTTTTCCATGGGAAAGGTGATATTTCAATTGGCATTTCCAATTTCAAATAAAATACTACAGCTGGAAAAGTATACATACTGGAATTCACAAAATTCCCATGAAAACAAGAGAGGAAGTCTTCTCCTAGTTTGAAGTTGTATGTGGAAAAAACATTAAATACTGTCATAATCTGAATTGAAGCCCGATATCTTTTATCCTGTCATTAATGTGGAAAAATCAGTGACTTCACGGGTAAAAAATAATGTCTATATGAGTAGTCTTCAGCTTTTTATTTCAGTTTCTCAGAAAGTGGAACTTAAGGTACTGCAGTGGACTACATGGCTGGAAAATTCAGCCTCAAAAAAAAAATTCAGCTACTGTTTAAAGGCATTATCCTAGAGAAACATATAAAATCTGATTGCATTTTTTTTCCTTTCTTCATAGTAGGATTTTAAGTTCACTGAGATCACAAGAAAAGAGAAATAACACAGAGCTTTTCTTCTACATGGTTAAGATTCAGATATTTAGATAAACCCTAGCCAAAGATTGAGATTTTGAGATGGCAAGTTAGTCCAAACATTCTCATATCCATCCAGGGAGGTGATGGTCAGTATCTCATTGAATAAATCACGAGGAGAAAGTCAACAGAATCCCATGGTGCTTTGATTTTATTTCCTTACCGTCTCAGAGGAAATGCCAAATGTTCTTACCTTACATAAGGGAGTATGTGCTTTATATTGCATGAACACTGTGAGCAAGAGCAGGAGTTCAACCAGCAATCTTACCTAGGGTAGGTAGGTAGAGTAGAACAGTCAAAACTGGTTGAGTCCAGTAGGTTTTGGGGTGAAATATATAAAATCCTGAGGATTTTTCCAACTCCTGGTTATCAAAAGTGTAGAAATTAAATGTATTCTTTTCTCAGGGGGCTAGAGGAACACAAAGATATTGTGACAGCTAAAGAGAAACAATTGTGCCCCAAACATACTGAGATCTGGAAGTACCTCAGTATGTTTGGTGCACAATTGTGCAGCAAATTGTGCACAATTGTGCACCAAATTTGCACATTACCATGCAAACATTAGTCACAAATTACTTTTTTTTGTAATCTTAAAAAAATGTGGGCATCTTGGAGGAGCTGAGATTCTCAGGATCACTGCAAGTAACCCTGCCCTGGAATGCTGGACACCCATCACTGGTGGTGAGGAAGCAGAGGAAACTGAGAGCAATCTGCTGTTACCACAATGGATTTTGCTTCAATTGCAGAACAAGAAACAGCTCTAGGTCCCGTTCAAAACAATGGCAAATCACTGGTCAGATTTTCTATTCTTATTATTAAGTTCTCTTTCTGTTATGAAAATTAGAGATTGCTTTTAGTGATATTTTATTTTCTCATCAGCGTGCTACTTGCTATTTCTGGGCAATTCTACAACCATGTATGATTCAATTTACAGAATCAAATGCAGGCCTCTGTGCAACTTTAAGTTTTGTACTTATTATCTTTCAGATTTCTGACTACTTTTATTTACAGGTTTTAGTGATGCTCAGTTTTTCACATTTTCTTATGTAATGCCACCTGCTGCCATTATCAGTTTTCCATGAAGACCTCAGGATTATATCATACTCTCCAGTACATTCAGCTGTCTAAAGGAAAATTTCAGCTCAGTTTTCACTGTGAAGAAAAGAATTTGCTGGACAGCACATGAAGTTCCAGATGTGACAAAGTCTGGCTCTCAGGCTCCCTGATGTGAAGTACAGCAAAGTGTTAATAGTTTTTACTGAGTAGTCAGCTTGAAAAGGAACAGGGGATTTAAGACATCCTTTATTGGTAGAAACTCCAGACAAGTGGGCAACTCTCAAAGGTTTTTTGTGAGGGCTTTTGGTGTCTCATGACCTATTGAATTTTGCATTTGTATTACCCTGAGCAAACTTCTGTGGTTCTCATTACCATTTATGTATAACCTGCAGTGTTTGCAGCCAAGACCTAAAGATGAGAACAAATCTCTGAGGAGTTAAAAGTAGCAAGAAGGTAATCTGATCCCAGAGGCAAACAGGAGAAGAGTGACTGGGAACAGGGCCATTTCAGGTAAAATCTGCACTGTCACCCATTAACCATGCCAAAGAAATGGGGACACTGGACACAGTCTCCATCAAGCCTTTTCTAAAAAGGGACAAGACTACAGATGCCATGTGATCAGAACGCACTTTCAAAATTATCTTGTATCAATAAAAACCTGTCTATTCTTTCATCCTCTTTTCTACTCTCCCTGCTAAAGCCAACATCATCTGCAGAGAATGCCCAGATCTAGAAAAGAGAATTTATGAGAGTAAGATGCCCTTCCAACAATTTCCATGCTTTAGTCCTGTTCTGTGGGGTCATGGGACTCCACAGACATGTTATTTTTCAATAGGTAGTTGGATATTTGGTTCTTGGGGTCCAAGTCTGTATGTAGAATGACAGGTCAAATGTTCATTTTGCATATCAGAAATGAATTAATTCTACTCCATGAAATGCTTTCAAACTCCACTCAAGCATCTAAGGAGAAGGCAAACAAAATCCCTTGCATGTCTGGGGCTGCCAATGTAGCTGGAAGTTAAAATGCAATGTGAAAAGCATGTCACAGATAAGCCTCTGAAACACATCATAAACTACACCCACTCCTCAGTGAACCTTGTTCTTCATGGGCTAGTAATAATTTTTCTTTCATTACAATCCTTTTTCAGCAAGAGATCCCCTAAGCACGAGAACAACGCTGCAGAACTGGAAAAACAGAAAAAAATGAAAAGAAAAAACAAAACTCAAATGCTGTTTGGAGCAACAGTAGCCACCCAAAGCAGATGGGAGAGGAACATTAAGCTGCCAGGCACACCAAAACCATCAGGTCACACTATGCAAGACATGTCAAAGAACTGGCGGAAAGGGGCTTGTTATTCAGCTGTGCTGGGCAGCATGGGAAAAATGAGAAAACAATAGAAAATCATTTCAAGGCAGAAAAACAACAAAAAAGTGCAAACTGTTGTAAAGGGGAGGAGGAATGAGAATTTATTGCACTATTTTGGAGGAGCTAATGGTCTAGATCTGGGATGTATCCAAGGAACTACTCTTTAAAATAAAGGTGCACAGGACAATACATGCAAAGCAATGTAGAGCACATTGCAAAGTAATTTCAATAGCAGGATATGATGATGGATACAGCAAATCCTCTGTATCCATCTCTGTATCCATAACTGTATGCATGAAGCAATTCTGCAGGATTGAGCTCTGATATGCCAATTCTCACACTGGCATAGTGCAAAAGAACAAAAACCCAGACAAGAGTCACCGTGATGTTATCAGTCCAAGCCCACACCTGCAGTGTTCTTTCCCAGAACTTGTCTCTCTTGCCCAATTCTCTGCTCTTAGATTTTGCTTCATCTCTTTGTGTTCTCCTGGAGAAGAGGGAGCTCAGGGTGGGAGATGCTGCAGCCCAGCCCAGGTGCACAGCCAGGGGGTGGCTGCTGCAGGCAGGCAGCTGCACACCGAGAGCCACACAGCAGGGGTGGCAGGAAACAAAAATTCTGCAATAACGCCTGATGTCACTTCTCCCATTACTGTTTCTCACTGCCTTAAGCAAAAAGTCTTTACCTTAAACCAGCCTCTTCCAGATTCAGTGCTGAGACAGCCCATGGGCTCTAGAAGTGCTTCAATTCCATGGGGTAAACAGACCTGCTGGGTTGAAGTTCTGACTTTGCTGATCCTTTCTTTCTGCATCTCCTGCACAAACCTTTTAAAGAGAAATATTTCCACTCCTCACCTCCTGGGAAGGTCTTGATGAGATGTGCTGATCCCTTCCCCTCCCTGTACCCATCCTCAGCACACCTCGCTTCCTGCTAGTCTGAGATATGAAATGCTAATTTTCTGACAGCTTTGGAACATGGTGGATCTCTGTCATGGTTTAACCCTGGTCAGCAACTCAGCCCCATGTAGCTGCTCACTCATTTTCCTTAGCTGGATTAGGGAGAAAATCCAAAGGGTAAAAATGAGAATACTTATGAGTTGAGATTAAGGCAGTTTAATAGGGAAAGAAAAAGCCATGCACTCAAGAAAAGCAAACCCACGAACTGATTCCCATCAGAAGGCAGGTGTTCAACCATCCCAAGGAGAGCCGGGCTCCATCACACAACAACAGGGACTTGGGCAGACTAAAGTTGTCACTCTGAACATTTTCCCCCTGCCTTCTTGCCCCAGCTTTATATGCTGAGCACGACACCACATGGTATAGAATGCTCCTTGGTCAGTTGAAGTCAGATGTCCTGGCTGTGCTGCCTCCCAAAATTCTTGAGCACCCTGGAATCCTCTCTGGTGGTGTGGGGTGAGAAGCAGAAAGGGCCTTGCTGTGCAAGCACTGCTCAGCAGTAACAAAAACATCCCTGAGCTACCAATACTGTTTTCAGCAGAAGTCCAAAACATAGTCATATTGCCTACTCTGAAGAAAATTACCTCAGCCAAAGCCAGCACAGTCTCCTTCTGCCTAGCCCTGGCCGTGCAGTGTGGGACATTTGCTTCCAGCTGCCCACCAGGGAGGGCAGAGGAACCTAAGGGCAAAAGAGCTAACATGAATCAATTTTCTACCATTCAGTTTGAAGGGTTTGCCATAAGAAAATATGTTAGATATTTGTTTGCTCGTGCTGTAAGAGCACAGTCAGGAAGAGTTTAAGAACAGCTGATCCTGCCTTTGGGCAAGGGGACATTGCAGAACATCCCTGCTGGCTCTTCCCACCCCATAGGAATCCCATGTTCTTCAACAAGTGCAAGGTGCAGCACCTGGGTCAGGGCAATCCTCAGCATCAATACAAGCTGGAGGATGGACAGATTATGAGCAGCCCTGGCAAGAAAGCTTTGGGAGTGCCAGTGGATGAGAATCTGGACATGAGCCAGAAATGTGCACTTGCAGCCCAGAATGCCAGTTTTATCCTGGGCTGCATCAGAAGCAGCAAGAGAGGGGATTCTGCCCCTCCCTCTGCTCTGCTCTGCTCTGCTCTGCTCTGCTCTGCTCTGCTCTGGGGAGATTCCATCTGGAGTCTCTGGGGTCCCCAGGACAGGATAACATTGACCTGCTGGAGCAGGTTCAGAGGAAGGCCACCAAGGTGATTAGAGGGCTCCTCTCCTATGAGGAAAGGCTGAGAGAATTGGGATTATTCAGCCTGGAGAAGAGAAGGCTTTAGGGTGACCTAATTACAGCCTTCCAATTCCTGAAGGCAGCCTATAAGAAAGATGGAGATAAATATTTTACAAAGGCAAGTAGTGATAGGACAAGGGGGAAGAGCTTCAAACTAAGAGTAGGTTAAGAGTAGTTTCTGGGAATAAATTCTTTATTGTGAGGGTGGTGAGGCACTGGAACAGGTTGCCCAGAGAAGCTGTGGATGCCCCATCCCTGGAAGTGCACATGACCAGGTTGGGTGGGGCACTGAGCCACCTGATCAAGTGAAAAATGTCCCCACCTGTGGCAGGGGGGTTATAATGAGATGAGCTTTCAGGTCCTTCCAACACAGGCCAGTCCATGCTTCTTTGACTCTATGACTTCCTCTGCTAAGGGGATCACACGGACTGACAGCTTTAGAGCTGCACACCAGGCACCCCCAGGTGTAGACACAGATTATTTAAAGGCCCTTTGCTGCTCTACCTCCCCAGCACCCTGCTGCACTCCAGCGGATTCCCGACAGCTGGCTGTGACCCCTGGGAGGGGCTGAGCTATCCAACAGTCATGCTAGGCACTTCTAGGCACTTTCAGGGTTTGATGTGGTTTCTGCACACTCCCCAAACCACATGGCTCATCAGTGGGGAAAAAAACTCCTCCACAGCAGGTCTGCAGCATCATGAGGGAGGGGGCCAAAATCTTTGCCACTTCTTTGGTAATGCTTCCACAGACACAATGATTTCTTGCTAGGAAGCTAAAAAATCCTGATGTGGTCTTTGTGACAGCAGACATCCTTTTGTGGATTATTGCCAAAACTCAGAGGCCTGTAAAGCAAGCTGGGAAGTGTCTGCTGGGGAAAGAAATCCCCCCTGCCTTCCATGAGAAGTTAATAAGTGTCAGAGAAAAAAATCTGAAGACATAATAATGGCTGTGAGGATTAACTTTCTCTTACAGCAGCAGCACCAGATTATTTATTGGAAGTATATTTTTCCTCTTCGAGGTTTGTTTGAGGGTTTTTCCCTTAAAAATAGATAACCAAAGGTTTATGAATGAAAGACACATTGGGGAAAAAATCAACTTGACACATAAAATTAAATTTCAGTGTCAAAACTCTAGGATTTAGCAGAGAAGGAAGAAAAGCATTTCATGCTGCAAAAAGGAAGGCCACTGGAGATTAATGAGGAAATAAATGGAAATAATATATGAGGACTAAATAAGGAGGAAGTTTAGGCCATAGGAGATTAATGAAGAATGTACTCTTGCTCTAGCTTTGCCAGCAGATATATGAACTAAATTGTGCTTTATGGTTTTCAAGGTAAATTGAAAGTGACTGAACAGCAAAGAAACTTTACAGAGGGTTTTCACTCATAGTCCTCCTGGGACTCTTCCCTCAGAGGTGGGAAAGGCTATTTATGCTAGCTCTGCAGTTTTTGGGGATGAGCAGAGGAAGTCTCTCTACAGAAAGTTTTGTTAGCACATGCTTCCTTCTTTTGAGCACGAGACAAACAGGGAAAAGCCTTGGTTTTGCACAGAAGTCACTGAACTGCAGCTGAATGGGCCTTAGTAAGTTGATCTTTAAATCATATAATTAAAAGCAGAAACAAAAGTTTTAAAAGGCATAATCCAATCTTCATATTCTTACTGCCACATGTGTGCATGCATATACAAATGCACTTGCTGTCAGAAAAATTTGCTATTTCAAAATAACTTTTGCACACAACTTGAGATAAATACTTAGACTACAAAATGTCATAAGAATTAATATAGTTATATTGTAAATCACATTTTTTATTTCTACATTGACTTTTTTTGAATAGCATGAAAAGAACATTTTAAAATAATAAAATAAATTACAATAAAATTATCTATCTTTTCTGTTTAAGATGCAATAAAATGTCTCAAATAAAGCTGAGACAGACAAAATGAATTGTTTAATTATCTTCAAATCCCCTGTTTCAGTACCAATTGTCTGCATCTTCTATTCCTTCTATTAATTTTCTTTTCAATGCTAAACTAAGCTATTTTCTGTCCCCATCTGCCTTCTGAGGTTTTGTCCCAGAGCCAAAAAGTGCTGTCCTGATTGAGCTCTCAGCTTACTCACCATCTCCACTCCTGACATGGGTCAGCCACAACCAGGGCTGCTCTCCATGGTATCTGAGACCCCCAGCCCTGCATCATAGCAGCCCACCACCGTTTCCCTTGGTCTCTTTCCCTGCATGCCAGGGTGTGTTCTTTTTTATTTCAAGTCCCTAACAGGGTGAAAAAAGATGGGAGGAGGTGTGTTTGAATTGCTCTGGTCACTATATCCAAAATCATGGCAGCATGAGAGAAACATGACCTGCCATGGGGACAGCTGCTGGAGTGCTGTGTGGGCCACATATGACACTGGAGTCTCTTAAATGCTCAGAATAAGAAAAGAGCCCAGGCAGGCTTGCCTGAAAACCCTGGCCAGCTCGGATCCCATTATAGGCAGTGTAGGAAATCCCACATCCTGGATTCCCCTCAAGTAACACATTGTTTCTTCCTACAGCTCCATCAAAATCCAGCTCTTCATTGTAAGAAGAAAATTGGCATAATCCAGATCTTATGAAAAGGATTTCACAAGTTGCTTTTCCCCTGGTTCACTTTCAACAAATTAGCTGTACACTGTGGCTCCTGCACAGGTCAAGGCCAGCTGCATGGTGACCCTTTACCTGACCACACTCATTCCGAGCTCTTCCTGCCAGCATCTTGTAAGGGCTGTGGAAACTGGGGATGGATTCTGCCCACAAAGCTCTGGGGTGATGAGAAGAACAAAATAGTAAGTTGTACTTTCTATTGCAAGCCTCCTTCAAATTCAAGGGAACAGGGCAGAAGGCCTTCACAAGCCCCTGTGATTTTTGCTCTCATCTGTCAAAGAAGAGAGTAGAAATGACATTAGCCTCCTACTACATTGAGAGTCTGAGCCATGAGCTATCCCTGGTCTATGGGAAAGTCAGCTTGGACTAGTAAGAGAAGGACATTCTCTATAGTAGACTGGCCATACCTCTGATTAGTAAAGCAGCTGCTTCCCAAAAAGTCAGTGGGATTTATTTTTGGTTAGATTTGCCAATTTTAGCTTTTACTATGCTTAGGGAAAGTTGGATCCAAAATTATTGATGCAAAATAAATTAGTCTTATCCTAACTAACTTTTCCAAACAAGAATGTTTCTGTCTGTTGCACAATTAAAATGAGCAACATTTGAAATACTTTTCCAAAACAAAGGTTATCCTTCTGGTCTTTCTTGGCATGTTATTTAAATTATACCTAACAAATTTATTCGCTTAGAAATCCATATGCCTTTCAGAAAGTAAATACAGTTCATATTTGAATAAGTTCCTATATTTAGTGCCAAGCTTTCATGGGAAATGCCCATTAACGTTAATCAGGACATCAGAGGCATGAGCCAAACTTTTGTTAATGCATGACATTAAACTTTGGGGTGGAAGAGGTGGATTATATAATTAGAAATAGCTCCTATTAGGCAGCTACTATGAGAGTGGCATGGAGGAGATTGCCCACAGCCTACCACTTCTCCCAGCTGGCAGCATGACACAGTGCAGGAGCCTGTCAGGTGGGCAGGACAGGGAGTTCCAGCCCTAAGTCTGAGTTTCTTGCCTTTTGTGGTTTTAAGCCATATGTGGACTCACCTAATTTGTGATGGGTGTTTTACAGCTGAAATACAAACCCAAAAACAGGGAATGATGATGAAAACACAGACTATGCATGACCACAGTCCACGTCTCTTGTGGGAGCTGCCAGAGCCACAGACTCACAGCTGAGTTTCAAATATTTTATTGAATTATAGAAAGGACTGTTATTAGGATCCCCTTCCCTTCAGCTCATTATATACAATGGTCTTCCATAACTAAACTTCCTTTCTAGAAACTTTTGCCCATAAACTGCTTAACACTTCAAAATTTTCCAAACACTGCAATTTGATATATTCAGGAAGCAATATGCATTCAGGGAAACTGTGGGTCCCAGGATAATGGTTCTCTTCAATCAGTTTAAGCCTGGGACATTGTAGATTTATGACAGTGTGTATTATGGGGATGTGGATTCACCAGTTGACTGATGTGGGCAGCCCTGCAAAGTGATCAATCTTTGCTTGTTAAGGAAATTCCTATACCCTCATGCATTTTCTGGTGGCCAGCCTAAAAAAAAAAAAAATTGCTATCGCCTTTATAGAAATAAAAAGCAATAATCCCAGTCAGGACATCCACTCATCTGGGGGAAGCTCAGTTTCAAGAGATTCCCATTGTGGGCTCAGTTTCTTCAGCAGGTTTGCTGGTTGAGGCTCTGCAGCCATTTAATGTCACTGCACACTACTCCACAGTGGTTTCATTTCACCTCCTGAAGTAATTGAAATTCAAGATGGAGGGAAGAGAAATGCACCTGTGTCTGCATTGACTATAGAACTGATTTCAGGTCTCTGAGAAACAGGTATCACATCGAGCACACAGCCTTTAAGACAACAACTGAGTTCAGTTATTCATGAAAACAAGCTGAGATTATGACATGACAGCCTTAGCAGGTGAACAAATTTACAGAATTCCATAATATTTCATGAAAATTGTCTCTTTGGGAACAAATTTTTGCAGGTTTTACTCCATTTCTTAAAAAACCAAGACCCTGCCATAAGTAAATGAGTTGACTTACTGTGAGACAGCTAAAAAATAAGCTCATTGAAATCTCCACACAGAAAAGCTCTAAGGGACAGGACTTGCACAGGGGTGTTTGCACAGTGCCTGGTACAATGGGTCCTAACCTGGTCATGCCCTTTGATTGTTACTGCAGAGCAAACAGTTGGCAACAAAGAAGGAGCAAGTAACACTCAGGTCAAGCTCAGCTACCAAAGCTGCATTGTCTGTTCCCCACATGCCTCCTCAAGCACTGAAGCAGCTGCTACCACTGCATACAAACACTGGCTAAAGCCAAAGGAAAGTCTATTGACCCCACAGCTTCTGCTTTGGTGTCTGATGCACTGGCTGGAATTTCATCAGATGCTCCCTGTCACCCATGAATGTTCCCACTTCTGTGGGAGGGCATTCTGTGATGATGAAAACTTTATCCCACAGGGAAGACTATGATGATAATGTCTTGACACCAAAGATGGAGATTTTTAGCAGTGAACAATATCTGCTGGGTACCTTTCTGCTATAGAGAATACCCTCTGAGCAGTCAAAGAGCAGAGTTTAAAGAGCTCTTCCATGTGCATTGGTCAATCATATACACCCATGACAACTAAAATGCAAGTGATGCAACGGGTGATCTGTGGCAATCATGTCTACCCACGAAACTCCACAAAACAAATGTATCATGTTCAGCATTGAGCCCATATTGGGTGTGCATTTCTCAGAAACACTGACAGTAGTTCCTACCAGAATTGGAAGCTGTTTTTTCTCTCTTCTTAGTAGATTACCTTTGGGATGGCCATCAGTGCAGCTCTGCAGAGCCTCTGCTGCCAAATGCATTGTCTTCATAAGAGCAACAGCAATAGCCTGATCCAAGGTAGATGCTGTAATCATCAGATACAGATATTCTTCCTGGGGACAGAGAATGGCATGTGGCAAGCTGTGTCTGTAAGACCCTGGTGACAAATCTGGGGCTGTCTGGGTTTAGGCTTGGAGGAAAACTGATTAGTTTCAAGTTCTTGGAACTTCTGTGTCTTAAATAACGTTAGAAGTGTGGCATATGTAAAGAGCTATGATGGCTGCAGCAAAGGAGTTGCTGCTTCCAAACCATCTAGCACACAGCACAAATGCCTCTGTGTGACCCCACAGGGGTCCATGAACTTCAGCAAAAACAGGCAGGAATGGTTTTGCCAGACTAGAAAATGCAGCCTTAAATATTTGACATTATTGGTGACAGAGGGTTGGGAAGAAATGAAAAGCATGTTGGAAATCTCCATCTACAGAAGATGCACTATTCAATTTTATAGTTCCATAAAAAATGCAAAAGAACTGTTCACAGCTGGTGAGAAGGAAGCCCAAACTCTTGGTTTCACTTCCGCTACTGGCTGACATTTACAGGGTTTTACTTATAAACAGCACTTACATAAATCAGTCAAGTCATAGTTTACACCCCTCTTGCAAAGCAGACCCCAGTCTTGCATTTGTTGCTTCCCAAACAACAAAGACTGAGGTGAGGAACAAGATATGCAAACCCTTCTTCAGTGGGTAATTTAACCCAAATCCAAGTGCCTGGTTTCCAAACTGTATAAACAGCCTGCTGAAACCCAAACCATACAGTCAAGGAAGTATTTTATACTGAGAAAGAGCTTCTCTTACTAGTTTGCATGCTGACTTTTTAATGTGTCCTGTAGTGCCTTTCCCCCCAATTTAACCACAATTGTTGTTTTAATAAATTTTGAATTAATTTAACTGTTATTCTGTGCTTCTTGAGAAGTTCAAGTAATTGTATAAGGCTGTATGATTAATTCCCCTGTCATGAAGAACTGCTAGTGGACAGCTTGGCTTCAAATATTTCTGAAGAGCATTTCACAAGATAGCCAGGACACGTGGTTGCACAGAGATATTCCACTCCTCTTGCTGAACCTCAGCTAATGACCCATCTAGCACAGACCCTACATCAGTGGCTCTCAAACACTAGAGACCAGAAGAATTACTGACAGTCTGAAGAGAAGCATGTGGTGCTGGTCCCTCCTTCTTCTGCAAGAATCAGGATGAGAAGGCAGCAGAAAAGTAAGCAGAGAACAGCAATGCAGAAGTGAAACTGTGAGAAGCTACTCAAGGACAAAAGATTAAAAAGCAAAAGGACCATGGCTTTATCCTTTCCTCAAAGCATTAGTTAAATTGAGATTGGTTGTGATTACAGAAAGATTTCCTTGCAATTACTGTTCCACATCAGAATGTACTGCAGGAACTCCACAGATGTCTTGGATTGAGGGAATAAGCCAAGAAAGGGAGTCACAGCTTAAAACAAGGGCCATGCAGTTACTGCAGACATGTGAATCCTCTTCAAGCACACATTCACTAAAGAACATGTTCCCTGAGAGAAAACCATCACAGAGCCATGTACATCTCCCTCAGGAGCGCCTGTCTTTTTGCTCCAGGCACCCCTCATCACCTTGTTCACACTGCAGAGAGGTGACCAGAGACACACAGACAAGGATGTGCTGGATGTCCCCAAAGCAGATTCATTATCTACTGTCTTTAGCTGTGACTTTAGAGGGGACACTGTTCTACAGCCCCCAAGGGAGGAACTCCAGAGAAGAGACCCTGTTTAGGTTAGACACAAGAGAGATCCATTTTTTTTAATTGCTGGCTGTTCTGGATGTCTCCATTTTCAAGGAGAAAATTGAACTAAGGAGAGTTGTTCGCTCATAAAACATTTTCCCCCCAAGTCCAACAGAAGGAAAAGTATGTTTAAGAACAATATCCTCTTAAAAACAGCAATTTATGCCCTCAAAGCCATTATGGGAATCTAAGAACTGTTTTCACCATGGGGAATATCCATGTTGTATTTAGGTGTGTATTTAGGACATAGCTGTTTTTCCCAAACAATGCAAAAGAGAAAACTTTCTGGCAAGTACTGTCATTGCTCATCCTGGTGCAACAGCCACATGAAATAGTGAAATTTTGCATCCACAAAACACACTCTCTGGACAGCCTAAGGCTATGTAAGTACGTAGGAGATGAGTCTGTTTGTAGCTTATCAGGCTTTTGAACAATGAATATTTTTTCCTAATGTACAGATTTCGATTTTGGGCTCTTGATCCTTGTGCAGACTAGAGTGCCACTGCAGACTTCCTGACACACATCTATAGATATTAAGGGCAGTGCTGCAAAACTACACCAGCTCCAATGCAACAGCATACAGCTGTGCTTTATCTAAGTTCATATAGCCACATGCACTGAATTTTACTAAAAACACATAAATAAAAGGGAGGAGGTTGCTTGGTGGCAGCTTCAGGAAGGCATGACTAGATCCACACAAACACTTGGGGAAAAGGTGCGTGCAACTTCTACAAAACTCTCTGCAGAGGTTTGACGGACAAGAGCAAATGGCCTCTAGTTGCACCAGGGGAGGTTTAGGTTGGATATCAGGAAGAAATTCCTTCACCAAAAAAGTTGTCAAGCATTGGAACACGCTGCCCTAGAAAGCATGGTGGAGCCACGATCTCTGGAGGTGTTTAAAGATAAGCAGATGTAGTACTTAGGGACATGATTTAGTGGTGGACTTGCTGGTGATGGGTAAACGGCTGGACTTGATGATCTTAAAGGTCTTTCCAACCTAAATAATTCTATAAAAACTAGAAACTCAGTTTCATTCCTGAGTAAAGAGGTTCCTGCGTAATTTTTTTATAGCAGTAAAATAAATATGTGCTGCTGCAGCCAAGGAAAACCGCAGACTGTAACTTATCTTGATAAGTGACAGCTTCTCTGATCTGACTTATTTTAGCAGGGTGAGCAGAAGTTAAAGGCTTGAGCTATTTCTCCTCTCCTACTGTTACCTATCAGTGTGTCCTCCAGCTTTCCATGGTGGTGTTGTTCAGGAAATTTGCACTGTCCCAGTTTGCTTTTGCCCTCCCCTCTCTTCAGTACTGACTGGTTCCTCCCTCCAGAAAATCACAACATCCTAAAGTGAGCATTCAGTTGGCTGTGTGTGCATCACACTCCTCCTCAGTTTGGGAAAGAGGACTCACAATGCTCCACTCAACTGGCTCTCAAAAAATCCCCTAAGTTTAAGCAGAGAAACGGGAATTAACTTGCTCCAAAGAGTAAGAGCATCCGTCTGGGGTTTGATTTTGAGATACAAGCAAAGGCATTTCAATTTAGATGATTTCCAATCCCCCCAGTTTTCATCTGTGTCTTTCGGTAGCTGCCTTTGTCAAACTGCCCGAAATATTCCCTAACTGAGCAAGTAAACAGGAGGAAAGGGTAAGGCATGTGCCCCTTCCTTTTCTGGCAGTAACATGGGAGGAAAGATGATGCTCTATGGACAGGGATGCTCAGTGCATCCCCCCCTCCTGGCCAGGCTGATTTCAAAAGACGTACTATGCAGAAGGCACCTGGCATTCAGCAAGGGGGCTGCTTCTGTGCCTGGAAAAATGAGAAATCCCACCAACTTGTTTGGTTGGTTTTTTTGCAGAGGAATACAGGTTCACTCATCATTACAATAAGCATATTTACACTCCCACTGAGCCAGTTTGAGACTTCCAAGACCAGTACAGTATATGAATGAGCCTGGTAAGAGCTAAATACTGCAGACTCTTAGCCCGTATTTTTCAAATTTGGGTCAGTCTGAGGCACCATGACTGAAAAATTATTGCCACAAGCATTGTAAATTAATATTTTATATCCCCTTGAAGTGCTTTTTGAGGAAATTAGCCTTCATTACTGAGGCATCTCTCCTGTAAACACAGAAAACAGAAAATACCTCTGCCGACAAGGGCAGCATTGTAGGGCAGGGAAGAAGAGTAAACATTGAATCTGCAGGAAGAAGAGGACTGATTCAGCAGCTGAATCAATGAGGCATGTGCATCCCTTCTCCCCAGCAGTGCCCCAAGCCTCAGGACCTGCAGCACCCCACCCCAGAGCTGGCACCACCTTTGCACCCATGCAGCAGCACACCATTGCCCCCCAGACCTACCAAAATGGCAAGGTGGAGACATCAGCCCCTACCAAAGACACTTTAAGGACACCAGGACCCCTCCCTCCTGCCAGCTTGGTGGTTTGTGGTGCACTGATCACAGCCACAAATGCCTGGTCCCGCGACCTTCACTGGGAAGGCAGTGAGGGTGTGGGGTTGCCATGGCGCTGTTTCCTTTTCGTGTTTCGGACCATTTGCACGGCCCAACTGGTGCTGGAGTGCGTATTTTTGGCACTGGCTGGGGAGGTTCCTCTGAAGCTGAGTACAGCCAGCCAAACTCAGCTGGCATGAGGCAGGGCTTTTCAAAATGTTCTGTGCTCCAATCGGAAAGCAGCCGAATGCTGCTCTTCTCAGAAAAGTGCTGCCCTTGTCCTCTTTTACTGAAAGCGAACTTGGTATTCAGTAGGAGCAGGCCACAGCTATTTCAGACATGGAAGACAGCAGACACAAATCAATAGAAAAAAATAACTTCTTTTTATTTACAAAAAAAATCCAAATATTGGATGCTGTAAACAAAATTCACAATCTGTTCCCTCTAGAGTCTGTTTTCCATCAGCTCTTTTTCTGTCTGTGACAAAGCCTATAGTCAAAATGTTCCAAAAGAGCAATCCAAGGAGCAGTTTGCTGCAACAGGATGCCTTGCAGAAGGCAACAGTTGTAAGGAAATTTGAGGGAAAGCAAATCTGCACAGACTCCTACAGACTGCAGGAGCCTGCAGTGCCTTTAGCCAAGATGTCTTGAAATTTGCAGGCCATTTTTTTTTACTATTTATTTTGTTAGCAAACCACTATTACAACAGCAAAACAGTACACTGATTTTCTTTCTTGCAAGGGAAATTCTCTGCATAAAGAAAACCATACAAAAGAATATATTCAAATAGGAACTGAATATGCAAATACAATTTTTCCTTTTCTGTGCAGTTTCATCTAACACACTTCATTTTCTCAATTAAAAAAAAGCGCCTTTTTTGAACCGGTAGGAGCTTCTGATGTGATGCAAACCAAGCATTTAGTAAGAGCTGTTTAGAGGATTCGCGTGAAGGCCTTTGTGCAAGATTAAAAATACTTTAAGTGCAATACGAGAAACTAGAAAAATATCATCTTTTTGGTCTTCTAATTGCCCTTCTATTTTTAGGAGAAATGTTCTTGCATTTGAGAGGACAGCTACATCTAACAAAAAAAAAAAAAAAAGAAGAAAAATCCCATTTAAAAGCTCTCGGTTGTTTCACGATCATTACATTTAACCAAGTTTAGCGCCCTGTTGGTTAGCAGGAAATTCAGCGGTGGCACAAACAGTTTTACTGTAATCAGGTCAATGTCTTTAATCAGTTCAGCTCTTTAAAAGGGGCACTGTCTTCTGTAGCACAAGCTCTAACCTTACGGCTGATTGGATGGGACAGATCAAGTCTACAAAGCAAGAACACGGTTATTAACTTTAAAAGTACCAGTGTGCTGAAGAGGGGGGAAAAACAGTTAAAAAGAAGTCAGACTTTATGGAGGGAAAGGTGTGCAAACCACAGAAATAAACCAGCTTTGAAAAGGGGTTCTTATTTTACTCTTGGCCTGAACTCATGCCTTCTTCCCACCTCTAACACCAGGCACATTTTAAGCCACCAGTCACAAATAAAACAAAGCTCCACCAGTTCCACCACTTCATCATTAACATATGCAAAACAGATCTGAAATACCTATATAATATATATAAAAACATATTATATATGTATCAAAATGCAAATGCCAAAAGGTGCAGTTTAGCTCAGAGCCCTGCTGTACGCACTACAAGGTAACTAGCTGCTGTCAATCAAAAAAAAAACAACCCACAATTAGATTTGAGCTGAGAGGAATTGATTCAAAACTTTCTTTCAAGCAATGGCAAAAATAAAGGGTCCTTCAAAGGAAAACCAGCACTGTATCATGTATTATCAGCATTCTGTGGTTGTGGCACAGCTATAGATTCTCAAACCCTTTTAAAGAGAGGATGAGTCATTTATTTGCCACAAATAGTTGTGGGAGAGAAGACATACCACATTACCAGCTGATCCTATTTCCCCAGCCCTCCCCTCGCTTCCGCTAGCAAGCCGGGAGCAGGAGGAACGGGGAGCCAGGAGCACCCAGCCCGGAGCCTCCGGGGCACAGGGAACCTCGCTGGGACCAGAAGCCAGCAGCAAAGGAAGGGAAGGTGGGGACAAGGTCTGCGCGTCAATGCGAGCAGTGGCAATGGACCAGCTTTTGAGCTTCCTGAAGGACTCGCGGGGAAGGTGCTTCAGTAAACAAATCGGGTTCCTATTAAAGTGCCTGCAGAGTGAAAAGTACAAAGCGCGACAAAAATAGATGTACCTTACTCACTCCATAGGGAAAATACGCTGCCAGGACACGAGTCCTCTCCCTCTCTCTGCCCCTGACTCCAACGCCAGACCGTGCCTGTGACCAGGCAGGGCACAGACAGATTTCCTTCAAAAGCCTGAATTCCCTTTTTTTTTTCTCCCCCCTCAGAAAGAAAAAGCAAACTATCAGAGTCAAGTGTCACTTAGTCATTAGGTTTTCAAAGCACAACAAAGAATTTAACACCTTCAGAGATGGCACTGAAGTGAAAACAGCAGCGGAGGAGGTTGGCTTTTTCCCCCCTGCTGGTCTTTCGGGAGAGGAAATGAAGGTGAATAGCTATTGTTCCAATGTAAAGTGATTCCATTTAAATAAAGTACAGTACTAAAATTGTAAATGCAGTGTGACAACCAGATCAAAGATGTTTAATATTTGCATAAAAATATATATATATAATATATATATAAAATATAATTTTCAGCAATCGTGCAACACTCTTAAAAAGGGTTCATTTCACATTTGCTAAATTCTAGTGGTCCTGGAATGCATAATGCATTCTATTAAAAATACTCCTTTAAATATTAACAATTAGTGTTCAAATTACCAACTAATACAATATTCTTTAGCTGTCAGGGGTTTTAAATAAACCTATCTTTGATCCACGTTCCACTGAAATTACACATCATGGAGGTATGCAGTCACAACATTAGTGGGTTAAATGTCAAAATGGCATTACAGTACAAAACAGTTAAAAAAATCAGCTAGTCATATGTTTCTCCATCTGTGGAATTATTATGGCTCACAAGCAACCCACTGAATTACTGTAATCCTTGTTCTTGCAACCAAAGACATTATCTGAATCCCACCTTAATCCTGACTGGTTCATTTACTCCAGATTTCTCAGGTGTGGGTTAAAATTTCACTGCAAGGTGCCCACTGTCCTATGACATCCTGTTGCAAACTGGAAAACAAGTAGTACTTTATTTAAACATTCCTTAATTGCTACATTTTCCTAGACCACATTAATATATATTGTGTGTGTGTATATATAGATATACACCAATAACATGTACATATATACACACACAAACATATATACACACATACACACACGTACCTAGGATAATAGCACACCGACAAAACATTAACTCTATACAGGTATTTGCCAAGAAAAAAAATAGGGCATTTCCTCCACCACTTATTCACAAGCTTATGGGTTGGTTTGCTTTTTTTTTTATCCTTGTGTCCCTGATAAAACAAAATGCATGGTTAAACCACAAAACTATATTTTTTTTCTCACTTCAAATTTTATGAAGGCATCAGGCACTTTTGATTACTATTGGTGTGTACAAATATAGGAACATCTCCTTTTACATATATATATATTTATATATATATATATATACTCTACTGTATCTTCTTTGCTTGGATAACTTTTTTGTGAAATCTTTGGTCCTTAAGTATATACTTCTTGCCACAGCTGGTTTTCCAGCATTCTCACATTTTTAAAATGTGAGGCATGCACACAGCTGGAAATAATGGACTTTGTCATCGTACATGTTTCTGCTTCTATAACTGTACCAATCCACTACTGTTCATTTGGAGCAAGCTGTTTCTGGTAAAGCATTCTAGTCAAGCAAGCTATACATTCTACATGGTCAATCCATAGACGGCACTTGCTGCAAGCCCCAAATGCAGTAATTCCAATATACAACTTTATTCAGCTTATCTCTGCTTTATGCCTCTAACTTTAACTCCTGAATATATATAGAACTGTTTTTTGTGAAGTTTTTTCTTTTGTTGTTTTTTTTTTGTTTTGTTTCTTTCATATTCTCCCTTTTGCAGATCCCATTCTAGAGTAAGAATAAAAATAAAAGAAAATAAGGCTTTCCCACCTTCTCTATGCCAAAGCTATGGGAGCAGATATTGCCAACCCATATTGTCATCAAGCATTCCTCCCTCACTTATTTCAGGGGAAGCTGGTTGCTTTTAATGACAGGCCTCTTGTGCTCTGGGGTAGGATCCAATTATTTTGGGGTTCTTTCTTGATCATGCTCCCATTAATTATTAGAAGAATCCCAAGCTTGTCCCAAGCTTGAAAACTAGAGCAGATCATCATTGCACAAAACACCCCATTTCAGAGGGACCCGTCGCCCCTTCCTACATCTTAGAGAAAGTTCTCTCCACGGGGTCTACTAATTTCAGTTCTTAATTACAGGGCAGCCAAGTAGAGTATGTGTGCTGCTGGCAAGGGAACACCGTCTGAACCTGGGCAATATAGTAATTGCTGAAGTTGGCATCTGCTACGTATGGGGCTGGCTGGTAATAGCAGGTGACATTGGCCACGTTGGGGATGATATTTTGCTCGGCTAGGACCCGGATGGCCAGCATGGTGATCAGATTCAGAGTCTGTCTCCTCTCATGTCCCATCAGGCACACTGTGCTCTCATTCACCACACCGTGAAGGGTCATGAGATAGTCATACTTGCGGTCTTCTAATCCCACAAAGTGGTTCTGCAAGTAGGACTCCAGCTTTCTCTGCTGTTCGCCAATGTCTGAGAAGTCAATGAAAAACCTCGAACACATGTATCTCTGCAGGGATTTAATCTCAGATTCAGAGGCTGCCCTAAAGCCCCTTACCAAAAGATTGCAGTACTTCAGAAGACCACCTCCTCTGATTTCTTCTGGGTTTCTGGTGGCAATTATCTTGTTGCAGAGGTGATCAAAGGCTTCCTGGAAATCCCCATAAACGCTCTCGCCAATGATAGTTGGGTGAAAAGTTTCAGTCATCGGATTCTCTGAGCACTCATAAAAAAGCAGCAGGGAGTCCAGCTTGATTTGAAAGGAATCGACACTGAATTCAAACTGCCGCCTCAGAGAGTCCACAAATTTCAGCTCCACGTTTTTGCCACTGTTGTTGGACAAGGAGATAAGACTCCATCGGTCTGAATCATTGCATACTTTTACCATTTTCTGCACATAAGCCTCCTATAATCAGAAAGACAAAATTAGCAAATCAAGACAAAGACCCACAAATTTCTCCTTCACTGCGTCTGCTCACCCCTCCCAAGCACCCCCCCCCCCACATTTGCATTTCATGAAAGATTTCATGGAGCCTGCAGATACAAACCACAGAGTAAGAGCTTAATGTGAGAGCTCAAAATGCTGTCACTGCAAGGGTATGACAGGGGAGGGAGAGTGTTCTGCTGGGACTGTGTCATGCAAGGGAAGCATATAGCAACTCTACTTTGTTCAGTCACTTCTAAATACATCTACAGACTAAGTCAGGGCACATCTGCCAAATATGCCTGCCCCCATACACAGAAGGTCACTCCTACAATCTAAAAAGAAATCTTATTTATTGGTTTTCACTTCTCTCTCTACTTCCCAAAGAACAAGTTAGCAAACGTTCATTCCCCTCAGTCCTACCAGTGCAGGTTCCATAAATCAGTCCCATATTAAAAAAATAAATCCCTCTAAGAATCTGGAAGGATTTGGATTCAGCCTAATCAACTCAAGCGAAGTGTCTTCCAGAGGAGGGAATATGCCTCCCCACTGGGGCACTTAGCACAGCTGGAAGCATGCCTTGCAGACGGGGTTTCCTTCTTGCAGATGTTAAATCCATCTGCGCTCGCCGTGCACCCGGGCCGGCACCCCGAGCTGCCGCCGAGGCCGGGCAGGGAGCGAGGTGTGCAGCGCCTGGCAAATCAACCGGGAGGGCGAAAAAGCTAATTAATCCTGAAGAGCCCCGGGCAGGGCGCTTCACTGTAAACTCCTGCTCGGTTTTAAGCGTGGGGTGAATAAATCGCTCGGGGTTCCCGTGGGTCGCGGAGGTGCGGGGGGAGCTGCGTCCCCGAGCGCACCGCTCCATCCCCAGGGGGAAGGCGCCCGCTCCCCGCAGGCAGGCGCTCGCACCTGCCCGCTCCGGGCGTCTGGGCAGAGGTCAGGTTTACCTTGAGTGTGAGAGGCGTGATCTTCTCCTTATTCACCCCCTCGGGTAAGAAATCCAAGAGGCAGTCCAAGACCACGTCCTTCACAGTCTGAAATTCGGCTTCTCCTTTGAGGTCGGCGCAGAAGATGAGGTCCAAGTCCTTGTAGCCCAGGCCGCTGTCCTGGTGGAGGACGTGGCTGGCGGCCGAGCCGTTCAGCCGCACGTCCCGCAGGCCGATGCCCTTCTCTTCCAGCCGGCTCCGCACCACCTTGACGATCTGCCGAGGCTGCATGGCCAGCGTGGGGAAGTTACCGCGGCCGTGGATGGGGATGGTTTCGCTGAGGATGCGGTCCAGACGCTGCACTTGCTCCCAGCTCAGCACGTTGCAGTGCGCGCTCTCGCCGCCGTCCGCGGAACTCCCGCCGGCCTTCTCATCGTCTGCCATGGTGCGCGGCCGCCGCCTCCCCGGGCTGGATCCAGGCACCGCTCCGGCTCCCCGCCGGCCCCCCGGGGCGTCTCTCTCTCCGCGCCTGGCAAAAGAGGAGGAAAAGCCAGCGGTCAGCAGCTGCGTGCACCCGGCGCCCGAGCTCCGCTCCCCTGCGGCCGTCCCTTTCAGTGGGGAAGCGGGGGGACACACCTACTGATCAGATTTAAAAATAAATAAATAAAATGGGGGGTGGGGGGAGAAAAAGCCCCCCGGAGCCAGGTGGTGCTGCACGATAAGGGAAGGCGCCCGACCTGCAGCGCCGCTGCTTGCGCTGCTCTCCGCGCTCCCGCCGGGGCAGAGGCCGCCCCGCGCCGACGGAGAGGCCGCCCCGCACCGCCCAAGAGGCCGCCCCGCTCGCTGCCGCCGCAGGCTGCCGCCGTCTCCGGAGCTTTCGTAGTTCTGGCCGGGAAAGGTCCCCAGTAGTTTTTATACGGGGTTTCTCCGCGCTTCCGGGGCTCCGAGTCACGGCGCCCGCGTCCCGCCCCCTCTATCTGCATGGCCGGCCTCGGCGGTGCCCCCGGCCCGCCCACACCCGCGCACCCGCGGGCCGCCCTCCCTGCCGCCCGCCCCTCCGCAGCGCCCAGCGCGGCCGTCCCGCACCGCCCCGGGCTGCGAGAGCCGCGCAGCGCAGCGCAGCCTCCCCGCACGGCTCCGGGCCGGCAACAAGTGCAGCAGCGCTCCCTGCCCCGAACGGGGCGCGGCCCCTCCCGCTCCTGCCCTGCCTCCATGCGCGCCCAGGGGCACCCAGCTCCGCGCTGCCATTCATTCCCGGATTTTTTTTCCTCTGCCTTTTCACCCCCCGCTCGCAACCCCCCCGACATTCCCGGTCATCCCAGGCTCAGCCAAACTTCATACCAGAGCGACGGAATTTGGCAAGAGCCCCTCTCCAAGCAGATGCCGAGGATCCCGGGCCGTGTGGTTTGCGCTGCTCGGCTCCTGACCGAGATTTCCAGAGCCGCCTGCGGCAGCGCAGCGGCATCACGCCGTGCCTGGCCGGCCCCGGCCCGGCCCCTTCCCCCGTGCCCGCCCGCCCTCCTCGCCGGCGACGGGAGTAAAAAGACATCTCGAAGACCACGGAGGAGCCGGTGCCTTGCAGAGGAGCATCCTGCTTATAGAGTACAACTTGGGTAACCGCGGAGCCGAAAAAATGACGTGGAAGAGAAGCCTATTATATAAACATACCCATATATTTTATTTGCATTTTCTTTTAAACAACGATGAATGCATCTGCTTGTTTTTCACCTGTTACGTACATACACGAACATATAGTTGTTATTTAAAAAATATAGATACTATATGAATGTCGATACTATTTCAAGACAGATACTATTTAAAACATATACATACTATTAAAAACAGACTAAGCGCACACACCCGACGCGCGCACCAGCACCCGGGGCCGCCACCGCCCAGGGCGCAGCCCGCGCACGCCAGCGCGGTATGGACAGCGGGTTGCGCGGAAGGATGCAGTGCTGGGGGACACGGGGGGGGTCATGGACGGTGTTGCGTCACCGCTCGCAGTTTTGTGACGTGTGGCAGGAGGGGCTAATGGGGGTGCGCGACGACGTGACGCGCAGCTCCCTCAACCGAGCGCTTCGCCGAAAAGGTGGGGGGGGGGGGGTGGGCGACACAGCCCGACGGGGTTTACTGCCCCTTCCCCCCCTTTTTAGCGCGCCCCCATCTTCTCCCGCCCCGGGATGGGGTTAGAGGTGTGGGGCTGCCCGGGAACCCCCCAGCCCGGCACTCCCCCTCCCTCCGCACCCCCCGGGCGGGGGTCCCGCCGCGCTGCGCCCGCCCCGTCGGGGCGCTCCCGGCTGCGCAGCGCGGGGCACGGGCGCCCCCTGCCGGCTGCCGCGGGGCGGGGGCGACTCGGGCTTTGATCCATTGGCCGCATTCCCTATGGCTTCATTGCCTTCATTCCCTATGTGCTCCTCACGCCGGAGCGCACACGGAGCGGGGGTGACTCCGCCCTGTGCCCCGTCGTGCGGCACCGCCGCCCCCTCCCCGTGCCACTCAGGAGGCGATAAAAGTGTTTGTGTTGCTCCGTGGTAATGTGTTATAGGAAAAAAAAAAAAAAAAGAAAGTAGAAAGCTTTTAAAATACGAACGTGTACAAGGGACTGCCGCTTAACAGCAGAAGCAGAACGTTGTACGTCTGCCAGCATATTGAATGGGGTTTGCCAGCTTATTCCTTTATATAAAATAAACATTCAGACTAAGCGGCCGGCTGGCAGGGGAGCCTGTTGAGGGGAGCCTGCCGCTGGCAGCTGGGAGCCCGGGCCACTGGCCCCACTGGCTCCTGCTGCCGGGCGCAGGGAGCCCCCACTGTCCCCACCTCCTCACACCGACCCAGAGGCGAGAGGCACTGCTCGTCTCCCCCGGGGCTCCTGGGGCCCAGCCGGTGACAGCCGAGGGCAGGGGCTCCCGGGTCCCGCCACGGGCACTGCCTGCCTGCAGCACGGAGGCGACACTGCCCGCCCTGGGCAGCTGGGAAGCTCGGAGAGGTTAAAACATAACCCCATTCCCAGGCTGGCATCACTCAGGTGAACCACAGTTCACTAGGGCACACGATTTAATCTTTCAAAAGGCGTAACTACCACCTTATTTATAAGCAAATTGTCATTATCAGTAATCAGCGGGATTACTGATTTCTAGAGCAAGGACAAAGATCAGACTTGGAGTCTCATCCCATATTAAGCAAGGCCAGCTCCAAGAAACTGAGACAGTTTCCTGTCTGGGAGTAACCAGCATTTCATTTAACTTGTGTTTCTCAGCATGTTGAAATGAAATTTTAGCAGTATTTTGAATACTGCAGAATGTACCAGTACATTCACTACGCTGGTCAGTAGAATTTAATGCTATTTTGTGTTGATCTTGTGTCATTTCCCCATGAAGTGTGACTTTTGACCTCTTTTAAGTTGCTATCGCTTGCCCACTGAAAAAGAAGAACGGGCAGAAGTTCACAGTGGAGAACACTGATTTACTAAAGGCAAGGTGAATGCAATTTCAGAACAAAGACCTTTACACTGCTGGGTTTTGCTAAAGGAGAAGGGTTAGCCAAGCCCCTGTCCTCCCCTCAACCTCCCTTTCTCAGTGTAAGCACCTGCAAATCACCTCCCACTCACTGAAAGAAGAGAGGAAATAATTTTCAGTCAGAATCACTGCATTTACGTTTTTTCAGTTCAGAAATGTGCAAAGGATGGTAATCATTACACTCTTTGTATAGATTAGGAATTATTTGCACTGATGTGCAATCCTTCTCACTGATCTTCCCTTAATTAATAGACACCAGATAAAGGGTATTTTATATATATATATATTAAATAAACTGTGTAAATAGAAGAGAAATTGAACTCTATCAGTGCAGTAGTTTACCTAAGGGATGTACTCATTATGTATTTTTTGCTCCTCTATCCTACTTGAATGTGAAAGCCCTCATCACTTTAAATCAGTAGAAATCATTAAGAATTGTAGCAAGAAATTAAATTAGGGTGAATTACATTATGAGAAACTTAAAAATATTTGTATGAGTTACAGAGATTATTCTAATTACAACTGATAGTGGTAATGCTGCTGCTAATAAAACATTAATTCAGCTCATGAATATGCTCTGTCCCTTTAATGACAAACTTACTTTTGGAAGGAAAAGGTGGGGGTTTTAAATTGTCAGTGTGAGCAGTAATTCTTTGACAGAATTTTGATTGTATTACTCATTCAGGTTGTTTGTGCTGCCCAAGCAATTAGTAGGAACACAAGATGTGTGATGTGAATCATGTCTTTCAGTATGTTCGCACAATATTTTTCAATTAGTCCCTTCATTCCCACCCGCACTCTCAGTCCTGCTCTAGAACAAATGAAAATTAATAGCAACAAATGTGTTTCTCATGTATGCATTTGTGTATATTTGCCTAATAAAGTCCTCAGTGTGAGCTCTTCATTCAGCTTGGCCACGTAGCAGAGAGTGTACTCTCCAGGTGAGCTCCGATGAATTTAGGAATTTAAGTAATTTATTGACTGAACTACATGAGCTGTGACTGTAGGGTTGTTCTGCCTCCCTTCTGCCCGAGTCATGGTGCCTAAAACAGGAGCATGCTCTTTCTGGCAGAAAAAAAGAGCCAGAAACTGTGACTCTTCGTCTGTGCCTAGTCTAGGAATTGGCTCCCGTTTGGTGCCCAGCGGGGGAAAACTTACAGTTTATTTTTTTCTAAGATGAATTGCGTTTGTGTGACAGCTGTCTGCCAACATGTGTTACCTGCAGACAGTCAGGGGATTCACTTCTGAGCAGAAACACTACTTCAGTCCAGAAATTAATGTTAACTCAGACAGAGGTGTTTGTTTTTTGTTAAAAACCTAACAAACATCACTGCTGCTATCATTACTATGTATTAAAAGCAGCAGCCTGGATTGGTTTGACAGAAACAAAGAAGTCTAGGAATTCCAAAAAACAGCCTCAGAAGGAGTTCATAAAAAAAAATACAACACAATTTTATCACAATTGAGTCATGAAAAGTTTGGTAATGTCATTCCTCCTTTCCTTTATTTTTTTCCTAATCCTTCTATTAAGAGCAGTTATTCCCATTGGAGGGACAAACAGCAGGTACCATCATGTTGATTTTCCCTACATCCTTTTGACAATGTTAAAATTGCAAATAGATGTTCAGAATAATAAAAAAGTGGTAGTCTGTAGCAAGATGGACATCGAGAGCCCCAATTTGCAGGTGGCTGACTGTGCAGTGTGCCAAGTGTGGATGAGCAGGCTGTGCAAGGGGAGCCCTGGGGCCCCTCGGCAGCCCTGGCTGCAGTGGGAATGCTGGCGGGATACGGCAGCGCTGCAGCTTCCCACCCAGGCCTGGCACAGCAGCTCTTTCTGTCTCTGCGCAGAAGTGCCTGAGCACAGCTGGCTTGCCCTATCTCATACACAGGCCAATGGCAACTAAAACACTAAAAACCAGATCTTGACCTAAATTTTGTTCTCTGTTGAGATGGAAGGACATTGCTGGGCAACAATCACCGGAAAAGTTCTTTATGTTATTCACTGTGTTGCTACACAATTATCTTGCCGGAAACAGCAGCTATAGGACTGAAGAATATTCGCAGTTGTTCTCCACCCAGATAGCACGTGAATGTATCAAGTCAGCTCCAGATACCAAATTTCTGGAGAATGCAGGCTGCTGTACCCTTTTCCCTCCCTCCTCATCACCCCGTGTGCAGCTGCTGGCTCCATCCCACTCACCCCTCTGCTGGGCTGGGCAGCCCACCGGGGTGCTGAGTGTGCCACAGCTCTTCTCTGCTGCTTGCTGCCCCAGACCAGAGAGTGGGCAGAGCTCAGGGAGCCATCAGCCAACAGGACAAAAGTTCAGAGAACTTGGCTTGGGTAGGAAGTCCTGGAAACTAGCACAAAGGCATCAGGTTCAAACAGAGCCCAGCCTCACACTTGCACCAGACATACACAATCTGAAAATTAGTTTCATAAAAGCAGTAAATGGACACTTGCTGGAAATACCTTTGAGTACCAAAAGGATAGTACTGTTACTGACAATAGCACAGAATAAAGTACCTTCAAAATAACTCTTAAGGTGTTGTCCATACGAGACATTTGCAATTCATTCCAAGTTTTGTTTGATTCATATCTTTCCTTAGAATTAGTCTAGGCAAAGTTTGAGCATGGGTGTGGAAACAGAGCTCAAAGTCTATTTTTGTTGGGGTTTTCTTGTTTTGGGGTTTTTCTTTTGGGTTTTGGGGATTTTTTGGGGGGGAGGTTGTTTTTTTGGGTGGGGGGTTTTTTTTTTTTTTTGCTATTGGTGTTGTTATTTGGTTTCTTGGGGGTTTTTGGTTTGGTTTGGTTTTTTGGGTTTTTTATTTTTTCTCACGAAAGTATTCAAGTCTGATTTAATTTTTTTTCCAAGGGCTCTGTCTTTCTCTTGCATGCATGCACAGAGTAGTCTTCTGATACCTTGATATTCTATAATTCACAATTATTTATTTCCAAAATTTATTTCCGTGTTTGTTCCATTTTGTGATGGAATAATCAATACTAGGAATCAGTACTAGAATTATCAGCTGCTGGAGTCGTCAATACAAAGGTACTTGGAATAAAATTAAAATCAGAGATACTAGAAAATGGTCTTTCAAAGATAAGTAAAAGAAATCTTTGTGCTTTCAAAGTACTTCTCTTTTATTAGTTTTATTTTCCTTCTGCCAGATTTTACTGGAAAGATGTTTTACTCATCCTGGGAAAAAAGTCAATGTTTGGACTAAATACTGTGATGTTTTGAAAAGGTGCAGTTTGAAGAAAGCCAAATTATCAGAATTTTCTGATGGGCCTGCCAGTTGCTTTTTGCAATGCTGCTGAGAGCGTGTTAAATGAAATAGTATTATTCAAGATGTGCTTTGCTGCAGCAGCCACTGGCCAAGTCAAGAGATCAGGGCACCAAAAGGTTCATCTATCAAATGACCTATTCCTGCCTCATCAGGAAATTCACAGCTTAAATACATTCTAGTACATTGCAGTGACTTATATTAGACAAACCCATCAGCGTTTGCTCTTGAGCAGGATTTTTCAGAGCTGGTGCTGAAACAGAACAGAAAATGGCAAACCTCTCATCTCTCCATGCCAGGCTGGCAGCCATCCCAGCCTGCAAAGCACAGGATGGTGTGGTCCTGTCAAACCCTTTTTCTCTAGGTCACCTGCATAAAAAATAGCCATGCTCTCGGGTTCAGTTGTGTTTTACACCCAGATATTGTTGTGATTTTGCCCATGTTGGCCTTTGGGATTGAAATGTGTTTAAAATGAACTGTACTAGATCTTAGATATTCCTAGTCATATGGAAATCAAGGATAAGACTTTCTTTTTCCTTTTTTTTGCTTTGTTTTTTTTTCAAGAGGCCACATTTTTCATTGGTGTGTAGGAGAGTTTAAAGCCTCAGTTTTTCTACCCCCATAGGAAAGACACCCCTGCAATGTTTCATGACTCATGCTTTCATGCAACCCCATTTGCTTCTGACTTGTAGGATTTTGTGCTGATTTTCGTTTTTCATGTTTTGTTTACCCTACAATGCATTAAGCTCATGTGGGAATACTCCAGTGGATTTCAGCATTCCACCTTTTATTCGGGGGAGATGAAGAAACTCTTCATTTCAGATTTAAACAAGCTGTTCTGCTTTTGGAACAGCAAACTGAAGAGTGAAAATACACAACATGAGCTAACAGAAACTGGGTTACTGTTCATTCAGGCAGGATTGGTTTCACAGAGTCAAAGACATAATATAGTTTCATCCACTACCAAACAAATGCTGCTTTACCAAGTGCTTTCACTGCCAGGACTATGAATCCTGATGGAGTCAGGACACCTTTCCGTCTAAATTACATTCCATAAATGCTGGAAATTAATAACTGGGCTACTACTGAAAATGTGTTTATTACCCAATTAACCTCACTGTTAAAAATGTGCATTATATTCCTAGTCAGAAGTCAAGTTTGCACAAAACGAGTGTTTGCATTGAAATTTGCTGTACACTGAAATTGCATGCTTATTCCCAGAATGCTATTCTTAGCATCTATGAAAAAGTGAAAGATAATCTCCAGATTTGATGCTCCTCCCGTTAAACTGCCTGTTGAAGTAATACTGACAAATACCTGCATAGAGGCACAATAAGAATTCTTTAGGTGTGATCCCACATGGCTTTTCATCTCACCCAAGTCTGCTGAAGGTAGCAGGCTGCTCTTAAATAAGGTTGCCTATCTCTAGCTGTTCCCTGGGAGGCAAAATGTGCTAGTTTAGAGCCAATATAGAGCCATTACACATACTAGAGCAGATTTTGGTTATCTAGAGTTCTGTGAATGGATTTTTGGCTTAAAGGCAAAGAATCAAAATGCCATGAAGATGAAAGAATTAAACCCAACATGTTTGGACTGGGCAAGTGGGAACACAACCTAAACTCTGCAATGGACCTAAAGGGTGTGAGAGCACTTATCCAAAGAAGCAAAGAGCTGGAGAGTATCTCAGTCTATTTGTGCATCTTACAAGAGATGACTAGGGGAGCTGATGGCTGGAAAATCACAGTTTGTGTCAGATGTCTTAGCTAGCGATAACTTCCTGGTGCCCATGGAATGCCACCATGCTGAGCCAGTGAGCACTGTCATTTTACCTGAATCCTGGTGCTGCCTTGGCTTTTCCAGAATTGTGAGATGTCAGTAGGCAACCATTCTTAATTTTAATAAACATGCAAAGTTGCCCCTTTTGTGGTTTTTTTTCCTTCTTAATCTCTTCTTCTTTCCCCACCCCCAGTGGTTCTCAGCTCTCTCTATGCTAATGATGGCGGCTGGAGCAAGGACCTGGTTTGGAATTGCACTGCTCTCACAAACAAGAATACATTGATATACTTTGCCACAGCACCAACAATAACACTCCTTTCTTCTTCCATGTGTCTCCTTTTCTTTCACAGGAAAACCTGCTTCTCCTTACCATGCACTGTTTTGGTACACTAGGTTCAAAGAGCAAAATGATGACAGAGACGAGTGTTTAGTCAGAGTACAGAGAAAAAATGAACTAGGCAATTTATCAAGTACATTTCAAAGCGAAAGCAGGGTATTCAAACAAACAAACAAACAAAACAAACCATTTTTTTCCTTAATTACAAAGAAAAGTATGTCATGGCTACCTAAAAAAAAAGGATGTTTTTTCCCATGGAAGATTTTTCCTTCAGGAATGTGAAAATTATACAGAATAGTACCTTATGCAGCTTATTTTGTAGCAGTATGCCCTGCCACCACCTCAGTAGAAGGGAAGAGAGCCACCTCTGATGAGGAGAATGCTCCAATCTGTGCTGCCAGTTCTCCTGCTGAGACCCTGCAGGATCCCAAACAGAATGAGCTGCATCAAGGGCCATCGCCTACCGCAGCTGCAAGTTACCACCAGTCTTTGTGCAATGCAAGCCAAGGACCCTGGGGCTCCTTCAGCCCTTCCTGAGCACCACCAGAGCATTGCCAGCACTGTTTACAGCTGGGAGGATGAGCAGGGGCAGCAGCAGCTGCAACCCAGTTTTAGCTCAGAGAGAACAACAAACTCTTGCTGTGCAGATGGGAGAGATGTTGCTTCTCTGAGGAGCAGTTGCCAGAGCATAGAAGTCTTGACTGATCTGTGCTGCCAAGACATGGGTCTCACTGCCTTTGAAGATCCCAGAAATCAGCAAGACCCAGGAGCCAGGAGCCTTTCCCTGTCGGAGAAATGACCAGACCAGCTCCCATGTCCAGCTCCCAATGAGTTTGGAGATCAGCTGCTGCCCCCTTCCCAAGAGGCAGGAGCAGCCTCTTCTTCAGAGCAGCAGCTCCAGCTCCTCAGTCCTGCTGAGCTCAGCAATAGCCCAGCTGAGCTCTGAACTGTAAGCTGGCTTTGTGCGTGGATAAAAATAGTGCGGCACAAATAACATTAACACCAAAATAAGGGCAACTGTCACATTTATGCTCTTTTTTTTACTGTGAAGCCCTCACAAGGATAAAAGGTCAGAGACTAGAAGTCCAAGTAAAAAACCTCTCTTAGTTGTAGCACTTCAGAGTGCTTTTAGCTTTCATTTTTTTTCTGGACAGGTTCCTTGGACATGCAAACCTTTAGGAGGGCTCTGCTAAGGAGTGAGGAGGAGTCATCACAGTGTGTAACTTCAGCACAACACTGGGATTGTAAAAAAGCACTGAACAGGGAATGGAACCTTCCTTTCCAGCCCTGATGTTTAAATGTTGCCCATCACAGTGAAAATCCTCTAAGCTTATCTGAGCCAAAATGCAGAGAACACTTTGTGAAATTTTGTCCTTTTGAAATAGAGCCCTGAGTTTGCCTCCTACTCATATCAAACCTAATCTTATCCTGAGCAACAGCCTCAGCTCTCTTGCAGTCCAGACTCCTCCTCAAGTCTTTTTCCCCAACATTAAAAATTTCTTGTGATTGTACCACCATGCATCTGAAAGTGCTGTCAAGTGTTACAGTCCTGCAAGGTGACCTGGTAAATGAAACCAGAGTGAGGGGTGTGGGAATATTATAAGTCTATTTCTTGTTCCTCTGCTGAAGAACAGTCTTTGTTTTCAAAATTAAGCCCCAGAGGTTCTTATTTATCAGCATAACATTTGTTTCATTTGCCACTGAAATCCAAATGTTGCTTTGCCCTGGAGACCTGTTGTACTGATGCAGAGCCTCAGAGAAAGATTTCTATTCCACATGCCAAATATTGCTATGATTCCTACTAGAATAATAGGGGAAAGATTTTGGCTCTACATACAGAGAATTTTATGAAGAGACAATCTGTGCTTTTACACAGAAGACCCCACAAACAACCCTGGATTATTTCTAGAGGTGGTGCACAGAATTTCTCTATGTGAGAGAGTTGATTCCCTGTCAGTGTCTTCCCAGCAACCCGAGGACATATTTTTGGTAGGAGTCTTGTGTCTCTGGAGAGCCCACTGATGAGGCAGCTTCATATGAAAAAGCTCCCTGTGGTAGGTGTTGCTCTGCCAGCCATCCAACATCATAATCCACAGCAAGGGAGCAGAGGTGCATTATTCGTTTTCTGCTGCTTACATCACACTGTGTGCCCACTTGAGGCAGATAATACATTTTTATCTGTCTGTGATTTTAATATCTACTACATAATTTACAGCTCTTTGTTGCTCTGAACAATTGCACCTTGATTACTGTTAAGCAGCAGATACCCAATAAACGCTGGTGTTGCACACATCCTTCCAGCATCTGTCTTAAACCACATCATCTTTATAAGTAAACCAGCAACCTCTTAAAAGCAGCCAATCCCCTGCAGGCAAAGTCACTTGCTATTCCTGTTAACCAAAGTGTGCAGCTTTCCACACTCACCACCTTCCTCACCTAAATTTCAGTCTTACAGAAGCTCAGTGTTTAATTAGTAACCACACTTGCCCTGGTTGTGCCCAGAGGCCAAAGAAGCCCCATGTCATTCTGTGCCAGTCCTGTGAAGAACCAGGGGCACTGGCATTCCCCATTGCATCTCCACTGACCTCGTGACAAGTCAAAGAGAAGCCCAAAGCAGGGCAGGTGAGCAAGAAGATGGAGGAAGAAGCCCTGAGGCTTAGGAGAGTGGGCTGCTCGGAGAGTTGGTCGCCAGGAGCAGAGGAAACCCAGATCTAGCTGAGGAAAATACCAATGCCATTTCTGCTTTCACAGCAGCTGCAACTGCTCCGCCAGCTTTCATCTCTGGCTGCCTCCTCCTACGTTTTCTCTCCCATGGGCGGCGTGCCGGGGACTGGGATGGAAGTGCCAGGAGCCTTCTCGCAGTGCTTCCAGCAGCTACTCTACTTAGCAGTGGTTGCCTCTGATTGTTTACATGCTTATGTGCTAAAGGCACAGAATTACCATGTGCCCTTCGAAACACCACACCTGGAGAATGCACAAAACCAGGGATGGGAAAAACTGCTCCCTGCTAACAACTGCATGGGAGTAGTGGGACAAAAACACAGCCTGGAAATGATTTCGCCATTTTGCCTCTCACAAACTGTAATCCTGAGCTGATTTGTTTTTAAGGAGTTCTGGCGTTACTCCAAAGGGCTGCATTTTCCAGAGATGAGCTATCCATTTCCTCTGGTCTTTTTAACATGGCTGCAGCTGAACTTTTAAGCCAGATTATCCCAATTTGCCAGGCATGAGATTATTGCTAGTGTACAAAATGAGGCAGAGAATTAAAAATAACCATGCCAGTAAATGTGCAATCAGTTGGTTTAAGGCTTAGAGGTTTATGTGTCTTTTAGAAGTACATGAGTTCCAGAATAGATGGTTCAGTAAGTCTGTGTGGTAGGGAGCCACGCAGGACTGACTCCTTTGATTTTCACAGATCATCTTAGGATATAGAAGCATGAAAAAACACCCAGGCACTCTTTTAGAACTGAATAGGTCAGTGCTTTAACTGCACATGATGAAAGCCAGAAGTGTACTTGGGTGTACTTAGCTCAGCTTAGCTCAAAGTAATTGTATTGTGCACGTTAGGCTGTATCATACAGAATGTGAGGTCCTCAAAGGCAGAAGTAACAGACTCCAGCCACGTAGAAAAGATGTTGATGAAATTTCAAGAATCTGATTTCCTGCTGGTTTGTTTATTTTTGCAAAAATTAATTTTTTAGATGAGACCATTTTGGAATTCCTGCTTTTTACTGCTGCACAAATGCCCTACGTTTAAGCGCTGTTCATAAACCTTCTGTACCCACTAATGAGGAAAATGTTTGTAGCCCTGAGATACAGCCCAGACAAAGAACAGTCACCCAGCAGCCACAGCTTTTCATGTATTTTAAGTCCCTCTTATTCATCATCTCTTTTTCTGGTGTATGTGTTTATATTCCTGTATAAAGAAATGACACTTTCTCTGGTCTTTCAATGCAAATTTAGTGCAGAAGACGTTTACTTCACATATCTCTTGTGCTGTTGAAAAGAGGCTCCTTAAACTAGTTTTGGACACCAGAATGCATTAGCAATTCATCAGAAAACATGTGTAATTTAATGTATCATTTTGCATTCATATATTGGTGCCTTAACATTAAGAGGCTTGCTACATTATGGTCAGCCTGCTTACAGCCCAGCTAAAGAGCTCCTTGTCACCTTTTGGTTTTGATTATGGCTCCCTAAGGCCTGGGCCTCGTGTGCTTGGACACCATGGTCACTCTTTAGCCTGCAGTGGTCATTTGGAGCAGAAATGAGGAATGTTAACTCCTTAAAACAGTTTTTACTGGAGCTGAAGTCCTAAATTAATCCTTTTTACTTAATAATTGTGCCTTATTTTCCTCTTGCTAGCTAACATACATCTCCTTTTGGTGTCTGAGATGTCCAAAATATTAAAATTAAACTTTTTATTCACCCTGAATAATACAAATGCAGCAGTCACCATTAGACATCTGTCAGTTTCTGCCCTCTTCCATCTGAAATATCCACCAAGTATTCTGATCCTAATCCTAAAAAGTTGCACAAACCACAAGTGTTTGGGTTTGTTGTTAGAATACAACAGAGGAAAACACCTCAGTGCCTCTAGGAGTGGACCCAGGATTTAATAATCTTTCTGCATGGATTATTTGACTTCTAATTATTTAGTTTTTATGGGCTTCCCCCAACCCTGGTCCTCCTCATCCTGACCAGAGTGAACACACATCTTTACAGCCCCAGCTTGTTGCTGCCAGCATTCTGGGAGTGGCACCTGCCCAGCCTTGGTTCAGAGCCGGGTGCTGCAGCTGGGGTGTCCGGATGCTACCAGGGCACCACCGGCTCTGGGCAGTGAAGCCTGCTGGGTGGGTGACACAGGATCTGCACAGGTGGGTTATTCTGAGCAGCCCAGGCAAAAATACATCCATTGTTCAGCAGTCCCCAGAACAGCTAATCTTGCTCCCCTGTGCCAGTTGCTGTGCTGTTAAATGGGTACTTTTCATAGACGTAGTTCCACAAATTCCATGTGATGCGTCAAGACCAGTAAAAATAAGGTCATTTATAAGCACTGTCTTCTCCTTCTTCCTCTCCCTCACTGCCTCCCTCCTAAGATATTCCTGTGGGCAGGGTGAACCCTGCCTGTCACACACTTCACCCACTTCACCCACTTCACCCAAGACGAAGCAATAAGGCATGAAAGGCATAATGGTGGTGAAAAGTTAAAGGCAAAAAGAAACGAGAAAAGGCAATAAAAGAGAAGCAGCTGTAAGCCTGTTGGTGCATTTACAGCTCACCCAACATGGACTAGAACCACCAAATACATTTCTGCTGTCCCCTGTATAGTTATTGAATGCACTATTCTTTTTGGACTCACGTGTATTTTCCACAAGGTCTCACCTTCTGTTTTAGTTAATGCAGCCCACTGATTTCAAAACTTGACATTAAAAAAGGCTCCACTGGGGCCTCAAAGTTATAGCAAGCTGTGCAATCTCAGTATCAGACATTTTGGTAGAGGCTTCCTGACACACAGTGGGTTTCAATTCTGCCAGGCCACTGCTATTCTGGAGTGGTACAAGGACTGTGTACAGAAATATATCATTGGCTTTGTCAGCCTCTCCCATCTACAGTCACACCAGCTGGAGACCTGGGCTTCCGACAAGACACCTGGACTCACCTGGCAGGAACTGTGCAATTTCAAAGTGCCATCTGGGTGCTTTAATAATTCTGATAATTCATGTCATAGGGAAACCCTGAAGAACAGGACAGAATTTGTATGCTGGCCTCTTTTTTTGCTCTTTTACCTTTCTGCTCATGTATTGTATTGCAGAGTTGCAAAGGGTTGTCATTCATAACAGTAATCTGGTGCCAATCATGTAAAAACTTCCTTTAAACAGAGATAAGATACTTCAGTCCACCAGTTCTTTAACTAAATAGGATTAATTAGCAGGAAGCCAGCTGCTTAATTCACCACTGACCTGTAAACCTGATAAGAATGGGGTCACTGGACATAATAGAGCTATTTAGGAGTTTAGGTCAAACTCTAATAGCAGAAAACATAGTTTAAAGATTAGTCTGATATAATAAAATTCTGGGGTAACAAAATACTGCTTATTAAAGAGAGATCTAGTCTTTAAAATAGTGTGCTCAGTATACTCAAAAGTACATTCCTTCCAAAACAAGCAATTGCGACATCTAAGCAGACTCAGTGGACACCAGACTTTGACATTGAAACCCATCAAGCTTTTATATCCTTTCCCCCCAAACTGTTATATAAAGCTCACTTTTAGTAACCTTAAGATCTCACAGGAGCTTCACATTATGAGAGCCTTGTTTCGTGTTTCAATGAGTAGGAACCAGTGCTCCTCTGAGCTTATCCTGAGTAATTGTCTTGATTAAAAGAAGCTTGTGTAAGGATTAGAAAAAATAAATAGTGGGCATATATTTCTGCAGCTCTCCAATTTTCCTCCAACTTCCACCTAAGTTTTCACTATTTTTTTTCCAAAAGCAATTGTTTGCAAATCACAATTTCTATCACTAATACACATGTGCATTTGTATATTTCTGCTAAAATAATGTTCCTGTTTTTCCCCAGAATCCCTGATTTCTTTCCCAAAATTGTGTCTTGCCTCTTCTCCTCATTATGTCAGGAATAACAGGCAGGGTTTCAATTGATTTACTGATAGTAAATCATATTATAGTGTGCAAAGTATAGTTTGCAAGTATAGCAAATTGTAGTTAGTGTGCATGAACTTTCAAAGAGCTTGGTCCAGAACCATGTACAGATCAGAAAACCACCTGAAGGCACTTTTGGAAACTAACTGGATGTATTTTAAAACCTTGCAGTCACGTAAAAACCAGACACAACATCTGAGACAAGGAACTCAAAAAAAAAAAAATATTTTCATGTATCAGGCCAATTTGTGCTCTGATTCCAAAACAGACAGAAGAATGGTTACACCTTAGCTACCCATCTGGGAACAAGAAGGTTTTCCTCTTTAATTTTTTTCCCCCCTTTTATAATTCCCTCCGTCTTCAAAGCCTTCCTGTAGTAACTGGCTAGTGTCCCACCTTTCCTTGGCAAGGAAGTTTAAACATATTTCTTCAGATAGCCAAAAAGGTTGTTATGGTTTGGAAGAAAACATTTCTTCTACCCAGGAGCTCAGCACACCATGTTCCCATTTCTTCAGCCTGCTGCCAATACTAAAAAGTGAGATTGCTTTTCAAGCCCACAGCTCAATAATGAACAGTTTTCTGAGTCTACTACAAAAGATCAGCAAGCCAGGCCCACTTTTTTATTTAATATACAGAGCCAGATTCTCAGCTGGTATAAACTGAAGCAGCTCTACTGGTGTGAAGGAAAATATACTGATTAACACCTGCCAAAGTTCTGCTCTACATATTATGTTTGCAGAGTCAATGGCATAAATAATGGAAAATGTACTTAGTTTTTCCATTTTGAGACATTCTTCTTCCAGTACACCCTGGGAAAACATTGTACCCTTTAATAAAATGCTAGAGAGTCAATTAAAAAATGTAGAGCCAAAGTGCTTAAAAAAAACTCAAAAATATTCTAATGCAATTCATCACAATTACCTCCACAACCACAGAAACAATGGGATGAATAGTTCCTCATCCAGAATTTTTCCCTCCTGTCTAGTATTAATATGCCAGAACTGGATTTGTGAGAGGAGGGATGCACACACATGATACACTCCTTCTTGTTATGCACTGCTGTCATTCTGTCTGGTATACAGGGCTCAAGCTACTGGAATTCCTATTAGTTCAGTCTGCTCAAATGGCCAAATGATTCATCCACAGAAAAGGAAAATTTATAAACTTTGCCTGTCTTTTAGAGAATGTTATTTGTAAAAAGTGTTGCACATGTGAAAAAAACACATATGCTGCTTTTATTGAATTAATCTGTCTTTCAATAACAGCGTAGAAACAGCACATATGCAACTTTAAACAGGTGATGTCAAGGGTTGTGAGAGCTGGAAATGAACATGGATTTTCAGTCTCTTATAGAATGTCATATCTTCAGAATCTGCTACTCATGTAACATTTTGGGGTATGGATGCAACTTTACAAAGAGGAATGCTACTTGGTGGTATATTATTAATCCTTTGATCCATTTTTTTTTAAAGTAGACATACAAATCACAGCAACACTAACAGTGAGTAAACAAATACTCCCACGCTGCCAGAGAAGATAGGGATATGTGCAAGATGATAGCACAGCCAGTTTACTTTGAACTTCAGATTAAATAAGATTTTTTGACCTTTTTGTAGATATCTGAGATGGCAAAATGAGAAAGAAGAAGGAAAGACAAAGCCAGGTAATGGAAATTTTGAGAAAGACTGTGAGTCGTCTTTCCAGTCACTCCTGCCAGCTTGGGATAGGGGAAGAAGGAAATGAAGACAGAAAGGGATCATCCTCATGTTACAACAGTCTGTCCATGAGCAGAGAAAAACCTTTCCAACCATGCTTTGAAATGGACACACTCGCAGGATTTCCAGTTCCTACACACATATCTCTGACATCCTAATTATAAAAAACAAACCCAAACCAACTGTCAGTGACATGAAGTCTCATTGCTTGAGATTAATCCTCCCCTCCATGCTCCAGTTGCTCAGGCTATAGCTGGGAAGTTTAGTAGCCTTTGAGAAAATCCTGGCTATGCCAGATGCAACACCAATCCTAGGAGAGAGACAGGAATTCAGAAGTGACTGAAGTCTGCTGACGTGCCTGGTTCAGGCAGCACCTCACATTCAAAATTATTATTTGCCTCATTCCCACTGTTATGAGCAGGACTCAGGCAGCTTGCTGAATTTGTTCATCCCAACAAGGCCATCCATGATTATCCAGGCCTTGCAAACTGAACTTCTTGTCCAGGGCTGCCTCATGCCTCAAGCCACAGCCAGGACTGGTAAATTGGATCAGCTATTGGGAGACCTTTGGCTGGTGTCAGCAACTCCCCAGACACTTCCCTTTGTGCTCAAACTGCTGTACAGGCTCCCCATCTTGCCCCAAGATAGCCCATGCCTCAGAGACACCCTCTCAATGCCCTGAGGAGGGATATCCACCCCAAGCTCCTCCTGGGCGCTGTTGGGGTATGTATATAGCAGCTAAATACTCAGTCCAAGGCCTGGTGGGGAGCTTGGACCTCCACAGTGGTTTAGCTTCGGAGATACACACAGCTGTTTGAAAGTCACTGCTCCAGCTCTTTCACATCCAACTCTCTATTTTTTTTTTTTCCTTGCTGTCCAGGAGATATTACATTTGTCAGCTCTGTCAGCACCAAGGTTTTATTTTCCCATTTTGTTCTTCCCCCTTGTTACCCGTTCATCTGTTTTCCTCCTGCCGTTTCTCTGCCCTCGTGAACTCAGGAGCCTGGAACTAACACTTATTTCAAAAGTGGTGGTGAAGCCATCAGCTGAAAGCAGATTTTTTTTTTCCCAAGCCTTGAACATCTGTCAGCAAACATTGTGGGGGAGTGCTTGTTACCGTAACAGGTTGTGTGGAAAAACACAACCATGTCTCTCTCATCTTCCCACAGTCTTCCTTGGATTTGACAAACATGGACTGTCCTTCATCTGAGGCCTACAGTAGGTAAACTGTAATCTTTATCAAATCAAAATGAGTAGGCCATACAGCTAAATGGACTATAGGCTAAAAAAACCAGCCCTGCTCTGTTTAGCTTAAAGCACAGAAATCATTGTGACATGCTGCTACTATCAAATCTACAAGACATATCCTCATTTATTACTCATCATGTTGCCATTTATGAGAAAATGAATGAAAATAGCAAAGAAAATCAGGTTTCAAAAGAGAAGTCCTGAAAGCAGGTGAGTGATGTATCCCTCTGGGCACATGCTGGCTTGTAGGATCAGTTCTGGCTCAAAGCCTTGTATGTGAGAAACCCCAGTGATGAAAGGTCATCAGAATATACAAACCCTTCAACACATCTGTTGACCTGTATCAGCCTCACATGAGCCTTTTGTTTACTTGCCGTTTTTCATTAGAGACACAAGGTGCAAAACAATCAGCTGTGCAAGGTATTATACCCAGGAGAATAGCAACGACCCCATCTCATGCACAGGAGCAGCCCTGGGTTTTAGCTGTAAGGTATGTGACTAAGTATAGTTTATTTAACCTCACTGACCTTTCATGAAGGTGCTCTGTGTTCTGCTCAGCAAAGGAAAAGTAAACATTGTCACTTTATTAAGACCATTTATCTTAGGGTATAACTGACCAATACCCTCCAGGCGTCACTTCTTGCACGCACACTCTGAGTTTGCACTTACACAGCAAGTGCTTTGATTTAGAAAAGGTATTTCCCTCAAATCCAGAGCCACGATGGTAGGTCACCAGAGTCCTTCCCAGAGTACTCTGCTCCTCCCCCCTTACAGGTATGTTACAAAGGACATTGAGACCAGTGTGTGATTTTCCATCCACTCCACTGGGCTTCAGACCAGGATGACTACACCTTTGTCTCTTTGACTCCCCAGTGGATTTGGCACTGGCCCTACCCAAATGTGGAAATTGTCTGATAAAGGCTGACTGGAAATTGCATGATCTTGGCTTAGAGCAGCTGGCTTTGCTATGCTAATATTCAGCTTTTTCTGTATGCTTAGTTTAATGGAGGAGCTTGCTCTTGATAGAGTATTTACTGATAGAAATTTGCCAACATAATTTTCAAGATCTGGGCTCCTGAGGTATGAAATGTCTGTTCAGAGGAGTTCTAGTGGGGATTATTGCTCCTCAAGAGTGCAACCAGACTTGCAACTGTGTGGAGACAGCAATGGGGAGGGAAGGTGGCAGGGAAGGAAAGAGAGATGGCAGGGAGGAACAGAATATCAATAACCACACCAATTTCTCTCCTCATTGCTTTCCAGACAGTTTTACTGTAACTGGACTTCCATAATACCAGCAAGGCCCACCCACTTGTACTGTTCTCTGTGTCCCAGTGCCAGAGAAGAGCTAGCATTAGTAGATTACATACTTGTTTTGCATTGTGTGTGCCATAAATAACACAGAGACGTTGCCATGCTCTGGAACTGATTTTGTCCAGTTGCTGTTCCTCTTGTGTGAGGTAAAAAATAAAAATAACAGTGAGAAATACAGAGGAAGCATGTGACCTTTTCATCCAGGTGCTGTGCCTATGTGCTACCTGCTCCCCTTTTCCTGAGCCAGGAAGCAGCAAGCTAGATTTCTGGGGATTGTGCCAGATTAGATCTGTGGCACTACTGCAGGTGTCCAGGCTGTGCTCAGCTTTGGAAAGTGGCACTCCACAATGGGGGGAGGTCTGAGCACTTCAGCAGCCAACTTCTGGGGCAGCATTAGCACCTTGGTGCTCGTGCCTCTGAGCAGCACAGTGCTGTTAACTTTATGCCTCATCCATTGGTTTTTTCTTAGCCTACATGTGTGGCAGAGCATTCAAATGCAGACTCTATTTCCAGCATAGGTCGTTAATCCATTCCTTCCTTGGCCCAATGAGATGGATACACAATGCTGTTACTCAGTCTACATTTCCCAAACTGCTTTGGCTTTCCTCTCTATGGTGAGCTCTCCAGCCAAAGGAGCACTTGATTCCCCATGAACAGCCCTTCAATCACCAGGCAGAGTTGTTCTCAATGGGAGTGTCCTCACTGAGAGTGAGCAAAGCCTTCTTTTTATACCTGTGCTCTCAAACTTTCCTCATCAGGCAGAAAAAAAAATGCAACTTTGATTTTTTTTTTTTTGCCCCACAAAGTCTTAAATGACAATAAAATTCTAGAAAAAGTTAAATTTTAAAGGCTTGGAAGGATTGAGAAAACTGCTGCCTCCCGTCTCTTCCTTTCCTTCAGATAGGTGAGACTTGAATTTTTTACATTGGATGCCAGAAGCAGGTTTTTTCAGCAGAAATCCTTTGAGTGAGTGAAATATGCAAAATCAGACAGTTTTCTGCACAGGAAATAAGTGAATCATTGCTGCTTTTATTGCTCATTCTGTTTATTAAAACTGCTGGGCCAAGATTTATTTTTAATGAACTCTGATCAGTCACAGCCAGTGATTTCACAATTCATGTTAGTACTGTAGGCATTTGTTGCACTGCAAACAGCACATTTGCTTATTTTCTGGAAGATTTTTTTTACATCTGAATTGAAATTGGTCACACAGACTTCTCTGGGATTTTTCAGGCTAAGTATATTTGCTCCCATGGATAGAAGCCATATGTCAGAACCCTTTATTGTCACCAAAGGAAAAAAAATCTCACCTTTATTCTGCTAAGACTTTTCCTTTTTGTTTCCTTTCTTTTTCCTTTACTGTGTCTTGACATCCTGCCTCATTAAACTATAGTTCATCCTCATGTTTTCTCTCATATGAATGTGTGTGTATAAGGGAAAATACATAGTTTACAGATGAGAAAAGATAACATATAAATCAAATTGTATGCCAAAACAGGGACAGACAAAATGAAAGCTGTAGAATCACATGTCTGCATTATATCTTCCATGTAAATGGAACTGTGAAGTAGAAATCAGTGTGCTCAGTCCTTGACCACAAAAAGCTAAAATTCTGCAAAATTCTGACAGTAAAGCTGGATATTTTGGACTGGCTTTTAGAATGGCAAGCTGTTGGAAAGCAATGCAGAAGTGCTACAGAGCAGAGCTGGGGTGACAGTGCCTAGCCAGCAGCACTACAGCCAGTTCCTTTTCTTCCTGCCTGTTTTCCCTGGGATCCAGGAGAATGAACCCGCTCACTCCAAAGGGATGTTTACTTTAATTTTCTGAAACTATTTTAAAGCAGCTGCTGGAAGATGATTAAACAAAGTATTTCAGAAATGGCTTCAGATGAGGTGAGGATCACGCTGTGTGGTGCTGGAACCAGATGCCTGTTTGGGACCTTGGCTGCAGGTGCCGATCGAAGTCCCCAGCTGAGCATTGGTGGCCACCTGCAGGGCTTCACTCACAGCTCAGGTAGCACCATCTCAGTACCCTCATCCTCTCCCAGAGGGCTGTCAAAGGTTGTTTTAAAGAAACAAATTGTCTACAGCTCTGCAAAAAAGCACTGCTTTAAGAGGATGTTCTTGCCAAACCTCCCTTATTTCTCTTCCTTTGCCTCCTCCTGATACGGTGCAGCCTCATCCTTCATGGGAAACCATGGCAGCTGGATCATTTGGTGCAACAACTGCTGTATTTAGTCATTCTACATACCTTTTTCCTTTTTTTACTCCCTCAGTGTCTGTGCCAAAGTTGCCTGCACAGCCGACAGCAGTGGTATCTAATGGTGTGACAAAGAGAACAGGATTGACACAAGGATAATTCATCTCTTTGTCAACTCAGAGGCTGAATTATAATCAAGATACAAATTTGGAGGATGTTACAAGTTTAAATTCCTCTACCCCCACTGCAGAGTCAAATACCTGCTTGCATCCCCACAGACCTCAGCATTTATTATATTTTCTGTGTCATAATGGGTATCCACTAGTAATTTGAATAAACTCTCAGAGAATGAAGTCCTAGCCTCCCTGTGTGGAGCCTGGCTTTGTCTAGGCCTCAAGTAGTGAATTGTCCCCTCTGTATCTAGGAAGATGAGCTGGAGTGGTATTCAGAGCAGAGAGGAGTTTCAAGCTTGCCTCTGAACTATGGTGAAGGTATAGACACCTTTGACGTGGAATGGGTTGCACTCTGCCTTCAACATCTGGCTATCATCACCCTGAGGTGCACAGAAATACGGGGTCCCCAGCAAAACCCAAATATCTGGTATTTCTAGCTTGTCACTTGGGCTTTGTACTAGTTTACATTTATTTGGGACTACCAAAACAGCCAGTTCTGTAAAATGTAAAGAAAATAAAACTTACAAAAATATTTAAATATTTAAAATTGCATGTAACACAAGTATTTGCACAGCAGAAACTTATTAAATAGGTAGATCCATTTATTTAAAACACTAATATTTGCTTTTACATTGTAGTACTCTAGCACTTTAGAAATTTGGGAAAAATAAAAAAAAAACATGTTGGCAGCAAAAGGCATGGCCTTGCTTGTACTACAGACAATAATGCCTCTATTTTCAGACACCAAATCAGAGACAGTCCTCTGTTCTGACTTTTAACATCAGTTCATAAGTTCACTTGACATGGGAATACCCAAACCTGGCTAAAATTCTGATTCATTCTTACTCGGTTTTCACAAAATATCATTAACAGAAACAGAGTTTTTCAGCCTTTTTTTTTCTAAGACATTTCATATTGCCTCTCAAAGAAAACTCCACATTTTTCTCTTTTTAGAGTTCTTTCAGAGAAAGGTTTACTTTTTAAAATGTTAAAATAAACAATATAAATTTCTAGCCTGAGAAGCTGCTCTGGGTGCCAGAACTACAGCTGTAGCCACAGGATGACCAGATATTTAAGGACAAGAAAGAGGACAAACTCCTTCTGCTTCGTGGGATTGCAGGACTGACACTACACCAGCACTCTGGCAAAGGGATGTAGGACCAGAGTAGAAACCACTGCCATTTTAGGCACTCCTTTTCTCCCAGAATAGCCTGTTAAAGTCTAATGTCGTAGAGTGGCTGAGTAGGAGTAATGCAAACTGAATTGTTCCTGACGCACATGCAGATCATCACTGCCAAGTTAAGGGATAGCTCTCCTAAACCTCTTCTCACGTGGGTAAGTCCCTCATCCCTTGGGTAATCCCATTAACTTCCTCAAAGATCTAAATTCCCAGATAGTCAAAGAGCTCTGAATGTTTACACCTGTGGTCATTTTTCAAGTTGGAAAATGGAGAAAAATCATATGTTTTTTAGGGAATATGGGTCATTAGGTAGAGAACAGCTTCTGTATTGGAAATCTGGACTATGACAGTTCTCTCAAAGTTAATGGTGGCTGTGTTTGACCTGAATTAAGCCCTGTTTGCCAAGTACTGTATCTGACTCAATGAGAGAAAGGTCAGAAATGAGGAAACACCTTGTGCTCTGAGAACCTCATCAGCTTTTTATTGCAGAGTTCATAGTTCTCTTGTCTCAGATAGATGTAACTTTTGGCCAAGTCAGAAACTCCAGTTCTCACTTGTATGCTCAGCTTTATTTAGAGTACGGGAAAAGTTCTCATAAACTTTTCAACAAAACCCAACAAAATTTTAAATATGTAACAAACCAGCTGAGTTTTGGGTTGTTTGGAAAGTAACAACCTCAAATCTGGAAGTATTTTATATGAAACATGCAGATCTGTTTTAAAACAAACATTGCAATAAATTCAGCATTGAAGTAGTTGGGCAACTTAACAGACCTAACTTCCTCCTCTATTAAATGAACTGCTTACATGGGATAATTAGTCTGAGACTGCAAACAAAACTAGAAGAAGGCCAGAATTGTTTTCTCCTTTCCCTGCTTTTTCAAAGCATTGCTTGTGAGTTTTACAGAAATCCATAGGAACGTACAAAACTGTTCCAATGCTCCCCACTGTCTTTTTGTCTTCACTTCTGCAAATTGATTTGCTGCTTTATTATTTGCCTCTTAATATCACAAGGGCATTAATTAATGCTTTAGGCTTCCCTGCTTGCCAGGTAGCAAACAAGTGTAGAGACTTGAGCTCATTAGCTCAAAGTGGCATATTTTACCACTTGGAGCCAAGTTTCAGGCTGAATCATTTGAAAACACTACCATAAAAGTGCAATTTTGCATTGATACACTGATAATTTAGTGTCCTGTTTTTTTCTCAGATTCAGGCTTAACTCTTAATTTTAAAATTATCAGACAAGCACCATATGACTTCAAGGCAACAAACATAATTTATTTGTGGTTTGATCCCAGAAACCCCATTCAGTTAAAACTCCTACTGTTCCCTGGGAGATTTTGCCAAACAAGGATTCAGGACAGAGTGTGAGAATCTTCTCAAGGCACAGGGCAGAGCAGTCTTCACAGGGTAAGTGGTGGTCACAACAGAGCTTGATGAGAATGAACTCACTGAAGGGTGTCTCGTCATCATCCACATGCCCAAGTTTCAAAATGAAATGATGATCCAAGGTGGCACTTACAGTCAGAGAAGTGAGCAAAAATTGTCTGGACCAGGATGTTAGACTGACACAGGAGCCCAGGATTTCAGTAATGGAGACCATGTGTTCCTGCTGCTCAGCAGGCAGAGAAGGCACTTCAGTGTGACTTTGTGCAAGCCAAAAACTCTGGTTGTTGATAAGTTTTTCCCTTGACAAATTAATTATATGACTTTCACCCTAATGGAGAAAGGGCTTACAGTGTTGCTATGCACTGGAGGCAGCATGTCTTCAGTCCATGATTTAGTTACTTCTTGTGTAAGCAAAGCAGCAAACAAAATTTTAAGGTGGATCAGCAGCTTCTTTTGCAATGGCCCTTTTGGTGCCGTCTAGGCAGCATTTGTCCAGCATTTTCCTCTTGGTACAACAGTGCAGTTTAGAATCTGGATCAGAGGGGTTGGGTGTCTGAAATTGTTTTATTTGCAGAAGTGTACTGACAGTGTAAAAATGAGAATTGTGAGATAATTCAGTCTTAGTAAAAAGTCACACATTTCAGTAAGAGCATAAATATTTTGACTGTAGCTGACATAATTTCTTTTGGAACAAGTAGAAACAGTACCAGTGTACAGAACAGCAGTGACCTCCCACAAGTGATTCTTTTCTGACATAGATTAACTCTCCTTTTCCTTTCTCCACTACAATATTATCTGGGTGATTCTAAAATCCTAACAGTTAATTCCACTTGACAAACAACTCTAAGTCCTGACAAAACTGTGGTAATGTAGCCTTGTTGAGTGTCATGACAGTTTAGCTGGGATGTTTCTGAATAAGTATTTAAGCGTTTTGTGAGGAGATGTGCAATAAATGCCCAGAAGAAGCAGTTTCAGCAGGCTATTGATTGCTAGAGCTGGGGAGAAGGTGGGTGTTATCAAGACAGCAGACTCAAAAGGCCTTTCTGAGTAATTGTGCAACATTGATAGATAACCAATGCTGGGAATATAAGGCACCAACTCATCTCTGAAATAACACCAGACAACAGCCTCAAGCTCAAAGGTATTTTACCATTCCCAAATTAATTTCTTCAGTTCAGAATGCTGTCCTCTAAGCCTGCCTTTGTCAGGTTAGACACTGATGTGAAGTGTGCTACAGAAACAGGCCAGAGACAATAATCTGGAAATGACCAGCTGCCTTTTCTTGTGCACATGTCCAGTGGCACTCAGGGAGATCCTCAAGAAAAGAAAGCACAGAGCAGCAGTCTCCTCTACTCTGGTGTGGGGTAGCCCTAGGCAATTTATCTTTCCACTCCCCAGTTTGCTTTTCCAAGTGGAAAAGCCAGAAGGACTGGAGATTGTTGTCTCATCCTGCACAGAGACGTGGACAGAGGATGCCTCTGGAAGAGCTGCCAATGTGCAAATAGATGATGGGCAAGAAAATTTTGTTCTTTGCTTAGGTTCCCTTTCAGCCACACAGATCTAGACGCAGCAGCAGAATATTACTCAACTTGAAAAACTCTGCAGGACCTTCCTAGGTCTTAATCCCTGCCCCTGTTTTTGAAACAACTCATCCTCTCTCTGTTCCTTTTCTATAATTAATTAGAGTTTTTCTTGCCCCACCTACACCCATTCTGTTTAAATATTTATTTCATCAAGGATTTATTTTATTGATTTACATTGAACAATGCAGCAGAGATCTGGAAGGAGTGCTACACAAAATTAAACGCAATAAAATATTTTTAAGAGTGATTAAAGAGCTCCTCTTTTTGCTGAACTTCAGCAATAAAATGAGTGTAATTTTCTGCCTTTGTATTCAGAATCTTCAAAGCAATTTGTGAATAAGTAGATTCCTGTCTCTTTACAATATGATGATGCAGGAAATTAATTTGGTGGAAATTACTCTGGGAAAGATGGATTATACCCCTTGAAGTTAACTTGATAGTGTTGTTATCAGAAAGGTGTACTAGAATAATTTTGCAGCTGGGCCTGAGCTCCTTCACTAGCTGGAGACAGAGTCAAAAACAGGCTTAAAGATCATCATGTTTAATCTATTTCCTAGCATTTAGTATAGATATAAGTTTATAGTATCTGGTAAGAGAGTCTCTGAAAATCCTATGGCAATCACTGAATACTCAAAATAAGTCACAAGTATATTGTCTGAATTCTTTAGTCAGCAGGCAAAAAACCCAGTTAAAGCTGAGGAATTTGAAAATATTTGATGTAGCTTTGAGTAAAGATATTTACCTTTTCTCAAAGCTACCTCCTGGGTACAAGGCTGGGAGCTAACTCACAAGCTGCTGTTTCAGACCAGTGAAATAATGATTGGGAGGCAGGACTTACTGCAGCAGGAATTGCCACACTTACTGGGAGAGGAAAAAAAGCATCTCCTCCAAAAAGGACTGTAGGATATTCAGGTCAGTAATCATCCACTTAATCTTATAGAATAAGTAAGCAAAAAAGGAGGAAATGTGCTTCTTCTTTGAGCTGACAAAAGATGCACCTACACTTGTGTGTGCAGAACAACTGAGACACCAGCTAATGAACAACCACCCAGTATGTAAAGCCAAGACAGCCCTAACTTCTGAAGGCCCCTGCTTAATCCCTGCTTGTGTCCTGTGACAGAGCACAGAAGAAGCCCCAGCTGGAAGGAAGATCATCTGCCATGATCTTTTAGAAAATAGTATAGTGGATGCAGATGCAAAATCTGAGCCCCTTATTGAGGGACTTGGTTCTTGTAGGGTGATCAGTGCTTCCTGAAATCAAAGTGTCCCAAGATGACCACCAAACATGATAAATTGGTTCCAAATTATGATGAAAACATGTAAAATAGACAGGCACACAAATGGCTACATACATATGGCCATGTGCCTGCAGTCCCATCCTTTGAGTGAATTTGTACTGTCTTCAGATGGGTGAGTTAAAATAGGACAATGATTATTTAAATCAAGTGTGAACTACACAAATGCTGCAAACTAATTCTGAACAGCTACAGTACTGGCTAAAATAGTTATTTGAGGATTAGAAGGATTAGTTGTTGAGATTCAGTATAAACAGATCACAGCAACAGTGCAACTGCTCAGAGAGCTTCGCTTCAACACACATGCTGTGGCTGTAAAACATACACAGAGCATAAGGCATGGAACATACATGAAAAGGCAATGGCAATCAATGGCTGGATGCTGGATTTCTCTTCTAACGGAACACTGGTATTCCAAGTAATGGATATGCACCTCTTCACGTTTATTTCATTCTTTCTCAGGCTGGTGTGGCAGCCCTAGAAGACAGCATGTCAGTGAACCTGTGCCAGAGATATATTCAGTCATACCTATTCCCCTTAATCCTCATTACCTGCAAGGCTTCAGGCTGGGCAGGGAGGGGGAGGCAGCCGTGTCCAGCTGCAAAGAGCAAGGCTGGGCTCATGTCACACAAACAACCAGCAGGGATTGCCTTGGAGGTGACCTAAGACCTCCTGGATCTATTCACATACGTGTGCTTTTTTGAAACAAAGCTAAATCCTTGGAGACAAAGTGTCTGTGAGAGAAAGGGTCTCTCTCTTTTTTGGTCTTACAAGATGTTACTATTAACTAAGGCAAACAACCCACACCCCATATTTAGTGTATTTTTTGTTAGCTTTAGCCTGTCTGAAATGCCTGGAGCCTGGTTGTGTCTGGCATAGACCTGTGGTGCAGCATTGCACAGGTGAAGGGCCTGAGTCCCATAGGTCTCACAGGGCTAAATTTCCTCCATGAAGAGCATGTACAACAAAACAGAGAGGATTGCAGCTACACACATGCAAACTCACCGAGCTCTGAAAGGCCATCTATTCCCAATGAAATAACAATGTTTGTGCTCTCAGTAGGCAGAAAGTAATTCCATTCCTTTTTAGTACTTCGTTACAATTTCAGAGAGGCTTTTTGGTTCTGGATTTGCTTTTAAAAGCCATTTGGTCCCCACTGTTTGCGCCTGTCCAGTCAGATTATCTTTTATTGCGTAAGAGTACATAAAAAATTTGAAAAACAAATGGAAATTCAGCTATTAGCACAGTTAGAAAAAAGAAAGCAACACAAACCCTGGACGTGTTAAGCATCTCTTTCATCAGTCCACCCTCTTGTGTTGGACTATGACCAATGAAATAACGTAGAACATCAATCTTTTTCAAAAAAACAATGTAATTCTTGCAATGTCTAGATCGCTTCTGGGATTTGAGACTGTTTACTACACTTTCTGAATTGTTCAGACGATGTTTATGTAAATGAAAATATTTATCTAGGTTACTGCTGTTAAGTACCCACTGAGAAACATTTTGCATTTATAGATGACCCTAAGCAACAATAGCAGAAGAAATTACTGGCAGGCAATTACATTTGGGATAGGCATGAAATCCTACATAAATCTAAAAAACAATAGTCCAGATTCTGCTGTGAGGGACCACCTGGTCCTCTTAGTCACACAGCTTTAATTCCCAATAGAAACATAGAATTTTGTTTCTGGATTGCAATGTCCAACCACAGAAATTTAACTGCAGCCTCTTTCCTGACAAGCAGCAATACTATTTCATGTCATCAGCGACAAGTTTTGTAAAAAGTTACTGTCTATCCTTTTAGGCAGAGCTGAGGAACTTTTTTAACATTCCAGTATATCAGAATTATGCAATAACAGTACAAAAACAAATTAATATCAACTTACCTGCTGTGGACTGCTGTGATACTGTAGGGCTGGATGTGGTGTGAAATAAAGCCATGACTACATTTATACCAAGGGATGCAGTTTCATTAGCCTTATAAAAGGATTTGCCTGGACAAAAATAATAAAGACAGTTAATCTAAGCATTTTAAGTGGGCTAGTAAAACTTTTTTAAAACAGTGAGCAGACAGTAATGATGAGAATTAAAGCAGTCCTCATTAAATTTAATTTGTTTCACTTCCAGCTGAGCTTTCAACTGATGATAAATATGAACTTGTTTCCCTTTTGCAAAGTTTAAAGAGAAAGACAGTGTATGAGATCAAGCTATAGGCAGACAGTGCTTTAGATCCACTTCTTAGATGCCTGCTTTCTGGCTAAAAAAATGAAAAGACAAGAGGAGAAATTATGTATACAAATTTGTTTACCTGACATACATAAAATTGCCATGAGTCTTCCTGGTAAATGATGATGTTGTTTTGATTGTTCTTCAGTCCTGCATAAATTGTATTTTCAGGATGGTGATCAGAGAGCTCAAAGCAGCTCATGCACAACCAAGAGAGGAGAAGGCATGGAAGCAGCACCTACATGCTCATCTCCATTTTTCCAGCACAGAACTGCTCTCCCAGACCACTGTGCCGGATACCTTTCTCCATCTGGTGATGGAGATCCAGATGTGCATGCATGTGTGTGCCTGCAGGAGTGGCCCACACAGACTTTGCCCCTACCACCTCACGCTTCTCTGCCACCACTGCCAGCACAACTGCTTGTGCAGCACCCACGTGGACCAGGTGGGCAAACCATTAAAGATAAATCAGCCAAAAAAAAAGAGTGTATTATTTCTCAGGCCAGTCTGTTTCTCAATCTGCAGTAGAAAAATCCAAACACATGGTGCTGGCACTGTTGGCCAGCAAAAGTGAGAAGAGGAGAGGTGGCAGAAGGTGATGGCAGCTGTGTGGATGGCAGTGCCCAGCATCAGGAGCCTTTTCAGCCCATTGTCATTCTGTTTGTGTCTCAGTGCTTCTATTTATAATCTCTTATGCCACCACACACTTCCAAGCTTGGCATGACACCAGAGATGTCTTTATTGCCCATATGCTTTTGCAGAAAGTCATCACACTCACACCTGTAGTTACCATGTGGCTCTTCTATCATAGAATCATAGAACCATTAACACTGAAAAAAAATTCTGAGATCATCGAGTCCCACCTTTGGTTGAACATCACCACATCAACTAAACCATAGCATTTAGCATATTAAATGCCTCATCCAGTCATTTCTTGAACATTTCCAAGGATGGTGACACCACTGCCCTGGGCAGACTGTTCCATTGCTTAACTGTCCTTTCAGTGAAGATATTTTTCCTGATGTCCGTCCTGAACTTCCCCTGACACAGCCTGAGGCCATTTCCTCTTGTCCTGTCATTAGTTCCCAGGAGAAAAAGCTGACCCCCAGCTGGAGACAGACTCCTTTCAGGGAGGTATAGAGAGCAGTAAAGTCTTCCCTGAGTCTCCTTTCCTCCACATTAAACACCCTCCTCTCCCTCAGATGCTCCTCTAGACCCTTCACCAGCTCCATTTTCCTTCTCTGGACATGCTCCAGCACCTCAGTGCTCTACTTGAAGTGAGGGGCTGAATACAGGGTTTGAGGTGTGGCCTCACCAGTGCCAAGTGCAGAGGGAAGATCATTGTCCTGGCCCTACTTGAAGTGAGCATGGGCCTTCTTGGTCATCCAAGTACCTATGAATACAGGGTTTGGTGTGGCCTTTTGCCAAGTGCAGAGGGAAGATCCCAAAAGATCTCTGTCCTGTTACTAGGCCATCATTGAAAGCAGACCAGCATGCCATTGGCCTTCTTGGGCATCCAGAGTACCTATGAGTACATTCCCTTTGGCTGACATTTTTCCTGCCAGGGTGATAAATCCCAAAAGCATTTCCCACAGCTCTTATTTCATGTGAGAAAGAAACAGCCCACCTCTATCTATGGAGCACTGAGCTGTTCCAGGCACTGCTTCATCACTTGCCTCAATGTCCCTTACCCTTCCTGCCCTGTCTTGCGCTGGCAGGTGACACTGGCTGCAGCCTTGGTAGCCTTGGGTCTGCCCATGGTGCCTTTACTGCCCAGAATAAGCTGTAATGTGTGCTGGCAGACCTGTTGTATGCATATATATACACATATATATATACATACATACATACATATAAAAATATATATATAAATATATATATATTTATAAATATGTATATATATACATACATATATATATCAATATATATGAATATGTATATATGCATGTAAATGAATGTGGATCTACAGATATGTGAATGTAAATATGTACATCCACATATATGTATATATGTGTGTGTGTGCATTTATATAAATACATGCATTCACATAGATGACAACAACCAAAGCACTTGAATTCACAGTGGTGCCAGACATTCTTATGAGATTTGTGAACACGTGGTTTTTACAGTCCTATTTCCACCTACAGACCACTCCTCTGGTGTCATAAACTGCTTTCTTCCCCTAAAATAAAGGAAATGTATGTACAATGCCTAGATGAAAATGGAAGTGTAAAGCCATTTAACCCTCATGTTTAGGAAACTTCCACTTGTTAAAACTCTTTAAATAGCCTTGCTTTCTGAGACTGCCATTTTCTCAGAAAATACCACACTCTGAAGAAGGCATTTTACAGAAAATTCTCTAGTTAAGAGATACATTTTTCAGTTATTAAACAATCCCGACAACATACTCCTCACCACGAGGGTGGTCAAAGAATGTGGCAGGCTGCCCAGATAGTCTGTGTTGTCTCCGTCCCCAAGGGTTTTCAGAACTGGACTCAGCATGGCCCTGAATAATTTCCTGCCTGGAGCAGGAGGCTGGACTACCCCACCTTGCATTTTTTGTACAAGTCTATGATTTTCAGCTAGTTACCACACGGAGGAAGCATGCAGTTTATGCTGGCCATATGGCAGGCTTTTGGGCTTTAAAAAATGAAGAGCTCTTTCTGCAGCCCTCAGTAGTGACTAGCATATTGTTAAGCTTGCAAAAGATCCTGACAGATTCCTATCCTCAGTTGTCATAGAATCCCATATTGAGCCATGTCTAATTTATTATTTCCTGGCTAGCAGCATGCTGAAGGATGAGGACCTGGCTGAAGTGGTCCAGACCTTTGTAGCTCTCAGAATCTCACTGAGGCACATGAAATGGGAGTTGGCAACAAGCTCCTCGGAAACAAACTCAGCTACTTCAGTATCCTGCTCAGGAACAGAGACAGCAGCACATGTGCAACTTGCTCCCCTGTGCTGGTCTCACAGAGCTCTGGATGGCACTCCCCCCTGCCCAGCCTGACATAACACCTTTTCAACACTGCAGCCAGTGAAACTCGTTCCTCAAGACACCCCAAGTCGAGCTGAAGGACTGCAAGGGTCAGTTCTGTGCCAGGGGACCCCAAAGGCCTGGCACCCCAGTGGGTCCATCAGGAGGATTTTCAAGGGCCAACCTGCGGCCAAAGTGCTGAATGATTGTGTGTGGTACATGCCTTGGCTACATTGCACATTTCTCTTGATACTTGCATGGTTTTTATCTCATACTGTCTTTTTATTTCTGTATTTCCCATCATTCATTTTCCACTTGTGCAAATGAAAAAAGCATAGTATTAATGCTAATTCATTTAGCAAAATTGTTGCCTTGGCAAAAAGGACCATTTTCAAACAGAACTGGCAGCAAAATAAACATGGAAAAGAATAAAAAGACAGTGCTGCTTTTTTTTTTCCTGAGCTGCAAAAGTTGCCTTTAATCTTATTGGAGGTAATTTTTATTCAGAAGACAAAAAGAAGACTCAAATGCAAAGCAATATGGCCAAGTTTACCTAGAAACTCTGTATCTTGCAAGAAGGCAACCATATAATTCAAAGTAGGAAAAGTCTGACAGTCTTCAGACATTGTGGTATTGAAGGGAGACAAATTCCCAAGAGAAGTAATGTGAAGGAATGAGCAACCCAACACCAGCCTCTAACCGCTGTTTGTTCTGCACTTCTTCAACAAGAAATGAAATAGTTTGGTAACAGCCAAGAAAATCCTGGCTTGCATGTCACCATATAAGCAGGAAATTCCAGTAATGAAAATATAATCCTGCAATAAAAGAACAAGCAGATAAAATAAGAAAAGCATATTTTCAGTTCTGAGGAAGGAAGGAGGATTATGTAAAATTGAAACACCTTTTTTGCACCTGTTAAATGCAGTAGCAAAATCCTGTAGTATATTACTTTCTTCCCCTGAAGAGACAAATATGCTTTAGCTTTTTCTTATTGACAGTGACTGTTATAATAATCCCTTTGTTCACATCCTTCTAACATTCTGGAAAAACAACTCACTATGGGGATTAAAAATTATTTAAATCTGGTCCCAGCCCAGAAACACTTCTAAAAAATTGAGCAAGATCCTGTCAATTGTTTCTAAATTATTTGTAGATGTCTGTCAAAACATATATATCTTTAAGGTTTTCTTTCTTTTTTCCCCTCATTCACAATTTACAACAAGGCAATTTTTAGCATAAAATTTCTCTTCTATCTCTATATGCTTTCATGGACAAATAAATCATCTCTTTGTGAGTGATTTGAAAATTATTTTTGTTTATGTGTAGCAGAACAGTATATTCAAAATATCAAAAACTGGCTAGGATTGCCCTATGAAGTTAGAAATTGTAGAAGTTGTCTGTGTCAAAAAGTCCACTTTTCTAGATGTTCACCAGTTCAGAGGGGCCACAGTGAAATACTTTTTTATTTAAATTCAAGCTTCTTTAAGGAGCTTGTGAACACTGGAGATCCTTTTCTTCCTGCAGAGTTAGAAATTTTAGTGGTTATGAGTTCACAATGTACATCTGCACAGAAATAACTTTTTTTTTCAGTAATTGAATCAAATTCACAAGGCCCATGCTCAGTGGAGCATCCCCAGGCTGGCTCCATTCCCTGCTTGCTGTGTCTGTCAGGCTGCAGCGTGGGGCAGAGGCAGCCTGGAGAGCCCTGAAACAAGGGGTCTCCCAGAAGAATCCCCAAATGCTCTTATTCCCAGTGGAATGTGCCCATGATGCAGGAGCTGGAACCCTGCTCTTACTGCAAGTGCCCTGTGATTTTCAGTGACCACAAGTGATGAAGACCTTAGTTTAAATTTCATCTATAAGTTGGGACAGGTTCACCAAGATCAAAAAGAAGGAGGAGGGAGAGGGCCATGGATGTCTGGGAAAACTAGTCCTTAAAGAAGAAAAGAGCTGAAATTCCCCAGGGACTGTCTAGCTTTGTGTTTTGAATCCTGTTCACTTAAATTGGTCTCCTGGTGTAGCTCTATCTGCTATAATTGCAGCAGACTGCAGTTGCTGAAGCATCTCCTGTATGTGTACCCTTTCATTATGGCATATAAGCAGAACATTTCCAGTAATTTAGAGGCAGCTAAAATCTCCTGTTCCTTGGAAGCTGCTTTCCCTATAGTAGTTCACACAGCATAAGTGGAGCAGTACAAACTGGAGAGAAGTACAGTAGCTAACTATGTTAGAAGTTGATGTCACTAGTTAGAAGATCCTAGTTGGCATTAAAACAAAAAAAAAAAACCTGTTAAAATTCAAAAAAGTAATACACAGAACTGTACTCAAAGTTCAATCAGAAAACAAACAAACAAACAAACCACTGTTTTTCTCTCTGTCATTGAACTCCAGTGTCAATTTGACAGCTTGTGTCTAGCCTACTGAAGACTTGTGATACATGGTTTTTCTTAGCATCCTTTGAAGCAATAACTTGGTTTTTTTAAGGTTCTTTGCCATTATATGCTTTCCTAATAATTTGAAAGATGGCATGATTTATGACAAAAAGGATCTAGAGTGAGCAGCTTGAAGCAACCGGATCATAGTGATCTCTTTATCATTAATTTTTCCACTTTTCAATGTTTTGAACAATCACCCTCTACTGAAAGTGTCCTTCATTAAAATGAGGTAAATTGCCAGTTTCACAGTTTTGAAAGAACACTTGAGAGTCTGAAGTGACTTCAGAAACCTTCAAGCAATTAAAAAAAAATATATATTTTGATTCTTATGAAATTTTAAAGCAATCCCATGATTTCTTAGGATATGCTTCATGAGTTTTGTTCTCACACAGCTGGCAGTACTGTACTCTTTCCCTAACTATGCTGTGGCTTATTTTCTTTTTATTGAAATGAAATATTTCATGCTTCAATAAAGAGACAGCCTTTTGAGTTATGCAATTATAAGAAAAAATGTTGGATCCCTCTTTCCTCACTCCAGCACTGCAGACAAAATCTTGAAAATAGAAAGCCTAAAAATTAGGGTATGAACACAAAAAATTCCAAACAAGGACCAAATAATTTGCTGCCCTTTTTCTTTTAAAATAATTTCTCAATGCTTGTAATTTAGTCTTGTGAAAAGCCAGCTTATGGTTGACACATGAGGTGAGTACTACTGTGATTTAGCGCCCAGAAGAGGAGTTACATTGTTTTTTTTCTTTTGTAGTGCTTGAAAATGGAAAGCCACATATTGTTTATACTTTTATATCCCTTTATTTTTTGTGTTACTGTAGAGTCAGAAAGTCTGCAATAATCAGAAGTCCATTAATTACTATGCACAGCACAAGCAAGCCCCTTCCCTAAAGACCCCAGTTAAAATAGAAAGTCATGGTCAACTTGTTCAAATGGAGGGATTTTTATTTTGTCTATTTTTGATTGTTTATGGATACCAATTTTTTATTTAAAAATGGCCCAGGAGGCCTCAGAGAGGGCATGATTTCAGGCAGGTAAAGGGAGGCAGCACTCATCCCTCACTGGAGAGGTTCTCAACAGTGGCTGAGTTCTTATTCCAGGTGGAGCTGCCAGCAAGCAGGGAAGAGCCGAGGGCTCTGCTGGGGCACAGCAAAGCACAGCAGCATGTACAGGAGCTTTATGTACTCCCTGGCTGTGCTTTATGCCATTCTCAGGGCCTAGGTACACATACATAGAGCATAACCCAGAACAGAGCCAAGATATGACAGCATCTACCTGCTATTGAGGCAGTACCTTGGGCTTCCTGCAGCCAGTGGGGCTTCTCTGTTGGTTTGGATAGGGGCATTCCTGACTGAACAAATGCAGCAGGCAGCCTTTGTGTCCCAAGCAGAGCAGCTGTGCCCTCTCTTTTCTGCAATCTAAAACTAAATACAACTCAGGAAGTTTAGATAACAGGAAATTAAAAAATACCCCCAGTGAAATACTAACCAGAATAAGGACCAGCAGTGTAATAAAGTTATTGATTTTCAGTCTGATCCTAGTTAGGTTTTGCAAGACCTTGCAGCTGCCAGCCATTCACAGGCTTCTCACAACAGCTCCAAGCCATGCTCAGCTGAAGAGCTAAAAACTAGAGAGCTGTTAGCACAGGAGCTACTGGCAGGGACTGTCATGAGCCCAGCAAGGAAGATATTTATTTATAGAAAAGCCTTTGAAGCAGACCACTACATTTTAACGTAGTAATAACCAGTTAGGCTGGACACAAAGAGCAGTAGGGTGTAACACAGCCATGCATTATATACCTCATTGTAAATGGTCTCAGAGGGAAAGCCTGTAATTTAGGGAGGTTTGAATGGCAAAACCTGGGTCATTGTAACAGATACTTTTTCTTAGTTATTTTTATGGAAAGGGTGAAAAAGAAATACTGGCCTGAAGAAGTCAGGCAGCGTGTGTTTTCATTCAACCTAGCTATGAAACCTCCCAGAGCCCAATCCCCCCTTGCCCAAATATTTGTTTTAAGATTAATTGTTCACACAGGAACTAAACAGCAACTTGCTGAATGTGAAGATTTTACAGAAGATTTCTTTTCCTCCTCAGGGCATTTTTCTCATGTGTTGCTGGCTCTTCTATGTGTTCTGTCACCTTTGGGGAGTAGGATTCATGCAGAACCAAGGAAATGGCTTTTCTGTTTGTTTGTGTGTTTTTAAAGTTCATCCACATATTAACTGGTTTTAGGATTGATTTTACAGAAGAACCTCAGGGCTCTGTTCAGAAGTCTTTGTTGTGTTAGATCATTTGACTGCAAGCGCTCAACAGGCAGCCACCACACCCCAGAGCCCAAGGAGAGAAAAAGCCAGCAAGTTCTGTCCCCACAGTGCAGCACCACCTCATCTAGGTACCCTGGTCAGGTGGAAAACCACAGGCAAGAAAAGAAAAAAGCATTTGAGGAGGGAAACAGAAGCTCAGGAAGAGAAATCCTGACTGCCCGGAAAACAGTGGTCCAGACCAACTTCTGTAGAGCCAGATTTTTGAGCAGGGCACGTCACCTAACTCGGGTGGAGAGCATGGAGAAAATCTTGCCCTTGCTCCTTGTTCATCTCATGATTTTTAAAGACAGCTTTTTCAAAAGTCACCTTAAAATCCAGTCACTTTAAATCCAAGCTCCTTGAACCATATGGTCAGTTTGGAGCAAGGTATTCTTTGCCTTTTCTGGCCAGATGTACATATTCCCTGCCTCATTTTAGTCCTTGTACTTGCACCTTAAGGTTTTTAGGCAGTTCATTTTTCACTCCCTCTCTTCACTATGCAGAGGATATGTATCACAGGCAAATTTCCTTGTTTTTTCTGATGCTGTAAATACATATTCCTCAACAAGTACTGTCATCAACAGGTGAAGGTTACTGTCCAAGAACCCTGCTGTGGGTAGGCTTTGGTGTATGGCTCTAAAAACACTGGAGCAAATGTTCCTTCACAAATATTAGAGTTTAAAAGTGAGAGAAACCACCAAAAAATCTAAATATTATAAACCAAGATATCTGAAAGGAAGATTTCAGTAATGCCATAGAGTTCTTCCAGGTTATTATTGTAAGTTAGGAAATTAAGTGTGAGCACATGTAGTACAACTCTGCTTCTTTGTCACTAGAAATTATCTTCAAAGGAATTTTAGATCTCATCATCTCCACCTGCCTCTTATTTAATGATACACTTACCAGAAGAGGTCTGAATTTTATCTACATTATTAGTTTCAGCTCTCTCATGCTAACTTCCTGATGATACAGAATAATAGCAACTATGAGCTGAAATTCTTTTGTGAGAAGAATACGAATTTTGTCTGTTTTCCATGGATTATGTTTATAGACTAAATAAATTAGAAAAATAAAAGGAAATATTGACTCAACCACCACTTTTATTTACCCTTGCATTGTACAAGAATTCTTCAAAGTCCTTGTTCTCTTGCTTCCAACAAACACTTGATTTCCAGCCAAACATTCAAAATCAGCATTAAAATATTGGGTTTTATCATTTGACCCTCAAAGTACTGAAAAAATCACAATCATTTAAAAAACTACAGAATAAGATGCTGCCATGTTTTGTAGTTCAAATCAACATTTGTAACATCAAATCCAGTAGAATACTTGAAAATTACAATATTCCTTTTTTGTTTTCTTTCCTTTTTCTTCTGGGAGATATGCAAAATGATAGAACTATGCTGAATATCAGCAGAACCATAAGCTGAGGAACCCAGTAGTCACCTACCCATGACACCTGAAGGAAAGTGTCTTTTGTAATCAGGTGTTTTAAAGTAGGACAATACAAGGCATATGCTATGGTGAGTCTGACTCTCATTAACTATAAATCACAGCTTCATTACCCAGCAGAGCAACCCTCCTGAAAGTGAATAGTAGCATGAAATGAGAACTGGGCTCTTGCTTATTGAAACTGAAGCCAAAACCAACCAACCAAACAGAATCCAGCCATCATTCAATACACAGGGCATTGTTTCAGATAATACCCAGAAAGTGATAATTAGCTGCTCTTCCTAGAATGCCTTGAACCCCTGCTGTGCAGCCTATTGGTATTAGCATTTTCTTTTGTGGTAAAAAGACTATTTGGATCTAGTAATTGAGTTAAAGGAACAAACCACTGATTCAATTTCACATTCACGAACACCAATTAAATGAAAAACAGGACAAAGTCCTGCCACAGCAGTGTGGCTTTATGTTAGAAAAGGATAAGCAAACTCCAAATGGCAATCAGCATCTCTGTGGGTTCTACTGGCAGAGCATGGCTTCTGATGTGAAACACATCTCCATGACTGAAGTCCAGAGTATGAGGTCTGTCTGCTGCATTGTATGGTTTGATTTGGTTTGATGAGCATGACTAAATATTTTTTTAGGATTTAAATTAGTAATATTACCATCATGCAGTAATGTCTGGAGCTTTTCTAATATTCACAGGGAAAGCACAGTCGGGTTTTTGCTCAGCATGAGTTAAAGACCTTTGCAAATGGAATACTCTGGCATAGTTTCACATGCAGATCCCTGCTAATGTCTCCCCTATCTCAGCAGTCCAATTTAACAATGCACCAAATACACTATTCATACTGTTCTAACACAAACAATTCAATTTGCACTAACAGTTACTCAGCAACAATTGTTTTCTACCTAATCTCATGTTAATATTGATATTATATAAATACACTAAGTGATCAGAAACTGCTAACAGCCAGTGCCCTGCAGATGGCAACAACAAGTATTAACAAGAAAACTTCAAAATACATTTATTTTCTCCCACAACCTTCTGAGATTTTTTAAAAAAGCAGAGAAAAACTGTGCATACAAAGTGACTTGAATTTGGCATAGCTAGAGATTGAGATCTGCTGTGTGAAATATGGGCTTTATTTAAAATAGATCATTAGTGCAGCTGTTGAAAGTGTTTAAATCTAATTGCTACTAAGCTATGTTTTCAGAAAGTAGTATTTTGTGGGTATGATTCTGGTCATAGAGCTGTAACATGGAGATAACTATTATTTAAAATATTTATTTTACACTCCAGAGGCACAAAAATTACATCTAAATCAGACACAGTTCCTGGCCGAGATGATGACTGGAATTGATCCAAATACAAAAACAAGTGCAGCTAAATCCATGCAGGTATTTTCTGGATTTGTGAGTGAACATGTCAGCCTTTGCCTTTGATATGATTCTAACATTCAAAGGTCTTTCCATACTTCCTTGCCTTGCCTAGCCTCCCTTTTTGCAGACAAAGCATGCAGGGAGCATAAATTGTCAATAGAAACAGCAGCTCCAGCCCTGGTGCAGGGGAAAGATTGGCTCATGCACAGGAGAACACTTGGAATGGCATGATAAGCAAGGTTAATCATGTGTAGCCAGCTGCACTCATCTGCCCCACTGCAGCACAAAAAATCCTGGAAAACCAGGTGCTTCTGAAAATGAGACCATTCAGGGCAGTGAAACTTGTGCCTGTGACCGAATCAGGAATCGAAACCAGTAACGTCTTGTTTCTCTTGGTTATCTGCACAGGGAGACCTGCACGGCCAGGTTGGATTTAGACAGTTAATTTTTAACTTCTGAAGTTAGGTGTGATGAAGCCAGTCTGAAGTCAGCACAGGGAAAAAAACTTGCAAACTGCATCATCCAGTTCTGGGCTGCATTGAGGTGAGGGTGTAGCTGCAATATCACTCACTGGGAGCAGCCAACCGAACCATTGGTTTCAACATGTGATTTCTGCATCATAGTCCTTCTTTTGCATACATAGTGTTACATAAGTTTTGGCCCTGCTCAAGAGAGTAAAATACAGACTTCTACAGGTCCCAGACTGTACTGCCATAGTGCTCTGTGTAGCACAGTTCTGACCATCTGAATCATACTTCCACCGCTGCTTAGGCTTCAAAGTCTTTCTACACCAGCACTCCCAGTTCCACCAATACAGAGAAGCATAAAATACCACATAATGCAGGACAAAATGTTCTTTAAATGATGGCATTTAACTCTGAAGTAAAATTAAAAGACCTAAATGCTAGAAACTGGGGGAGGCTGTTTTAATTGTGGGTTGGTTTCAAAACTCTCTTTAAAATCATATTCAAGTAACACTGGAAAATTTTAAACTGATCTGTCCTGTAAGCTAAGAAAATTCCAGACAATTAATTGAGGGGAGACTATAAAGATATTGTTAATCCTCCAGTGAGCCTTGTTATTCTGTAATAAATTGATTAGTCATCTGGCAGCCCCTGGATTTGATCTAATCATCCACAGAACACAACTGGCAGAAGAGCCAAAACACATCTCCTGTGCATGGCAATCTCTCAAGTCTGAAACTTGGTTCCAAAAATAACAAGAAAAAAAATTAGGCGTACTTAGTACCAACACCAAGATGAAGCAGGGGGCAGAGGGGAAGAGGAAAGATGGCTGAAGATTTGTTGCACATGATTTTTGCACATCTTTTCACTGATACTGAGGTTAGTCAATGTTCAGCCTTTGTGGGTGCTCATGGGAAAGTGGATGCCATGAAGAAGCAGCTGCCTGAGTGTTTATTATGAGGACAGCCCTCAGATGAGGCAATTCTGACAAGAAAATTCAAGTCAAGCCCTCAAAGTGGGTGCCAGGGAAGAATAGTGCAGTGCAGTAGCTATATATGGAGAGTCAGGCATGGGAACAGGGCATTCCACTCCGCTGCATATGCTTCACCGCTTCCCTGACAGCTAAAAATAGGATATCACGCATGGGCATCAGGAGAAGCAAGGTTTATTAAGAGAGAGGAAAACATAATCTTTTTTTCTAGTTATCTTTCTTAACTTGACTGCATTAAAATCTAGCTGAAATCTCCATTCAAAGACCATTTTAAAAATACAGATTTTTTTACTATTATATTTAATTAAATTCATCCATAAATTATTCATCCATAAATTTTCTGTAAGTCCACGTAATGCTATTTTTTATGTTATATTCTAGTTGATTTCAATATTTCCATTTTTCACAGCTTAAAAAATAGTCTAAAATGCCAAATTGCATTAACAGCAATATTTCCACTCATGGAATCAAATCTTAAGCCTAATCTCCTGATTTAAAATATATTGTTATCCAGAGAAACATTTCTTGGGAAAGAGTAGATTTGGTTTGGATCTGATTTAGTGGGAACTGCTTACAAGCAAAACAAACAGCTTCAAAATTTATTTTTAAAAATATCTGCTATGTATGAACTAAATACATCCAGGAAATTATATTATATTATTTACCCAAAATAAGCATGAAATATTTTCACCAAAATGAACATAATAATTTAGCATTATTTGATTAAATAAATCTGCTGTTTCTGAATCACCTCTAGGGAAAGACATGAGATATTGTTAATTTAGGCTTTGAAATATATACTATGCATGAACATATCCACAATAAATATTGTGTATATATGTAATACCTGTTATTAAATGAAATAGTAAAAGTCTGTTTTGAGAAAAAGCCTTTAGGCAGAACTATGTCACTTCTGCAGTAAGAAGAAGCTTCTCTTTGCAAGATATATTTTTTACTTTGCCTTTATAGGCATTTTGTAGTTTTACCTTCCTGGCTACCCTATTTTGTCACCAATATCGGCACACACGATCCAACTCGACTTCTCTCTGGGATCCTTGGAAGGCTGATGCAATTTGTTTGATGCTAATCCAAGCTGATAAAAAGCTGGTAATTCACTAAGTAAACCTCACAACTGGCCAGGCTGAAGCCGGGTATGAGTGAGTACCAGAGCTTTGAAAATTCAGGGATGAGATCCCAGCAGAAAAAAAACTGGTTCATCTCTTTGGGTCTCCAGAGAAGAAAAGCAAATGGATAATCAACATCACCTTTGGACAAACTCAGCCCAACTCAGCATGCTCCACTTAGTACTGGTAGTGATTTAGACACACAAAACAAGCCCTATTCTGAGTCTGAAAGTTCTAGACATTTACATAACTTCACATGTAGACATCGTGCCAGCAAGTGACCCGATGATGTCACCAGGGCTATGTGCTGTTGGAAAGTTACAGCTCAGGCAAGTGTTTGTAACCTTCAGCTGAAATTCACTCAGGGATGGGACTGCAGTTTTACTACACAGGCCCTGATCACCTGCTGAGCCTATGGGGCTTCTTCCATGATCCATTTCCACACAGAAATGCTACTCCATAGGAGTAATATTATGGTTATGCATAATGGCACAAGACAGAAAGTCTGAAGGACTGTCTAACAAAAATCACATTCAAATTACTTAGGATTCCATCTCACTTTAATTATTAAGAATTAAAGTGTGGACATGTGATTGAAGTGAACAAAAAGGCAAGATAATGGTGGTATAAAAACAACACCATTAAAAATTAGATGCAATCATCTAAATGTAATGGCTGTGACCCTAACTTACATTTTCTCTATAACTATGCTCTCATGCGGAATCTTGAGTTATGATCTTAAAATAATGCTATTAAAAAGCATTGTCATGGGGCAAAATACTGATAATTATGTGGGTTCTCAGTGAGCACCCAAAACATGCAGTAAATTGCTGAAAAAATGATGCTTTCCTGTAAGCACTTAGTTGCCAGCTAATCAGTCTGGTTTTATAAATGAATGTTCCACAGGATCTTCTTTCATGGCAGCTACAGAATTTTGTTAAATTATTAATTGTCAGACATAGAGGAATAAATTTTGATACTTTTCTATTTAAAATTTCAATTGCAGAAAAATGAAGGATTCAACACTTTGCCTGGGATTAGACCAGTCATGGATATTTCTAAAACAAAAGTTATTTCATATTTGTTTTGTACAAAAATGTGATCCTTTTAATTCTATAAATTCAGAGTTTCTGTTAGTCAATCCATTTTATTGCTATACTTATTGGATGTGATACTTGCCCTCATGACATTTCACACATTAGATAAAATTTTGCTTTTCTCATTTCTCATGTTGTTCCTGCCATCATAAAGTATAACACCATCATTCAAGGCACAAGGAGGAGTTGCTTATTATCCCTTAACTGACTCACACCCTCAGTTGGGTTTCAGGCACTTAAGCTCTCTCAGATAAAAACCATACAGTATTTAAAATTCTTCTCTTTCATTCTCATGCAGACCCTCACGTACACTGAAACCCAGAGGAAGATTTCAGCTGGTTTTGCTAGGCTTTCAGTCAAACCCAAGTCACTTTCAATATCAAACCAGAAACACACCAGGAGATTCTCTGTTAAATAAGCCACCTCCAAAGCCAGTGTGCTCCTATATTAACATCCCAGATTAATCCCAGCTGTTCATCATGTTGCAATTCTGCCCTTAGCAGATGCACAGAGCAATTACTGTATGAGAGCTGAAGTGCCAGAGCAGACACACACCTGACTCAGGATTTTAGAAAACCTCAGCAGCAGCCCAGGAAGGAAAACAGGATCGGTCACAGCAAGAGTGTAGCTGCCCTGAGCCAGCTGAGGAAGCAGCCTTGCTCACTTGGCTGTGCTTGTTAAATGCCTGGATAAAGCACAAACGCCCTGGTGTGACCTCCCTTTGTGCAAGTCTACTGTGCTGCCTTATATGATCACCATACTTATGTAACATATTCTGCAACTGAAGGAGAAGAGGAAGCTGGTATATTTTTTTCCTTGGCTTTCTTCGGCTCTTCAGAATTATTTTAATGAACTGCTGAGAGATGGGGTCAAATCTATGGATACCACTACCCCTCTTCATCCCTCAGATCTGCTTTTAGGGGCCAGGAAGTGTACAGGTCTATGGGACCCAGTAAAACCTCTCCCAACACAGTTATCATCATCAGGCTTCAAAATATTAGAGACTTGCAAACATCTTCTTCACCTCTCTGATGCTTCAGTTTCCCAGTCTAAGTCCTGTCTTGCAAGTTTATAACAGGGCTTATAAAGGGCTTTCACATCCATTTAACAATGTAAAATTAATGAACCTTCAGAATTATACTCAAGTACATCCCTGTAAGTGTTCAAAACAAGCTTGGATTGAGGTCTTAGCAATCTGGTCTAATGAAAATGTCCCTGCTCATGACAAGGTGTTGGAATTAGATTTTTAAGGTCCCTTCCAAACCAATCTATCCTACATCACAAAAGTGACCAAGTGCTTAAGGAAGCAAGAATCAGTTCAGACAACCAAGTATTTAAATCATCAGTACAAAATCATGCTAAATCCTTGGTAATTAAAAATACTCATGAAACATTTGAATGATATCTACAACTTGCATGAAGCTGAAACAAGGTTACATTTTCCACAAGAATGCCAACTGTATTCCTTCTTCCAGCTTGCTCTCTAAAGAGGAGTGATTTGGCAGGTCTCTTGAGGAAAGGAGACCAAACAAGTTCTTTGTTGCATTGCTATGGAAATAGAAATACAAACAGAGCACCTCCTGCTTCCACAGGCTCCAGTCATTCACAGCTCAAAAGCACCATAGAGCATGAGATGTAGCAGACCCAGGTAACAGCAGAATTCAGTTGCTTCCCCTTTCTGAAACTTTTCCTGAAGTGTAGATCATGTATGTGAGATCCAGCATGCCCTTACTGCAATGCTGCCATTATTCTGAATTTGTTTGTGACTCCAGCTTTCTCTGTTTCATCTGAGAATAGAAGCAGGAATACTGAAATGCAATATGAAAGGCTATTTCCCTTTTTTTGATGAGAAATAGAAAATTCCAGAAACATCTTGAGTTTTTATAAGGTTCTTAGCCTGGTTTTTTTGATAATAAAATAAGTCTTTCCTTCATTAAACCACCAAGTACTTTGAGGGGTGACCAATGATCCACAACACTCAACCTTCAAGTTTTCTTCCTGTTTTTACTTCTGAAGTTTTGTGGAGCCATTACAGCCTGTTTCTGCAGGCACCCCAATGCCTCTTCCCTATCTGTATGCCATGAAGAGGAACTGAACCAAGTATTACATGGAAAAGTTATCAGTGAGATCAAAAAGGCAAGCAGGTGAAAATCATTATCCTAGCAATTAATTGGAATGGGATGTATAAGAAGCTGTTAAAGTAAAAGAAAATTGAGGAAAAAATGCTTTGTTAAATGCCTTCACTGAAACTACCTGCTGCTGTTTTTTAGAGACAGAAACTCTAAACTGCCTGTAAGTACTCCTTATCTATATTTTCATTTATGTAGAAGGAGGAGGAGCTGTAGTGTCACCCTGCAACTAGGCAATTTGCATCCCTTTTCACACATTTTTTGCTATATATCAAACTACTGATCTTATTCAATCTTCAGGTGTGTCCAATGCTTCAGACTAGTTGGACTCTCCCCTCATCAGGATTATGAGTGTTCACTGTGGAAATATTAAATATTTTACATACAAATTTGCCCCCCACACAGCTACAATCAGCAGCCTGTAGCCTTTTAAGAGGCTCTCCTGGGCTTGGCAACACCTTTTTTAAACAGGCAGTTTATCTTCTGATAAGAAACAGAAATAGTTCATTTACAGTTGTTTAATGCTCTTAGAGCCTATGCACGCAGTTTCCATAACAAGATAGGAAAAACAAGCCAAGTCTTCTGCGTGGGATTTTTCTGATCTCCAGGATATAGGAACACACCTATGGTATCTTGGTGTGTGAGTCACTGGGTTGCTGATGTCATGCAGTGTGTGCTGTTAGGCTCAAGTGAGCGATAGAGAGAGTTCACTACAGGACAATAGCTTCTGGTACTCTGACGTACTACCTGCCTGTCGCAAAGCTGTAGCCAGGTATAAAGTTACTTTAAACATATAAAAATTACATTTAGAAACAGGAAAGCAACATTCTATTTTCCATTTGTAATGCCCTGTGACTAAAGTGCTGAGCATGGAAAATCAAAATCTGCACTGCCATTCGTCCCTCCCTCTGCCACACTGCTGCTGGGCTCCCTGGGCACCCTGCAAAGCTGTGGCAACCAAGGCGTGGAGAACTGCAGGAAGGGTTGCCAATTTTACTTGTTCCTCAAGGTCTTGGAAAGAGCTTTTAAATATGGCTCAGCAAACAAAGCAAGAGCCACACTCCTGAAGGGTTCGCAACATTTAAATAAGAGTCTGGCGTTACTATCCAAACATGCAACGGTGTGGGTGTTGTCAGAATGTACACTCACACATCCTGACACACACAGGGTGAGGAGACAAAGCAGTTTATTTCAAGAGAAAAGGCATCAAGACATTGCTGAGCCCTTGGACAAGTGAAAATGAGGCTTTGCAGGGGTCCCCATAACAGGTGGGAACACATGCAGAGTTCCAATGGTTTGCAAGGACAGCTTTGACTGCAGCAAAGGAAACAAAAATAAATGCAGCTGGCTGCTGCTGTGAAGAGGAATTGTTTACCTACAAACCTGTTGGACATCCTAGAACATCCATCAGCCAGCGATTCTCTAGGCTTACAGCATAGCATAACACATCTTTTTTTAGACCAAATCTAGTAAAATGCAGTGACAGTTCAGTGTCAAAGTCAGTTTTTTTGGCCTTACTTCCAATATTGTCTCTTAAACTCTCTGTCACAAGATATAGGACCCACTCCCTCGGATTTCCAAAGTGCTTTTTTCTCAACCACTTCTCTCTTATCCTATGGAAAAAACAACTTCAGCCATTTCCTTCTGGCTCTTGAGGTGAGTCCATTCCTGTATCTTCTAGGTTCACTTTTTTTTTCTGCAAATAATCCTTTTCCACCATTCTTTATGCTTTCACCTTCCAGAGAATTGTCACCACAGAAAGCAACCAAATTGTCATTTGCTTAATTCACTCTTTCCTTAGAAATCAGGACTAGTAGGGAATAGTTAGAAAGAAGCCATGCACTCAGCCATATCTTAACTTTCATTCTAAGTATAAAAATGCATGTTATGTCTTAAGAATCATCATGCTTTCCTGGAAAATTTGCAGAGAAAGGAGAGATTACTAACACTAACAAATATTCACTATAAATAATTTATCCTCGACTGTTAGATGAATGGATGGTTAGATGGAGGAGCAGAATATGTTCTTTAGAGGATGTCTAGATAACTCCTTGAATATTTATGGTTTCACAGGCTGCATAGGCCGTTCTGCGTAGGCCCTTTTTACTGATAGCAGATATAAAGATATTAGGAAAAATTTCTTCACCAAAAGAGTAGTCAAGCATTGAAACAATCTGCCCACAAAAGTTTTGGAGACCATCCCTGGATGTATTTAAAAGATGTGCAGGTATGGAATTTGGGTTTTGGCAGTGCTGGGCTAAGTGTTGAATCTTAAATGTCTTTTCCAAGCTAAACAATTCTAAGATAAATTACACAAACTGGGGATGCATTGTCAGGAAAGGATCTGAACAGATTCCCTACAGAAGAAATTGGATTTCTTGTTTTGAAATGGAAAATAATTTAAGCAGAAAGAAACAAAGAACAAATTATACTCTGAAATGAATGGTGAGAAAGAATACATTGCTTGATCTCAGGGTAGATTTGTGTTGTTGATTTTAGACAATTGTGAAAAACAACATTAAAAAAACACACCAACAAAACAAACAAAAAACCCACAACAAAAAAAACCCTACCAAATACAACCCCAGAATGCAACAAAAGAGTAATTTCCATTACTGAATGACTAATAATATTCATTCGGCTCTCATCTGAAATACCTTGATTAAGAAAAGAAGAATACCAGCTGGGGCAGATGCAGAGAAGGCTACTGAGATCTCTGAAAAGTGAAGAGTCAATCCTAAAAATGATCCAACTACAAGAACATGTAGTGACATAGAAATTGTTGTACCTGTTTTCAGCAGGCTGACTAGCAAGATAAGCACTGCTGTCCGACAGTGCCAGAAGATAAACAGGGCAGTCACAGACGTAATCTCAGCTCATCAAAGCTAGCTGCGAAGGAAGCATGGTAAGGAATCACATAAAGTTTTTTCCTAAAGGTTGGTACTCTATAGAAATAATAATACCACAAAACTAATTTGGTTTCAATCTTGAGCCATTAATCAGTGAGGTGAAAATGTGTTTATTGTGATAGTAGAAAATAGACCTTGAAAATTCAGAAGTTCTCCTCTCATTGTCTTATTTAATATTTGTTCAACTATATTTGCAAACCTGAAAACATCAGCAAGATACAGAGAAAATAAAGGAATCACCCTAATGCAGTTCATGTGGCTTAGACAAGTGTTTAAATACAGCCAGTTGGACCCATACTGGAAGCCAGGGTTGCTCTCAGAGTTGTGTGATCCTGGAATAGCTCTCTGCTGTTGAAGGATGCCTGCTGGTTCTGCCAAGCAGGGTAACTCAGGGATGTGTCTCTGCTGGTGGTCACATGCAGATCCCATCCTTCCACCTTCAGCCCCTCCCACCACCATAACCTTAGGCTGCTTCCCAGCAGGAGCAAGCATCCTTCAGCAGCCACAGGGTGCCGGACTCCTTCAAACTGCAGATTAATTCAGGGATTTGTTAATATTGATTTATGGTTGAGAACAAAGTGTTCATAATTAAATTGGCAAAGATACCCATGTTCATTTTATTAGCAAAGATGGCCCGAACTCTGCAGGGCTGCGTGATTTTAAGTGCTTAAAACAAATTAGGACCACTAAATTTCTAAATCACAAGTAAAATCCAGAATATTACCCACACACCATCTATTAACTCTTTCATAATCAATTTTCTTTGGCTAATGCTAAATTACCTATTAATACACATTTCAGAGTTATAATTCTGAAACATAACCAGAGAAATAGATATCAGGACACATTCAGGGATCTTACTAAATCAGCTGGAGAAAACATTTGGGAACTGCTGGTGACAACTTTCCAGCAATCATTCAATATGCTGGTTTTACACTTCTGCCAAGATCCTGATGAGTTCAAATACAAAGCCCAGGTTACATAGTAATCTATAAACCAGGCAACTAGTGAATGAAAAACCATAGTGGAGTGAAATCCAGAGTGAAATCATAGTGGAGGAAAAAAATAACACTGAAATATACAGCAGTGAAATACTTAGCATTAATAGGTCCTCTAGTATGAGTGCAGATTCTGCAGTTAGAGAAGACCTGGAGAGAGATGAAAGAAAATAGCCAGTGAAATAGCAAAATTATTAAACCTGGAAGACCTACAAAGCGTGGAACATATGCCTTTGAAAAGCTTCAGAGAAGTTATGTTTCTATTTCTTGTCAGAAGAATAAGAGCAACAAGACATTTACCTGTGTCAGGAAGTGTCAGATATAAATCTTGTTATGCAACTTGATCTTGGAATTTATTGCTCCAGGATGTCAGTGATGCCAAATATCTAGGTAAACCAAAATAGCAAATATATTTTTGGAATGGGAAAAGTATCCAGTGTTGTAGCAATCAATGTTAGTATTACAAAAGTATACGACAGGGTATGAAATAATTTTTCCATAGTTTATTCCCATCATCCACATTTCCTAGGGAAAAAAGGAATTCCCATCAATCAGATGAGGTTATTGCATCTTTTAATTATTAATACTTTCTTTTCATTATCTGCTTCTACTCATCCTCAGAAAAAGCAAAGAAAGCTATTCTCTTATACTGGCAATTTCAACAGTAAAACTTTCATGGAGAGTGGGAGGAGATGACACAGAAATATGTTTGCTAGCAGAAGAGAAGATGAATTGTATTTTTAAAGCCTATTAATTCTTCTTGCTCCACTGAAGGCAAGAAAATCCTTTCTATGCACTCTGCTGAGAAATAGTCCCAGGCTTTTGCTGTGCTCCAACATTACAGATTAATGAGGATATGATACACACAGCTATGAGCATTTCCCTATTAACCTTGCAGGTTTACCAAGAGTGTTAATACATCAGACTTGATGGCAGTACTTGGTGATAGTGGGTCAGGCTTTTTGCCAGCACTTACCCACTAAATGCATTTTAAAAGAGTAAGAAAAATAAGAGAAATGGCTGTCAGGTCAAAATGGATATAAATTGGAGAGACAAGTCTCTTTAAATAAAAAATCACTGGAAGAGCAGTCCTCAAAGATTTTCCAGAAGATGTGTATTTTAATCTATTAATTCCTTCTCTCTAATCTCAAAAAAGTTATGAAGTAAGCTTGTTTGGGGCAGGACTGGCATGTTGACTGGCTGTGTGTGGAGTGTCCTGAGATGCCATCTGAGCCGGTGGATATAACACAGGACTCATGGAAGGAAAGCAGACACCCAATCTGCAAGGGCAGTCAGAGGCCAGCCAGGCTCCTTGAGGGTGTCTCATATGGCACCGGATGTGTTTGGGTGACTTAATCTGGACCCCAAGACATACAGCTTCATTTGTTTCATAGAAAAACATTAATTATGATGTCTGAAAGTGTAGCTGAAAATATGATCCAAAACTTTGACACAGCATAATTAAAATTCATCTGTTACCAACATTTTGTAATTAAAATACAGGTAGAGAAGTATGAACTCCAGTCTTACATGCTTTGCTATTGCCATTCTGGGATGAGACTTCAAATCTTTAGTCTTGGTTCTGCATTAATACCTTATGCTGTTTATCAGCATAAGGATACTTCTGAAGTCTTACAGAGGAGGAGAGGAAAACAAGAATTATGATCATGTTATTAACCTTAGGAAACCTCTATAAAAGAAACTTGCATGAATTTCCTGACAAATAGTACATAATTCTAAAAATACTGGTTAAAGCTAAGCAATACTCTCACAAAGATGTTTGCTAAAGTGTAATCAGCCAAACCTGTTATGTCCAAAGGATATTTCTTTTTATGCATGTGCCTTTTGATAGCCATCTTAATATTTACTGAATTTATGACCAAAATTGTGATCCAAGAAGGCAGAAGAATTATGGATTTAATCTTAAAATACAGTACCTTTCATCAAGGAAAATATGTGTCTGGGAATCAAATTATATAACCTTCCATTGACATGATTTTGTATATTCTTTTTCTCTAATAACAAGAACTGAAATCACAATTTATAGAAATCAAAGTGTTACTAAAATCTAGTTTAGGGTCAAACAATTTCATGACAACACCTCTCTCTGTACCATGTAGTTTTTGTGGGTTAGTAATCATATTCTCATCTCCCTATTATAAAAGATACTTTCTTCTTGCTGCTATGATAAAAACCAGTACACACAAGGAATTGAACATCCAAGGAAAATAATAAACCAACTGTACAAAGCACTACAGCATCAAGAAGCAAAAGCAAAAGAGAGGGGAAAAAAAAGTGGAAATATGTATTCACTGCTGTTTTGTAAGTGTGTGTGGGTAATTGTGACAGAGGAAGGCAAATTTTTTTTACAGAATTGAAGAATATTTTGAAAAGAAAAATATCTCACAAGCACAAGATAAGGAATTACAATAGAGCAGATCCGGAGGGTCTTCAACATGAAGCTTTTTCTTGTAAAGTGAGATTTCATTTTAGTTGTTTATAAGAAGTCACATCAGTTCCATGATCCTACAAATGTGCAGGAAATCAGTGTATAAAGACAGATAGCTAAATCTATAATCAAATACTGTGTGTGTGTGTGTGTGTGTGTGCTCACATGATGACAACACTGAAGCAATCATGAGGACTCTTGATGACAAAATTGAATAAAAGCCCATATAAAATACTGGTAACAGATGTCATCTCCTGTGAGTGTCCTGATATTTTACCCTTTTCCTCACTTGACATTATGATTTTCTACATCAGAACATAAAGCTCTACAAATTATAAACATGTGCACCAAGCAGCAGAAGCAGCCAAGAACCAAGTCCCTATCAATAAGTAAACTTTGAGCAGAAAAGCACACTTCTCCCTGTTTTCAACCTTTCAACATGCTTATCTGGAAATGGACTTTCCCCCCTCCCTGTTTGCTAGTCTCCCCCTTCCTCCCCACCCAGGAGCTGGAAGAGTCTTGCTGATACCTGGGTACTGCTTTTTCTTGTTCAGTGCCTACAAAGCTGATCTCCCATCCTAAAAGAAGTCAGCTGCACAGCAAGGAAACCAAGAGGGTCCTGTTAAGCCAGGTGCACGGGGAGCATGACAGAGCACCGTGGGGCTCCTGTGGGTCTCTGCTGTCCCTCCTCTCGGGCAAGGGTAAGTTTGTTTGCCTTCACCAGTTCAGCAGCCAGCATATAGCTCACTGCTGTCCTGAGGGCAGCCTGGGAGTGCATTAGCCAAGAGGATGATGGCTCTGTATAAAGCAACATAAAGGACTTCCTTCTCTGGCTTCCGTCATTTCTAATGGAAAAGGTCAAAATATAATATTTATTTTTTTCTTAATTCCCCCAGTGAAATTTTGCCTACGTGTGAGAAGACAGGAGCAGCAGGTTAGGGCTCTCTGTTCAGAGCACTGACCTTCCACCTGCCTTACAGAGCAAAGCTGCAGGAGTTCTAAGCTTGCTGAAAAGTTGCAGCTTAGCTCTAAGGCCTCTGGCATTACATTAGCAGCAGCATTCTAAATGGCACACCCTTGAAAGAACTGAGCATCCTAAGCATAAATTAATCCACTTGGGGATTTCAGAAACATCAGGAGAAACTCTGAGCTCTGGTTTGTTGCTCTTATCAAGGTAGTCAGACTTACCAATCATGGTGTCATTATCAAGAAGCTAGATAGGCCAACAGCCAATTTACTAGTACCTCATGCTAGAAGAATAAATCTCACTTGGATACCATGAAGCTGTATAGCATTTTCTTTGCCAAAGCAGCTTGTGTTCACAAAACTTAAATGCTAATTACTTAAATACTAATACCTGAAAATATGTTTAGGACTTGGGAATTGTTAAGCATGCATCCAACCTCCAGCAAGAAATCTTCCAACACCCTGCAAGAAATCTTCCCTTGCCAAATACAGGCAGATGCCTGGAATTAAAGACTCAAGGTTTCCAGCTCCACCTTCACAATGGCCTCTGTGCCTCATCTTGAGCAAATCTCATGTGCACTCACTTGTTTCTTTTGCTTGAAGTAGGCAAATTCTGTCCCAAGTTTCATAGAATTTTAAGGGGGATCATTTATTTGTCTCTGGGAGTGTTTGTGTGCTGGCATAAGAATCAAAAAAGATATTTTAAATAAGACTGCTGTGATTTAGGAATAGTATTCCTCATTTTAGTGTTCCCACTGAAGCATTCCAAACCACGCATCCCTCACTCTCTCACTCCCCCTTTCAGTCCCCCTGTGGCAGGATGGAGAAGGTAATTGGAGGCACAAAGGGTAAAGATCACAGATTGAGATAAGAACAATTTACTGGAAAGAGCAATGGAATAAAACAAACAGTAACAGCAGTAATATCAGTGACAGGGGGAGCTGCCACTACCTGACCTCTCTCTCTCTTCATGCCACACTTACTCAACAAGAAGGGATCCCCCATCCCCAGAAAATGACATGAGCTGTTACAGAATAACCTCCAGGTCCTGGCCATGTCCCCTCCTGGCTACTGCAAAAACTGACTTTATCCTGGCTGGAACCAGGACAGACCTGATACAAACACATATGAACCTCTAACAAATGCACCCAGGAGAAAGAGGATGGCAAAACCAGCCCTCCTCACCTCAACACATCTGGGTAATAAAAGAGTTGACTCCTGCTCCCAGTCAGAAAAATTATGTAACATAGCTGTCCTTTAGTCAATGCAGTTTTAGATTACCCTCTCTAGCTGGCAATATTATTACATTTATCTTTCCACTTATCAACCAAATATCCAATCTTCAAACAGCATATCCTTCTAGTTGAGTAACAGAATAAACAGCATCATTATTTGAAGGCAATTAAGCAAACATTGCACAACATCACCACCTGAGGCTGTCAGTCTACCAGATACCTCATACTGTCCCAGCTAACCTGACACTTGAAATAATTAGGAAATAGAATGAAAGTGACTCCTGAGCTGTAGACAGGAACAAGAAGCAGCACTAGACAGGCACAGAAGACAGATGGTAACTGTGGATGTTGTGGGTCCATGTGAATGATAGATGGAAGAGGCTGGAAGAGGATGTAGGGGATGTCATACAAGCAGGGAGCACATGTCATTGCTGCCAAGTCTTCCTGTGATTTTGGCAAGGGCAACCTTTGGGTTAGGCTTTCTGGTTTAAAAATTGCCCAGTGAGCAATATCCATTTGTCTTTTGACCTTCCTATGTTCCACCCTTATACAGGCAAAAATTTTGAGCCTTGAGCAAAAAAGGAATCAAATTATATGTTAGTGCATCTTTTGAAGCAAAATGTTTAGGAAGATTGTTGAGGAAACTAATTCTTGGTTTTATGTCAGTCAGAGCTAGGCTGTCATAAAGCACTGACAAAAAACTGAAGTACAAGAAGGGAGAGATTACAGAAGAGGCAGAATGAAAGACAAAGAACAGTTTTGTATATGAAAAGACAGTAGAAAAGTGTGATTTATTTATCAAAGAGATAGGCAGATGTTCTCTTAACAGGAACAGAGGTCCTATAGGATAAGATGGAAATACTCAGCCCAAAGGAATGCTGTACACACCTGAGAGTCAAGTATTAACTAAGGCTGAATTTCAACCTGGGGAGACAAACTAAAAAAAAGCCTGACTGTACTAACCAGTAAATATAAAGGGAAAGACATCTAGAATTTACATAAATGAATACACAAAAACCTAAGTGATTCCTTAATCAAATACATATACCAAGCACCTCGAAAATAGTTTGATTTTTTTCTCATTCTTTGCTTAACCATACATTCTATTTTTCAATTTTGCTGAGTCTTACTTTGAATGCAATAAAGGTTTTTCATTTATTTCTATTGAATGTCTTGTGATCAGAACAGACTTTTTATATCAGCCAGCTTAAATATTCCTCTCTGTTACATTTGTCCTTGCAACAGAACAGGTCAAAATAGGATGATTTTTCATCTCTTCCTTTCCCCACATTGAAATTCTGAAAATATTCAGGCAGTTCCAATTTCTAATTACCTCCTTTTATCTCCTTAGATTACTCATCTGGTACTCTTTGCAATCCATTTCCTTCAAATGCCATAAGTAATTAGGTGTCCCTATGGAGTTATTTACCTGTGATTTTTGTCATTTTTTACCAAATCATATCCATTACAACTGCATTGCCCTCTCCAGGTTTTCTGCAAATTTTCTTGCTAAAGAAATGCCTAGAAGCAGCATTTCAGGAACAATTGAGTGTGAGCTGGCATAGTAACACCTCACTTTTCTAGGTCCCACTCAGCTCCCCAAGCTCACATCAAAAAGGCACACACAGTATATCTCCCAGGGGTGCCTCTCTACACTCTCTTCCATTGCATCTTCTCAGCCAATGCCCTTCAACTCTGATTCAAGGGAAACTTAGACCATAAATTGGTCTAAATTGGGATAAATTGGTCTGTTTGGGATAATTTAACACAATTGTAGACAAAGCCTTTTCAGCAGTCTTTTACATTACGCTGCACAACTCACAGCATGTGGTTTCTCCTCCAGAAACTTGGACTTGCCTGGGTGCCAAGTTCCAGTCTCTGAGATGGATGGATGTTTCTCTTCCTCCCCAGCTGGGGTCAGCTCCCTGTGGCAGGACTTACCCCACACTCCCAGGTGCACACGGGGTGTGACAGCACAGCTGTCTCCGTGGTACGTCCAAGGAATGAGCTTATCATCTTCAGTCATCCTTGTGGGCTCCCACCACACCCTTTGCCACCACCAACAGCTCCCCAGCCACAGCTCATTCCATGCTGCCTCTTCTGAAAGGCACTCCTGGCCTTCTGCCAGTCTGGGAATGGCTTTTGATTCCCATCTTTTCGTCAATCTGGGTAAACGTTGCTGGTGTAAGGTTGCTGCTGCTCACAAACCCAAGACTTTTAACGTGGACCAAATGTTCCTGCAATATGGCTGGCTCACCCCACATTAGGATAAAAAATACACACTGCAAACACATCCAACTGCTTTTAACATCAAAAGGAAGTTTTCCACTGACTTTTATAAGGTCTGAATTGGGGTCTTGTGACCCTGCTACAGTGAAGTATTTACACATATGCCAGACCCTAAGTACATGAAGAAGCCCTGTGAATTCAATATGCTTCTCAGATGCTTAAACACTTCAGTCAAGGCCTCAATGTTTATTTTAAGCTGCTGTAACAGTTCCACTGTTGTATAAAATAAAATCTATGTGAGAATTCCTTTGTTCCTATGAAAGGAGAAATAGGCCTTTACATTAGTATAGATACATACATATAATGTGCCTGTTTATATACATGTGCACACATATTTACATACATATATTGGCATCTTTTTGCTCTTCATATTCCTAAAAGTGAAGGTTTTGTCTCATTCATAGAATTAACTGCAAAATGCAGCATTTGAGTCCACATTTTTTACAGTGGAAAAAAAATTCCTTTCAAATGCCCTTGTCCCATTGCTGATGGATGCTTTCCAAACCAGGAAACTGTCACACAATAGGCAAATCAAAAGCCTTAACCTGAGAAGTAGGAATATTTGCCTTGGAAACATATATACAAAAACTCACAACAAAAAGAAGAAAGAGAGTTGGGCAACGTAGTGAAAGATTTACTTCAGACACCATCAAAAGGAAGAATCATTTCCTTTCCTGCTTTAGGGCACTGTTTATTTAGATTAAAATGTAAAAGGTGCAGTGGAAATAAACGTCCTCATTATTGTCTATAGAACCTTCAAATAGACCTTCACCTTATAATGGCATTCAGGAGACATTTTAGGTCCTCTCTCTCCATTCCTTTTCCCTCCTTTATCTCTTTCCTTTTTTTTTTCATTTTGGTTTGATTTGGTTTTTAATATATAATATGCAGGGTTCAGCCTAAAAATTCCCTACTGAAATTGAGTGAATTCATGCATATATATGCTGAGCAGCTGCAATCACATGTGACTCAGACAGGGGCAATGCAGCATTTCAACTGCAATGTCGCCAAAAATTAAATGAGAAAAATGAGACTTTACCTTGGGGTAAAGGCTGGCAGACTAACACCGGAAGGGACAGAAACAGTATGTCCCCAGTTCTTCTGTCTCTGATGGAAAAGACTAAATTCTTTCATTGCTTTACAGAATAACAGATTCCCCCAGATTCACTGCAAGTCACTTAGAGCAGTATAGAAACATATGGTTAGGTAAATACCATTTTCTCTTTACCAGCAAATTGTTTCTGCTCTATTATTATTTGATTCTTTGCAATTCATAAATAAGATTAAATCAGCAACATCTGTGAACATCACTGCCCTTCCGCTCCTCTGAAATACCCCATAACCTTCCATAACTTTCTTTATTGCTATTGAGCCTCATGTCAGGCTATCTTGAGACTCCTACCCAACAGGAAATGATGTCTGGATTACAAACACTTGGGGGTTTTTTATAGTGGCAGGCAGGCAGGGAGAGGACATAACACTGAAATGCAGGAGTATTAAGAGGATTATGATAACTGTTGGATTTTGAGGGGTTTCTTTGGAGTTTTATTTCTCCTTCAAGTGCAAAACACCTGGGAAGGCAGGCAGCCAGCAGAGACAGGCTCTGGAAATGTCAAATCATCAGAGAAGAGCACCAATCTACACTGCTACATCCTCTGTTAAAAACTCCCCAGGGATTTACTTCCCATACAAGTGGTCTGCAGATAATGCAAAATAAGGAAGAGCAGCTGGTGTCAGGACCTGAGAGGTTCATCAGTGGCAAAGCCACTTCAGTACCCTCTGTGTCTGGTGTAGGAGGCCCTGAATATTTGTACTATAAATGGAGGAGGCTTTAAATATACATATTATATACCTGTACTTGAATATCTTTACCCTGACTAGTCCTAGTTATCCTTGATGGGCTGCAGCTGTGATGTTCTTCATTGGGCTGCAGCTGTGGTTTGTCAAGGTAACTAGGATAAAAGGGGAGTGGGCTACTTAGTCAGGCAGAACCTTGAAGGAGCTCTGACTAAGGAAGATCTTGATCCTGTGCTGTGAAGATCTGCTGCCCACAAGACAACAATGAGAGGTACAGGACTTATGAAATATGATAGATACAACAACATGGGACTTATCTAATATGTTAAATACAACAACATTGGACTTACGGAATATGTTAAATACAACAGTCTGGAGACGTAATCACCACAGCAGCCCAGGACCTAGCTCAGTGTTCCATCTGTGCTGTGCCATGTGTCATCTGGAACTAAAGAAGCACGAAAACATTTCCAGAAGGTGAAATGTTGGCAGAGGCAAAGGCTGGCAGGGAGAGGCTGCTGTGACTGGTGAGGTCTTGTAGTGTGGCTTAACAGGCACACTGTGACTAAAGAAGTCATGGGACTTCTCAAGATACAATTATAGTTTTTCTCTCTTCTCCATTTCAAGCCTCTGAAATGAGAGGGATGGAGTCAGTGTTCTGCATGCCCAGGTTCCAGCAAGAGGACATGTTTGATGGTGATGAGGTTTGTGGGGATGGGAAGACTGAATAGGATAAAGGAAGCTACCTTGGTTGCAATTTCACTCATGTCAATGGTTGGGATCAGTGTGCGTGGTGGAACGTGACATTAACCATGTTTAGGTGCTGTCTAGGAGAGAGGTGGTTGGGGCTGTCAGAAAGCAAATTAACAGCTAACTGATGATCTAGAATCTAGTTCTTGAGCTCATTCCTTGGCTCTTCCTGGACATGCCATTTGCCCTCTCCCCAGTGAAGGGAAAAGCTATTTTCATTACTGCTGTTAGTTTTCATGCCTTTAAATATCAGGTATTTATTTACAGATCAAAAATAATTTGTGGAGTAGATGAGGTAATGAAGTGGATCTACAATCTGCTTTCTGGATTATATAAAAATGTATAATGTTAATGGTCATATTTCTTCCCACAGTTTATTAATTGCTCCATGAGAGAGCAATTTTACATCCATTTACACACATAATCTCTTTTTCCTAGCTTCTGACTTTTCACAGGAGAATCAACAGCCATAAATCAAAACCATCCTACACAGTTACATCCATCCATCTCTGAGTCTGAACATGGAGCTAAACACACAAAAAGTCATAGGCAAGCCAATTTGCATGCAATCCTGATAGATAGTTGAATCTGTTCAAGCCTCCCAGACCTATGTTTGAACCTCCTGTAGCTGTGGTAAATCAGACACAAGCATGCATAGGACACAAAGGCCAGAGCATTTTCATTAAGAGATTGTGCTCTCCACTGTAATTTCTGAGCAAGATAAAATGGCTGAGGAATAAACACAGGCAGTGACCACCAGGGCAAAGGCAAGCCCAGCACTGAGAGCAATTTAGAATAACCTCTGCTTCTTAGTCCTCAGCCCACTTGAAGCACAGATGTGTTAAGTTCTATTATGCAAGACTGATGCAGTAGCTCCCCAGGCTTCACTCCCCATTTCCCAGCTGAAAACCAGTATTTGTGAAGCCTACGCTAGTCAGGATTTGTGAATGTTAACATACAAAAGATGGGTGCATTCCAGACATTTTTCTTCTCTTGAATGACTTCAGGATCCAGTGCTCTGTGTGTAACCCTGCACCATATCCACTTTTAGCACCTTTTTCCAAACTCACAAGTTACTATTTTTCCCTTCAAAAGTGTTTGAGCCTCACATATTAGCCCCCTCCTACATTGTAAGGAAGGCTGAATACTTAATTACACTGATCTAATTTGGCTAAAGAAGTTCACAAATGCTCTTATTTATTTTTATCTATGCAGTTTCTGTTTGTCTAATGATTTTGAGCATATGCTTCAGAGACATTCTGGGGCTGGACTCTCCAGATCCATAAAACATGATCCAGAAAACGTAGTCTATATTCAGCAAGCTTAAATCAGTTTTTTAAGAGGTCCACTAGAGATTTCTAGTGGTTAGAAAATGAAAGAAGGTAAAAAAAAATATTGTCCGTGTCAAAATTATTAATTTCTCTTGATAACATCAGGAACAGATGCTGTGTTTAGTTATCTATATTCTGTGATGTGTTAATCCTTGTTTTTCTAACCCTTTGGTTTTTTTTCACCAAACACATAGACATTCTTTCTGAAACAAGAAAAGACATCATATCTCTAAAATCTCAGTTTTGTTGGAAAGTTCAGAAAATAGATAAATAACCCGAAGCCATGGGCTTATTTCTTCTAAACAAAAGGTTATCACAGAATGTCAAGATTATTTTTTTTTGCCCCTCTTCTTTCTTACATGCATACTACCTCCCACACCCACCTCCTGGCAAATCAACAAGCTCTGAGCAGTCAGTCCCCACTTTCGTGACTCAGTCTCAGAGCATTAAAGCCTTAAGCTTGGCAGGTGTCCAGGATGAAGAAATATTAACAAATCTCCCACAAAGAGCACTCTAATCATAGCAAGCACTGAAGCCTTGAGCATAATATTTCCTCCATGTATAAGATTTCCAATTTGCTTAATGGTCTCTCAAACTTTGCACTATGATATTGCAAATGATCTTTTAAAAACACCAAGTCCTCCCCAAACACATAACCAGCATGTACATTACATTATAAAAAAATATCATTTACTCTTCACTTTTGGCTTCTGCTGAGAAATCTTCTTCCAAGTCATCATTTATTGGAAAATAAAAAAGAAATACCATGTTCAAGTTATCGTTCAAAGATGCCTCATTTTGTAATTCCCATTGCAACAACAGAGGCACATAGTTCCATGAAACGTTGTTTATCTCTTTTTGGATGACCTCATCGAAGGTTAGTTGGAAGAAGATGGACATGCAGACTGATTTATTGGTAGCTGGAGTGTAAATTTCACACAAAAGTTCAAATGGCAGATTTTATAACTAGAGCTAAATGGTCTCAATTTTGTGTGTTGTGAGTAATTTCCACAAGTTGTTGTTCTGTTGTCTGCCCCACATCACACACTCAACTCTCCTGCTTTCCTTTGGGATATAAGCTGACACTTTTTCCAGATAGCTGCATTCAGAGCAATGATTTTTACAAAAAAAATGCAACTGCACCCATTTTTCTTCATACCCAATGGGTGTGAACAACATCCAGCTAAATCCAATTTTACTGCATTATCTATATTTAGGCTGTGGTAGAACTGTAGCAAATACTCTGAATATTGCTTATCTAAGGCCTTTAAATTTATTTCTATGAATAATTACAATTTAGTTACCAGGGCAACACATATTAGAGCAGTCATTCTCCTTATTCATTGGCAGAGTTATGTCTGCCACTTTACAGACAAAATGTGTCTGAGTGTAGAACTGCATTAAACAGTAATTTCAGAGGACTTTTCAACAGATATTTTTCCTAAAATAAAAATATTTTTCTAAAACTTTTTTTCTTTAAAGTTCCCCAGTCTACACTACTGAAACTCATAAATTGTTTTCTGATTTGGGACATTATTTGTTCTTTGAGAATTTCTTCTTTAGTAGAAATCTATGCTGTGAATAAGAATTTTGTAACATGAGTGTGATTGGTCTTCTAGAAAAGACAGACTATTGAAGGCAGAAGTGTCAGAAGAAATACAAAGGTACAAGAAGAAAGCAAAGCATTGCAATAATTTATGCAGTGTACAAATTCAGGTCACTACAAAAGAGCACAGCTCTCCCTCTCATAAGGATGCACGCTAGTCAAAAAGCACACATCAACCCTACCTAGCTGGGTTTATTTTAAGAAAGCAAGGACTATGGCCAGCTCTGGAGGAACAGGAGAGAATTCAAACTCTTTCAGTAAGGAGGACTTCTGCACATTCAAACCATGTGAAGTGGGGACACCTGCTCTGTCAGCTAGTATCAATGGAGAGAGGACCACCTGTGCTCCAGTTACTTATGTGCTATAAAATGTCCCAGTTGTGTTCTTAAAAGCTGCTTAAGACAGCCCTTCCCACATTCCCTAGGCCAGGCAAACACATCCACTTCACAGCAATTCCATGCTATGCCTGATGTTCTGCAGTCCCAGGCTAAATGTGAGCTACTGCAATTCACCTGAGCTGGCTATGCCTCACTCTTTAACTAAAGTCAGCACAGCTCTTTATCTTATATTATTCTTCACATTTCCACAAATTGCTCATGCTAAACATCTGTTTTTTCTCGTACCAGTTTTTTTTACATCAGTGAACAAAAATGCCTTTTTTTAATTTTTACCATTTTAAGCATGGAAAAATAGTTTCTAGAACACTTCATGCAGACATCTCCCTGAAATCTGACACAGTCATTAAAAAAGGGTACAATGCACAATTCAGTAAATGTGGGAATAAAAAGTTTTAGTGAGTCTTGAGTCATCAGTAACAAAATTAATGAATGAGATGTTTAAAACCCACAATTTCCAAGTTCAAAACTGATGAGCAAATACTTCCCTTAAATGGTTCTGACTGGTTGCCAGTGACCAGTTCCCCACATCCTAGACAACAGACATAACTTCAAAATATAAATAACCCTTTTGGTAGAATTGGCATACACACTTCTAGTGGGGTAATAACATTTGATCATGACCACTGAGAAATAGATTTGTTCCTTTCATGTAAAAATGAGGGGTGTTTTAATATGAAAACAAAATTGTTGGTTTGAAAATCCTATATCCAGATTACATCTAAACATATTTAGATAAACACATGTTCTTAGGAAGCAGAGCACAGAACTGGAGAATATGAAAGAACAATTAAAAAGCTAAGGAAAATTAAGCCCCTGGGTTGTACTAATAAAAGAATGATAGTGATCATCTCCCCATCTAGTCTTAATAGCTGTCTTTCATAAATTTTCCATTAAAATCAAATTAAAGTTTGAGCATTGCCATTTCAATGAAATTCTTTGCAGCTGCGTTTCTCTCAGCCCAGTGTTAATATTAAGCATTTAGTGAATTTCTTTTAGAAGTTAATTCAATAGTGCTTGCTATTATATAGCTACAATCTCATTTTCATTTAATCACCAAGATGTTATGATCTTTCAGGATGAGACAGTTTCAAAAACTATAAAGATTGTTTTCTGAAGTTTAATAGTACCCACTTGGCCATGAGCATTAATTTCAATGAATAGTCAATATTTTCTACATCATATTTTCTACATTCTTCATCCTGACATTAAGTACCCAACTATTCATTTGCAAGACACCATAATCTTTTTATTAAGCACCCTTTGCTGCTTTATGTCCCCCTTTCAAAGCAACCTAATTTATGAGCATCTAAGTATGATCTAGTCATAGCATTTAAAATAAAACATATTTCAAAATTGGTCAGATCATTCTTTAATTATATTTTCTGGAAATAATTTAAAATTACTAGTTCAATAAAGGGTTGAAATATTAGGCAAAAAAACCCTCACTGGTTGATTAAAGGTACTTTTTATGTCAGCTCTCTCTATAAATGTTGCAAGATTGATTTTTCTCTTAAGCAGTTCTTTCCAACAATGTGGAAATGGGGATCTAGGTTTCTTTTTGAGAAATTCTGACTATATTGAGTCAGAATCCTGACTCTATATACAGGGTTTTTGAAACAATTTTCCCTATCAAGTAATTTAAGAGAACACATGCAGAAATGCTACATTTTACAATGTAACTTTTTCTCAGCTACCTTCGTAGTCCCCCCAGCATGGTATTTGATTGCCACTTAGCCAAATGCAGCCCTTCAGAAGCAACGAACCTCATCTCAGTTAGGTGAGGTGGTTCTCATTTCACAGAACCACACTTTTGGAAATCCTGGTGTGGAAAAGAGTCACAGGCTAGTTTAGGATGGGAGGAACTTGTGGAGGTCATCTGGCCCCACCTGCAGATTGTCCAGCCCCTGCTGTAGGGTGGCTTTGACCTGCAGCCTCCAAATCTCCTCTGTAGTCTGTGATCTTTCTGAGCTGGAAGTCCCATTGCCCACGTCACTGATGAGGAATGCTAAGCAGTGTCAGCCTCAAGTATAACTCCTTAGGAAAATCACCAGTACTCTACAGCCAGCAGGATTTCAAACCACTAATCACAACCTTTGGGTCCAGCAGTCCAGGTGGGTTTCACCCAGCTGTAGTTCACATGTAGCTCTTATCTCACTGGCTGAACTGCAGAGATACTATGGACAGAGACTGTGCTGTTAAAGGCCATCCACTGCTTTTTCCTCCTCTCATAAAAGATGACAATTAGGCCAACCAGACAGTTTTCCCTTGTGCTGGCTGTTCCCTCTCTTCTTTTTTATGTGTCTGGACATGACTTCTGGGATTATTTGCTCCACAATCTCACAGAGACTGAGGTGAGGCTGGTAGTTCCCCTGGTTGTCCTTTTTGCCCTTTTATTTGATTTCTCCTGAAGATAAGTGTGATGCTTGACTTTTTTAACCTCCCTCAATTGCTCTGACCTTTCAAAGAGGATAGTTAGCTCCCTCAGGAGTTTCCATGGATTTGTATACCTCCAGTTCCCTTATTTGATCCTGGATGGGATCATTCTCTACTGTAGTCAGTACATCTTTCCCATAAACTTTGCACAGAGAACTTGGAGGCCTGAAAACAGACCTTGCCAGGAAAGAACAAGAGAAACACTGAGCACATCAGAATTTTTTAAGCCTTTTTTCATTAGATTGCCTTCCTATTTATTAGGGAAGTGTTTTTATATAAATCTGCAGGAGGACTGGGAGCCAAACAGAGGCACAATATCAACACAAGGCCACGAGAGAGTGTGAGAAATGATTCTTTAAATGCTTCCCTGATACTTGAAAGCTTAACCTTATAGTCTTCTTTTAAAACATAACAAGACAGCTATTTTAGTTTTGGTTGGGTTGGTTTTTTTTTTCTTTAACCTACAAGTCCATGGCTAACACACTAACATAGATTATGAGAACCCTGGGTCCTAGGCTGTGTTCTGTAAAAAGGAGTTTAAGCCCTCCTCCTCTACTGCCTGGAAAAGAGGTCTCATAGCAGATCTACAGACTGCATGGGGTTGAAGAAAATGTGGTGGGATTAGTTCTTTCTACTGGAGCTGTTCCACCTTTGTGAAGGAATTCAGTATTTACTAGTCCAGGAATGTTACTTTCTAGCCAAACCATTGAGGACACTCTCTGGGAAATAGGAAAACCTGAGTTCCAAACTCTGCTTCTAGAGGCTTTTTTTTTTTTAACATCAAGCTGTCAATTGATAAAACATACAAAGACTCCAAGGCAAAGTACAATGCTTGTGTCTCTCTGCCGGTACCTGTGTGGCAAAATTTTGGTTTTCAGTCAAACTGAAAACATCAGCCTTCAGGCAGAATGTCCCCAGACACCCAAAAGCTTCTTTCCACAGATTTTTCTATTTTTTTAATCTAGTTTGAGTGATCTGCTCCCATCCAAAGAGTCAGATTCCCCTGCACAGCTAATCCATTCTCACTGAGTTGTTCTGTTTAGCCTGTTCTTTCCAGCAGTGACACTAACTAGGGAATTGATAGATTTTCTGGCAGGACATGTGGAATGTACCTGTTACTTTGCAATCACAGTATGTCTAGACTCACATCCAAAAAAATGCTTCACTGCTATAAATAGAAGCACGGCATTTTTGGAAAAATACATTAAAATGAAAGTAAAAAAACAAAAGACTAAATGTCTTTTTAGATTTGTGAATTACATAGGATGTGGTAAATTGTCTAGTCAGTGTTTGTCTACATGTGGTCTGAACATTTTTTATGGAGATCCTGGGTTTAAATACATCTATTTTTTGAATAAAGTTTAAAATCCCAAGAGTTGTGATGCCCATAGCAAATTACAGGGCGTTTTCTTCATCTACAAGATCACTAGTTTTTGCCATTGGTTTTGGGTACTGATTTACCCATAAAAATGAAATGGAAGAGTCACTCTAGCAGAGACATATATTGTGTTTTCAGAACAGCTGAGGAAGTTCAAAGAAAAACACACATAGGCACACTTTGTCTGTTCCCACTGCAGTAAATGTACTTAACTTTAAAACTACAGGGTACTTTGTCCAAGGGTATTCCAGGAATTAAATATTTTTCTGTAGTAGGTGGAAGATTCAAAACCATTCAGCAGTTTTTAAGTTTGATTTCTAATTTTAATCCTGACACTATCCTTTTTCTGAAATGATAGAGTGAATTTTATAATTTTGCACTTTCCTAGATAAAAGAAATAACCCCTTCCATGGGCAAAGCAAGATCCTTTATTCATATATTGTTAGTCCCCTAAAATGCCTCCTATTAAATTTCATAAGTACTTCTGATGCCCCATTACCATAAGTAGGGAAAGGTCATCTTTGTCTGCTTAAAGAAATGCAGTCTTTCCAGAGAAATGTAGCAAACCCAGAGTTTAAAATATTCCTGGCAAGGTGAGGTTGTTCAGGCAGATTTAGGCAAATGCGCATAATTCACAACATTCTTTGGGAATTCCTACCCAGAATCTATCCTGTGAGTTTACATTTATTCTTAGTATTGTATCTGTCTTTTCCATCCTGTAACTGTTCAGATTTATATAGTTATAACTGAGCACAGGATAATGACACCAAACTCAAAACAAGCCCAGTCAGAATATGAGAAACAGCACAGACAATTCAACAAGCAGGCTTATTTCCTCTTCTTTCAAACTAATTGACTTCTTAAAAGTACATTCAATGTGTACTCTCTACTGGAACACAGAAGGGTGAATAACACATCTGCAATAGAAATTAAAACCATATCAATACTATTCAGGACACTGCATACTTTTTTTGCCCTAAATTTGGGTTGTATTAGCATCACCATTAGTCTGCACTGACAGTAGATCTTCCTTCAGCTAGAAACCTGCTGCTTTAGAGCAGATTAATCTAACTTGACTTGGTTACTCAAACCACTTCTGTTCTCTCAGTGCCACACAATGATTTGTGTATGTAGTGTGTTCATTTTAGAAGTGGGATTTCCTTCCTTTTTTCCTGCATCAGTTTAATTATTTTGATGGAGAAAATGCTACAGACTTACTGAAGAACACTAGTAACCACCACAGGTCTACAACCTCCCACTAATCCTTGCTTTAATGCAGTCCCAAATTGCTCAGCAAGCTATTTCCATAAGTGGTTCAGACACTCTCCCATGCTGTGAATATTTTTAAAAAAATTTTTTAAAAGAGAAACTTTTTTTTGTTTATTCTCCAAACTTGCTAGAAAATAATTTTTTTCTACTAAGGCCTTCTCCATCCAATTTTAACATGTTCTTTGGGACCCTTTTTATGACTTGACTAAGGGTAAATGGGTTCCCAGGCCAGCATGAGTCCTGGGACAGCATTTTCACAAAATATAATGGCTAACACTACCATGACTCAGAAATTGCACACAGGCACTAGTATTCTGTACTTACAAACATCGTGGCCATAGGAAAACAAAATGCACTCATTCAATATCACAGATGATAAAATTACTCATGACAAGCTGAGGTAAAGATTTTAATCAGAGAAAATTTCTCAGAAATTGTAAAAAATGTTGACAGGTCACAGGCACTGGGAATGCTGGATCGGATGCAGGAGTTTTGGGGAGCATGTTCTAACTTTGGAGGGTCAGAGGAAGGTAGACGCAGTCCTAACATCCATATGAGACCAGTGCCAAACATCTTGGAGGCAAAGTAGAAGGCTTTCACTATGAGGGGTATTGCTTTGAACCACCTCTGAGTTAAACTGGGAGCTCCCAGAAATATGGTGCTGGAAATTGAGAACTTTCAGAATCTCTTTGTGCCCTTCTACAGACCTTGCTTCCCCTTCTTGAATAGGTTCATTTTCATGTCCTAGACCTCTCCATACATTAGAGCACAAACAATGAAAGCAAATGAGCAATAGACCCAGGTGGGTGACACATTCAGACATAGTCAGCCATAAAACTGAAGAGAAAAATTACTTTGAAGTAACTACAAGATCACACAGTGCATTCCTTACTTTCAGCTGCATGTATTTCCAAATACACTGAATAACACCAGGCTATGTATCCAAGTGTTATACCCTCAAGACCAGCTGTGGGACTTGGGGGGAGAAATATAAAACTAAGTATGACTAATGGAAAGTTTATCCTTGATAAACATATTTACATATTTCAAGGTTAATTAGCATTAAGAAAGTATGTACCACACTCAGCACTGTCAACTTCAAGAAGGGCATTATCACATTCCAGTAGTATTTATCCCTATTTTCCCAAATTCATAATCATAAAAAATTGCTACTATTGACTACAGCATCATGATAAAAGGAGTCAGGGACTTCTGGTTGAACAGTGCTCAGCCCTCATATAGTGAGCAATGCACTCAGAACCTGCTGGTAGATCTTTCAACCTCTTCAAATGCATATCTTTTCATGACTATCATTCACTTTCTACTTTCACAAACAAAACAGGGCTATCAAATGGAAATTGATAGCGAGTGATTACACGGAATTTGTAAACTGCAAAAGCGCACTTACAAAAAGCAAGGACATTCCAACAATTACTAAATGTTCCCTACCTTATCAAAATTGAGGAAGACAAAAAGACAGGTGAGAGGAAATTCAGAACAATTAAACATACAAAGCAGAGGAAACACAGATCTGTGTTGCTGCTGTTCCATTGCTGCCATGACTCACTGCAGTGTCCTTGTTCTGCAAGGACCACAGCTGAGAATGAGATGTGATGCTCCATGTCCTTGTGCTAAACCCATGCACAGCAAGACTAAGACACAGAAAACAACTTAGTTATCCTTGTACTTATTTCAGATAAATTATTATTTTGTGCCATTTTTTTCCAGTTGCTTTGTCAGTTCAGTAGGAATTTAATAACTTCAATGTGAAAATAAAAATACTAAGTCCACATGAAAATAACCCATAGATTATGGCTGTTAAAATGGATTAGAATTACCCCTGAAAAAATTTTTGTGACTCGCTGGGCTTAGACTAAATATTAAATTATTTTGTTCATTAGAGATGTTTAATACAAGAACTGTTTGAGGACTAGACTTGAACAGATCCTTCTTAATCATCAATAGTGCCTATACTTACTCTGTTGGTTACATTTTGCTCATCTGATTGTTGAAGCAGTGTATTACCCTCTTGCTGCAATCCAGTTATATCAATCTGTATTTTCAAATAGCATTCCCTAAATTGTGTTTTAAATTTTTGCTGTTACCTAAGTTGTTTCTCCATTTGTAAGAGCCCAGTGGGCAAAAGCCTTCCAAGATTAGACTTTGCCACTTGTAAGTGGAAGAAAGTAAAATTCTCATCAGACAGATATTAAAATAAAAGTTGCTTTTTTTTTTCTTGCAACAGAATTGAAGAATTGGTTACTAAGCTCCAGCTTCATTTTGAGCATTTTGTTGTTGCAATTCTGCATTTTTAATTTTTTTTTTTTATTTACTTATCACAGTACACATCTCACATTTAGATTTCATGTTGCTGATTTCCCATTGCCACCCCAGTTGGCTGCATCCTTCAGGAGGGCTGTGTTATGCCATGCAGGTGTTTTGTGCTATCACTAATGACACTACTGTGGCAATATTAGCAAATTTTTTCTTTCTTTGGCTTTCTAACAAAGTCAGCATCTTCAGTTTTAAAAACTACTTCAGCTACCTTCAAAATGGGAATGATATGTACATAGCAAAAGAGCACAGAAAATTATTGAATATTAAGTAACAAGGCAAATTAACAAGGCTTGCCTGGACCCCACAACTTCCTACCCATTTTTGATTGTCACAGTGTTCATGGTTTGAGAGGAAATGAGTTTTTTGGGATGCTGAGGTCAAACCAATAGGTGCTCAGATTTGAATATTGGCACCTGGTGTGGCCACTGGGGACATGGATACACCTCTGAGAACACAGGGGGTTAAAAGCAGAGAACTCCCTAGAAAACTCCTCTTGGGTTCTGGTGAGTGAAGAGTTCAGAGCTGTCCCCGGCCCAGCGGCTGTGGCTGGGCAGGGGAGGGGCAGCCATAGGCAGACAGAGGGGAGGTGAAGAGGCCTTGGGGCCTTGGACAGAGGAGGGCCAAGAGTCATCAGGCAGCCACCCCCTTGAGGAGAGAAGGGTGGAGGAGAGAGAGGGAGAGAGAGGGAGGGAGAGGGAGAGGGAGAGAGGGAGAGAGGGAGAGAGGGAGAGAGGGAGAGAGAGAGGGACGGTGTCTGTGCCACCTTGAAATTCGATAGCAGACCAGCCAAGAAGGAGAAGGGGGGGTGGTGAGGCGAGAAGGTGCCTGGCGAGGCAGCCATGGGAGCTCTGGACAGGCAGAGCCTGAGATTTTTAACTCTTTTCTTGCATGATGGAAACCTCACAAATGCTGATCCTCCTCCTGAATGAAAAGAGAGATAGGGATGAATAGCAGGAAATGGGCAAGTGTGATGCGAGTTTGTGCAAGTGAAAGATGTCCAAAAGAAGTTGAGAAGAATTCTAGGTGGCAGGAGATGATGGAGAGGCCTTTGGCTGGACTTTTCTTGTATAGCCATGGACAGAACCATGTTTCCTGTGACACAGAGACTGCATCCATGGGGAGGCAATGGCTCAGAGCCAAGAGAGTTCAGTGTTGAGACCCCTCAGCCCCAGGGGGTGAAATTTGGCGGGGAAGACAGATGTCCCTAAAAAGTGAGAGACTGTGTTCTTTTGGAACTGGACAGAGCACCCTTAAAAGGAAAACCCTAGAGCAGCTCTGGTCCCTGTGCAGTGGTGAGAGCACTGGGCATGGAAGGAAGAGGTCATCATGGCAAAGGATCTCCAGGCGGTGCCACAAGTGACATGGAAACACAACAGGTCTAAACGGTGTTTCCAGGGGAAGCCTATGGCACAAGAGGGACTCCTCTCCTCTTGATGAACTGAGAATTGATTATCTGAAGGGTGGTGATGGACTGAGAGTTGGTGATCTGAGGGATGGCAACTGAATTGAGAGTCCAAGGTTTTGTTTTACTGTGATATATTGGGAACTTGGTTGGGGGGAGGAGGAATGTTTGGAAAGTTTTCATCCTGACATTTGTGTGTTTCTTTTATATATTGTAGGTTAATAATGGTTTTTTTTCCTTCTATTCCTAAGCTGGAGCCTGCTTTGCTCTATTCCTGGTCACATCTCACAGTAGACACCAGGGAGAATGTATTTTCATGGGGGCACTGGCATTGTGCCAGCATCAAACCGTGACACACAGATGTACATAATTTCTGAAAAAGCTGACAACAAGGAAAAGCTCTCAACACATCCAACAGGTACAACTACTACAATTAGCATTCAGTTAGCTAACAATAGTTTCCAAAGTTAAATAATAATAATATTCCTGTGCATGCAAGTTTGCCTTACATAGGAAAGATAAAGAGGGAAGTGCAGTCCATGACATGAAGAACTTGTATCACTTCTTGTTAGTAATGTTTGCCAACACTGAGAGCCTAAAAAATATTCTTTTTAGTATCAAGAGGTGTTGAAAATATATATATATATATATATATAAAATAAGAATTGTCTCTTAAAAGAGAATTACAGAAATAGTTTTCCATGGCCAGAACTTCCTTTCCTTCTTACACCAGAATAAGGCCAAGCCAAGTAGAGTGTAGGGAGTGAGGAACAAGCTTGAAAATGTGATCAGGTGCAACACAAAGTAACACAGATTCACCAGGAGCAGGAAAGCTGTCCCCATTTACTCTAGATGAAGGATTGTCCAGAAAACAAACAGTCGATAAATAAGTAGTAGTTCATCAAAAACATTTGGTTGGATTGTAATCTCTCAGGAAGAAACAAGGAAATTTTAGCTGAAAGGAAAAACTATGTATTAATATATGAACAGATGTATAAATAGAAAATGATACAAACAGAAACCAATTCTGGTGAAGGAGAGTGGTGGAACAAAGCAGCTTTAATCTGCACTTTGTAGTCTTGGATAGAGATACTTCAAGCTTACAAGCTCCATGTAGTTCATTTTAGTGCTACCTTGGATTTCTTCTCATTGCCAAAATCAGGAAATCTTCAGGAGATACTATTTAAAAGGTTCTTTTTGCCCCTCAGAAATCTTCAAATCACTTTAATCTGACTCATTTTGCCATACAGAAATGTGTGTTCAAGGTTCAGAGAAACAAAATAAATGGTTTTGGAGCAACAGAGAGACAAGGTAGGGAAGAATGGGACCAGTTTTGATTGACATTCAGGGCAAGATCAGGGAGGTAGTTCAAAGTCCTGCTGATAGAGAATTCTGTCAGAAAAAAAAAGTAGATGCTTATATTTTCTCATTTTTTTAAGAAGTATTTTCATATTTTCCTATTAAAAGAACACAAGGCAAAAACTGAATGGAGAAATAAATTAAAAAAAAAAACTTTGAAGGTTTCCATGAACAGTGATAAAAAAGAAAAAATATTTTCAAACTATACTAGACCAACACACCAATTACTCCACCATCAGGAAACAAAGTTAGGTTTATCTCTGCATTTCAAGGAAATCAAGCCCACAGAGGTTAAGGAGGTTGCTAAGTGGGTGAGGGAGCAAGAGAACAATTTACAAAATCATCCTCTAATTTGGAGCCAAGGTCAATGATTTAAACTTTATTGCTCATCTTGAAACCAAATTCACAATGAGCTTAGGTGGAACCATCCCAACTAGCAATTACCCAGAGCCAGGCAAACAAGAACTGCAGAAGTAAGTATAGCTGCAAGAGAATTCATGTTTTCAAAACATGAGATCAGCCCTGCCAATTTGCTAGCCACTGCTCACTTCTGATGGTGATAACTTGTTAAGCCACAGCACTCAGCCACATGCCGAGCACCAAGCTCTATCGGGAAACTGCCACAAGTTGTTGTGCCACTAAGAAGCTTCAGCTGCAGCCAAGATTTCAACACTCAGCTCTCCTAGTCTTCAGAACCTGATCCTCCATGCCATGGTCAAAACCAAATAAAAAAATGGCCTGGTTACTGCTGTCTAAATGGAGTTTAGTGCATCTTTACCAAGGAGCACACCCAGCTTCAGCCTTGCAAATATGTCAGTGAAGTACTTTGTTTGCAGAGATAAATGGTCTTGTAGGAAAGAGAAAGAATGCACAATGACTGCATTTCAGGAGCTCTGATGAAACCTTCCTCTCACCATACAGTGAATCCAAATTCTATGTAATTATATGGTTTACTGATCCTTTCTTTTGGCCCAAATTTAATGCAGCCCACGCAAACTGGTGTCATCTTCTCACTTATTACTGTAAAATATTGACCTCAGCATGCTGAATCATGAAACAGAGTTTGTAGAAAAGGTTACAATGTGCTGTATGTCCCGAAACCCCACACCCAGTCAAGTTTCTGCTATAGACATTTTGTTTCAGGTTTGAAGGGAAACTGAGAGTTGTGTTCCAGAGTACTGAATTTCAAATGACTGAAACTGATGCCAAATACAGCGAGATTTTATCTATCTAGACAGAAAATAGGCCCATCATTGAAAACATACTTGGAAAATATGTGTTTTGCAGGGAAATCCCTAAATTATCAACTTGCAACAAAAAACAGAGGCTGAAGAGAGGCTGTGAATATTGGAATTAGCAGGTTTGCAAATTGGCTTGTTAGGAGTGTATCACAGAGTGGCTGCTGTTGTAAAGGACCTCTGGAGATCATCTCCACTTTAACTAAACACACAGTGATCTTCCAGGGCTTTTCTTTTTATAAACAAAACATCTTGTGAGGGAGAAAAAATTGCAGCACTGTTACAATCAAAGCATGCTGAAGCTATGGCAACAGCAAGAAGAAAGAAGCACTACTTTCTTCCTCCACCTCACCTTCTGTATTCTACCCACAACAAAAGTTCAAGGTTGCATTTGGCATTTCTGAGTTAGAAAAGGGGCAGTATAAGATATGAGGTCAGATTTTCTTTTTCTTTCTAGCCCTTCTTATAAGAGTTTCACTTTTGGAAGTATTTAGTGTTTTTCATTAGCAGGAGCAATAATAAAAAATTACCTGTTGAATTTGTACAATTGTAACAAGAACTTAGTTCCATTAAATTCTGTTTATGTTTTTTTCCTTCAATTTACTGTTACTGATAATATATTATCTGAATTTAAAGTTATGGAGTTTTTGGTGCCAAACACTTTGAAAATTATACAGTCTTTTGAATTATATTTGCCCTTTTAAAGCTGAATTGACATATTTGGAAATTGTGATTTCTTTGAAAAGGTCAACAAGAAGTTTTGTATATAATAGGTAAGAATGCCAGCTTACAGACAGTCTTGTCTTTGAGGCTTCTGGGGGATGCTGATGTGACTATTCCATTCTCAGAAAGTGCACATGTAAGAGATAATTCTTCTAAAATAATTCTCTGAAAGATACCAAGGTAGCTCTTAGGCCCTCCATTATCCATAACCATGCAGTTCTCCATGAGCCAAATAAATTTCTAAGCTCATGGAGTGCTACATAGAAAATCACCATGACAAGGCTGCTGCTGCTGAGTGTTGGTTTGTTCATGTGCTAAACATGAGGAATCCTCAAAGGACAGTAACAAACAGTCTATGAGTGTTACTGACATCCATCCTGAGAGACCCCCAACCCATCTCTTGCCTCAGCCGTACTTTCCAATTAAACATATTTAAATGTTAACCATGGTACAGATCAGGCTAATTGATGTTTTTAGAAATAAGACAGTCTGTCAGAGCAGTTAATAGAACTGAACATGCAAAAAAGGCATTGTCTTGTTCTTCAGTTATAGGAATGCCTTTAGCTCCTTTATGCCTTTGTCATAGAAGCAAAAAAAAAAAAAAAAAACCCTGCACTGCCAGCTTCTAACTTCTCCCTTGGAAACCTAGGCACTCTTTGTATGAAACCCACAATTCATTATAGAATCAGAGGGAAGTATTTAATAGACCCTAATGAAATGTTGTGGGAACTATGCTAATTCTGTCACTTCAGCAGAAGAATAATTTCACTAGACAACTAGGGAAAGTCAAAGCTGCTTGTAAAAAGGAGGAAACAGTAAAATTCACCAACAGCTGCTACCAAATAGAAATGCTAATAGAACTTAATCACAATATATTTTAAATAGTGTGGTTTAAAATATTGTTAAAATTGCATTTGAACCCAAAGTAACACTCTCAAGGTCCATGGAAAATTAGGCATGAAAGATGAGCTATAACTTCTATATGTAAGAAAGAGCCCTTTTTGTGGTGCACTCACTTGTCCAGCTCAATCCCCAAGGCAGGGACCTTGAGAGTACCAAACAGGGTCTGATTCAAGAATGAACATTCAGGAATAAGCTAAAAGCAAAGAGCTGGGGCACAACTGAGGACAGGTGTGATCATAATCAAAAATGCATCTGATGATTACCCACTCTAATACACTATGTGAGGAAAGAAACCTCTTGATAATTAAGACTATTACTATTCTAAACTCATCAGTGAGGGAATTTACACACAGTGTTTTCTGAAATACAGAGAAAAACATATTCTTTTACACAATCTGAATCCCTTTGGCTATGCCGGGCATCCTTTTCTGATACGTGATGTTGTTAGAAAGCAGTACAGATTTCTCCAATGTCTAAACAAGCATATGCTTGTTGGATTTATTGTCAATTTACATATAAAAACTGATTTTCCTACCTCTGTAAAAACTGCAATTTCCTACTAAACAGTATGTTTTTTATCACTAAGGGTCTTTTAAAAAATTGGAACAGATCTTTCTTCCTCGTCCTAGAGCAAGGAAAAAATAGGGTTTTTTTCTAGAAAAAATATCAAAATAAGTTAAATTCAGTACTATGTGCACTTGTTAAACCTCTGGTTCCCACCAGCTTCCTATTTCTAAATAATCCATATATATGTAAGAGCAGAAAGCTGTTCAGGAGTTTACTGTGTATCCTATATTGACCAAGGCCAGTTTGATTTCAGAAGGGAATCAATAGGGAGTGAAGGAGGCCAAAGTTGAAGGTTTCATGGTTGCCAGCTAAGCAAATAAATGGCAGACAGCACACGCAAAAGGGCAGGAAATATTTAAATCTCACTGTAGGTGTAACAGGTATATTGCTTTCTTAACAGTGAGACTCTTTTCAGAGCTAGAGCACTGCCAGCAACAGAGAAAGTGCTGCTGTGAAGGAAGAACAAGGTGAAATTAGCTTTTGCCCCAAAGCCAGGTCCCCATGGTCCCCGACAGCCCTGCCCGTCCTTGGCCATCCCTGGGGCTCCTCTCCCTGCCCAGACCCCCAGGGCTGTGGGTCCCTGCCCCACTGGCAGCACAGCAGGGCCAGTCCCTGCTCCCCACCATGATGGGTCCAGAGCCCACCTGGCCCCTTCCCCAGGGAGATGCCCAAAGCTGGGGTAGCCACGGTGCCCTCCTGGCTGCCCTGCTCTTCTGCTGGGCTGGTCAGAAAGGCCTCACCTGACAAGGACCAGGCAACCTTTGGAACCTGTCCCAGCTCTGCGTCACTGACCCAAGCACACCGGCTCTCTGTGACAGGGACAAGCCACAGTTAAATGAAGAAAATAGGGCAAGCAAACTGCACCTGGAAGGAACACAGCAATTTTCCCAGTTAAAACAGTCTTGTCCTAATAGGAGTCTTGGTGATGCTAGCCAGGAGGGCAGTAATGTGACTGACCTGCTTAGACAGAGAAGCTACCAGAGCAGAACAAACAAAAAAACATGGCAGAATTCAATTATACCCATGTAAACTTGAAGGAATGTGATTGTGAGAAATGATATAGAGGTACAAGTTTTAAATATCTTAAAATGACCACTTGTTAAACTTACTACTCAGAAAAGCCACAAGTGAAGAAGCAGTTTGGCTTAGTCTTAACCAGACGACATGTGGTTTGTGATGTTACTTTTGAAAAGTTTCTCTGTAATTATGACTACTATATATTCAAATTTAGCATTTAGAAGAATGAAGTAGATTTAATTAAAAAAAAATAACTGTAACAAAAAAAAGAAGCTTGTTAAAAAAAAATTAAAAGGAAGAAACAAATTAAAAGGAAGACATAGAAGTCAGAACCACTGAACAACAATAAACAAAGGCATTTAAACTTGGAAATATTTCCTCCAAAAAGTAGAAGCCTTATCTGAAGAAGGGAAAGAGAAAAGAAGATAAATTCAGATAAAAAACAAATAGAACTATAAAAGGCAAATGAAAACATATTTTGAAGATTGAGTAAATAAGAACTGCTTTCCTCCCTGGCAGAAAATTTGTACAGTCCACAGACCTAACAGAATGTAAAGTCATAACGAAAAAGTTAGATGAATTCTCTTTATCCATATTTGTTTAAGAAAAGCTTAGAGAGATTCACAGACACTTGCTTTATAAGGGTCAGGTTTGGTGAACCACCAAAAGGTCAGTAGGGAACATTTATGAACCGACTGAAAAAATAAATGCTAAAGAATCACTTGGGTTCCATTGCATTTAACACCAAGTAGTACAATATTCAAACTATGAGACTACTGAATTTCTGCTGCAGTGGTAACCTACTGACTAACACTTCCTCAGGAACAGAGAGTATCAGCTGAAAAAAACCTCCTTTAAAGGGGGATTGAGAGAGGGTACAAGTAATGTACACAGGAAAGTCTGACTTCTGTGCATACAGGAGCTGTTAGAAATTATGAATCTGCTCAACATTTGATGTCCTGGTTATACTGCAGTAGCTTTTGCAGTAGAAAAATATAGGTATTATATAGACATAGGTCTTAGGATTCACAGAAGGGTCAGTAGGTATATTGACAATGACTGTCTGATTTACAGAATTGCATGAATTTTCAGAAAACTGTTCACAAGGCACCTCTCCATCAAGTCACAAGAAACAAACCAGTCATGATACAAGAAGACAGAGAGGTTTCTTGTGTGTTTGTAACTAATTAAAAACTGAGAGTGGGCATAATATAAAGAAATTATCTCAGGAATTATTTAGAAACAAAAACTGTTCAACAGAGTCATACATAAACAACTGAATAAGTAATGAATTTGCAGATGATATAAAGTTAATCAGGATAGTAAAAATTCAAGTTGTCTTTACAAAAGAGTTACATCATATGTCACAGCTTTTTGTACTCTTTCTAAGCGTTTGTTCTTGATGACTGAGACAGAAATCTGGAATAAAAATGCCTTTTGTCTTGTTGTCCTAACAACTGAACTGCTGTCTCAAAAAGACTGACACAAAGATAAAAAATTACACACAGATGAGCTACAGTGCCTAGCAACACTTCAAGAAGGGAAGGATGGAAAGAGACGAACATGCTTTCTTCAATATAACCTCTGCTCAACCAGCTTTTATGCATAACTTACTGTCATTTATTTTTGAAACTGCTATATTGAGCATTCAAGTCAGTTACAGAATGTTTCCCCTGTAACAGTTTGCCCCTGCATGACAAAGAATCAGTATAGAAATATTTTTAAATTACAGAAATTTAATGCACGCATTTTCCAGATTTCAAATTACTAGCAACTGCCAAGCTTTGTCACAAGGCCAGGTTTTTTGGATACTCAGCCTTCCCAGCCCCTTTATACCAGAGCAGCTCCAAAACCACCTTCTGAAATAATAATTGGTTAAAACAAAATCGGCTTCTATTGTCCCAAAAAACCCCTGATACATCAATCCTACTGAAGATACTGAAAAATCTCACATGATAGTCAGACAGTCAAAATAAGAAGCAAGAATTTTGTGTGTGTGTGTAAAGACACTTGTTTCTTTCCTTTCAACTTTGCAGTTTCGTCCTCAGCAGCAGGTGACAGATGCTCACCATTACTCACTAAAAACATAAAAGAGATTCAAAATTTAAGTCCGTGTTCTATAAATACTCAAGACAATGACATTTCCGTTTGCATGATAAGCAAAACAAAAGGTCAAGGCTTAATGTCTACTTTCATGTCTCAGAAGTGCCTGTTATCTGTGGTCTTTCCCAGCCACTGTATTTCTGTCTATAATGTGCATTGTGGCGTAACAACAGCTACGTGATGGAAAATAGGTCTAGTTTTTGGTTTGCAGGACAAATGTGTTTCTCATCAGCCTCATTGGACACTGGAATTCACATCATGCTACCAAATATTATGAAAAATACAAAGGAAACATAGCAAAAAGTGTAACTCCACAGCTGTGGTTGAAAACAGCTGCATAAGTGCTATACAGAATAACCAAACAGAAGAGTTCTACTGTCACTGAGAAGTGTCTGCAGTCCATTATATTTTGCAGGATCACAAGGAGTCAGTCCTCTTGCCAATGCTTTCTTCTGCTGCCCTTTCAGAGGTGTCATGAAAATAAGAGTTGTGCAGAGGGGTAAAACCCAGGTGGTTGAAAATGTATGTGACTGTAATGTTCTTTAATCTTTGCATACTTTGAACAGTCTGTAAAACTGTCAGTGAGAGCAATGACACCCAGGTGATAAGCAGAGAGAAGAGAAGCATTCAGTGGTATGGGTGGTTGTGACATTTCCCCACTCTGTGAAGAAACAACCATGATTGAACCTCTTGAATAGAAGTGCCCTGAATGTCCTTGCAGACCCATCTTTCACTTCCAGTGAAATACTGTTGGGCTGCATTCATACCAAATAAGGGTTGATGACTTAAATTCACCTCCACTCACATTTCAGAAGGTATCTTCATCCTGTGGCCTGCATGCAAATACCCAATATTAAATCTCCAGGTGTCACTTTTAACTAATAGCCTGCAATTAGTGTTTGATGGCCCATCAATGCAGTATGCAGTTCCTACCTCTGGAAGAGTTCTCTCTTTCTTTAAATTGCCAGAATTGAAAGAATTATGTTCTAATCCCCTGACTTCATCCAGTTCATTTTGAAACTTAATGTTTTTAATTTAAATCCCCTATTGGGAACTCATTCTCTTCCATGGCACCAGTGCAGCTAGGTTGCCTTGATTAATTACTAGCACTTACCCTTCTACTTCAGTAAATCTCAGTACGATGTCTAATAACTGGAAAGATTTAACAAATGTTTTATGTCATTTTAAATCTGAAGCTCCAAAAAATTCTACAAAATTGAAGAAAGGCAGGGGGCTATAGAGAGCCTGGGTTTAAGAATTGAGAGTCTGTGAGGTTCAGAGCTCATTTGATCCCCAAGCTACTAAATCAAATCCCTGCTGGAAGGCCAGCTCACACAGGTTATACAGTTCATCAAATAACACAGATTTAGGAATCAAATTACACTTTCAGTCCTGGAGATGCAACACAGATCCAGATTTACAATTTCTAACATACAGGAGATGTATTTTAAATATCCATTGTTTACCGTAGGAGAGGAAGCTCATGAACATGGCAAAGATTAAACTTCCTTTCATGTGAAGTCTACTGGTGGCAAACATGGAGAACAGTTATCCTAAGCCAGTTTTGGAAATGGACTTTTACACATGGATAAAAACTTACAGAAAAAAACCCCAAACAAACAAACAAAGAAAAAAGAAATCAACCAAAAATGTAACAAACCAAACAACAAAAAACTATTCCCAGCTGAAGTTCAGCTTGATTATACTTTACCTACAGGACAACCTAGGTAAAAAGTCTAAGACTAATGAAAGGAAACAATCTAAACACTGGGAGTCTTGTAAGAAAAATGAAGATATTCTTTTCCCAAAGAATATACTCTTTTTTTTTTTTTGCTAATTAGCTGTGATAAGCAGATAAAGGCCCTTTGCCAAGACTTTGCTGAAAGTCTCTTTCCATTCAGTGGTTGGCATAGAGATGAAAAGAGAGTCTTCTTCACAGTGTTCAGAGTAAAGCTGCATTTTTGCTCATGCCAGTTAGAGCAGCAAACATTTCTTAATGCATGAAGGTACCTCACACTGTACAATCAAATGGTCAACCATGTTTTGATAACTTTGATCTTCAGCAATTTCTTCTGCAATGGATTAGTTCACTGAATGAAGGTTTTCTCCATCAATCTCCCTGTTCATTCATCTCTGTCTCCCATGATGTATAACTGCCACCACCTCAGATGCTTTAAGCAGGGGATCACATACCCAACTTTATGGCCAGCCAGTCCAAAGACAGGTTTGCCCTAACCAGCTTTAAAAGTATCAAATGCACATGTAATTACAATCAGACCTTGATTGATAAAGACATTTTCTGTATGCCCATTATGACTCTAGTGAGCTACACAAAAGTCCAGGCTCAGATACTTCCTGAGTTGGAGCCTTCTTGGAAAGCAGAGATAAAATTTCCAGGCTAATTTTGTAAATGTGCATTTAAAAAGTATATAGTTACAGTGATATACACAGGCCAATAAAATTAAATTCCCTATTAAAAAAAAATTAAGATTATCCATTCTGTTTTTCTTAAGTGTCATTGTTAGTTGACTGTTGTGTCATATTTTCCTAAAACTAACCTTTTCAAAATCTGTAATTATCTTGAAATACATTCCCTGATTTATGATAAGGAATGGATTATATTAAAAATAGGATGATGATTTAATTTATATCCCAGGTCTGATTCACCTTTAAAACTGTCTTTGGTTTTGCTTTCTGGATGCTTAGCAAGATAGAATATTTTTCTCTCTCTAAGGACATGATTTAATGATTTATTGAGAGTCCTTAACTCCCACTGAGGTCAAAACTATCACACAAGGCCAGATCCCAGCAATACCTTAAAGGGAACTGGAAAATTTCTGCTAAGGCATCAGTGCATTAGAAACAGGGCTAGAGAAATAGTGGCTTCCAAAAGTGACTTTCACTTCCCAAGCAAAACTGCACCTTTCTTGGATTGTATTTCTCTTTGGTCACATTTTTGACAAATGCTACCATTTTATCTTTTTGGAATTCAGGTGTATGTCTATAAAAGTCAAAGCTGGCAGAGCATTTCTTTCAAGAAATATGTGTGTGTGTGTGTGTGTGTGTGTGTGAGAGAGAGAGAGAGAGAGAGAGAGAGAGGGAGAAACAGTTTGGAAAGGGTTTGTCCTGGTGTACTCCCCTGAGGATCAGAAGAAGGTTTTCAGCCTTCCTGGATGCTAAAACCTTGATGCTACAAAATCATACACTGATATGCTACCAGAGAAGTTGGGTGCACCCCTGGCCCTGAGTTGTGTTTGCATCAGGAGCACAGGCAACTTGCTTCTGCCTTGTGGTAGCAGAGGGGTGACACTGCTGACTAACCAGTGACTCCCTTCATTGCAACACCCAGAAATATCCCTGCTTTCAAAAACTGTAATTATCTCCTTTTTCTCTGATGGGCTGATAAATGGGACTGGTTTTGGACAATATGAGAACAAGGTGGTAGTGCTGGACTACCAAATGGAGCTGCCACAGGGAGCATGAGGGTAGGATTCTTCATATGGGAACAGTGCAAACAAAACCCCTTGGCATTTGTTCTAGAGACTGTTTATTCTGTATCTCTGTTTTCTGCCATAGCAAATCCATGGGGTTCTGCTAGGTTTTCCTCATCCCAGTGACAACTCCCACATACTGCTAAGCAACTATTCACAAGATACTTGTTTTCCTGCTCCAAGGGAAGTTTCCCACCAATGTCTTCATGCACAGTTGAGCTACATAAAACCGTTTCCAACCAACTAGCTCAGCTTCATTAACAAAAATTTATTTTCATTAGCTCCTTTTAATTCTAACTGCTAGACTAGCAGCCAAATCAGTGACAATTACTTATGGACTGTGGAATTAGTTATAGACTGTGTCACCCATGTAGACACATACATAAAGACAGCACAAATTACTTAAGCCTAAATATATGCCAGCAAATAAGAATCTCACTTTGAAAAGGCATAATACTGTTAATAGGCTCAATCCCAGAAAGATAGAGAGTGTGAAATGAATAGATCTGAGCTCAGCTGGAGTGCCTTGTCTTATATCCACTGCTAAGGTGAAAAACTGTTCCTGCAGCATTGTTCCTGCTCTCCTTCCACTCCTGATGTTCTGTGCCCTACCAGCACACATGCTACTCAGACAGACATACTACTCCTGTTTAATGTGGCTATTCTGCCTCACACCTTAACATCTAGGAAGATAAAAACAAAACAAAACAAAACAAACACCAAAACAACAACAACAACAAAAAAAAGCAGACACATAACACAAACAAATGAATAAACACATCAACCAAAAAAAACCCCTCAATTCACTTCTATTAAAACCTCAGGATATACATAGCATGACATAAATAACAATAGAAGTTTACAAATTAATCTGTCTAATTATGAAAAATTTTGAGAGAAATAATTCTTATATCAATGAAGCCAGCTGCATATCTCTCCAGGCAAATAACACCGCCATCACTATTTAGGTATACAAATACCTCCTTTGTAATTAGCACTTTAAAATGATGCTGAGCTATAGATGTTAGTTACATCTATATTGATAAATTAAACTTGTTAACCATGACTGTGTTAACAAATTGTTGAGAACTAATTATTGAAATTAGACAGACCTATGTCAGGTGGGTTTGTATTAATTTAACTGAAGAAAAGGTCAGAGTCCAAAAAGAAGCCTGAGTATTCCCAGAAATTCATCTGCAGCAAATCAGCCCAAATTGCAGAATTTGGGCTGATTTGCAGGCAAAGGGACTCATCTTGCCTCACAACAAGGTTATGATGAAAACACACAGCTCTTGAAGCTTGGAGGTTATGATGAAAACACACAGCTCTTGAAGCTTGGAGGTTAGCCACAGGCTGTGAGAGCTGTAGCAAGGGGTGTTACAGGGAACGGTCACACTTGGGCTTGCTTCACAGGAGGTGCATGTCTGCAGGGAGAGAGAGCTGTCTGCAGCTCTTTGCCCAGAAGTAACTTAAACTCAATCCCATGGGACTAACTCACGTCTTCTCACCCCTCTGCACTATACCAGAGGTGCTGGCAAGCAGTCAGGGATGACAGGTCCTTCTGCCCTCTTTTAAGTCTGTTTGGCAACAGGTGTGCAGCTTCAGATCAAGGAATCCACCTCCATGCCGAAAGGGGAGGTAATGCCAAACTGGCAGTACTCCTTTCTGCCCACCTGACCCATAGCTCTAGCTCCTTGTTGAGAGCTGTCTATTTATTAATTAGAAAGATTTACTTTAGGTAGCTACCAGTGCAATACAATGACTGGAGTGAGCTTTAGAAAGAACAAGCTTTATCAACTTCCTGCAAGCACCCTTTGAGTGCCAATCAAACATTGAAAACACAGGCATGAAGAAGAGACAGATCTGGCACAAAGGGTATACAGTACAACAAACCAGTCTGGGGAAGTGCTGGGCCAAATTCACAACCACCTCCACTGACAGTTTATGAAAATATACCTGTCTGAAATAGTATTTCTGTCACTTTAATTTCCCCATTTCTACATTTGTAATTTTCATCATCTCCTTAAGGATCATTCCCTTTTGATCACCTCATGGCCCCCAGCATCCATGCACCCTGGGCAGCACTTCTGTTATGCTCATCCTTTCAACAGATTTCCCCAGTCTGGCCACCAAGTTCCCTGGTTTTCTTGTTGAAGAGTAATTCTGATCATTATCTCATTTGGAGAAAAGAGGAAGCAGAGTCAAGGTATAACAGGGTCTGTTTAGTGACTGAAATGTGTCTTATGCTTACAATTATTAACACATGATTGCATACTATTAAACACCTCCCACCGATGTCAGTATAGGACTGCTTGCAACTGCCATAGCCAGCATTTTATAGCGGGCCTGTCAATTATCAGCAGTTTCCTACCAGTAGCTTATTTTTTTTTTTTTTAATACCTCCCCTTATTTTTCTTCTCAGTGAAGTCAGCTGTGAGTCCTCCCAGCACTTATGGGTTTCACACTGGTTATCAGGACTGGCAGTACTCAAAGCACAGGAAGTGGGGTGCAGTGACTGGATGTCACTACATGCGCGTGGAACATGACAGCTCATGCGACGGTGGGCATGAACCTTAGCTAAAGTTATGAAACATGCTTTTTTTACCCTTCTCCCTTTGTGCACTCTTCCTCTTAGATACATTAGCTTCAAGCAAAATAAGTTTTTGGGAAGCTGCAGTCAAGAAAGCCTTCTTTTTAACTTTCTAAACATATCTGGAGAATCACTAAGAAAAGAAGAGCTTCTGTTTAAAATTTTTTCTTGCTCTTTGTAACTCTAATGATTGAAGTTGAGTTACATTGCAAATGAATGTATTTATTTTTTTCTATCATCTCTCACTATATAGTCTTATTGTCCAAATTTATTCTCCTTATTCAGAAAAAAAGAAAAGGGAAGGGAAGGGAAGGGAAGGGAAGGGAAGGGAAGGGAAGGGGAAGGAAGGAAGGGAAGGAAGGGAAGGGAAGGAAGGGAAGGGAAGGAAGGAAGGAAGGGAAGGGAAGGGAAGGGAAGGAAGGGGGAAGGGAAGGAAGGGAAGGGAAGGGAAGGAAGGAAGGGAAGGGAAGGGAAGGGAAGGGAAGGGAAGGGAAGGGAAGGGAAGGGAAGGGGGAAGGGGGAAGGGAAGGGAAGGAAGGGGAAGGGGAAGGAAGGAAGGGAAGGAAGGAAGGAAGGGAAGGGAAGGGAAGGGAAGGGAAGGGAAGGGAAGGGTTCTTTAACTTTTTAAAGGAGGATCATTTTAGAGGAAAAAAGTTCTGAATTTTATAAACATAATGAAGTCTCAGAAGCTGAAACCAAACACAGAAGTAGAAATGCATATATATTGTTCCAAATGTGTGTGTTATCCTCTGTTTGAAACATCACAAATAAAATGTGTCAAGTGACAGTTAGGCTAATCTTTCACAAGAGACCTGCAGTATGCACCAACATAAAACTGAGACTATCCACCCAGCTTAACCACTTGATTTCATAAGTAACTGCCTTCTGTTTTAAAGACTTCAATTTGTTGGACAAGAAGGAAGTGGTAAGCCAAAGAGTGATTGAAATGTATGATCCATCACCACAGACGGAGCTGATGCATGATCAGTGTGAAAATAGAGAGTAGTAAAACAGAAAATGAGATAAACCAGATAGTGTGAGTACAAGATGGTTGCTTATTTGTCTGTGAATCATGAGAAAGTGGTGACTTCATTGCACATGAAACATTGTAAAATGATAATACTTAGGTCTACAGCTTTCACATGCCCAAAGGACTGTGCAGGCTGTGAAACTGAAATTGTTCTTGGGAAATAATGTGATTGCATCTCAACTGCCCACTGGGGCAGTTATTTCTGGTGGCCATGGATTGCAGACATTTAGAGGGTAAAATATGCATCTGAAATGATACCTGTACCATTCTCAGTGGAATGCCCGGTGCCTTCTTTTTATGTTGCAGTGCTCAATATAAATACTCAACCAAGAGTTTGTCTCAGGGTACGCCAATAAATACTTCTGTATGCCTGCAGTATGACTCCTGCACATACCCTCAAGTGCCCATTATACCAGTCTAATAATATTTTTCCATGGAAACAGAAATAAACACACTGTTTAAGAAGATGACAAAGGCTATTTTCCTGACAGCTTTTTATAGCAAAAAGGTGTATAAGAAGGAGTCTTGACAGGTTAGATATATTTAGGTCATGAAGCCATTTCTTTTTTCCAGCAATTCTAGAAATGTCTGCATTTTGGCATCTACGGGTGACTTTGACTATGAGAAACTGCCCAAGTTAAATATGCTGTGTTTTTTAAGCAATGTCAGAAATTTCTAAAAACTGTTTAAGAAGGACACTATTTTCCTGACAGCTAAAAAGGTGTATAAGAAGGAGTCTTGACAGGTTAGATATATTTAGGTCATGAAGCCATTTCTTTTTTCCAGCAATTCTAGAAATGTCTGCATTTTGGCATCTAGGTGACTTTGACTATGAGAAACTGCCCAAGTTAATATATGCTGTGTTATTCTTAAGCAATGTCAGAAATTTCTAAAAAGCATTTCCAGGGCACTGCTAGCACTCCTGCAGAAAAAGTGGTGGAAATTTGGCAATTGCTGTATATGACACGGAAGAGGTATTCACGTTCCCTCTGTTATACAGTTGTCTTGAAACCATGTAAACCTTCTTCAGCCAAATAAATACAGTTGAAGATAGCAATATTTCATTCTGGTATCTCCAGGACTGTGCAACTGTTTCTGAACTGAAAATCCAGATTCTTCTCAAGGTAGCCAGATGTATCCTGCTTCAGTAAAAACGTCTTCTTTTCTTTGAACTTCAGACTTCACTCTTCACAATCTCCTCTAAGAAGCAAGAATAAGTTGAATACTGATGAGCCACACTGAAAGGTTGGGGAAAAAAACCCAAAAGACCACTTCTGTTATCAGAAAATTTATCAATATTATTTTCTTGCTGACGGAGAACACACACACACACCACCTTTCCCTGCCAAACAGGTACTGAAAATTTATCTCATATTATTAATACACCTCTTTCTGACATGATGATTAACTATGTTTTCCTCTTTGTCCAAATCTGTCTGTAGACATTGGTTGGCCTTGTCATGTCTCGATTTGCAGCTGAAGAAGATACTGTCTCCAGGCACCTCCCTTTCGTCCACCAAGTTGAGATGTGTACCTCACAAATCAGCTCTCAAATAACATATTGAAATGAACCTGAAAAAAAAAAAGACAAAAAATTGTAGCAGCAAAGGATTTTCCTATTTCCAGTGACATCTTCAATGTCTGAAGTTGAAACAAGCTGCTCAATGCACAATACTACAATTTACTTCAGTGGTTCTAATCACAAAGAGCTTCTCTCAAATACATACTTTCTGTGCTCAGTCACTGTTTGCATGCCTATGCCTGAATATTCTCCAAAACTACTGATTAAAAAAAAGGCTAATAGGACTAATCATTGCTAATTATAATAATCATCATTATTATTTTTTTCACATCCAGAACAGGTTTTATCCTCTCAATTTTCCTTAATTAGAAGGTTTTCCTGAAGTGTTCTTTATTTAATGTGAACATACTGTAGCAAGGTTTCTTCTTCCATACAAATTTGTGATTTTGAAAGCAAAAAAAAAAAAAAAGAAAGAGAGACATAACACTGTATTTAAACCCAAAGTTTCAAAATGGTAGAAGGGCTTGAACATAAAAGCCTATATATATATGATCTACTGTATAAGTTAAAGACTATGGGGATAAAGCAAATGTCAGCAGCGTTTATTAGTACTCTCCAGTGGAACTGGAACAGTTATAATTCAGCAGACCCCCTTACAGGCCTGGACAGCCATGTGTTTTTCAGCAGATTTAAACTGTTCAGCATTTAATAATTTTTATTACTTGAGCCCCTGGTAATCATACAAAACAACAAAGGAATCCAATGCAGAGATCTCTCATTTTGCTATCTGAGTTTACTCTGCATGTTTAGCTCGGAGATTTCACAGAGAACCTAAAACCTGCAGGATTTTTCAAGAGATTAGGGTCTTGTGTCCATGAACCCAGCACTAAGGGGTATGGTTGTACTTCTCAGTAAGAGTGAGCCAGTGTGGGAACCACACACTGGACCCCTGACCAGTTTTCCCATGAAGACCTTTCTCACCTCTGGTTTGGACTACTTTAACAAGCATTCTGCTGGGCAGTGCCTGAACATCATGGGAGCTGCTCTCAGTTCATGATGGTCAAGGGTACATTTGTTTTGGCTCTCTCCCAACAATGCAGCCTTGTAACAGCATCCTAGTAGATGCTGCATCTTTGAACACACCACATCCTAAAGCATAAAACACACACCTTCTAATTTGTATGCTAAAAACATTCATCTGGTGGGTTGCAACACAGACCCTGTATTATTTCAGGCAGTCTGAACAGCAAAGAGACATAAACATGTTTTAAGGCCAGAGGGTGCCCAGGAGACCTTAAAGCCAATTTATACTTAGCACCCATTTGAGATGGTGCATTGGACATATGGTCCCAGGGTCTGATCTGTGCCTGTGATGTTTTCAGCAGTACAGGCATTGCATAATGCCCACTCTGTCTTCCTGGATGCCACAGAGTCCCTGCCTGAGGCTGCCCCTTGTAAAATCCAGTCTTTCAGGTTACAGTTTCTTAACATGGAAATGCGCACGTACACACAACTCAAGCTATCATTTTACAGCACAAGAGATCCTCTGCATGAGCACATGGCATATGCAATCAGGCTGTGTTTATTCCTTCTGGCTCTGAGGCCATCTGGCACTAGTGAAGTCTATTATCATCCAAATAAGGGTGCCCGCATCCAAACTACATGTTGGGCATGGTGCCTGGCCCGTGCTAATTCTCAAAACATGCCCAGGAACTGTTTGGAAGAGGCCTGGGCTGACTGCCCAGGGACAAACCATTCCAGGGACTGCTCAAACAATTTAACAGTGTAGACAATGGAGTTAGTGCCTGGGTCTTCTGGCACTGTGTAATTTCCAGTATTAGCAGAGCCTGCAAGTGCAATGGAAAAGGCTGATTTCTTCATGGGGCACACTTCTCTCTGAGTGGCATCAAGCACTTCAAATCTACTGCATGTTAAGAGTGTCTTCAGAGATCAAAAGATTTCTGGAAGTCAAACTGTATCCTGGAAACACTACAGATTGAATATTTGAAAGTATAATAATGAACTGATATAGGAAAGATCCATTTGTAATATTTGTCTCTGTATGTTCAATACAAGTGGGCAGAGCTCTAGAGGAGTGCAGGCAAGCCAAGGTACCAAGGGGTGTGCAGAGAAACAGGCTTGCATGAGCAAAGACATAAAAAGCATTCAGCTGAGGAATCTAAAGCCAAACAGCTTTCAGGATGTTGGAGTATCACATCCATAGCGGTGAGCATGGTTTTCACTCCTCTGGTTTTCCCAGATTTGTGGAGAGACAACTTACAAATAAGGGGAAAAAGAAAAAAAACCAGAGAGGCTTTAAATGTTCCTCATTACAACTGTGTACCCTGTAGCCATTTTAAACAAAGTAAGATGGGAAAAAAAAATCATATTTTCCCATTTATTCTAGCTTGAATGCTAAGAAACTGAAATAGAAGTTTCTATAAATGTGAATTGTTTTTCAGAATCAACATCCATGGATATTCCGGAACACAAGATGCTTTCAAAACCACATTTCTTCTTTTCTGTAGTTAGTCCTAGGAAATGGGATAGTGAATGGCTTCTGTAATAACCAAAGACATTTTCTGAAACAATCAAAAATATAGTTATTTTCTTCACTTATCAGCACATGTGCAAACCCATGGGACAGTGAAATTTCACATGACAATAGCCAGTGTACAGAAACTTGAGTGTGGAAAGGATTCCCCTGGGCTCAGCTGTCTGCAACTGCAGCTGACCATGCCAAATGGTTCCAGATATTTATGAAGCTCCATCTTCATAACTAGGTCATTTGCATCCAAGACAGAGATGCTCCTGAATTTTAACTCTCTGACAGTCAGAAACCTGAAATTACAGCACCATTGCTCCTCATGACATCGTTGTCATTGCTGAAATCTTTGTGCTTCCCCCCAGTGTTCACAGAGACAAGGCCTTCCCACTCTCAGACTTGGGACCAACAAAATCCAAAGAACCAAAGTTCTTTGCACTGTTAATGGCAAACCTTCAATAACTAACACTTATTTTCGACAAGAGGTTATCTCATTCAGATATCAGAACAGCTTGGCACAGTTGTCCTTTGAAAGATAGGTTGCATTTTTTATCTTTCACACCAACATCTTTCACTCTTTTTTCTAATACTCAAACTACTCAAGTCAGACTAATGGACATGAAGTTTTTGCTTTCCCTTTCATAGATACAGGTATTACAGCAAGAGTGAATATAAGGATAATCTCATGAGCTCACAAAAATAGTGTTAGTGAAAATCATAGTTCTTCTTTATATTTCCTTGTTTATTTTTTTAAGGTTTATTTGTGGGGATTTTTTGAATGTTTCTTGGTTGGTTGGGGTTTTTAATTATAATTTGTATAAAGGATGAGTCAGAAAAAGAAGCTAGTACAATAGTGCAAAAAGCATTGAAAATTTAATTTCTTAACCTTAAGCTCTGCTCTATCTTAAATTATAGAATAAACACCTCTCAGTTAGAAGATCAGATTTTTTCACTGACATTTTTATGAAGAAAAACATACAAAATCCAGGGGTTTCTTTGAGAATCGGCAAATCCCACTGAATGAAAATCCACAGGAGTCTCATTGTATTACTGCAGTGCAGGTATTAGTCAACTCATTCAATTCACTTGCAAGGCTCAGTATGTGTCCTTCTGCCTCTAAAGCTGAACTGGTCTTAGCAGATCGTAAAAGAAAAGGCACTTCTTTTCCCCATTACTGAAAAATCCTTAAGTAGACTCATGGATTTAATTTAAAGGATCTGGCAAAATGAGCATTCAGTGAAGAAAGTTTCAGCTGAAAACAATTTATTTGTGAATCCTATAAGCAATTAAAAAAAATATTTGGACTGGAAGTTAGACTCTAACCATAACTAGCAGATGTTCTTCCATCCAGATTTGCTGAGAAATTGTCAAGGTAGAGCTGCAGGTACCCTTGATTCGTGTGTGCTGACCACCACATCATGCATCCCACGTGTGGGAATCACGTGAGCCGTATCACGCGTCGGTCATCCGAGCTTCTGACTGCGGGCGCTGCTTTCGAGCAAACCGCAGGCACAATTGCTGTCACAATTATGCCAGCGTTTGACCTCATTTCGGTTCGTTTATATTTAAGTTTTGCTGTCTTTCCAGAGCTGTACATCGCTTACGACAGCTACTGTGTTTGGGTTAAGTTTCTGTATTCCTTCCAAGTTTGTGTAAATCACAAGCTGTGGCTGTCTGGTATCCAAATGGACTTTTTTTGTTGTATGCGCCTTCTACCATTTCCATCAAACATAGGCCTTCTCTTACTTTTGACACCTATATAGCTGCAATTATTTTTTTCTCTCAGCTCATGTATTCTTTTGATTTTCCCTAAATTTTCCTTAATATAATTGTGTGCCTTTTACCTTTCTGGCACACAATTATTTCCACCTTCTTTCTGAGATTACCAGACAATTCTCACACTTTCCTTTCTTCTAGTGTCCTTTCTTAATATCGTCTCGTATAATTTCTAAATGTAGAAAAACATAAATGCCAAGCTGCAAATACACATAGATATTTGTATTGATTTCCAGTATAACTACATTATCTACCTTTATCTACCTTTTCTTTCTTGTTTTTCTGGTCGAGGTCAGTTTTCTTGGTTCTTTGTGGCCTACCTCTTCAGTGAACACTCAGATTTATACAGAAATTCATTCAATATTTCTGTGAAACTGAAAAGATAACTCTCCAGGGTATGAACCATTTGCTTCTCTCACATTTGTCTTTACTTGGTTTTGTAGAGTGATATGCATGCCTAAGTTTAAAATACTAAGCATAAGGACCAATGCCATTAACTCCTCAAACCCCAAAGCCTCATGCCAGGTTGATTTTCAGGTGAATATTCTGCATAAGCTCAGTTTCCCTCAGTCTGGGGGACAGGATAGCTCCAGGGACTGGATTCATGCCTCTCTCTTCATTTAAACTTGGTGAGGTATCAAATGTCCGGATGAACGTGGCATATTGTACGCATAAATTGTTATGTTAACCTACTTGAGGGATGCCCAACAAAAGCAATATTTTGAACCTTTTTCATCTTCAAGTGACAAAACTTGTTGTGAACATGGTATCCAAGTTCACATTTCACACACACACACAAAAAAAACTCCCACTGATCCCTGGTGCTGCTGCAGACAAGACTCTGCAGAGAAAGATTGCTTTTGGAAAACTATCTTGGGAGCTGATTTTGTCATCAGCAGAATCACTCAGTTTCTGGTTAATATCTATAGTAATTCAGTACACAGAAGCAATTTATGCCGATGATACCATACTGTCTCATATCTAATAACCTTTCTCAGAACAGCTATACATATCTAGAAAAAAAAAGAAAAAAATATCAATCGTTACTGCAAGATTAATCTGCCAAAAAGACAGAGAACAGAGATTACTTACGAGCTGTGTACAAGGAACATTCTTCTTCCCATTTTGGAGGTGTACTCTGCAACAGTGTTGAGTCCCCATCTTGATGTACTCACGATTGCCCAGGCCTCCCTTCCCTCTCTGCTCTTTCTGTGCCTGTGGTTTGGCAGCTACAGCCCTCACCCTGTAACCTAAGGTGAGACTCAGTGCACACTTAAGAAGAGCTCTCAGGAGCAGTTGAAGACTCTGGCATGATGGGACCTCCCTGAAAACTTAGCTCTATGGAAACACTAGCATCCCTCAATCCCATCAGTTACAGACTGAGAGACCTTTCCCTGTATTGCATCACCCAACCCTTCCACCATTGCAGTTTTCTTCTGTTCTTAACCTACTTTGCACAAATATTCATTCAGTCCTCACTGACAAAACTACAAATCACAGTTTTCTTTCTCTCCTTGCCTTTCTCTCCTGAATCCCTTCTCTACATGTGCATCATCCTTTTCTCAATTTTATTGCTATGTTTTGTCACTTATAAATAGACATCTCTTTGTGTCTGACCTTTGATTTGCAAAGCCTTCTCCGCCCTATGGCTGAGGAGAGGCCATTTTGGTCTTTCTGGTTTTGCAGTTCTCCCAAGAATGTAATTTCCTTGGGAAAAGGAAGAAGTAAAATTTTAAAAAAAAAGAAAGCAAATCTTCCCCTTCATATCAAAATCCATTCATCCACTTCTAATTTTAGTTTCCCTTAGTGAATGAGACCCTGTAATTAAAACATTGGCAGATGAGAATATTATAGAGCTTTGCAGTTCAAGTGAACATTGTTGCTAAACGTAATAATTTTGTGTCTGACAGTCTAGTAAACTGACTGAAAACATGTAGGACCATCCAGATTAAGGCTTGCAAGGCTTGCAGCTTACCTTGCATCATTCAGACTCTGTTTCCACAGGTAGTATTTGCAACAGGACTGAAACCAACATCCAGCTGATAGAGGCCAACACACCAGGGCCAATGCTGACCTCTACCAGCAGATGTTTTACCTTCCTTTTCACAGGGGTGCCATATATCTTTCTTGGAAACCTTTCATTCACAGATGTATTGAATGTCAAGTTACAGGACCTTTGCAGAACAGGCTTCCAAAATCATTTCCTTCTCAGCACCTAAGCATCCATATTCCACATATCTGTCATTTTCCTAACCTGGCTAAAAGGACTCAAATTACTAAGTGCCACGCTCAACAAAACAAATGCCAGTGTCCATGTGCATTTTTATTAGTTGTTCCACTTACAGGAGACTCCCTACATCCACTCATTCCTACCCTTACTGCCTTCCATTTCATTAGCCATTCCTTCTATCCCCAACCCCATTTCTGTCCCGACCCTAAATACAGCTGCACCAACAAAACTGTGGCAGCTGTGAGCAGCACTGCAGAGGTAGGAACAAATGCCTGTGGAAGGAGATTTCAATGTGCAGCCTCTCTTAAACATGCTTTATGAAGACCAGATTGTTTCAAGGAGGAACTATCCCATGACACAGAAACAATCTGAACATTCTACAGATGACATATACCTGTGACAGAACTAAACAGGGATTTTGCCTTTATTACATCAGCAAGATGCAAGGGTGCAAATCCTAGTCAGTCTTCTACCCACCTGTTCTAGAGATTTTAGCCTAACAACTGAAATAATACAGCAAATACTTTTGTCAAGTAGAAAAAAAAGGAGCAAAGCCCAGGAGGTCATTAACAGTTTTAACAATCCCTAGAAAATAAGCAAGGATGTGAACCCCCAGAGCACAGCATGTTAGCTCTCTACTCTTTCCCCTCATCTACCTTACCATGCAGAAGATATGGCTGCATGTATCATCATTACATCATTAAGTTTTCTCTCAGACAATATGAGTCAAAATTTCTCACAAAGCAAATCAGGCCTTAGAGAAGGTGGAAGGAGAAATGGATCATGTGTCTTCATGAGGAAGAGTATCTTTTTTTTATGAGGAGAGACAACAGGAGCTGGGCCTGTTTAGTCTAGAGAAGACTGAGAGGTAATCTCATCAAAACATGCAAACATCTTAAAGGTGGGTGCCAAGAGGATGGTGACAGATTCTTTTCAATGGTGCCCAGTGACAAGATGAGGAGCAATGACCATAAAATAAAAGCAGTTCCACCTCAACCTGAGGAAGAATTTCTTTACATTGAGGGTGTCAGAGCCCTGGAACAGTCTGCCCAGGGAGTCCATGGATCTCCCTCTCTGGAGAATTCCAAACCCAACTGGACAGGTTCCCATGTAACCTGTTCTAGGTTACCCTGCCTTGGCAGGTGAGTGGGACTGGATGATCTGCAGAGGTTGCTTCCAACCCTAACAATTCTGTGATTCATGTCACACTGTCTGGAGATAGGAATGCAGGGCTGTGCTTACATCTAAGATAAAGAGGGAAATGGAAGACACTGGCTGCTTTTTGCTAGGATTTATGCAGTTGAGTAATTCTTTGCTTTGTTGTAAATGCAGGGAAAACATTTTTATATAAAGAAATAAAATAGGCTTATTTAAATGGAAAACACAGTTGGTTTTTTAAACTTTGCAAACCAGTTTCAGAAAAACTCTACCTCTGCACTCCTAAATCCCTATCTTGCATTCACATTTTACTGATGCAACGCACTGAAGTAAGACATGAATAGAAGTATTCAAATTGTGTTGTTTCAGTTTTAGTTTGATTCCTCTGTTAAGCACCTTTACAACTCATTTGGGGGGAAGGGGGCGGGGAGAGAGGGAATTCTGTTGTCATAAAGCTCCTCTAGGGTTTTCCTGGTAAATTTTCTGGGCCTCCCTGTCCCTATACAGATAATGTGTTGTCCTGTCCATTTTGATATTAGCTATCCAAAGGGGATGGTGTGTTAATTGATTATGGGCTTAGCTTTCAACCTTCAATTATAGTTTTCATTTAAAATTATGCAGGGCCAGCCTGTTTAAAGTCTCCTGAATATTAAAATTTGGGTGTTTTTCCTGTAGTGAGGGAATCTGGGCTACAGCTGAGAGATATCCAGTATTTCTTGTATCTGGTGATCCACAGAGCAGAAGTTCAGTGGAAGTACCTAGTAGGAAAGCAGGCTCTTGGCTATAAATATGTCTTTCCCCTGCTCTTAACTGCATGCATTGCATCATGCCAGGAGGCAGAGTTCTCTCACCTATTCCTCCAGCCTTCCCTGGGAGCCTTCAGTGCCTTTTATAAACTCATTTCTCATGCCTGGAAATAAAGGGTTAGTCTTTCAGATTCCAGCTGAAATAATGTGTTGAGCAGACTGTGAAATCCAGCATCTCTCTTGTATGTCCCCTCCTCCTGACAAGGAGTTCACTGTCTTAATCCCAAGAGATTTTAATGTGCAAACTAGATGCCAGAGGAGAACACTACACACCCATCCAATGTGCACGGAAAGCAGGATGAATCCACTGATATGTTGCTACATGACATGAACTCGCTGCTTCTTCCCAGGAATATTGCCAGTGAAGGTATTCAAGGTCATCTTGCACAGAAAAGAGACATATCACACACACACAAATGATTGTTCCTTGAACTACAGCTAACTTCACAGAAAGATGAGTTAATCTTGGCCAAGTTAAAATAAAATATTCCAGAGACTAAAAGTATTGTTCAGGGAAGATACAGAAGCTGTCCAAATGGATAATTAACAGTACAAGGAATAGTGGACAAAATGTTATTGGTGGAGAAGAGCTTGGGCATTCAGTTAGAGACAAGAATTTAATTGTATTCTGCAACTCAAAAGCAGTCATCTATAGCACCAGCCTGATACGTGTGGGTCTCCTTTTTGTGCCCTGAAGGATATTCCCCAGCTTATCTAGATACTCCTTGGCTTTTAGTTTAAGTCTACATTAAGTTCAGATGTGTATGTGGACATTCTTGTCAGTCATATTGCTATAATTTGTTAAAGAAAAATAAAAGTGAGGCTACCTGAATAAAAGTGTACAAATCATATTAGACTAAGTGGGAGCTTCTGTTCAGTTTGGTCCAAACACAGTGGTTTATACAGCAATAAGGCATAGTAAAATAGGTAGAACAGATTGCTATGAAATCTCAGTGTTCAGGTTATGTACATGAGCTTATATCTTATCATCTAGGATTAATATCTTTACAGTACAAAATCATTTCCTCTGCACCCAAATTTCTAACCATTAATGTCATTCAGACATCCTGGATTGCTGTTCTATAGAAGTCAAACAGTACTGCATTTACTTCTGGGTGCATAAAGATTTTCACAGTCAGAGCTCTTTGTATTAAATGTCATTCATATTTGATAACTAAGTGGAAGACAGCAATCCCCATCCAGGGGTATCCATCTCATCAGCTAGTATTGAATCCCATAAATTTTGTGTGCACTAAATTAATTTTCTTGGTTTCTAACATGTAAAATCTGTTCAATACTTGCCATACTGCAGCTACAGTTACAGTTTTTCTGGATGAGTCCCTACCCTGGGCAGAGCAGCAGAGACAACACAGATCACTAAAATGGATCAACTGTGGACCTAAGGTCTGGATCCACTTTGCAGGAGTGATCCCTTCTGACATCCTTGCCTTCTCTTCAAAGTCTCACTACCTCTTAGCAGTTCTCCTCCCTTACAGGAGGTAGGTCCTTCTTCTGAGGAAATAGCTCATGGTATACATTTCAAATAATGAATTTCCAAAAGGGACACAAACTTCTAGCCCACAAGGTCTTGGGTATCTGACCTGAATAAATGGAACTGCAAGCCCCTCAAACTGTGTAATCATCTCCCTTGGGCACAAACCAATTTAACAGAAAAATTAATTCCAACATGATTCACAACCAAGTGTTTCATTCGTTGTGAGCAAAGAGTTCTCAGAATTTCAGTTCCCATAGGGAGAGGGAGAAGGGATATTTTAACTATCAGCCACAGTTTGGGGTAAAATAAGCACTGAAACACTTCCCCAGAAGTGTTAGGTTGGGGTTTTTGTTTTTTCTGGGTTTTTTTCTCAGCTTGATTTTTCCATCTGTAGGTGAGAAGAAGGTGAGAAGGCAGCAGAACACAGATAGGGTGATGGAAGCTGGAAAAGAAGTAAAAAGGATTGTGTTAGCACTTGCATCCAGTCTCAACTAGAGAAAATACCATGAGCTCCTGACTGAAATGCTATAGATGTGTACAATGCATGCACTTACACAAGCCAAAGAAACCCTTTGCTTGGCTTTTCTTTTTTTTTTTTTTTTTTTTTTTTTTTTTTATCGACACCAGAAACACGAGTTTTGCCCCTTGCTAGAGGCCTGAACTCTTCTTGCACACATTTTAAAGTATGATTCAGACTAAGTTCTTTTTTTGTCACTGGCCCCATTACCTAATGTTTTGCAGTCCTGCCCAATAAAGATTTATTCATCTCATATGTTCCTGGTTGTGACCTTATGTTCGGCCGCAGTTGGACTGCTTTGCACTCCAAGGCTCTTTCCTCAGCATTCCAAACCTGGGAGCTGCTGTGCCTGGGAAGACCAGCCTGCAGAACCTCACTGGACAGTAAATCAGCCCTTGAAGGCCCAAACTTTTTCAATCCAGCATTCAGCCTCATCTGTTTTGTTATTGCACTAATACTGCCCTGAGGAAAATCACAAATAAGAGTCCAATATATTTCAAATATGTTATTTAACTGAAGCATGTTTTCTTAGATTTTGTTTGAATATTGCAATGCTTAACTTTTCTTTGAACACCCCTACATGCTGCTTATGATGAAAGTATCAAACCCAAATTTTCACTGAAAATAGGAACCCACCATGAGGTTTTACATTACTGAAGTGGGCTCTGTACTCAGTGGGCCAGCCCCTTGATCCAGATTTATTTCACACTGGAGTTTTCTGCAGCAAAATCTCATCCTTTCACAAACTGCGTGCAGCTGTGCAGTTCAGAAAATGTGACTCAAAAGTTTTCTTTTAAAGCATTTCCCTCCTTCACTCTCTCTTGCTGGCCAGAAGTTCATGAGGATCATCCCCACATTTGTTTTAATCCCTTCAGCATTTAGTTCCTCAATCCAGCTATTTTTCCCTCCTGGTGAACCCCCATGGCAAATCTTATACTGAAAAGTACCAGCAAGACGCCTTTCTCTGCTCAGGGATAATCAATGATCAACACAGGAGAGGCTCAGTGCTGACACATCTTAGGAAAGGTGGTGCTTCAGTATCATGAGATACTCACCTCCTAATAGTTATTTGACAATGATCAAAAGATCTGTGATATTAATTGCAGCTAATTTCTCCTACTCACTATGCTAAAAGTGAAGTTAAAACTGTGCAGGATTAATGGCCCTTTGCTACTTATGAGGTTCTTTATGGCTAATTTGTCACCATCCATCAAGCTTGGTTCACTCATGTATTCAACAAAATGAGCAAGGCTTTACCTATCAGGGAAGGTGAGTTAATAAAAAATAATGAAAGCTATTTCTTAGACACTGAGGAGCTCAGTTCTTGAATCTTTCAACTTGCATTTATTTACTCAGAGGACCATTTAATGCAATCTTCCATTTTTCTTTATTCATTTTGCTCAATAAATTGTTTTCCCACATATTTCATCATCTGTAAAAAAACCCTAAGACACCAAGAACATAAAAAAATTAAGCTGTCATTATTACATCAGTGGTTTTGATAGGAGGAGGTGGGACTAGTAAAAAAGTTGTTTGCACTGTATTCACTGACTTTACAAGGGATCTATCTTTTGCTCTTGGCTTAAGTCACAGAAAGTTGTGGTTGAGGTGCTGCCACTATCTGAAAAGTACTTTTCATTGATCTGAGAAAGAACACACATGGAGATTGCAATCATTGTGTATTTCCTAAAAAAATCATAATATCAAGCCTTTCCTTCAGATTGTCACTGTGAGAGAAAATTTGACAGTGTTTGACCTACAAACCTCAGACTTAAATAATAATACTTGCAGAAAAACAGTTTTTAAACAGGATTGCATTTCACAGCTTCAGAAAAACATGAATTCACCTCACTTTGTGTGGGTTCTCTAAACAGGGAAATCAAATTCCCTTTGGATTCTTCCCCTCTGAGCAAGGGTGAGACTGAGTCATCTTCCATTTGTTTGTCTTTGATGACAAATATTACTCTCAACTTACAAACAATGTCAGCAAGAAAACAGAGCATCTGGAGCTTGTTCAGTTATGCTTCTACCTTTCCAAAATGCTACATAATAAATATGCATATGGTTAATTTTAAACATTTGAATACCTCCACTGGCTTTAGCTGGGATGCTTCTAACACTAAAATTTGCTGAATAAAGACCATAATACTTATTGAAGTTGTGCCCCTATTTGTGGTAGTAATGTGGCATTCCTGGCAGCAAGACAAGCCTTGAAATTCCTTAGTTTAGACATACTCTTCTGAGAGCACCATGACATTCAGGATTTAACATAACCACTCATGCTGAAGGTGGTACCTATACCTGGATGGGTAGGTTTTTGGACAAACCGCATTGTTCCCCTGCAGAGAGCCATGCTAAGACTGCCACTCTTGCCTTTGAAAGCTGCTAATTCCCTTTGTGCACCTGTGAGTCCAAAATGCAAGGTGTATGATAGAAACCTTGTGAAAACATAGCCCACTCTGCAGCAAGCAATGGATCTAGTCTGGAATTTCATGTCTTCTTTCTTCAGTGATTCAATTACAGTGCTATCTGAAGCAGTGACGAAAACAGAATGCTGGAACTTCAGCTATCCAATTTAAAGGCAAATAATTCCCCACCAGACTACAAAATGCTGCCACAGAAACTATGAATATTAATGCATTGCAGTTTCAGCACTCAGAGTCTTTTTTCCTTGCTGTATTTTGCCCTGCTGACCAATGAAATAGGTGTTCTGTAGCATCAGGCTCTTTTCACAACAGACAGGATGAAATTGTTTCCTTGGTTAGACAGCTCACCCTTGAGGTATGCTCTAAGCATATCCTTTTTTGCACATCTATACTGCAACTTCCAATTAGGGAGGAATATAAGCAGCAAGAGTCAGCAGGGGAGAGAATAAGATGTTCTTTGTTGCCAGACAGAAAATTCCTTGCTGAAAAAAGGTTAGGATTCGGTACGTCAAAATTCCTTTTCTTTTAGTCATGTGAGAGAATTCACATGCATGTGCATGACTGACTTCTTTCCTAGAGCCTGTTGGAACTACAGCTCTCAGAACTTGGACTATTCAAAGAGCTGGGAATGTTTGTCTGATCCTCTGCAGTAACACTTTTATAGAGAAAATCTTTCTTTTCCCAAGAATATTTTCATCTGCAAATGCAACACAGCCTCTTCTCCGTCTGATAGAAGTTTTCCACTAAATTCAATCTGAGCAAAATAACTAAGCAAATCCTACTGTTATTCCTACTTGTTGCTGCATGCTGATCTTTTGTAGTCATTCCTAATGTAATACAAGATGAAAAAAAATAATATATTTTTAAAGTGGGGGACAAAAATACATTCACACAGGATTATTTCTGAGTTGGTGCTCACCATCAAAGATTGAGATGGCTGGACAGTGCTAAGGCAACATCAAGCCATTAACAACTCAGATTAAATATCCAATGAAGCTCCATCTCAGCTGGGATTCTAAACCATGCCCTGGAGCAAATCTTTGGGGAAACCACCAGTAACACTCCTATCCTCACAGTTCATGACTTTTTTCTGAGAATACAAAATTATTTAATTATTTTCAAGCTTCACAATATTCTAGTCCTTATTCATGTTTGCAACAGATTGCAATTCCTTAATGATGTCCCTGTTGTTTACTAGGAAGCAGAAAGGCTATACAGCAACTAGCTCAATCTAGCACAAAATCTGAAGCAGATTTGGGGTAAAGTTTGAGCTCTTCACGCCACCTTTGCAGTTTCTGAGTTTAACTTTTGGCTTTGTAGCCTCAAAGTAACTTCAGTCAAAATATCTAAGCATTGTCAGGTTTCAGGTCAAAAGTATGTCAAAAGTAGAGTTTTACATGAATCTGACCCAACAGTAAATCCCTCCCTCCCTTTGATATTCAACATAAGCTCTCTTGAAAAGTTTTAGGTTTTGTGGTGAATATTTCTCACAGCTCTAGGTTGAATAAAGCTGGAATGTTATACTCCTCTCAGCAGGTTTCATCCAAATCCCAGCTACTTTGACAGACAACCTCCTGACTGTGAGGAGAATGGGTCAAGGCAAAGAATTGCTTGGTGTCCAGACAGATTCTTGAGCATTATGCACAGGACAGTGCCAGCCAGAACAATAAAACAAGACAGCAATGGTCACTCTTTTTTTTCACTTACTAGTTTCAAGTAGCAAATACTGAGGACAAAGTTCTAGGGGAATGCCTCATGAAACACTTATCTTCTTTTACATTCATTATTAAATAAACAACACTTTAGAGTCACAGCAACAAATATTTTCTTCAATCTGTTAAAAATAGTCAATTTTTCACCCTTAGAGGGAGTCTCAACTCCCCATTTCTGCTGCCACCTACCTTCAAGAGTGCCCCAAGCCTCTTCTTTCTTCTGTTTATCCCAAGAAAGTCCACTGGATGGTTAAATTTCTGTAAATAGGAACCACACAGCTTCCTTTATCCCAACTACACAGAGCACCAGCATAGGAAAATTCTGCACCAGAGGGACCTGAGAGCATAGATTACAGAATCACTGAATGGGTCAGGCTGGAAGGGACAGCAGTGGGTCATCTCCAGAAAGGGAGGCTCCACAGCCCCTTTGGGCAATCTGTTCTAGTGCTAGGTCACACACAGTAAAGAATTTTTTCCTCATGTTCAGGTAGAATTTCCTGTGCTTCAATGTCTGCCTGTTGCCTCTTGGCTACTGCTTGGCACCACTGAGAAGGGCCTGGAAACATCCTCTGACATCCTCCTTTCAGATACTCAGAGACCTTGATGCAGTGCCTCAGTCATTTCTTCTCGAGGCTGAACAGGCTCAGATCCCTCAGTACTTCCTTATAAGAAAGATGTTTCAGTCCCTTAATTATCTTTGTCACCCTCTGTCATCTGCTCCAGAAGCAATTGTATGCACAGTTTTTCAGATTCAAACATGCATAGACCAACAAAAGACCTGACAGGATTTTTGTCACAGGTGTGATATGACCACGCCAAACCTATGTCTGTGCAAGGGGATTCTGGTGGGTCCATCACATGAGTGAAACTGTAAAGACAGTAGCTTTGCATGGCAGGTAGGCCCCAAACCTCAGGAAAGAGATCACAGAATCACTAGGTTGGAAGAGATCTTCAAGTTCATTGAGTCCTACCCATGCCCTAACATCTCAACTAAACCAGAGTACTGGAGTGCCGCATCCAGTCTTTTTTTAAACACATCCAGGGACGGTGACTCCACCACCTCCCCAGGCAGACCATTCCAGTATTTTATCACTCTTTCTATAAAAACTTTTTTCTAATATCCAACCTGTATTTCCCTTGCTGCAGCTTAAGACTGTGTCCTCTCATTCTATCAGTGGTTGCCTGGAGAAAGAGACCAACCCCCACCTGACTACAGCCACCTTTCAGGGAGTTGTAGAGAGTGATAAGGTCACCTCTGAGTCTCCTTTTCTCCAGGCTAGACAACCCCAGCTCCCTCAGTCATTCCTCACAGGGCTTGTGTTCCAAGCCCTCACCAGCTTCATTGCCTCCTCTGGATGTGCTCAAGGGTCTCAATGTCCTTCCCAAACTGAGGAGCCAGAACTGGACCCAGCACTCAGGGTGTGGCCTCACCAGGCCTGAATGCAGGCGCAGAATGACCTCCCTGCTCCTGCTGGCCACACCATTCCTGATACAGGCCAGGTGCCATTGGCCTTCTTGGCCACCAAGGCACACTGCTGGCTTACGTTCAGCAGGCTGTCAGTACCCCCAGGTCCCTTTCCATATGTCAAACCGTCCCCAGCCTATAATGCTGCAGGGGGTTATTGTGGCCAAAATGCAGGACTTGGCATTTGGACTTATTAAACTTCATCCTATTGGACTCTGCCCATCCATTCAACCATTCCAGGTCTCTCTGCAGAGCCCTCCTTCCTTCCAACAGATGGACACATAATCCCACATTAGTGGCATCCACACATTTACTGATGAAGGACTCAATCCCCTCATCCAAGTCAGCAATAAAATATTGAACAGAGCTGGTCCCAGCCCAGAACCCTGAGGGACACCACTGGTGACTGGCCACCAGCTGGATGCAGCACCATTCACCACCACTCTCTGGGCCTGGCCATCCAGGCAGTTCTTAACCCAGCAAAGAGTTCTCCTGTCCAAGCCGTGGGCTACCAGCTTTTCCAGGAGTGCGCTGTGTGAGACAGTGTCAAAGGCCTTGCTGAAATCCAAATAGACAACATCCACAGCCCTTCCTGGCTCCACCAGGCAGGTCACCTGGTCATAAAAGGAGACCAGGTTGGTCAAACACAACCTACCCCCACAAACCCATGCTGGCTGGGTCTCATATCCTGGCCATCCTGCAAGTGTTGTGTGATGACACTCAATATAAACTATTCCATAACCTTGTTGGATACTGAGGTCAGGCTGACTGGTCTATAATTATCAGGATCTTCCTTCCCACCCTTTTTGCGAATGGGCGTCACATTGGCCAGCTTCCAGTCATCTGGAACCTTACCAGTGAGCCAAGACTGCTGGTAAATGATGGAGAGCGGTTTCACAAGCTCATCTGTCAGTTCCCTCACCACCCTTGGAGGGACCCCATCTGGTCCCATGGCTTTATGAACATCCAAGCAGCTCAGCAGTTCTCTGACTACCTCATCCTGGATAAGAGGGGGACCATTCTGCCCCCTGACACCATCTACCAACCCAGGAGGACAGCTGTCCTTAGGACAAGCTGTCTTCCCACTAAAGACTGAAACAAAGAAGGGCTCGAAGTTTAGTTGTTAATTGCAGCCCTGAGATGTGCGAAAGGTCTCTGTTTCAGCCTGCATGTCCGAAGAATGAGTCAGAGCTCTTCAGTTTTCAGTCTTGAAGTTGTTTATTAATTCTTATCTATAAAATTTTCTTTCTGCCCAGCTGAAGTCAGCTCAGCAGGGCAGCCAGCAGCACTCTGACCGCTTGAGCCAGCGCTCCTGCCCTTGACTCTAACCACTTGAGCCAGTGCCCTAAAGTCCCTTTTAATTGCCCTGGCACTCCTCTTTTTAGTCTCATCACTGCCAGCCTGGACTATCAGCAGTGGGTAATAATCAGAGGGCTGAATCAGTCTGGGGGGGTCACCTGGTGACATCCCATACCCAGGCCCCAGGGAGGCAGCAGAGTTCCCTGTGGGATGGATCCAGCCGACATATGGGGCCCTCTGCTCCCCTCTGAAGGGAGTCACCCACTACCACGACCCATCCCATGCCAAACTGTTATTCAGAAGGCAGGTTGCCTGCTTCAGACTCGGGCAGCAGTTTTCAGTGCTGGTATCAGCCTTGGAGAGTCCCTGGACACAAACCCCCGAACACATAGAAACACACCTCCTCAGTTTTGTCTTTCATTGTCATGAAGAAGACCCCAAAAAATATTTTTCAACAATTTTATTTGTCTTTTTCTTCATAGCCATTACCTAAAGGCCATGAAAACAAAAGTAGCTCAGTATTAAAAGTCATATTCCTTCATTTGAAAATTTAAATTGTTGACACTTATATGTAATGAAAAACATTGTGCAACACTGCTTTTAATTTTTCATGCAGAGTAGATTAAAATATCTAAAGAAATTTGTATTGAAAACACTGCAAACCAGAAAAAAAACTCTTGCAACAGTCCTTGTTTAAATTATTTCAGACATAACACTTCATATTGCAGGTTCCCTGACATTCTACCTGTATGTTTGATCACTGTAGGCAAACACTCTCCTTCACAAAAGAGAACATTCAAGGTTTTCCATCACTCAAAGCATTCCGATAGGCTTAAGAATAATAGAGCTGCTGGTAAACTGATGACAAATTCTAGTCAGGCATGTATTCAGAGGACAACTTCCTGATCCCTATAGGCTTAAGAATAAAACCAGCCTGTTTCACCAGTCAAAAAATGAGGCCCTGTGGGTCAGTTCTGCAAAACCACAAAGAGCACTAAATAGAAAGGATTACTAGCCTCTATTCAAACAGGGCTCTCTTGGTAGGTTGGGTTACACAACTTTTCCAAAAGCATGTTAGATATTGGCAGACACTGAGAAATATCATCCAAGTCCTGTTTTCGTTCTCTCTCTCCCTCTTTTTCTTCTTTCTTTAATATACTCAGTCAATTTGGTGTCCTGGAGAGAAAAATGTTCCATGAAGAAATCACTTTGAAGCTTAATTTTTCACTGCCAAAGTACTTGGGACACTTGTTTTTTCCAGTATTTCTCTAACTCTTGTTATCACTACTGCTGACTCATCTCCCGATGCTGAGGGAAAAACAGTTTTATGGGAACACAAAGAGGTCATGACTGAATTATTTTGGCTGTTATAAATGGCTCTGCAACTCACTCTCTGCACTGCTATTAAACAGATTTTCATAAAATCTGGATTAAAACTAATGTTCCAGAGTAGAAAGCCTCCCAGAGAGGTGGAGAAGCATGCAGCCTTACCTCTCAAGCAGAAGCAGCATCTCTCAGCTAGTGGTAGTGAACATCACTCTCCTGAGTACTGATGAAGCAGTACTCCACAGCAATTCCATTCAGCACTCCCCAGTGGGAAAAGAATGTCTCCAACCTTCCCTCTAAGTTTTTGTAAGGTGCAGTAAATCAGGACTGATATGTCAAGGCTCTTCTGGAAAACATAGAAGTTCTGCTCTTTCTTTCTCTTTTTTTTTCCCTGCCTCCAAAGCTTTCATACAGATTTTGTTTGTATAGAAACAAAAAAACCCTCTGAATTATTTCTCCCTCTTTCATAATATCCCACATTCTCTCTGCATATGCATATAAATATATTCAAAAGCAAATCAAGTAATTGCAATAAATCACAATTTCAATGAATTTTACCTGCATTTGCTGTCTATTAACAGAAGTTATCTGTAAATCCAGTTAACAAAAACTTGTTAGTACATTATGCTGTTTGTGACTGGTTCAGTGTACACATTTATAGCAACATTATGTGCAACTACATCCCATTGATCAATCAGATGGGTTGTATCTATTTCTTTATCAGAGGCAGAATATTATGTGACGAGAATATAGACAGACTATGCAACTATACACAACATTGACTGAGAATCTTTAAGTCTTTCTACTTTTCTCAAGATTTTAATCAAAGTAATAACCAAGAGTATTGATGAGATGGCTCTGTGTATGTGTTCATGGGAAGATAGCAGGGATAGGTCATGAAGAGATATAAAAGAGGTCAGGTCAGATAGCAGGGATAGGTCATAAAGAGAAATAAAACTGAAAAATCCCTTCTATTAAGAACCACTCCTGGATACTTTCCTTACCATGAGCTAGTAGGTTGTTCAGCTAATCCTCATCTGGTGAGATTAAAGAGCATTTTACAGTTCACACGCTAAAATGAATGCCTAATTATTTATAGGCAGAGGGACATAGTGAGAGGGGAAGCTTTCTCCTGACCTGAAATAAGTTTGTCTTGCAATTCTCACCCTCATCAGACAAAATATCTCACAAGCAGACAGAGAAGCACATGGGCTGGACTGCTGCATTAAAGGGACACAGTGGCAGCCTGAGGACAAAGCCCATTGCTGCTGCAGGTTGTGCCTGAGACCACCCTGGGGCAGATGTGCCCTTTTCCCATCAATTACATGCAGCACACCCAGTGGCAAAAGACATGAAGAAACCTCCTCAAGTTTTTGGCATCTCCTTAGGTCAGGAGGCATGGAAAGGCTCTTCTCCATAAATACTATTAGCACAAAGAAAGTTGTTCTGGACAGGGAAGAAGTCAAATTTTGGCAGCTTAGAAAGTCAAACACTGGATTGCCAACACCTCTTAGACATGTCCATTCTCTCTGCATATGCATATAAATATATTCAAAAGGTCTCAAGGATTGCAGTAAATCAGAAAGAATCACCTGCATTTCTGTCTAAATCCTACCTTAGGTGTCCTCTTCCTTAACAAAAAGTTCTTGGTGAATTTTGTTCCATGTGACTGGTTCATTTGGAACTATCACTGAACATTTTGGAATATTTTTCATTAATCAATCAGATGGGAAGTCTGGAATAATCACAATGAAATTAAAAGTGAGAATAAATCTTCTCAGTACATGTTCATTGACTGAGGTCTTTGATGGCTTTCACTTTTCTGTTGGCATCAGCTTCTCCTGAGCATTTCTAGTCCTGTGCATTCATGGGAAGATAGTGAGGGAAAATATGGATAACGTCTGTCAATCCCCATTTCAGGGGTGGTCATAACAGTTGAATAAACATACTTCTGAGCACTACAGTTGGATTTTCCTTTTTAAGCACGTAGGTTTTCTTAATTCCATCACATAGAAATTAGCATTTTACAGGAAATTTAAAATAAATGAAGAGAAAGTTCAGGACATAGACATGGTGTTCATCAAGGAGAACTTCCAAATCAGCAGGTCTTTCCTTCAGATCAGACAAAAACCATTGCCATGCCATGGGCTGGATGCTCATTTGGATCCAAAGCCCATTGCTACCATGGCTGAAGGCCCTGGGGCAGATTTGTTTGCCATCTTGACCAACAGCACTTACAAGCAGTTTAGACTCCAGAGGCTGATAAAATGGGGCAAAAATAACCAATCATGAATGGTATTGTCCTAATTTTTGTTCCTAGAATGGGTCCTGGACAGGGATGGGTCAAATTTTGGAGGTTACTCCTCAAACACTGCCATTAAAATGACATGTCCAGCACCACTGCAATCATGACAGAAGGTCTTGAGGATTGCAGTATCAGAAAGAATCACCTGCATCTCTCCTAAATCCTACCTCAGGTGTCCTCTTCCTTAATAAAGTTCTTGGTGAATTTTGTTCCATCCGTCAGTTACTTGGAACAATCACTGAACTTTGGAATATTTTTCATTAAGGCCTGCTGTGGGAAGTCTGGAATAAGCACAATGAAAGAAAAGTGAGAATAAATCTTCTCAGTACATGTTCAGCTGAGGTCTGATGGCTCAGATTACTGTTGGCATCAGCTTCTCCTGAGCATTTCTAGTCCTGGCATTCATGAGAGTAGTGATAAAATATGGCTAACGTCTGTCAATCCCCATTTCAGCGGTGAACTTCACAGTTGAATAAACATACTTCTGAGCACTACAGTTCGATTTTCTTTTTAAGCACGTAGTTTCCTTATTCCTTCACATAGAAATTACTTTCATAGGAAATTTAAAATAAATAGAAGAGAAAGTTCAGTATAGACATGTGGTGTTCATCAAGGAGAACTTCCAAATCAGCAGGAGCTTTCCTTCACAGAGCTGGAAACCATTGCCATGCCATCATCATATGCTCATTTGGATCCCACCAGCTACCATGGCTGAAGGCCATTAGCCCCTTTGTCTGCCAGCTTGACCAACAGCACTTTCAGCAGTTTAGTCTCCAGAGGCTGATAAAATGGGGGGAAAAATAACCAATCATGAATGGTATTGTCCTATTTTTGTTCCTAGAATGGGTCCTGAGCCATGGGTCCTAAATGAGGTTACTCCTTTAGCTGCCATTAAAATGCCAGAGCACCACTGCAATCATAGTAGAAGTTTGCTTACTGTGACACTTAGGATTACTCTTGGCCATGCATCCTACAGAAGCACGGGGCACACTTCTTTCATCAGATGAGTGCACATGTGGCCACTTACAGCTTCCAGTGATGAGCAGTCTTTTCCTTTAAGCTTTGGATGGCTTGTTTTGAATCAGCACAGGATAAACATTAGGTAGTATTTCAACAATTCTCCATGTCTCTCCATCCCACAGAATTTTCAATGCCTTAGAAAGAATTAAAAGCATCACTAGCTCGTAGTTGTACTCCAGAACACATTTTTAATGAGAAGCAGTAAGTGTCCTTTTGATATATTTATCTATATTTGTACACTTCTGAAATATTTTCTGGTTTTACCCTGATGTTTCCATTTAATTCACTTATTCTTTCTTTTCTCATGACTGTATCGGGTCCTGTCAGTTTTCAATTAACTTCTTTCAGTGTTCATATCCCTTAACATTTGTAACTATTTTCTTTCTCCCATTATACTCCTTTCCTGGTTTGCATGTTGCATATATTTACACTAATTCAGTAGAGGCTTTGTAAGTTGTAGTTCCTCCATCTGATGTAGGCTGAGGCATAGGATATCTCATATGCCACTACACAAAGGAAAGACATACCATGAAGGAAATCTCTTTTGCCAGCATGAGAGATGCTTTCCACAGCCCCCATCTGTGGGATGAAGCAGGTTTGGTTGTGCCAAGTAAAATCCTGGCTCTATCAGAAGAACATTTGTCATAGCTACAATTTCTCCATTTTTCTCTCTCTCACCACAGCCTTGAACTTGTCTAATCCAGAAGATGCTGAGAAAGTTTCTAGTCTGATTCCTTCCCAGTTGTTTTCCCAGCTTCTATTTCTCTCCCTCTGATATGCTTTGTCCAATAGGAATTATCATTGTGATATTATTTATAAATTAATTTTTCAGGCTAATGTGATCAAGTGTGGATGTAAGGAAACAGTTTGCTTCCAAAAAAACTGCTACTTTTGGCAAACACATGATGTTCTACAGTTTTTATGCCATATAAACACAACAATACCTGATTCTTTTGGAAACTAGGCTTGAAAGATCTTTGATAGCAATATATTATCTTTACAAATCCTTTGAGTATCACAAAGCCTGTGGACATTTTGGTAATAACTTACATTGTGTCTTGATGAAGATCTCAAGCCAGTACTTCAACACCAGAGAAGCCCTCCAGGATAAATAGCACTTGACATACTGCTGAACAAAAGCCATTTTCTTTTTCTCTTTCAAGTTTTCATAGCTAGAGGATACAAGCAAAGTGGCTGTGGCACAGCCCCAGGCATATGAGATCCCCTTGCCTAGCTACCTTGCTAATGAAGTGGATCCAAAATGGGAAAAACCCTGTCAGTCTGAACTTTTGTTCAAGCAATGTTCAGTCCAGCAGACACAGTGGTTATTCCCCATGTCAGCAGTCACTAGCATCATCCTCTGCAACAAAATTCAAACCATTTGTTCAGCATCTGCACCCAATTAATTCTGTGCCTGAGCTGTGGCAGGGTGCAATGAATAATCTCTCTACAGTTGTTCATTTGTACTTGCAATAAACTTCATGATTTGTGCACGTTTTCACTTGCCAGTAGAGCACTGAAACACAGATCACAGAAAAGTTATCATAGTCCAGCAGAGCAGCAGATAGACCCTACAACAAAATCATTTCTGTTCATACAGATCCCAGTTCATTCTTTCTTCACACTACAAGGCGGAAGGCTCAAACCTGGAAATTTTTTGAGATGTCAAACTTGGGAACTTGGCATCAAAACTCATTTTGAATATCCACCAAGTCTGAAAATCTTTTCCATCTCTCCTCTCTAAGAGAGGACTAGTGGGGTCTCAGCACAGTCAGTTAACCCAAATTAGGTCTTGATTTCAGACTTTGCCACTCTGTGATTTTGAGCATATCATTAAGTTTTCCATGTTTTTACTCTCTTGCCTAAAGTGAAACATTCAGATTGATCATTTCATAGAAATTTTGTGAAGATTGATTATTTTTCTTTCATGTTCACCCACTGCAGGCAAAAAGCATCAGAGAATTTTTAAAAGGAATATTTGCTGTCTTAGAGCTGCAAGTTATATAAAATCAATCTAGTTATCCCCCTTAATAAAGAGTTGACTACAGCATCCATATGTATAAAAGAACAACATCTTCAAAAAAAGTCCAGCTGTGTTAGAATTTCCCCCATAATCAGTTTGTTCACATCTATTAGGAATATTAATGGTCTGCTCCAGAAGTAACAGCTTTCAACAGTCCAGGTTTTGCACAAACATGCCTCTATGAAAACCCTTGAAACCAATACACACAGCGGGCAAAGCAAAAAGAAAAAAAAAGTACATGATGAAAAGAACATGTTGAAAGAAAAAGTACTGGATTATTTTTTCAAATGATGAATATAATGTTGTATTTCACTGAAAAATATCTGCATTTGGATAGTCTCTTATTTTCTGTTTCAGGGCTAGGCATGTTATTTCCTCAGGTACTGAGAGGTTTTGTTTCAATTTTCAGGAGCCATAATCTTTCAATAAAAGCTTCCCCTCCTCAAGTAATATATACTACACTGAAAGCTTATCTGTCATAAATCACATAACAATAGGGAGACTAAAGGCTTTCTGTGTGTTCTGCTCTCAGATGTCAAACTGAAGCCAAGAGAAAGCAGTAGGGAGAACTTCAGATAAAGAGTATTCACCATTAATGTGAATATATGAGTCTGGATTATGGTCTAGTAGTGAGTCCAGCATACCTCCAGAACAAGACTTCACCAGCTTACTGAGGAACAGCTTTTGAAAGATTTAGAGCAGAAATGAACCAAGTCATCTGGGAAACTTAGGTGAGTATGGATGCAATTTCCCAGGGACCTTCTCTCTGCAACAGCTTCTTAACAGGAATCAAAGTTCAATTTAAGTTCAGGTCCTGTTACGCAAAGCACTTCAAGAGATTGGCTTAAGTTATCTGATAAATGAATTACCTACCTATCCCAAACCACCTTTGCTATGATATTGCATTCTCAGCTCAGCAAAACCTTTACCAGGGCCACAGACTCAACTTCCACCTTGGGCACCCTCTTGACTGATGTAACACCTACTGGACATGAATTTACTGCACATTCAAACTAAAATAGAAGAATATCAAAAAACACCTGAAAACACACAAAGGTATTTATATCATAGAATGTAGGAAATCAATTAAAATAAAAAGCAACTATCTGGAAGATGTTCAAATGCTGCAAATTATGTAAAACCATGCAGATTTTGTGTTAGAATAATCTTCAAATTCCTCTGTAAGATATTTGTCCTCCTGTTCCCTTTTTCTTATTTCATGGAAAGGCTCAATGACAAAATAAAAACAAATATTTTAAGCAGATATGTTTTAGTGTTCTGATTGACATTCATATTTGCTGTGAACCAGACCAAACTTATCTGGGAAAGGAACTTACACTGCAGTAACTTGAGGATGTTTTTGAAGACCTTTTCATTTGATAACTTATTTTTTAAATAACTTCTACTATTGCATTAATTAATTTGAATTTCAGGTTTTCATATGATTCTTGAGTTGCCTTAAATTCCTATTGTATTCTTAGCAACAGCTTGAGCCTTTCACACCAATTCTTCAGAAAAGCTGCCAGTTCAAGTACATTTTTCCTTCACATCTCACCTTTATATATATCCTAGTGTCTTCTTATCTTGTGGTTCAGTCCTGGGTAAAATTTGGGTTTGAAAGAATCGAAGGCTACTACAATTTTTTAAGTTTTTTGCAGCTACAAATCCTGTAGTTTTCTGGATCCCAAAGTCCGTAGTGTGAAGACACGAATCAAGGAGGGTCCTTTGGCTGGTTCTTTGGTTCTAACTCCTATGTCAGAAAGCCTTATTGAATTTAGTGCAGCTAAACCTATTCTCCAGCCTTTATAAATACAGGCATAAAAGCTACACCTTCTGCTACAGAACAAAACTGCTGAAAAGAGTGGTTTCATTCAATAAACATTGCTCCCTTTGGACATTATGAAATGTGGAATCCTTCCAAAAATCTGCTGTAAGTCCATGGGCATGCAGTGGCTGTGTTTGAAAATGGTTGTCTTCATTTTTGTTTGCATCCATAGCCCTTTCATCCATAGCCCTTTCATAACATCCATGTTCTTTCATCTGCTGGAAGCACAGCGTGCAAACTAAATTCTGGCACTTACTAACTGTGCTGAAGGACAGCAGATCTGCTCTGCCTCAGCCCTTGTCCCTGCTGCATGTTCCAGAACTGCCTGGCAAACTGCAGATGAAACTTAGGTGGTGATGGAGAACTCCTGGGAGCAGATGTCCCTCCAGTGAGAAAGACAAAGGGACAGATGAACTCCAGCCCTGCTCACCTTCACCTATTGCCACTTTTGACACAATTTATACTCCAGGAGTGTCAAGGAAGATCGCAGCTGCTCTTGATTTCTCAGTGTCAGGGTAGGTCTCAAAGTCCTAGAAAGAATCCAAATGGAGATGGTACAAGTTATTACTAAATTAATGTCCCCTGCTGGAGTGGCAAGTTTATTTAGTACAATTTCCTGTACACAGAAATATTTCTGCAAAACAGACCTCAGAAAACAACATTTGTGATCAAAAATCCAGGAAGGCAGGGCAAAGGGAAGATAGGAAGGCATTAGGTATAAACAGGGAGGAGCTGGCAGTGGGGGCTCCAGCAGATCCCCTGCAAGGCCCAGCTGAGCCCAGCAGCTGGAACCTGTTAATTTTATCCAGATTTGCTCAAATATTGTTGGGGGCAAAAGAATCCTGGCTCATCACTACAATTCAGCATGATGTGCTGCATCAGATGTAAGGAGTTGTCACCACAGCTGAAAGCTGTTCTCAGTGTCACTGAGACAAAACCAATATAAAATCTATTGATATGGTGAACTTCTGTCTGCTGGGCACCTGATCCTCATTGTGCTCAGTATCTCACAGGATCAGATCAAACTAAAACAGAAGTGGAAACATTGGCTGTGTCCAAATGCTGAATGTTTTTGTGCACTGTGCCATCAGTAATTTACTCTACACACTTTGCTTAACCAAGGCCTTTGTCAGACAACCAAGAATATTATTTCTGTCCAATTGAGCAAGTATCACTTGCAATTCATTCTTGATTAAAAATCTGAAATGAGGATCTCAAACATGTTTTCATACAAATTCATGTCAAAAGCATAATCTCCAATGAGGATTAAATTGTACAGCCCTGATTTGCACCTGTCAGTTTACATTTCTTTAATTTAGGGATAACATTGCCTGCAAGTTTGCTCCCACATACAAAGTAGAAGAGAAAGAGGCATAACTGACAATTCATCTTTTTGTCTCAACAATTTTTTTTTGAAGCAAACCTCACTTTACTTGCTGTAGCATATAATAGCAAGTAACTCTTTTAAGGAGAAACAATACATTTTATTTGACTTATTGTAGACCCTGGATAATAGATAAGTTTTCAAGCACAAAAACACTTCTCTGAAAGTGCCCTAAATGTTCACCTGTTTTCCACAAGTCTTTCACTAGTAACAAACAGAGGTAACATGATAGCTCTCCCTAAAAACTCACCCTCACATTTACTCTGAGATTTTGTTTAATGTTCAATATCCTAGTGGACGGTGGCAACCCCACAGCTGCTGCAGAGCAAAACACCACTCCTTTCACCTGAGCCCTGCCTGTTTTCACCTGCTGAGAATGCATCCCCATGCTCTCTCCCTTCGTTTTCATAGCGTAGCAAAGTGCAAACAGAGTGCAGGTATTTCTGTATGCTTCAGGGGATGTTCTGTTCCACTGAACAAACAGGGCAGTGCAGCCTCCGGCCACACAAACATGAGGAACAGGCCCTGCACTTGGAGAGCTGCCCCACATGGCTACAGGGTGGCAAGCTCCCTGGCTCAGGAGGGAACAGGGCAGCCCTCATCCATTCATCCATACGTTTGAAAGCTATTTAAGCACATTTGGAATGTAACGTAATTCGTAATTAAAATTCAAATAGGAAAACAGGCAATAAGACACTTTATGGAAGTGGCCTGTTTAGACATAAACTACCTCATGTTGAAAAGGCACATGGACATTGGAGTAATTTCCATTCAGATAAAACAGGAGAGTGTTTCTATCCCAAACACACAGTATTAATTTACTGCAGTCACACATATGCCACAAGCAAGGAAAATAATACAATATTGGAAAATTTGCAAAGTGTTTCAAAAGTATCTAAAAGGAATTTACTTATTTACACCAGATGTTACAAAATTAAATGCAGCCTTACAAAAGAAGATGAATGCTGTACAAGTATTCAATGTTTTCTAAGGTGTGACAAGAGTGTGGAGGTCACAAAAACCTCCCAACCATTTACTGCACTTTCCTGCACCTCTGCAACAAGAACCTGAAAACCTTGGGATCATAGAATGGTTTGGGTTGGAAGAGACCTTTAGAGATCATCTAGTGCAGCCTCTCTGCTCTAGCAGAGGCATCTTTCACCAAGTCAGGTTTCTCAAAGTCATATCCAACATGACCTTGAATACTTCCAGTGCAACTTGTCTGGGCAAACTCTCACCAGTGCCTCACCACCTTCATCATAAAAAAATATTTTCCTTGTGTCCAATCTAAGTCCACTCTCTTTCACTTTAATACCATTGCCCTGTGTGCTATCACTACAGGCCTTTATAAAAAGTCTCTATCTTGCTCCAAAGCTCCCTTCAGGAAGTGGAAGGATGATATAAGTTCTCCCTGGAACCTTCTAGTGTTCCAGCCCTCTGATCATCTTTGTGGCTCTCCTATGGATTTGCTCTGTCTTGTAGCACCTCACAAGAATAGAGCAGGGGTGGAAAATCTCTCTCTCTCCCCCACCTTCCCTCCTTCCTTGCCTCTCTCCCTCTCTCTCTCTCTCAGCCAGCTGGTCACACCTCTCTTTATGCAGCCCAGGAATGGATTGGCTTTCTGGGCTGCAAGTGCTTAGTGCTGATTAACCTTCAATTTTTCTTCCACCAATATCCCTGTTTCTCATCAGGGCTGCTCTCAGTTTGATCGCCCCAGTCTGTATTGATATTGGGGATTACCCAGCCGAGGTGTAGGATCTTGCACTTTGCCCTGTTTGCCTTAATGAGGTTCTCATGATCAGAGGCCCCACCTCTCAAGGCTATCAGGACCCCCTGGATGTCATCCCTTCCCTCCAGCAAGCTGCACCAGCCAGCTCGGTGTCAGCCACAAAATCAGCAGAATGTTTCCCATTTGGTTGTGTCTTGTAAGTGAAAACAGCAAGTTGAACCTCCAAACTTATTCAATTCAACTCATTTTGCCATGCTAATAAATATTTCTATTAGCATTAAACTATATACATGGGCAGGGCATGCAATATATATAAATATGACCCACTTCAGACCTCCGTGAGCTGAGACGATTTCTACTTATTCTTTGTAGGCTGGATTCTGCAGGTTGCTTTAGTTTGCCACAAATGTCATTGGTCCAGATCATTTTAAAATAGAAGATAACCCAGAGCACAGTAAAAACTCTGCTCAATAAGAGCATCTATCAGCTGACAGCAGTGGTACATAGACCCTCCATGAGAAAGAGCTGTTGTCCTAAAATTAGAGCTACAAAGGATAAAAGGTCTCCCTGAAAAATGTCTCCCTAGTCTTATTTTATCTCTTTTAGATGTCTGGAGAGAAGTGTAATTATCTGAGAGAGTAAAATCTTGTCTATCTTGATTATTCCAGACACTGACTAGATCCATGTGTAGCCAGTGTGCTGTGCTCTCCCTTGACAGTTCAAACCAGAAACAATTCAGGCATTTTCTCCATTTAGTAGCTGCAGAGAGTATGCTTTCCTTCTCCAGCTTTGCAAGCAACTGCAAATTATAATTTTATTCACTGCTCTTCAAGCCATGTGAGTTTTGTCAAAGGTGTAGGCCTGGTCTAATTCTGCTGGGCCCAATGGAAGTTTTTTTTCTACTAACTTGCTTTAACATCAATTGGACAACAGGAATTCATTGGACCTCAGGCACAACCATCACTTTCTGAATTTATTAGTTAAGACTGTCACACACATCCACAGAGCCCCAAAATTACATTGGATAGTAAGAAAAGAATCCTAAAAAGATATTTATTGTAAAATTTAGACTAGCTATATGCTACATTGACTAAGCTGCTGCCCTTGGAAGAGTCTAAACACAAAAGCCTGCAAAGAGATTTAAGGAACTTACCTGCACAGAGAGAGGGCAAAGTCACACCAATAAATGAGAAAAAGATAATGAGGTCTTTGCAAAGATCTCTGTTGTTGACTTAAGTTGCAGTCTGGTGAATGCCAGAAGGGAATATGAATTTTCACTGAAAAAAGCCAACCTCAAAACAAACAAAATCCCTAAAACACCCCCCTGAAAACTAGATCCTTATTTGCCATCAAAACAAGCACAAAATGGTGAAAGTGAACGGAGTCTTATGACTGTAATTTGTTACACAGTCACTAAGCTAATATCTGAGCCTCAGCATCTGCTGACTGCTCACAAAAACATTCTATTTAGCAACAGTTTTGCTGATCCTGTGTAACAGATTTGCTTTATTTTCTCCTCCTTTTCCCTTTATTGCAAGGGCTATTTATACAGAAATAGAATGCTTGCTTCTGAGGAGTTCATCTGTGCCTTCTGGCGTTTCCACCCCTGTTATCACAAACAGATGATCAAGACCTGACAGGGAGCACCAGCTGAGAGAGCTGACTAACCCTGCTGAAGCAAAAGGCCTGGCTGGTGATTCAGAACAGAATATTCTCTCAGGAGGACTCACAGACCAAGGCTTCTGGACACTGACCTACATTTGCCAGAGAATTGCTAACTAATCTGTCACCCTAACTTGCGCATATGTGTTGGTGTACACAGATATTCTCTAGTTCATACATGTCCTGCCTATAATTGTTTTATTAGTTATAAGAATACAATAATTTTATTCTTATCACTTATTAAAAAAATAACAAGGAACTCTTTGACTTCTTGATATTGTCATCAGTCCTGCCATGATATGGGGGGAAAGGCTACTCAGATCTTGGTCAAATTAGTTGCCATGGATTTTCCCATGTCCATTGCATCAAGCACCCATCCAACCACTCAGCTTCCTCTGGCACATCTTCAACAGCCACATCTGTATTCTTTTGATTTTACCTGATACTGCTAAACACAGCTCTGGCAATAAAATGGATTCCATCTCTTTCCAAATGCATGTCAGTAGCAATCTTCTAGGATTTTCCACCACCTTAAATTATTACTATTACACTGCCATAATTTGTCATAGTGCAGAAATGCTTACCTGGTTTTAAAAGCTGATGAAGGTACTATCAAAGTAGGTGAACACTCCCTAAACAAATTCCGATATATATTTTAAAATAAAGAGACATGCCTGACTTTGATTTTCCCCGGGAAACTGAACCAACAGTGAGGATGCATTCAACACGATGTAAAAACACTCTCAGTAGAAATTCTGCTGTTACACTAAATTCAATTGGAATTGCAAAATTGTCCCATAATATAGGCTCTTGGGAGAGGTTTTACTATAAAAAATCCTCAGCCCTGGTTCTCAGACAGCAGGGACTGGCTCCCTGAGCATCCCAGAGCAGTTAGATTAAGGGTAGCATCTGGGTTACTGATGAAAAAAAGTGTCTAATTTTAAAGACTTGCCAAAATCAAAAGTTCCCACTGATGTCTCATTTTCTAAAGACTGTAATGATTCAGCATAGATCTTTGCCTTTTCAAGTTCAAAACTCCCTGCAGTCACATCCTTAGGAGGAGAACCTGGTCGCTTAAAATGTAAAGGAAAGGAGGGGGCTGTGAAATTCTGGAAAAACCAATACACCAAATGCTCAAATGGTAGGTACCAATTCAACCAAAGTTGAGAAAAAGAAATTCTTTCTTTCTATTCTTTTTTTTTTCCCTTTCCCTAAGAGAATAAAAAAGCTGTTTAGGAAGCAACCTTTTGTGACAGACTGCAAATCCCATTTGTTATTCCACTTCATCCAAGGAGCTGACACTCACTAAATACACTGTGAGCTGAGGAAGAGCACAGCCCAGTGAAAAGAGCTGTGCAAGCAAATCTCTTCCTATGCAACTGCAGTTCAACAATAGCTCCAAAGGCCCTTTCCCCCCCAGTGGAGAACAGTGACCCTTTTCCAAAGGAAGCTGCAGAGACTCCAGAAGTTCTCATCTCTTCTTACATATCAAAATCCTCTGGAGCTCACAGACTCCAAGTGGGGATCATTTGGACATGGAGAGTAACAACTGGCTCCTCCAGCAGGACCCCACAGCCCTTAGAGGAGGCCAGCACATTCTAGCTGAGTAGGAAAGGGTCAGCACATGTTAGTCAGGCTTTTCAAATCGCACTCTAGCATTTCTGCCTTCTTCCTTCAGTAAAAATCTGTTATGTCCTTTTGCCTAACAGAGCACTATTAAAGAGGAAAATTCTGCTTCTGGGAAGCCTAGGCTATCTGATTTTATAGCAAAGGCTTTGGGGTGAAGTAAGTGAAATGAGATAGTTTATGTTTTTTAATTAAACTGGATGGAAAAACAGAGCTCTGCACTGACCCTGCTGCTCAGTGACTCAGAGGAGGTTACAGCTCATCTTATCTTTACATTTTAACAGCTTTTACCAATCACCTCTCCTACATCTCAGTAAAGTTGATGGAAATTCACACAATTAAGACACAAAACATTTCAACAGTATAATTCTCAGTTTCACATTCTTTCCTCCTGCTCTTCTTGTGGGAAAATAATGGAAATCTAGCATGAGATCTAAAGTTAGACAAATGTGGAGTGGAAGCCTGACTGCTGGGATTCAAACAGGGATGTGACCCTTATAGAGATCATCATAAGCTTATTCTGAGAAGTGAGGGATATTGTGGTATAGCTCTGACACATCTGATGACAATTCAGAGCCACCAGAGATTCTGACTCAGTTCTCACCACAACTGCCACGCCTGGATGGCATCCAGCAAAACAGATTAGCACTTGAAAACTAGTTGCTAGAGATGTAGGTGGGTAGCAGATCACAGTTGCCACCTCAGAAGAAACTTCATTTTTGGAAAAAAGTTAGTAATTTTATAGCTATCTCCAAATTACATCTGCATGTGTCCCAAGTGCAAACAAAATTGCATACTGTGCCTGCCATATAAAAACTGTTCAACTTCTTTGCTAGCACTCTGTCATGAACGCACTAACAAAGTCTAGAATTAAGCAACAAGAGCAGCAGACCAGGGGTGTACCAAACAACCAGACACTGTCTGTCCATCAGCCTAAGACACGATCAGTCTCAGAAGGTCTGACAGTTCAGATTTCCAAGGAAAACATCAGAAAAGGCGTGGGTGACTTAATAACTGTGACTTTTCCTTCTGAGTAATGGTCCAATTCAGTGGTTCTTTCAAAATGAAGAATCTTTCCATTGATGTCAACAGACGTTGACCATCATGCCCTGAGAGATAGATGGTGAAACTTCTTGGTCTCTGTGACTACACTGGTTTTGAGAAACAGCCCAGTTTCCTTTTTGGCAAGTCTTGACTAATAAACTGTTGCTTGTTCTAACAGTTTGCCGTGGCTGCTGAGGAGGGGACCAGCCCTCGCTGCAGGTCTCTACAAATTTTATAAAGCAGCTGATTGCTGCTCAGGACATGGAGGCAAACGCTGCACAGCAATTCAAGGAAAGGAGGTCATGGAAAGAAACTAGAGCTCTAAAAAAAAATGAAAAGAAAGTAAAGGAAAGTGATTGCAAATAACAGAGGTGATTGATGAAGTCGCTTTAAGTGAAGATGCAGCTGAGAGTCAGAGCTGTCCCTTACTAAAGCCAACAAGATGTTTTTATATAAAACTGGTAATCAAAGCCTATCCAAAAGTTGAATTTTCTGACTCAGATTTTACACCACATTTTGCACCCCCCTTCCATACCCCATCTGCCTCTCTTTTCTCCCACAAAAGAGTATTCCGGTCCGAACTATTTATCAGGAATTATCCAGGGCCATAACATGCCTGGATCATGTCAGAGCACTGCTGAGACACATGTTGGTCACTAGTGACCAAAATCATGCCTGAGAGTATGCTGGCAGTCCAATGATCAAAGGACAATGCCCTAACCTCTACCCCAGGACTCCCCTTACTGCTCATGTAGACATAAGCAGGAAAAAATGGGGGGAAAAGCCTTGTGAAACCAAGTGCTCCTTACTTGTCACCATTAGGTGTTAAACTGTATTGCTGTCTGCTCTTCAGGAGGTTTCCAGTTTCACCTCAGCTTTGGCTTGAGGCACCATTTCATTCATACTGAAGCTGTTTTAATGTTAAATGAGATTATTAAAACAAAGCAACGTGTTCACACCTTTAAAATTTTGCTAAATAAAATAATAATCAATTCTCACATACCCAGTAAAGAAGAATCACGTCAACAATGTGCCCTTGGCCAAAAGACCCCTTGGGGACACAGATTAAGGTTGGGCTCCTGCCTCTCAGAAGCTGTGCAGCCAGGAACAGTGTGGTTACATCCCCAACTCTAAGCTTGCTAGCCAGAGTCTTCAGCCAGCTGTTTGAGATATTTGAGGAAAAACACAGATAGCAGGCTGCTAGAAATTACATGCATTATCTTATGACAATAAGCTCTGGTTTGAAATTTAGCTCTGAGTATTTCTGCGGGAATAACAAGGAAAGACATGCATTGTGAAGACAAAACAGCACTGGAGTTTCCACTTCCATAGCACTTTATAAAAGCTGTGATTCTATATGGTCACTTTTTAAAAATAGTTTTAAAGGAAAGGAAAGTTTCCAAAGCAAATGTAGTGGCCATGTTCCAAACAGAGGAAGCAAGGAGATTTCAAGGTACATTTGAAATTTACAACTCTACACTAAGCTTTGGCACAACTTAGAGCTGCTTTTTCACTGGAATCATCAGCTTGGAGGTTCCTTGGTTGTTGGTTTGATTTTTCTTTCATGTGATTCTCAAGTCCCCTCCTGACACAGTAATTTCACCTCTGTTCCTTGGATTTTGCTCTGAAGAGAATATGTTCATTATAGAAAATGACAGACCTGAAACTTGACAATTTTGGGAAAAGAATTAGAGACTAGTGTCAAGATCAAGTGAACTTTCATGACAGAAGGAGTTCCCTGCTGCTTGACATGACCTACCATGAACCGCTGCTTCCACATTGTTTGGACATTGGCATTAGTTCAGCTGAGTTTGATCTCTTATCAAGCTGGCTATCAGCCTGCTGCAGCTGCTCCTTCTTGACCTTTCACTTGAAGTATATTTTCTCCCCAAAATCTGTTAGGATGCACAGGGCTGGGCAGCACCTCCTGGGGGATGACAAATGTTATTGGCAGGGCCTTCAACACCTGCAAGAAGGCTCCTTCCTAGTATGATGTACACTAGAAGGAGCAGAGTTCCACACAGCAGAACAACAGAAGTGAAGAGGAACATATCTAATGTTTCAGGTTGCAGCTGTCTCATCTATAAATTTGAGAGGCAAGCAACAACTGGAGAAACCTCGAAAGCAGCTACTAGAAAACAGCAAGGGACAAGGATGACACTGACAGCGCCTATGGGAATGCAGTATTTCCCAACAAATAATTAATTAACAACAGCTTGGTATGGTGGAAGGGAAAGAAATTTGGACTGCAATACTACTGAGAAAGTCTCTCTTTTTTCCTTCTTCTCTTTCTGTCTGTCTCTTCCCTTTCTGCACCCTAAGGCTCTTCTCTCCCTGGTAACTGCAGGGTAGCTCACAGCTGATGCCTTCAGAAAAGAGGGTTCTTTACTATTGAAACAGATCATCTCTGGTTCTAATTATGCCTGGGATATAAATCACACATTACAACCAATGGAATGTCATTATATCTCTCTCGGGGAGAGGGAGTAGTAATCTACACTGTAAAATCCATCCTTACCAATAGCTAAGGTCAAAAATCAAACCAGTCTTCTGAGGGTACCACAACATTCCCCATTTTGATCTCTGTAGGGGAACTAAAGGAAAACAATATATGCCTGTCAGTTTCTGGGCTCCTTGTTCTGGAGGTCTCCCAAGGTGATTCAGTGATGTAGCAACAAGTCAGTACCCCCCACACCTTACCATCAGGGATTAGGGCATGGACACCAGAGAACACACTTACCTGCACACGTTGGCATTTTGTAGCAGAATCTCAGTTAAACAGTGGACAAATGTCCTCAATTTCAAAAGGAAAAACTGCTATGAGCATTTGCAACCTCTTATAGCAGAATTAACCACGTCATGAAGATCTCCTCTCCAGGTGGCACAACCACTCAAGAAAGGATCCTTAGATGCCAGTCACATCTCCACCAGGAAGGCCAAGAGCAGATCCACTACAAACTGCAGGGGCAGGACGGGGCTGCAGAGAGCTCAGCCAGGACACTGCTGCCACAGGCTGCTCGGTAGCTATGGAGCTACAGACTGTGTCTTGACCAGACATCCTGCTTAGCCCAGGAAATCCAAGAAGTCCAGATGGGGACATGGGTGACACAGAGAGAGCCATGGTGCAGCTTAGGGGAGGATGAGGCTGATAGTCCCAGCAGAAATGCAGCTTCAGTGGAAGGGGGGAATGTGCTTACACATCCTCGTTTCTCATTGCTCCCCAACCCTTTAATGGTGCCCCCTCAAAGCTTCACAGCTTTTGGGGAAGAATCCTGAATGTTCTCTGTTTGCATTTTTATGGTTAAACATGCTAAATATTCTTCATATGTTTTGAAAAGCTAAGACATCGTCTAGCCCAGCCCATCAAGCAGCAAAATTAGGTGATGTTGAGCTTTGAACTCAGTTAGTGATGCACCCCTTCATTTACACTCATAGCTGGGGAGACAGATGCTGTCATACACGTGTGCTCAAGATGCTTCTGCAGAAAACTTAAATGCAAGCATCACAGTTTGTACCTTTTCTTGCCTCCTTTTTTCACCTCCTTTTTTCCAAGCACGGTCAGATACCACATTAGGAGAAGAAAATTATTTAATTCTATAAAATTTTTATTGAGTTGCAGGGAAACAAGTCAATCCAGGGAGCAATGTAAATATATTTAACTTCTATTCATCCAGTCATCAGTATTCTGTTCTTGCTGTTGAAGCACTCCTCTAAATATTAGGTAGCTAATGAACTTGTGCCTCTTTAGTGACATGAACACATTGAAAACTTGTCAATTTGAACTCACTACCATTTTGCTTTTTTCATCTAGCTTTTGCAATTTGCTTAATATTACTCAAAACATTCAGTCAGAGAAGGGGACAACTTTAGGGGAGAAGAAAGTGTAAGGGTGAGTTACAAATATTCATATGTATATATTCATCAAGGCTTCATTTCTGAGCATTCTGTCTGTAATTCAGCAAGACAGCTAAGAGCATTGCAACACAGCAGTATGAGGGCACATGTACGCTTAGAATTAGACGCAGACATAAAAAGCTTCCAGAGCTGGAACACATAGCAAGTGTTCCACTATAAGTTCACTAAACAATGAAATTCAGGAAGTGAAAATGCATTTTGTAGTTCATGGTTCTTTTTCTGTCAGCGTTCCAGGAGCAAAAGCAAAGAATAACTGTGGGAAAGATGAAGTACTTAAAAGCCTCTTCAGAAAGGATATTTAGTCCTTAAAGAAAAATATACATTTAAAAAAATCCCCAGCGTTTCACAATACATATCTCTTGATCATTTGCATTAAATATAATGTTCTGAAAAGCTCAAAGAATCACATGACTGTGAGACTGGGGAAAAAAAGGTATTTATATGGTTATAAAAAAAATGCAGTTTATTTTATATCTTGGGACCACATCCTTGGCTTTAATCAATTCTAAGCTTTTTAAAGTACAGTGTATGGAAAAACTAGAGATATGGTTTATCAAAATTCATATATTTTCACAAGCTGGACACAGGTCTTAGAGTTGTAGGAGAACCATAATTCAGAGTAAAGAAAGAAGCTGAAAATGCTGTTTTAAAATTATGCACTTTTTATACCATTCGTAGTTACAGTGGAGCACTAGTTTAATAGAAATACTACCTGAAAAAAATTTAAAAACCAAACCAATAAACTTCATCTTAGAAACAGCAAAAGATTTTCTTTAATAATTTATTTGAAGCCTGCTACATAAAGTTAAATTTTCAGAGCAGTAAAATCACAGAGAGGGTGTTACTTTAAAGAATTTCTACAGGAAATTCAAAGCAAAGGCTGTGTGCCTCTAAGTATACTATGAGTTTCCTGGCATTTGCTTGGCTGGTGCCAACAAGAAAGCTTAGGAATGCCACTATTCCAAGAGAACTGGCTAGAAAGCATCTCATTTCTCCAAGGCAATAAATCCTCTCCAGCATATCAGATAAGAGACAGGTCTTTCTCTTGACATGCAGACCTATATGTTCTCATCCAAGTGGTGAGCTGGAAATCTCAAGACATCCGTTTACTCTAGGCCAAGAGTGCATAAAATTCCAAGAAATCTCTCTGGAGCTTACCTCAGAAACAGAATACCAAAGCAGAACAAAGAAAATAATTAGGAATTTGCTTTGCCAACAAATACAACATCTCTTTATTCTGCAGCTAACAAAACCTCCCTTCCTATTGGCAGCATGCACAGAGTGAGAGAATATGAACAATATGAAGGATTAAAGATAAATTTGGAATTTTGTCCTTTGACTAAACAATGCTTGACTCCCTTTCTGAAACCAAACAAATAAGAGCTAGTGTCAATGACCATGGGGAAATTCTGTTGAACTCCCAGGCCCCTTTTTTTTCTAGAAATACTGAGTGCACATCTTGGTAACATCACAAAAAGTCTCAAAAGCAAGCTGGAAAAAAATGAAACTTTCCTCTTATGAAGATGAACACCATCTTGGCTCCTTTAAATTGCCCCCACTCAACCATTTCCCTCCTTATTTCTTCCTCTTCTTCATATTTCCTAATGTAATTTGGATTTTATGTAGTCCATTAACAAAAACCAAGAAATATGCCCAAAAGGCTTGCAAACAAAAACTCCCCTGGACTTCGGTCTGAATCTTAACTTTTCTCAACTCCACCATCATGCTCAAACAATTCATCCATCATGGCCTGAATTGTGCATGGATGGACAAATGGGATTGCAAGAGCTCACAAGAGGAGAAAAGCAAAACAGCTGACAGACAAACACTGGACAGATTTTCCCCTGAAAGAGTTAGCTGGAAAGAAAAGGCAAAGGTAAACACCATCCATCAGGCCTTCTCATTAAATCAGAGCTCTTCTTGTCACACAGTGGTTTCACCTATCTGAGCTAAATGCACAAATTTAACTATCTTCAAAGTTGTATGGCAATTGGTTTTGTTGTATTTGTGCTACTTACTACAGGCAATCTATGTTCCATTACAAGATCCCTGAGAGAAGAAATCCCCATTCTGAAAAAACAGGCATAAACGCCAACAATGCTGAGGGTAAATGGAATTTTTTTCTAGTTCCAGAGGAGCCACAGCACTGCAATCCTCATCCTGGGTAAAAGTGAAATAGTCAGGTTTGAAGCATACCTCAAATTTCCATAGGAAACCAGAGAGTAGAGCAAAGAATTAAATTCACTATCAATTGAATAAATTTCATTCAGGTCTCAGGTCAGCTCTGTCTGACCAGCATGTCTTGTTTCCTTGAGTTCAAAAACCAGTTGGATTGTACTACAGAATCTGCCAGAGAAGCCCTTCATTCTATTTGCAGTATCCACACGGTGGATGGGATACATTTGACTAAATAAACTTCCTCAATCAACCTAAACTCAAAGAATTCTTTCATGAAGATAAGACAGGCTTCAAATCCCAATAAATTCAAATCCCAGTCTTCCCATCCCAATAAAATTCAGCCCCAAAGAGTGGACTTTGGGATCATTTATTTTATCATCAGTAATATCTGGTTTTGGCTTTAGATGAAATTATCTCATCTGAACAGTCATCTAAACAACTGCACTGACATTCCAGAAGCCTGTGAACAAGATTATTTTATGGAGTTCAGTAGCAAACAGTGCAGCACAGTGGGTGCCATGGGAGAGGCAATCCCAGCTCAGCACACACCTAAGGTTACACACATGGAGAGAACTGTTGAAATTGGTGGCTTTATCTGAGTGTTTACATATTTAACTTTCAAGTGGGTGCGGGCCAGAGCGAGAACAAACTGTGAAATCTTGATGTGTTGTAATCACCAAAGGTCCCACTGAAGTCAGTGCTGTAAAGATGCCATCTGTGGCAGCAAGAATTACACCCAGCAATTCCTGCAGACTTGGGATGCTCTCCTTAGTGCTGCTATTCTGGTCTGTGCCAGTAGTACTGAGCACATGCTTTTGATTTGTTATTTACCTTCTTTTTCTATTTTTCCCCCCAGTAAAAGAACAGATCTGAGACACATAATTTGCATTATTACACACTCAGGGATTTTCTGGCATCATGAAGAAAGTCATGCAATCTATATACATTGCACACCCAGGGATTTTCTGGAGTTCTGAAGAAAGTCATGCAATCTATATTAAAAAACTCTCTCATTAGGTGCATGGTGTTACCTTATGTTTGCCATGATATTCCAGAACAAATTTGAATATTTGCAGTGACCCATATACTCACTATTGCCTTGCTAGGCCAGTATCCTGGAAGAGGGGAGATCTCCCAGAATGTGTGCAATGATGCCATCTGTCCCCCTGCCCTCTCTGCCTGCTGATAACTGACAAACACCTTAAGTACATCCATTTAACAGACAGGAGAGAGAAGAACTTTTTAGAAAAGTATGGCAGGAAATGCTAGAGAGCATACCAGGTCCATCAAGTCCAAGAGAGACCCTTCAGCATATAGGGTTCTATTCTTATTTATTGCCTGTATAACAATTTTTGGTGGTTTTGGTGTAAAAACAATTTTATACCAATTTTGGTATAAAATTTTATAATTTTTGGTGTCACAGGTTCAATTTCAGAATCTAGTGAGGCTCCAATATCTGCTGGGCAAGGCACTCTTGCATCTCAAGACTCAACAGTCTCAAAAACCATGTAGCAGTACACTTGTTAATAAACACAATTCTGCAAGCCCACTAGACATCAGTGTGCCAAAAGCATTCAGATGGCTTGTCCACAGCCTGGTGAACAGACACAGCAACAAGGGTGTCTGGGTAGCCCATATTTTGCATTCAGGGACATCCCTACAGATATTTGGCTTAAACTGCATTCCAGGCACTGACTGCAAAGCCAAGGAAAACACAGCTTCAGAGAGCTATTGTTCCTTGTTCACTTGATTTATTTCAAAGTATGCATACATGCATACAAAACTCAGCAGATAGCTCCAACCATATATCTGTTCATCTGTGGTCAAGCAAAAAAAGACAAGATCCCTACAGTGCAGAAGGGACAGACAAGTATCACAGGACATTTTTCCACTGGAGCAACCGTCATCATCCACCACAAGCAAAAAATGGTGATGCCAAAAGCATCACACAGATGCAACTTTCCAAGTAGCCTCATAATCTTCTAAACTTAAACATTTTCTAATAAGGAAGAAAAATTTATTCCATTGTCAGTCTCAATCATTGACTTCAAAAGAATATAACAGTCCAGGAACGAAAAAGCAGCAGCAGCTACTAATGATTCACAGCAGCTAACCAGTCTAAAACTTGAAGCCCTGGGTTTGGGTGCTTGTTATTTTCTGCCAATTCCTGCTTTCCAATCAAAGAAAATATTTTCCATGGTATGCAGGAGATGTCGGAGTGTCAAGGCCCACATACAAGCATAGAATTATAGAACAGATTGGGTTGGAAGAGATCTTAAAGATCATCTACTTCCAAACCCTCTGCTGTGGGCAGGGATGCCTTCTGCTAGACCAAGTCGCTCAAAGTCCCATCCAACCTGGCCCTGAACACTTCCAGGATGGAGCATCTCACACTCATTCCTGCCATCATTAAACATTTCAGGAACCATTTCCTCTCTAAATTGTTTCCTTCCATAGAAGAATAGGAATCCTCAGAGTAGCAGAAACCACCTTACACAGAGCTAGGATATTTGTGCAATTGTAAACACAAGGTGAGAAGTACAAAAAGTGATTAGAGTGCTAAACAAGTAAAAGCAATGCATCTGTAACTCGTGTGGAAGCACCATCCCAGACTGAGTTGTCCTTCCCTGCTCCCATTGCTGTTCTGGGGAGCCAGAGGTCTCAGAGAGAACACAACAGAGCCTCTCGCAGTCTACATTGTTCACCCCATTTCTCCTCTCTGGATTCACTCCCTCTTTCATCTGCTGATAGCTGTTTTGACACAGAGCAGTATTTCACTTCAAACCCCTTCTCAGTGCTTCAGTGGCCAAAGTGTGGTGGTGCATCAATATAAATCTGTGGAGATAAGCCGAGAGTTGTTAAGAGCTACAGCTGACATCTGTACCCTCAACAGCTCAACAATTCACACATAAACAATAGCCACATTTCCTGGTTTTATGTTTTCCTAAGTTAATGAAAAGAGATAGGTTTCCCATGAGAGGTGCTGGAGCTCCACACAGCATTATTTACCCTTCTTTCAAAAGCATAATCGTCGCCAACGGAAATTACTCAGAATGCAGTAAAACATGTTTTTCTAACAAAATGAAGTCCAAATCCCGCTTCCTGGACCAACATGAACTTTCCAATAGAGGACAATAAAGCTACCTCTCAGACCAGGAAAAACATTATTTGGGCCTTTTTCTGAACCATCCAAGAGCGGTAAATAAATATGTAGAGACAAACATTTCACCTCATTATGCTTTGGTTTATGGGGAACTGGGGTGGTTCATGCACAGGAAGATTCTTTAATGATCTCAGGTTGATACTGAACAGACCCTGCTGAAAAGCTTCTTCTGATTCACTAATCCCAAACAAGTAGTGATTTAGAAATATCTTTCAACAAAAACACCCACATCTTTGTCAATGCTTTCAAAAGAATTAGCTATAGATCAAACTAACTTAGATATGCCATAAAAAAACAAACAAAATCAGGAAGCAATTTTTCTTTCCTGTATATTTTTAAAGCACGTACAAAAAGGGTTTTTGCAGCTTAAACGGGCAAAAGAGAATTTTTATTTCTAATCTGTCTGCCTCTATACTGTGGAGATCGTTTCCAACTTTATCATTTCAGGTCTGCACTAGAAAATTTTACCAGTTTTTGTACTGCAGGGTCTGAGTGGGATAATCTATTTCTTTCTTAAGTGACAAAATTGTAATGGTTTTTCAATTCCTCCACAAGAAGGAAAGTACTTTACTAAAGTATTCCTCAAATGTCTACTTACAATGCCATGATTTTCTGCAGGCAAAATTTTTCTGTTGTCATCATAAACTATGTTTACCTCAGATGAGTTCAGCATTCTAGTTAGAGACAAATCTTTTCTGATGAGACTATGAGGCCACTAAAACTTTTCTTATGAATGAATGGTGGCACTGTTTTTAAATAGAAACTTATTTCTGTTCAAATGGGCCCTTTATAGAGCATTTTTCCCTATTATGATTGCAGATATTTCATCCCAGCAAGCAATAAAAAACTGTGTTTAGTTCTTCTCATGTATCTTCAAAAAAAGACAAAGTTTTACATTACTCATTTTTTTAAGTTTAAAGTCTTACACAACCAAAATTATAGGCAGCCTCTGACAGTATAATAAGGACCAACATGAAGGACCAGGGATGACTGTTTTTTTCCCCTGCACAAATATTACTTTTCTTGTTTAAAAGTCAAAAAACAATAGCCAGATATGGTTGCTGGATATTTAATAGATAATCATTACTCTTCTTCAGGAAAGAACCCCAACATAACAAACAAACACATCTCAGTAAGAAGTGTTTCACACCAAGGTCATTGCCTGATGTCCCAGACTCTCGGGCACCAAAGCCCACTGCCACCAGCAGACCTGGGAGGGCAGAGCAAACAGAGCTTTTGCACCACAATAAAAGCTGATGACTGAACAAAAATGGTGTGTGATTTTTCAAAGGCCAGATGAAGTGTTTTATGCAGATGACAACTCTGACCTGGACTTCTACCCTCTAAATTGTTTGACTTGTGTTCTAAAAGTATGCACCTAGATGCAGACAGATGCAACAGGTGAGTCTACTTAAATAAATACCCACAAGCATTTCTGAAATTACTAACCTTTGAAAATTCCAGAGAAAATTTAATTCTTCAGAAGTTATGGTCTCCACTCACAGTTTCACTAAGTCTCTTCAGCCAGCAATCATGGTGGCAAATTCTTGCTCTCTGCAGGCAACTTGCAGCGAGTCCTGATGGGGGTTTTTGTTACCATAAAGCCTTTTTGGCACAATGGGAAAAGTTTTTCAAGCATCAGGATGGAGCACTGTGTGTTCAGGTTTTCAGAGGAGTTTTGTGCTGAATGTGGGCTGAAGTGGTGATGCAGAGTCCTCTAGCCATGAACATGTACTGTACAGCAGCACCCTGGCCCAGACACCATCCCAGCTGCACTCAAAGTCTGTCATGGCTCTGACTGCTCTGATACGCAGCTCAGCTGCTCTTCCTTTGCCATGGAACCTTTTGCAGTCAAGAAACTAAAACAAAATAATAAACAAATAGAAAGAAAAAAAGTAATTGTTTACCTCAGAGTAGCTCTGAGACTCTAAGATGAGGTGTTAACTTGGACTCTATCTTTGAGGGCTTATTCAGTTCAGGTAACAAAAAGGTTGTTTTTGCACTGCCCAGAAGAGTGTCCTGCCCTATAAGAACACCTGACCTACTCCTATTCCTTCCAGAGTCAAGGAGCCCAGAGGCACAAGGATTTAAAACCAGGAAAAAGAGCTACTAATCCCCCCAAACAAAGCTGCTGAAAAAGTCTGCTTGCTGTAGGTTGAGTAGCCCATCTGTATTCTTTCAGCAGTTTCCCACACGGACCCCACCTACCAGTTCTTGTAACACCTAATTAACACTTGCAGGGCTCCTTAAACATGATCTTCTGAAATGGGCACCCAATCCCCAGGGAACACTAGGCCACATGGGAAGCATTCAAAATATGGATCAAGACCCACACAAGTGCTTTAGAAATTTCAGAAATTCATGTTTTGTTTCAAACCAATCAACTGGTGCTCTACAAAGGATGCATTTTTAATGTGTTTGTTTTGCTTGATGATCTCAATTTGCTACGATGTTCAGAAAATCTAGAAAACATCTGTTTCAGAGCCATCCAACCTCCAAAATGGAGCTTCTCCTCATCTTCAATTTGATGTCTTCCTGTGCCATGGCCTCTCACTGCTGGTATGTCTTCAGATGAAAAGGTTTTAGGTATTGGGTGCTGACAAGAAGACTGGGTGGTTGAAGAAAGCCTATCCCCTTATTTGAAAAACATTTTAAAGAACTTCCCTGTTACTGAAGATATTACTTAACTTACAGACCTAGGTCTAAATTTAAAAGATATAATATGTAGAATATTGAAATAATCTTTAGAGCATCATGATCAGAAGAAAGTTCACATAAATGAGAAGAAATGTACTAATTAGTGAACACAACTGAGCTGTATAAACTAAGAGATGCTGCATACCACAGTTGCATTGAATGGCAATGGGATCTAATTTAAGAATAAAAGCAGCATGAGTCTTCCAGGCTTGAGGTCCCAGGTGAGAGTTTGAATCTCTTCTATGACAAATAGCCTGTAACAACTCCAGTAATTGTGTTTAAATAATTTTCCAACAATGAGCTTGGGGGTTTAAATGTTCTCTATTTTACTGCACAGACTTGCTAAACATGTTAGAGGAATACAGAGGTAGATAGAAATGATGGCAAATTTAAAGCAATAACAGTGAATAAATAGGATCTACTTACTAAAAGAAAAGACATCCAAATTACAGAAAGATTCCAATAAATCAAACCATGTACTCCTTGAAAGAGAATTTTACTGTCTCAATGGTGCTAACGTTTCAATGCCCAGTTAAGCCATTACTTCATCAAAATTTCAAGTAGGAAAATTACTGGTGTGCTCAGGCTGCCTTCAGATTTCCTAGTATTTTCTCATTAATGTTAATATGCCATTAGAACATTGTGCACTTGAATTAGTGACTCATGATATTAGACATAGCCCTACGGCAATCAAGAGTCACAAATATCTCATAGCACACTTCAGTAGCAGTGCTCTGTAAAATATCCTTTGCATCTGAAATTCATCACTTCCTCAGCAACCTCATAAAAATGGTAACTTTTAGAGATGCCTGCAGCAATGCAGGCAGAACACAAGCCCTTCTTCCACAAGTTACTTCCCATGCTGTTTTTAGCATTCAGTGGTGGAGCTGGCTGGTAGGGAGCAAGGCTCTGATATCTTGTCATGTTGCATCAGTCACTGCTGATACAAACTGGTGAATAACAGAGGATAAAGCCAGAACTTCTGCAGAGAATGGGAAAACATCAAAACGACAGCAAGGTCATTACTGAGTGATAGTCATTTTAGAGTGTGTTTTACTTAATAACACTGACAGCAGGGAGTTATTTTAAATGCAATAGAAGTAACTGTTTCTTGGTGTCAGCTGAAAATGAGACATTGTAGGAATCCAGGCTTATGAAAAAGGAACCAAACAACCAATTTTAAGACACCTTCAATGGAAGATGCAAAATGAAAAGATTCCTTTGGTGGAGGAAGAAGAATGCAGAGATATCTCCAGTTCCACATGGCACTAACAAGTATTGAGCACTACAATCAGTGTGGAAAGAAGATTAAAAAATGTTATCTGTACATCTGCCAGTTGCCCACCTTTCCCCAGGCTCTACTAGTTTTTGTTTATATGGAAATATTGTTTTTCCTTTAGTGCTGATCCATTAGTGTTATTAACAGCAGTGTTGATCTGTAATCATTGCACTCATTGACCCAACTGCAAAGCACCAACTTCCTGTGCACACTGAGACTTCCCCACACAGCACCAAATCTGATGAGGAAATAAAACAGATCCTTAAATTGCCTGTGCCTTAGGAAGAGTTCAAAGTAATCTAGGAGCCATGGATTGTGCAGGAAAAATTGAAGAACAGATTAATAACTCTAATTACAAAACGGAGATTATCCTTAAATGTTTCAATCTGAATGGGTAATTAACTGAGATAATGGTTGCAAATACATATTCTGAAATGTTCTTACCTTTCATGTTTAAGCAAGGCTAATATCCTTAAGGAAGAAATGTCCTCAAAGCATGCTTACCATATTAACCCAGTCTTCCCCATACAATGTGAAGTTCTTCTGGCTTAACTCTTCAAGCAATAGATTTCTTACAATGATTTTGCATGCTGGTTTTCTGCTGCATGAGCTTCAGCAAGATTAATCTGACTTCAAAGCAGGCAGTGCTCTCAGTACTCATTTGCATCGAGTATTGTTGTGAAGAAATGAAGCTATGCTACATGAACAGCTTACTTGAACATTGTCTTCCATCAGCCATTTGACAAAACACTGAAAATAAACTCTGGTTAAGAAAAAAAAAAAAAAAACAGTTCATGAACACAGCTGCCTTAGGTGGACATGACCCAGTTTTCAGATTTTTTCCCAAATGCACATTTTAATAAAGACCAAAAAAATTGACTGACAGCATATTGTCTTTTTTATGTTAGTAGGATAGCTAGACTGGAAACTGCACATCTCATCTCAGGAGCCATGGGGAACCAACCCTGTCTTCAGACCTGCCCCTTATTTGTGGGATGTTTTCTTACTCTGTTATTTTCTTATTCAGAATTACAGCTTTGTTTAAGTCAACATGGCATGAAACATTCCAGAAATTTGACTGCATCTTCAGACCTGAACTTGGCTACTCCTGCTCACAGCTGCTGATGAGGGCACCAGGTACATCCTAGGTTACCTGAGATGTACCAAGGTCAAATCCATTCTTACCTGGAAACTTTCCCACCCACTCCACACTTCTGAGAAACAGAGTCATCAGCAGGCAGCGAGAAGTTGCTGCCCACCTTGAGTTCACAGCTGGGGACTAATTGGCATAAACACAATCAGAAGATGTTGTCGCTCCCTTTGGCAGTAAAAGCAAAGAAGGAGCATTCCTCCCCCAGACACTCAGGCTGCTCCATATGCTCTTTATGGTAAACTGCGTGGCTGCAAACCCCAGCTATGCACCAGCCGGAGAGGAGCTGAGCAGGGAAAGAGTCATAGCATGCTTTGGCTTCCAGCTGCTCCCCTACAGGCTGACATTTCTTAAGTAGGTGTACATTTTGTGAAATAACACCCTGAGGCACTCAGAGGAGCAGGAGGTTGTTTTCCAGAGCAGCCACCATCAGTCCCTGTACGCACCACAAAATTGCTGTAAGCCTCACTGTTTCACATGACTGCCTCAGACTTGGTAAAAACCCTTTGTTATTTTAACATGAAGATATTGAGCATACCTGCTGGGAGACTGGAGGTGTGAGATATGAGACACAGCAAGCAGAAAGGAGGGACCTTTAAAAATTATGTTGTTTTTTATCTCTAAAACACATTTGTGGAAGCACAACAAGGAAGAAATAGTTACTGTAATGGTGAGGTGACAAGAAATTGTAAGATAAAAGGCATCGCATGGGAAGGTGACAGGGAAAAAAGATATAGCAGGAAGGAAAATGAGGAAACACAGCAAGGACTCATACTGGAAGAAACAGTCAGAAATTTTGATTCCAGAGGAAATGTTCATGGTCAGGCTAGAGCAGAAATAGGTTTGAAATGTATTTAGGATGTGTTCACCCTCAAAGATCAAAACCACTTTGCCAGCTTTCTTTCCAACAGTTCCTAATGCCAGTACACAGAGCCTTACCCCTGCACAAAGCTTCTACAGCCACCCACATCTTAACCACTGGACTGTCTGAGACCTTTCCTTTGATGATTTAGAGGGTATGGCCATGAATTCAGGCTGCACCTTTTACCACTGGTCAGGTGTTAACTGGGTTGGTGGCTTTTGAGGGTGTGTGTGTGTGTGTGTGGTGTGTGTGTGTGTGTATGAAATGGGGAGGGATAATGAGGGAAAGTACAGCCACAGGGTCTTGCTCTGGGCTGCCTTGTCTGAGCCAGTTTCTATTGCAGTTTCCTGACCAAGAACTCACTGTTTGTTCGTGGTCTGTGGAAACCTAAATTGTGAAAGGCTTTTTGGCTCTCCTCCTCATTTCCACCAGCTAAATTGCCATAAAAAGCAGTCATGTTATGCGGGGATTTTCACCTTCGGCATTTCTGAGATGTCTAGCCTTCTTGTTTATCACATTTCTGCCCTGTGTCAGCAAGTGGTGTGGCTTCAGGAAACAATCTGTGTAGTCATGATTAGCAGAGAAAAAGTCCCGTGGAGCTGTGAACTGTGAGGCCAGGAAGCAAGTGTGATCCACTGCTGGTTTGAACAAATCCAAGAGAAAGGGGAATTAAAAGAAAATTCTCATTTCTCAACTCTACTGGAATGTGTCAGTGGTGCTGGAACAGAGAGATTCAAACCCTTCAGAGACCCCTGCTTTGGCCCCAGCCTCAGGATCTTCTTTACCTCCAAATTCACAACTGAGCCTCACTGGTAGAGGCTCCTGATTCAGAGGTCCACTAAATCTCTCAAGAACAGGAGGCCCAAAAGCTATGGCTGGACACCAGGGAAAACCACACCTTGTAACCATTCTTCACAAATATCTTCATCATTTAGAATCTAAATAAACCTTTCCAGAGTTGTCAGTGGGTACAACTCTCACAACAAGAGGGAAACAATAGATCTAGAAAGTGCAGACACAGGATGTTCTTGAGGGAAGTTGCAAGTTCAGCTGTAGTGGAGGTAAATGGGGTGACAGGACAAGAGGTCTGAAGGCAGAAAGGAAGTTTCCTCAAGGTAAAGAGGATGTTTTTACTGTAGATTTTGCTTTTTATTCAAAACTGATTTGTTTTGTGCATGCCTTATCCATAAAGCAGCGCAACATTCCACTGCCCTGTCAGACTTCTAAACATTCTCTTTTATTGCAAAGTGTTCCCTCGTCCATCTTGAGATCAAGCACAGGTGGATGGCATTAGTCTGGGCTGATACTGATGGTACATGTGGCAAAATCTGAGCCTATGCACTAAATTCCTGGCTACACACTATCTCTCTGTCTCACAATGGGGTCCAGCCCAGGCAGTGTCAAACTGAAACATTGCATTTCTGTAGTGCCCTGCTCGACATTGCTCTTGCTTTTCTCAAGAAATGCCAGTTTATTTCTCTCACTTAGACTTCATTTTTGAACCTTCTTAGTGACACTCAAAAGAGAGGGTTGGGGGAATAAAATAAAATCAGCCAGGCCACAGTTATTTTGAGTTAATTATAACTACTAGTGAGTAGAAAAAAACTTGGGAAACCATCACAAGAAATGCACTTAAACTAAAAATATTATAGTACAGTTTCATTGGGTCATGATCACTGTTTCACAAAAATTTCTCTTTTACTGGTTTTTTTTTCCAGTAAAAGGTCACTAGAAAGCCAGCTATTATGCATAAACTCTAAGTGATTTTGTGATTTCTTTCCAAAACAGTCTCATGCCCTCTGTTTTACTCAGGTGAAAAGATTCTGAACTGAAATCCACAGCTACCATACCTAATGATGAGGTCCAGCACTGCAGAACACTTCTCATAGAATGGCTTCATTTCTGCTTCTGTAGATGACTTGACACAAAAGGAAGTGCTAAGAAGCTGTCCAAAAATTGATTTTGAGCTACTAAGGGGTGTGGGGACACTCTATGAAGAGGATCAGGGCTAAAGAGACTATGTAGTCACTAGAAATTATGAAAATGGAGCAGATTAAATCAGGCACTTGTGCCAACCTGATTTACTTGCTCATGCACACTGCTATTGTACTTCTCCAATAAAAACCAGGCATTGTGTGCTATACTTCTGATTGCCAAGAAAGAAGCACCTGGCTCTTGCTTCAGTTACTGAACTTTGCAAATCACAGTTATCCTTTTTAAGAACATCATGGGGTTTTTTAAAAGGATGGTTTTTGTAAATTTACACAGGCATTGTGGAGTTAATACACTATTTTCATTGAGACACTGCCAAGCTCTAACTACTTTGAATGGCCCTTTAAATAAATAGATGAATATTAAAAGCCACTTCCTGAAATAAACTGAAATAATTAAAATAATTTCTGACCATGCTTAAAGAAAACTCATTTCCAAGCCGTAAAAATTGATAGTCAAATCTTGCTATCCAGCCATGGCACGTGAGATTTTTGTTTTGATGTCTATTAGTTCTGTAATTGTTTTCCCTCCAAGAATTCATTTCTGGAGATTTGGTAGCTCTCTGGAGTTGTTATTAATTACTCTAAAATAATTTGTCCTGAAAAAATTGCTAGTGTTCTTAATAAGTGGCAGGTCTGAATGCTTACCTGCATGATTCATGAACATCAAACTAATCACAGCTCGTCACTAAAAATACTAAAAGTTCATTGCAGTAATTACAGCCTTTAATGCAGAACATTTCATATAACTGTCTTTATATAAAGGTCTCAGTTTCACACAGATGTCAGCAGTGGCAGAAAGTGCTCCCTTTTTAGGAGAGTATTGATCATGATTTCAGGTGAACTACTTTGCAAGAGGCTATCTGCGCGAGAAATTAAAGAAATGCCTTGGATGGGAACCCAGATCACCTTATCCTGAGTGAGGATTAGTTACACCTGTGTTTATACAGCCTATTCTTAAATACTTCAGTGATTAAGACTGCCTAGGGAAGTCATGGCAAGGTTTCATCATACTTGTTATCACAAGGATTTTTCAAGTGCTTAAGCTGAGTCCTCAATGGTCCAGCTGTGTGGTATATTTCTATTTCTTTGTAAGATCTGCTACTATTATTTTCTTGAGGCTAAAAAAAACTTTATTTTTCCAGACCTCCTTCAGTGGTGGTATTTTCTATATGTGAAATAACTTTTCAGAGGAAATGTGTCCACCTCATCCAGAAACCTGCACAGCAAAGCAAGTCCAGCCCACTTTTATGGGCAGAGACAGAGCAGGAGCTGCTCCAAAAGCCCCCGGTGACCTCTGACTGCAACAGGCAGCCTCTGTGTGTGCAGCTAGTGCATAACTCCGCACATTGATGTAAAATCATACATATAGAGGCAAAAATGAAAGCCACATGTGACAATGAGGGGTTAACTGAGGAAACAGTGATGATGAGAAAGTTGGGATGATGACATGAACATAAATACTGAGTATGAGGTTGAAGGGTTACTGGGATTTTTTTACATGTCAACAAATCAGATGAGAAAAGCAGGGAAACTATCTACCTCAGCATTTGGTTATACTGCAACATCTGTGGAGTGCTGCAGCAAATCACAGCACACAAATATTCACATTCCAAAGAAGATTTCAAGAAGAAAATAATAAAAAAATCCCATCATGTTTAATAAAGAGCTGTTAAATAACTAAAAAGATGAAAATCATCATAGGAATCCAGTCCATTTAGTTCACAAAGTTACTCAGTTACATCCTCTGGGATTATAAATACATTGAGGCCCCACACACAAAGAAAATTATTGGAAGCTGAAGCTAAGATTCAGAGATAACCAAGATTCAAACTCAACTCACAAGTGTAAAACTGTTCAGTGTTTTACTGGACATATGGATCTGTCAGTTGCCTTTTGAATAATAGACTCTGTGCATTAAATGTCAAGAACTTGCACTTAGATCAGGATTTGATTAAGTTAATGTTGAAGTCTCAAAACTTGCTGAGTTTCGAAATTCTTAATTCACAGGGTTATTTTTAGTCTTCAATTTTAATATAAAGCGGTTTTCTTTGTTCAGAGCAGAAAAGGAAGGTAAGAATATGAAGTTAAATGACTTTATGTAGTAAAGCCCACAAGGTGAGACAGCTCAGCAGAGACTTTCCCTTGCACTGTTTGTCCCTGCCCATGGCACAGCCAGACAGAAATGTTCCTGAGACAGAAATGCACTGCTGGGCTTCCCACAGCAAGTTCTACACACGCTCCTCACAAAAATTCAGCTCCTCCGAAATGATGTGTCAGCTAACTCAAGACAGGATAAAGGAGACATGCTTGGTACTGGAGATTTTCTGCTGGAAGTAGCTGAAACACTTCTATTTTCCTGGTCTGGCAGAGTCCCTCTATTGATTTACCTTATCTTACTCAAGTCTTGTTGATTTCTCTGAATCTGATTTCACAGATGTTTAATTAAGCTTCTTTAAACACTAGCACTAACTGTTGAAAACTCACATATGAGAAAGTACATTAAAATGTATCAGATAAGGGGAAATCCCAGGTGTGTATGAAATGGCTTTTAGTGTCCAAATGTGCTGGTAACAATTAGCAACACACTGTGGGAACAGAAAACTGTAACCAGAGATGTTTCTGACCACAGTTTTACAGGTCCCTGTAGAAGCACAGAAAAGATTGTAAACGTCAATCCCATTTCTAAATTGTACTGAAAAAAAACCCTTAATCTGGGCTAAAAAAGAAAATTGTTTGCATCTGGAAATAATAAGAAGGCTAGAAAAAAATGGAGTGAGATTGTGGCTCCCTGGTGAAGCAAAGTTGGATATAGATTTAGACTACAGAAACAGACATGAAATCAGATGTTACAGATATTGCAAAGAAATGCATAAATGAAATATAACCAGTGAGAACCTGTTAATAGATCAGATTCTTGTTTACAAGCAGGTGAACTTTAAAGGGAAGAAGTATAACAAGTAGTGTTCCCCTAGACAAAGAGAGGTGCCAGGCAATTGCAGTAAGAAGAGAGAAAAAGAAAAGGGAGAGGCAAGCTAAGTGCAGTGGAGCAAGGAGCAGCAATTAAAAATTGGTGCAACACAATGCCAGGGCATTTAAATGAAACAGAATATTGTGGGGGGTGAGGGAGAGGAATCCTGGGAACTTTCCAAAAGCAGTTAAAAGCTGCAGAAAAATGGCATGTGTGAAAGGCATTTTGAACAGGGTTATCAAGATGTTGAAGGAACCCCACAATAATATTTTGTCAAGCTACAAAAAAGTTACAGGCTTGTGTAACTACCCAGTTTCCAGAGATGAACAGATGGCACTAGTAACAGAAAAGGAAAAGGCAACAGCTGAAATGAAAGCACAGAAAGATGCAAACTCTAGCAAACAGTAGAGACTTGCACAGACCTGAGAAACAAGCTTGTACACAAACAAGAACACTGAAGAGAAAGGGGCATGCATGTGACACAGAAAATAAACCAGCACACAGTCAATAGCAAATGTACAAGATACAGGAAAAATAAAATTAGAAAAGCAATGATGTCATGTAGAAAACTTAATGGAAAAACCTTATGCACAGAATCATCATGTCAGGGGTTTCAGGAACAAATTCAACTGCTGATAACTTTGAGATTTCTCACAGATGACATTAATGAAACACAGTAAGTAAAAAGTAAATGTTAGTCATACCCCTCAAAAAAAAAAAAAAAAAAAACCCAACAAACAAAAGAAGACAGCAATGAATGAGCAAGAGAACAGAAACCAAAGAGAAAATCAACACTTTTTTTCCCCATGCTAAAGTGTGTCCTAAATAGTGCAAATAAAACCTATAATAGCATGAGTCTGGGGACTTTACTATAAACAACACTTAGACTGATGAAAAGGGCAAAAGATTGAAATTTCACATAGGGAGGAAAAGCCACAGCTTCTGAATAAAAAAATTTATATGGTAACTAAACCTGAGACATACACTTAAACTAAGAAATAGGAAAAAAATACAAAATTCAACAAAACCAGGTTATTTACAAGTCAGATAGAGTATATAAGCAACACATTGTCTATCACTGACTCCAAAGAGGTAAAAATGCTACTACATTATCAAAGCAATAATCTAGGGTATAAAACCTCCTAATATTTTCTCAAAAACCTCCAAGTACATCTGCCACCTGAGACAACAAATGGAGTAAGCTTCTACAGGATACTGTCTCAGCACACTGCAGCTTGAGTGTTGATGGGAGCTGGAAGCCAGCTACCACATCCTGAAAAATAAAGCATGAATGAAGAGGCAATCAGCATACAGCATGAGATCAGCCAGGCAGAGCAGAAATACCACTCCAGGAAAGGCAGTGAGCTGCTGGATTGCACATCAGCTTCATTATCAAGAGATGGTCAAGAAATACTTGGAAAGAACATCTTGAAATAAATGCCTTCTTGACAAGAGCCAGCCAGAACTTTTAAGAGTAGGTAAAAACTAGTAGCAAAGAATATTAGAGGATAATAGCCAATGAGTAGAGGGGGGTTTGAGGTTTGCTTTCTTTTTTTCCTTTTTCCACTTAGCTGATTTCTGGGTTGTGGGAGTTTTTGGGGTGTATTTTTTCATTCTGTTTCCTTTTTAATGAAAAATATCACAATCCAGACAGGTACTTCACTAAGGTGACTGAGAGGTGGTTAGCTAATTGCTGAGACAATGGCCTTGCTATGTGAAAACACATCCACTGAACAAGAACTTTGACCTCACAATCAAACAGAAAACATCACCATCTCAACTAATGGAGAATTTTAAGGCAGGCACTAGAAAGACACAGGGAAATAAAGCAGAGGTTTCCAAGTGGGCATATTCATTATTCTGCCAGACTGGCCCTGCCAGAGAGGAATTCCTCTCTGTGCCCATAAAGACAAGGAACACAGAGAAAAGCTGAGCCAGGTTGAAAGCATCACTTAAAAGATGACTGGATCATCAAAAACAAAAGGGTTGTCAAAAGTCTGAGCCACGGTCAGCGGGAAAGCTATTTCTGAAAAGTCAGAATTGCCAAATTCAGTGCACGACACTGGGTTAAGTGGTCATGGTACTTGCAGAAGTCAAGAGCCAAAGAGATAATGACAGCACATAGCACTAGCAGCAGGGTTTAGATTTTAGAGTTACTTGTTCCAGAGGAATTTTTACAGGTTAAAAAAAAAAGAAAAAAAGATTGAAAACAAAGGAAAAAATTTAAAAAAAAAAAAAAATTAAAAAGGAAAAAAGAAAGCAGAGAAAAAACAAAAAGAAAAACGAAAAACATAAGTATTTTATGAGCAAGAAGCTGTGTGGGGCTGAGTTGGTGGCCAAGATTAAACCATGACACAAATGAATAAACAAGTCAGCTAATCTACCCTAACAGATGTCCTGATTTTTAAATTTACATCTCAAACAAATATGACAGAGGGAAAAGTGATGCAGTCTCCCTGAACAGGGCACTATGATCTTACAAAAAGAAACTGAAAATAACTTTCTGGACTTTTTACTTGGTGAGAACAACATGCGTGAAAGAAGAAGCAGGACCAGGACACTGCACTCTTGTGTCTCACTCCTATCTCACACAAAATGGGAGGGAGCCAAAAGAGTCTCAGTGACAATTTATCTGCTTGAAATGCTTTTAGCCAAAGGGAATGAAGGTAATTTTGCCTGAAATTTACTCAGCTCATTAGGAAGAATTTCCTACCATGGAAATGAATATGTGAAGGTGCATGAGAAGGAAATTGGTTCCTAATTTCAGTCAGCTCTCCATCCCCCTCTTCCCTGCTTACATGCCTTTACCTCCATAGTGCTGTCTTGAAGTTACTGTAACCTCCATGGCATGCATCAAGAGCATAAAATGGTTTAATGAGAAAATAATCCTTGCTTTGTTTTTTTGGTTTTTTTTCTTTTAAAGCAAGCTTTCTGGTACTACATAGTTAATACTTGCCATTAAATACCATCATAAAACCTTAAAACAGCCCTTGGTAATGTTACTACTGCAAGACCTGCAAGACCATGTTTCAGTTAGTTTAACACATAACACATTAAAATAACACAACCTGGTTTGGATTTTTTCCTCCCTTTCAGCCTGATCCAAAAGATGTTAACCTGATAGAAGGAGGCCAGGAGTGTTGCAAAGGCTCAGGCTCGATACCTTGCCTGCACAGCCACAGCTCTACCACCACAGGAGAGCACATGAAGAAGCAGCTGCACTTGCTGGAGATATTCAAGGCACAGATACTTTTGGGAAAACAGGCTGGCAAACTGGTGTCTGATAAACTCTGAGAAGCCACAAAGGAAATACTCTATGTGTACAGCTCAACAGAACACAGGACTCTAGGACATTTTCCAGTTCTTCCTCACAGTTGGACTTCACAAAACCTAAGACTTAGTTTCTCTCCCCATGAACTGCTCAGCAAGGTTAAAAGGGATTCAACATCCAGTAAGTGAAATAATTCTTCATTATGCTGTCAGCAGTAGAATCCAAAAGAGATGTTATTAAAAAAGAGAGCAAGAGTAAAAAAGCCAGTTCTTGAGTCTGTTGGATGTCAGCATACTGCTTCAGAGTCCAAGGCAGCATTACAAACATCCAACTCTGAACATTTCTAATAAGTTAATTAAAGAAATATTACATTCCTATTCATAAAATCTTCCTTCTTCCAGAACGGACATTGATTGATGTTCTTAATAGATAAAAGATCATCAACTTTTATTCTATGATAAATCTTTCAAATTGCCATGTGTTTGCACTTTCCTGTTCTACCCATTGCAACTCCTCCATCTGCTATGAGCTATTAGCAATATTTCAAGAATGAAAACATGGAACTGTTCTTGTTCCTTCTCAAATGCCAGAACTGACAAAAATGAAACAGAAAGTGACATTTTAAACAATTTTTACCTGATCCCATCATCCTTACTGAAAATATGTGTCCAAATAATAATGCACAGCACTCCACTCCTACTTGAGTTAACCTAATTCTTTGACTGAAGTAGGAAGAGACCTTTCATATGCTAGTCCACAGTCCCTAAACTTAGTAAATGTCTCTATACTTCTCATTTCTCATCTGTAACTTCACTTGGGGTAGGTGTGGGTGGTGGATGGAGCAATGGATATGACAAAAAAAACCAAAACCAGCTCCAACAAACAGGCCATGAAAAATCCAATCACATAGCCCAAAGAAATCCTGAACCATGCATTATAGTTTAGTTACTATCTGGCCATGATAAGCAATCCACAATTGTTTACAGGGCCAAATTAAAGAGCAGAATATGAAAGTTTGTTGTTTCCACATAGCCACATGCCTACAGTTGGGGCAGGTCATGATTCTTTCATGCAAAAACCTTGTGAAGCAGTAGTCTAAAGCAGAGAGGTTTGCAGAGAACTATTTTGCAAAAACATTTCATTTTCCAAAATACTCTTCAGCTTTGTACCCAGAGATACAAAGCTAAAGCAAACAGATTTACAGTCCTTCAGGAGGACACAGTTGAACTAAGACAAAAATAAAAAAGCAACAATGAGTTTAAGTGTGATAAGGCACAGCATTGATTTTCAGTCCACTACATTGCTCCTTTCAAAGGCATCCACAACAATCCTTGCATTGGCTACACAGGGAGATAAGGGTCCTGTGCTTTCCCTGCCTGAAAATGGTTGATGTAAAAATTCTCTTTTCAGAGTTCTTTATTTCCAGTGTAACCATCTTACCATAGTACCAGTAAGAAGTCCTATCCAAAGTAGATTGCCTGCAATAGTTCATAGATTCATTTCCTTTCCTATTTAAAAAATAAGCTTTAAGAGCTTGCTGGACTTTCATATTTCTGTCCCTGCAGTAAAGTTTCTGAGAATCTGGTCAAGACCTTGCTGCAACAACAGAATCACAGTAATAGCAATAAATATATATTACAGTGTTAGACAATTAATGAGTAATCTGCTTTAAACGATTGTTTAAGGATAATTCTGACCATGCTGACACTCCCTATCAACAACACCTTCAAGCAAAGCTGAGAAAGACACAAATGAGGATGTGGGGGAAGGTGGTGAACAGAGAAATCTCCTTTCCCACTAATGAAACAACTGAAACAAGTAAACAAAGACACCACCAGTAAGTGAACTATGACAGCTTTTTTCACCCAACATCTCAGTAACACAGAAACGTGGAGGCAGGTAGGTGGTGAAGCCTGAGATGGATACAGCCAGTAAAGATCTCTTTCACCCATCAGTGATGTCTCATCCAAACCAAAGGGAAGGAAAAAGCAAGAGGGTTCACACTCTGAATGGAGAGAAATGGAAACAGTCCTGAGCAATTGAAAAGGAGACAGTGGTACCCAGACTAATGGTATTGGTTGTATTCTACTTAACCTATTCTCCTGGGTCACAGGATATCCTGAGTTGGAAGTGACCCACAAGGACCCTCAAATCCAACTCTTCAATGGCTGATACAAACCCCCAACCTTGGTGTTAACAGAACCATGCTCTAACCCACTGAGCTAATCTCAGCAGTCAAATGGTGTTTGTCCCCAAATTTAGGGCCATTCCTCTTCAAAGATCCCACTGTTTGAATGGAGCCCTTGGACAGTCAAAAGAGAAAGCTTGTCCTCTAAATATTCCTAGATAGTACAAAGGCATGGACATTCAATTTTCCCTTGGTGAGATAATTAGTTTGCCAAAAGGGAACCCTAGGCTACAGACGTGACTGCTCTGATTTCCAACACTGTGTGACAGAAAGGTAGCAGGAGAAGTCAGCCTTATGCTGACCTCTACAAAACAGGACAAGAGAAAGAGGCTGGAGGCCTCAATTCTTGTTTTGATACAAACAAAAGCATTTTTTATTAGCCAGCCTACAATAAAAATGAAATTTTAAAAATCAAATAATAATTCCCACAAAGATCACAGCAGCATCCAACACACTTGGAAACAGAATCCAAATGAGAGGTTCACCTTGAGGTTCCTGGGTGGTGGGGCAGAGTGCACTGTCAGCATGCATGACACCAAAGTGGGGAGAGTGACTGATACACCAGAGGCTGTGCTGCCATCCAGAGGGACCTCCACAGGCTGAATGGGCTGACAGGCACTTCATGAACAACACAGTACTACACAAACAGCTACAGAAAAAAATTCATTATCAAGATTATGCTGTGGAGGGGAAAATATTTTGTTGTCATATGATCAAAAGCAAAGAAACAATAAAAGTCTTTGTAACTTGCTCTCCTTTTTGTGCTCAGCCCAAGTTGCTGAAGATACTGAAATCTGCAGAGGCCTACTGCACAGGCACAGAAACACCCAAGCATTCTGCAAGGTGTTAAAGTGCTAGTAAAGATTTTCTGTGGGAACGTGCAACATCTTGTAAAAAGACATTTTGTGCTCTAACAAAAGTTTGCACCAGGTCAGCAGTTAGGTTATTTTTCAATGGGCTTAAAATCTCTGTTGCCATGTGCCACAGTAGCACATAAATCTTTCCATCTCCTTGACCACCTAAGATTTATCAATACTAGACCTTCAGTTATTGCTGCTCATTCTGAAGCTGCTAAGGAGCAGGGAGAAAAGAACTAAGTAAATCCTGGGTTTATTGTTTCTAGGAAAGACAATGTTGAAAACTAAAAGATGAGAATGAATAAAAGTAGCTCAAAAAATTGCAGCTTGCAACTTACAATGGGTTTTCAGCAAAATTTCAGCCAAAATTTTTGATGCCATCAGTGAGAAGTGTCCTGGGAATGGAATTTCCACCTCTTCTTCTGATGCAAGCCTGTTGGTGCAGCAGATGCACTTGTTTCATAGAGAGGGTCAGAGAAAAAAAAGAACAAGTCTTGGTTGAAAGGCATTCAGCCTTTCAGCATTTAGCCTACATAGCCGATTCCAGAACAGCTACAGTCTCCACATGGGACAAGAAAAGAAGGAGAAACATCCAGATTCTCCTCCAGGACCTGACCATAAGTGTATTGCTTAGTCTTAGACTAACCAGCTTCCTACTTGCCTGTTGACAGCCACCACCTGGAAGCTGGATAACAGTCCCCAGTCAGTGTGCCTCACAAATACAGTGAGACGTAATCGTTAACATTTGCAAAGCACATAGATAAAGTTCAGATGAAAAGGTTCACTACCACTGAGTACACAGAGATGGAGGGAAGAGATACACATTACCTGTATTTGTTGAATGGTGCAATATAATTCAATTCTACAACCATAAGCAAATACAGCTATGCACACGTGCATGCACACACATTCTCCTTCAGCCCATGTGCTATCAGCTATTTGTGTAACACGAACATGTGATCCTGGAAACCCTGCTGCACTCACAGCCCAATTCCATCTTTGCAGTATGCATAAACATGGGCAGGGTGTCTTGTAAACATCTTAAAATGCACATAGTGGGAAAAAGATTTAGATTCTGCACATTTTCCCCTCCTATTGCAATAGAGGCATTATAGAGAAGGTCAGGTGAACAAAAATATCTCTATGTGTGTATAAAGAAAAGAGAAAAATAACTTGAATACCTCTTTATGCCTTTTTCTTTTTTGCTAATGTATCAGTTGTTCCCAGTGTTGTGTCACCAAATGGCACAAGCACAGCTCTCATCACCAAGTGCTGTGTTGCCATCTATGACCTCTGCAGAAATGGTGGGGTCCCCTTCAGAACAAACTTATAACAGTAGATAAAAGATTGGCCTAGAAGCCCAGTGACACTGAAGGCAGTCACAGCTGATGAATCACAAAGACTGCGGAGAGATGAGCAGGAGGCAGGAGCAAGCAGCTTGTACTCCCTGCACAGCTCTCACGACCTCTTCACCTGCAGTACAGGGGCTGCAGCCGTGCTCACGCAGCAGGTACAGTGGCTGTGCTTAGAGCAAAGGGCACCTGGCACCCGCCCAGCCACCTGACCTACAGCACAGGCAGCTATTTCCTTCTAGTCAGGGTCCACTGCCTGGCAAACATACCTGACATACTCCTACAGAACTACACGATGGTGAAATGACTGTGTGAAGAAGAAAGACCCCTCTTCTACTTTAATGGCATGCAGTCTGAGGAGACAAATCTGGAAACAGGAGAAATTAGTTGATAATCCAGCCTCAGGTGTTGTGCTCTCCCTGTCTTTCTAAAACAAACTTTAAAATAATACAGAAAGGAGAAGAGGAAAAAAGAAATCTTACAGTAATGAGAATGATATAAAAACTTTTGTATCCATTTTTCCCAGTTCATGTTCTTGTTTGAGAATTATTCATGAAAATTATTAATTTGTTATTATTATAAGGAGAGAACTTACTCTCAGTTTTCCCTCAGCTGTACATTATTACTTGAGAGCAAATGCAGGGGATCAGTTTAAGTCTGCTGTAAGGTCAACTTGCCTTTGTTTGTTTGCTTGCTTTTCTGTTTTTCATACATCCTTTATGCAAATGAAACACAAAAAAATCCCCCAAGCATACCCCGGCTTTTAACAATTACATTTCCGTCATTATCGGAAAACATGCATGATTGGAAGAATTGACCCCAAACATTAAAATTATGCCTTTTAAAACAACTCTGTAGATCTACAAAGAATTCATTTGAATAAGATCAAGGAGTGTGATGATCTATCCTAAACCATCACTTGACTCAAACTTTCTTATCTCCCTGGATCAGTTTCCTCCAAGAAAACTGCAGTTGAATGAGAACATTGTTCTCCCAATTCCATGAGATTATGAATCCTGTTGAGGGGCCTGATTTTGACAGGGTATTTCCTTCTCCAAGACAAGCCATAAAAGAAAGAAAATGCACTCAGCACAAAGCCAATGCTTTTGACAGACTCATGGTGTTTCCATGAAAAAATGAACCAAAGAATTTTCCTCCCTCTTTGCAAAGGCTGAGACATGCCAATTCAGGCACCTTCCCATGCTGTGAATGCAGGTGCAGAAGACGCAGCCCAGGCAGACACCAGGACCTGGAGAGAACTCCCCTGCAGAGTCCTCAGAAGTCACTCCAGGATTGTGATGCTGCCCTCACTTGACTGCACAAGTCTTTACTGTCAGTGACCACGGCTCAGTCACTCATCACCCACCAAGGCCCAGTTTCATGCTCCAGGCCTGAGCTGAAATCTATATATTGTATAGAAACAGAACACTATCAGTCACTTGAATCACAGGAAATAAAGTATGCTTTAAGCAACACCTTGATAAACCAGAGTGCATTCTTCAAGGCTGATCTAAAGAGCAAACTTTTAACTATTGGTATTAGTTCCTGCCAGGCTTATCTGAAGCCATTGCAAGTTTTCTCTTTTCTCTTGTTATTCAGGTGCCCCATAAGGGGATAGAAGACAGATTATGCTAAAGAAATAGTAACCTATATGAGAAATAAAAATAAGAGTAAAAAAGGAGAAATCAAGATAGAGAATGAAAGAGGAACAGAAATAGAGAAATAGAGAGAGAAAAACAAAAACAGAAAAACAGAACAACAGAAAGAAAAACTGAAGAACAGAAAAAGAGGGAAAACTAGAAAAACAGAAAAGAGAACAGAAAGCAGAACTGTTGCTAGAACAACAGGCACCTCACTTGAGGAGTATCTTCATTTCCAGCACATTCTTCACATCCAGCTTCCTTTCCTCCAAGCAAAGTTTACAAGTGCTGAAGGACTTGTGTAATACGAGTCCATGCACGTATCTGAAAGCTGCTATAAAAATGCCTTTTTTTTTGGTTCCATGATACACACTGCAGTTCAGGAAGAATTTTATTAGAAAGCAAAAACTTTCTAGGTAGAGTTTGTGTCAGATACCACTCTCTTGAACAAGAAACATCTCACACAAGCCATTAGAAGGACTCCCTAAACTCACAAGAACTTCTCTGCTGCATCATTGCTAAAACCCTTTCACTTCAAACATACATTGTGTGTTTGTGAATTTGATGGCCTTCTGCAATTAATGAAGTTTTTTTTCAAGGTTCGACACCTGAAACACTACAAAAATAGTCCCTTCCCTCTTGGCATTTCTCAGGCCTGCCACATCTAGAGCCTTGACAGGAGGGATTCATTTGGTATGCCTCAACATCTCACTTGACCATTTTCCAGCACATCAGGCCATAGAGAGAGAAAACCTTTCCCTTCAGTTTAAGTAGCAGGCACTTCAGTGGAGTTTAACAAACATTTCTTGAAAAATGGATGGAATTCCAAGATCATTTGATACCTTAACTGACAGCTCCTGTTACTACAAAGTGTCTCTGGTGACATCCTGCAGGTCAAGGATTAAGGGCTTATATTACTTTATTCCAGTGTAAATCTTTTACCTTTATATTTAGAATATGATCTAACAAACCAGCACTCTGTTCTGACTTGTCTTTACATCAGAGCTAGCAATTGTTTGGGTAAGGAGGAGAGTTCAGGCTGCCAAGGAGCTGCAGAACATAATTTCAATTGCAGAACAATCAATGAACACAATCAAGCTGAATGCTGTCAAAAGAGCTGAGTCTCTTTTTAAATTATAAAAAAGGAGCAGGCATGGGGACAAAAAAATGGACACATTTGAAGTTCAAAAGTGTTAATTTTAAAACATGCAGCTAAAATATTCTATCATCATCTACAAATGATGTTAACCAGAGGGTGGGGGATGGGGAATTCAATTAAAAAATGTACAGTAGGAAGGTATCATCAAGATTTATAACAAAAGCTAAATTAGGAAATACAGTAATTTTTTTGTCAATGCTGTTCAGTGAAAGGTTGCATAATCAGTCCTAATATGGAAATTCCATTCAACAATACTGTCAGATTAGTCACTAAAAACAACCTCTATCCTTGAGGAACAAAAGTAGCAAAGATTCTACAATTGACTGAAGTCTCCCATTTTACTTACATTCTCATTTCAATATACAGTGCAGAAAAGTTACGCATTCCTCAAATGCCTTGACACAGTAACAGCATGTCCTGAAGGTAGTGCAGTATTATTAAAATTTTAAGGTTTTTTTTTCCTTCCATTTGAAGGAGGAAAATTCGCAAGTTTTACTTATCCCTCTATTTTTTAAGAGGTTACTGAAGTTAGGGATAATGAATGATGAAGAAGACAAATGCTTATTCAAGGAAACTGTTTCAGAGGATGGTTCATTTGTCTTTGAGATAAAACAAATATTTCTGTAGAATCCTTTTGTTAAAGTTGTATTTCTTACACTAAATAGCTGCAATACCTCTCCTTTAACTTATAAATCTACATGTGAAATAGTTTTTCACTGCACACTCTGATGTGCTGCATTATGTTCACTAGAGTCTGGGAACTCAACCCTGTTTTTGTGCAAGTTAATGGAGTTAACAAGCCCAGAAATGACAAAATGTGATTAGAGTTGAATTAATGTTTGGCGTAATAAAAAAAGGCCACAAAGTTGGTTGGGCATCTGAGCAAGAAAATGACAGTTTTCTGTGACATATTTTAGCCTTAATAAAGCTGTTCAACCACAGCAGTTTAGTGTTCTCAACTCCAGAAGAGTGGTACACTGTTCATTCTTCACTTTTGTTTATGAATATTACATATAACCAGTGATGATACCTAAACAAACTGTGACAATAAAACTACAACTTGAAAGCAGTCAAGCTCTTTGGCATGGTGGAAACATCAATCCTCTTAAAATTTCAGGATAATTAAATTTTCAATGGCATATTTGGAAAAAAAAAAAAAGCAAATTAGCAATTTTACAGTAGTTTTACACTTGATAATAAATTAATTCCCACCTGGAAAAGCCTGCTGCTTCTATAGCTATTTCTCACAATGCACAAGCCTTCTTTTAAACCAGAGGATAGTTTCAGCAGCTCTAAGGCCCTTTAGTGCATCAAGTAAAGCTCTTAATGCAAGTATTACCATCAGTTTAGTGAATGAATTACCAGCAGAATTCAAAAGAGAATTAAAACCTACATCTTTCCTGGCCTGTGTAGCTTCAAAATGTCTGCAGTTCTTGTTTCAGACACAAAATAAATATTCATCAATTACTCTAGTTACCTAAATAATTGATTATATATAGACAGCACATAAAAGTACACTATCTTAGTATAAATCAAGATTTTATGGTTTATTGTGGGTTTTTTTACAATTTTTGTGGGGGATTTTTTTTGGTGTAGCTTGACCTGAAATCATTAAGACATATCTACATCACTTTTTTCAAGATTCTTTTATCACACAGTGATCAATTTTTTTACATTCATTTTCTGTAGATCTCTCCATTCCAGTTTTCCAGAGTTCATAAGTAATGACATTACTGAGGAAGCACAAGTTCAAACACACCTATACAAACAAGACAAACTAGACAAAATATTGCAGATAAGGCTACCTTTTTTTTTTTTTTTTTTAATATCTATAAATTTGTTTCAACCAGGCACAGAAAACTTTGGAACACAATATTGAAAGCCATCTATGATAATCTTTGCAGCTCAGGTATTTGCAAATTTACCAGTCAAGCACTCACCCCTACAGCTTCAACAACATATACACTGATCTTTGATTTCCTCAGCACTGCAAGTGAATCATCCCCAGACACAGTGGTTCTAAAACCAGACCATATTTACCAGAGTAAGACTACAGATGGGCTAATAAGTGGCACCACATCCTCTTGAGTTGTGTGCTTTACTTCAAGACAGAGCTGGCTGCTCCAAGGCAGGGCTCACCCACAGCAGGGACAAACATGCACAGCTGAGCCGAGCACAGGCCATGGTCAGGCACAGCCTGGGGCACAACAGGGAAACATGCTGGCCACAGCAACCAGAGAACCAGGACTTGCACACATAACTTAAGAAAAACTGCATTGTCAAACTATACTTTTACAAGAAGTTCAAGCACAAACTTTTTCCCAATATTCCCAATTTGCAAGGAAGGTCTGAAGGACACACCCCCAAACTTTAAAGGTGTTTAATTCTGCACATTCAATTCCACGTTAAATCACAAAATAAACACTCGCTTTTCACCTGTTAATTTAACAAAAAACCCTTACAACTTAAGATTAGCAAATATATTCCCAATCTACAGCCTCATATACCATTACTAATTATAGGTGTCATTAAAGAAATGCTGTCAAAACATACATACAATAGATACTGTGGGTAAAGGACACAGTGAACACATTATTTCATTCTCTCTAACAAATACCTAGTGACTATGGGCAGTGTTTTAATGCTGATGTTAAAAATTACACAATTCTTATTCTTCCAGTCCTGTTTTACTTGTAAGAATTACAATTTCAAAAGTGCACATACAGCTGTGAGAACTGTGGGAGGGAGGACTGTGAAGAGTACAAATTAGTGCTTGTTCCACATAGGTGCTGCTATAGGTCCCTGTGGAGCCCTTTCAACGGTCACAAATTCTTCAGGGTTGTCAAAAGCTTCATAGTGGACTAATAAGTCTTGAATAGCACACTCCTCAATCTGGAAGGAAAAAAAGAGCATGTATGTCAGTGTCAGGTCTACATTTACACCATAGGGATGGTTATGAACTGGCTTCACACCTCCTAATCAGGAGGGAGTAGTAGATGATACATTCTTCAGACAGCTTGAAGAAACCTAATGTTTGAAGGTCCTGCTCCTCATAGGAAACTTGAGGCACCTTGATATCTGCTGGAAAAGGCAAGAGAGCTGGACACAAACACTCTAAGACACCTCCCCATTGGTGAAAAATTCTTAACACAGATTATGAAGGAGGTGATCGAGGGAGACATTCTGATGGATCTCATACTCCAAAAAAAAAAAAAAAAAGACTGATCAGGGATGTGAAGGTTGAGGGCAGCCTTGGCTGCAATGACAATGAGATGCTGGAGTTCAGGATCCTGAATGCTAGGAACAAGAGAAATAGCAAACAACTTGGGACTTCAGAAGAGAAGATTATGAAGGCATCTGCTTGGAAAAATTCATGGGATTTGCCCCCAGAAAAGGTCCAGGACTGCTGGTTGATTTTAAAGATCACCTCTGCCAAGCTCAAGAAGCCATGCCAAGGAGCTTCCTAGCCAAATAAGAATAGCAGGAGGACTGAACAGCTGAAAAGAACAGCTCCTGACAAAACCCAAACAAAAAAGGAAGCATACAAGATGTGGAAGCAGAAAAAAGTCACACAGAAGGAGAACAGAGACACTGTGTGACCACAAAAGACAAGAATTAAGAAAGTCAAAGGCCATCTGTGGTGAAATCTGGCAAGGAATATGAAGGGCAGCAAAACAGGCTTCTACTGCAGCAAAAAAAAGACAACATGGATCCACTAGTGAATGAAAAAGACATGGAAAAGGCTGGGGACCTTCATCTTGGTCTTAAGTGTAAAGATCATGTCTCTAGCAATGCCAGGCCCTAGAGATCAGAGCCAGGCAAAATGACTGCAACACCACTCTTAAAAAAACCTTTGAAAAATTGTTGCAATAAGGGTTGATTCCTGAGGACTAGGAATCAAGCGTCATTCCTACTTTCAAGAAGGGCAAGGGGATCTGAATGACCACTAGGTGCTTCCTGGGAAAATGGTATAGCTTAAGTACTAACCAGGAGTTTAAACGAACAAGCTTTAGAACAGACATCATAAATGCAGCATGAGACAGACTGAAAGGTGGCAGAACTGGCGATCTCAAAGGGCTGTGACCAGTGGCTCAAGTCTACCACACCAACACTGAGACTAGGACTGGTACTGTTTAACATCTTCATCAATTACCCACAGGAATAGACACAGTGCACCCTCAACAAGGTTACAAGCAGTAGAGAACTGGAAGGAGTGGCTGATGTACCAGATGGTTGTACTGCCACTCAGAGAGACCCAGACAATGTTGGAAAAATGGGCTACAAGGAATCTCAAAGTTCATGAAAGGGAAACACAAAGTCCGGCTCCTGGGAAGAAAAACCCCAGACAGCAATACACACCAGGAGCTGACAAGTTGGAAAGTAGCCTGGCATAAAAGGAGCTGGGGTCCTGCTGGACTTTTTAGCCTTTTAGCCAGCAGTGCACTCATGTGGCAAATAAGGACCTCCTGTGCTCTGTGAGGGACAGCACTGCCAGAAAAATGAGACAGATGACACTTTCCCTCTACCCAGCACTGGTAAGACACACTTCAAGTGCTGGATCCACTTCTTGATCTCCCAGTACAAGAGAAACACGGGATATAATGAACAGTCCAGTGACATGGCATAAAAATGATTAAGAGCCCAGTGCATCTGACACTGAGGAGATGCTGAGCACACCACACTTGTTTAATATGGATAAAAGAAGGCTTATGATGATCTTATCAAAGTGTATAAATACCTGCTAGGAGAGAATAATGACAACTAACCCATGCTCTTCTAAGTGGTACCCAAAGACAGAAGAGCCAATGGGCACAGATTGAAAATAGAAAATTGCACTCAAAAATCTTTTTTCATGGGAGGGTGGTTCCTGGAACAGGTTTTCTAGAGAGGCCATTAGAGTTCATCCTTGCAGATAATCAAAGGCTGTCTGGCTTTGAGAAACCTGCTCTAAACCTCCTCTGCACAGGGGCTTGGATTAGACAATTTCCAGGGGTTCATTCCAAACTCAACCATTCTCTGAAGCTGCAAATACATTTATCACATTTATCAACCATTTTTACTTTAACAGACCTTATCAAATAGGAGTGCAAAGTTATTATTAAATTATATTTACTGTCATTATGTAAATGACATGTACAAATACATAATTAACATTAATAATTGATCTCTGAAAGAGCCATTGGAAACTCCTTGTGTTACTTTAGAGCAGCAGTAACTTCGCGCTTTACCTGGATCAACGCCAAAGGTTTTTCTCTGCTCCTAATAAGAGCAGCTTCCTGCTGGAGCTCTTCCTCTACAATAGCTGAGAACATGACAGGCGCTATCACAGGAGAGCTGGCTGGTGATGCTGTTGCCCAAGGACTGCAAAGAAAGAAAAACCAAACAACATTATGAGGCAACATCAAGGTCAGCACAACACACAGTAAATATGTTCCAGAACCTACACCACTACCAAACTTACTTATGACTCTCCAGCTGTGGAGAATCCAGAACACGATCTTCCAGACCTGGATTACTTCTAGTGTTGCACCTGGAGAGAGGTAGGAAAGGAAAGAAAAAGTCATTAGCAGAGCATTCTCCTACATCAGATTGTGAAATACAAAATTGCAGTAGGAAATTACAACAAATGTGTAGGATTTTTACAGAAAGGCATTAGGGTTTGTTCTGAAGTGCAATACTGAGACTGAAAAAGACACTGATTCTCATTTCTAACTACCAGACCCTAATGGAATTTCATCTTGGGCCTTGATTCTGGCATTTCCTAACATTTGAGGACTTGAAAAAAAGAGTTTCATTTCTGATTATTTTTTTAAAAAGGCTCTTTTGCTTTTTTATATGAAAATTAGCCAACTGAGTTATGCACTAACAGCGCTACCTATAAAAGTTCACAATTAATATGAAAGAACAAAAAATTCAAGTTAAAAAGATAAAGATTCAAGATAAAAAATTGAACTGTCCTGCATTCAAAGTAAGTGTTTCATGCAAAAGGATCAGTGCTACAATCTCATTAGAGTAAATTCTTTGAGTGCAAACCAGAAATTATGGACTTTCAGTACATATCCTGTAACCACCTCTCACATTCACAAGAACAGTGTAAAACTAAAATTAACAGAATAGAAAAAAAAATCTTTAAATATTTATATAGTTCCCGACAGGAAGATATTTTATTCAGTTGCAAAATGTTAACCTCTCAGTAAAAAGAAGTTCATATTTGTTACACTGTATTCATTATTTGTGAGAAAAATCCTAAGCCAGTAGGAAGAGAGGGCCCTAGTCTCATGATTTAATACCTATCTTTGACAGGACAGTTTTGCAATTTCCACACCCTTAAAAAAGTGTTACAGCATAATGTGACATGCTGGCAAACATTTTTTGAATTATTCTATGGCACTGCACACAACTCTAAGGGTGTTGCTGTTTCAATAAATCACTCTCAATTTTCTTTAATGCTCTGGTAATCCTTTTAAGTGACCACAGGCTCTTGGATAAAACAAAAAAAAATCTATAGAAAGTTAAGAGAATTCCAGTAACTACCAAGTTCTCTGTCTGAAATATTTTCCCCAGAACACAATTCCAAGGATAACAAAAAACATGATTCCTACCACTAAGTAGTAAGGGCAAGATCTCAAAAAATCTGAAATCTAACATCCATCATCAACAATGGATTTAAATTAATCATGTTGAGCTTTTTGTCACAAAACATAAATTTTTCCCACAAAACAAACAATGCACATTGCCAGGTCATGCATCCTTGTACTCTGTCTGAAAAATATGAACTGAGTAAATGGACTATGAGTTGGGTGGAAAATGTTCTGGAAATGGATTAGTTGTACAAAGTCCAACTGGAAACCAAGTACTAGTGGGGGTCCTCAGGGACTGGTACTGGAACCAATCCTGCTAAGCATCTTTGGTAGAACGGAACAGGCCACAGCTGGCTGTGGAGAGGCTGGGGATGGTGGATGGGTATTCTGGATGTCAGGCTGCCTTGCAGAAGTCCTCAAGAGGCTGGAAAAACAGGCAACTGAGAACCAACGAATTTCAAAGGCTCTTGCCTTTGAAAGGTCCTGTATTTGGAAGGAAACAACCCCACAAGGCAGTACTGGCCAGGACTGACCAGCTAGAAAGCAGCAGAGAGAAAGCAGAACCTGCGGAGTCCTGGCTGACAACAAGTGAAAGATGTTACCAGCCACTGCCTCTGCAGCAGAAACAGCCACCTGCGTGCTGGGCTGTGCTAGCAATACTCCAGCAAGGCAGGCAGAGGAAGTGATTCCTCCCCTTGATGTTGTATTTCTTCCTCTACATACAGAGTATCACCCTCAGTTTGGAAATGGGCTCCACAATACAGGAAGGATGCTGTTAGGTTGGAACAGGTCCGGGATTTGGAAGAATGTGTTTTCTTAATCCTAAATGGAGGCACTTAACTGCAGGACAGAGAAAGATGAAGCAAAAATCTTCTCAGAAGAGCACAATGATGGATTAGAGGCAACACACACAAGAGGCAGAATAGTAAATCCCACATAGATAAAAGGAAAAATAAAAATACCATAAAGAGATGATTATCCACAGAAACATGTTGCCCAAAAAGTCTGGGGTATCTTCACACTTGGAAGCAGTCACAACTCAACCAGACCAGGTCCCAGGTCCCACAACTCAACCAGACCAGATCATGTGAGTAACATCATCTAGTTTCATTTACTTTGAGTAGGAGGCTAAACTACAGAATCAAAATTATTCTGTGATTTCAAAGCAGGGCACTATTTTTTAGCTGCATCCAGCTCTGAGGTCCTCAGCACAAAAACCACATGGACCTTACTGCAAGTCCAGAGGAGGCCACCAAGATAATTAGAGGTATGGAGCCTCTCTCCATCCAAGGAAAAGCTGAGAGAATTGGGTTTGTTCAGCCTGGAAAGGAGAAGGCTTCAGAGTGACTTAATTGTTGCCTTCTAATACATGAAAGGACCCCGAAAGAAAGATGGAGTGGGACTTTTTACAAGCACATGTAATGTCAGGACAACGCTTCAAACTGAAAGAGTGCAGGTCTAGTCTAGATATTGAACCTTCTTCACTGTGAAGGTGGTGAGGCACTGGAACAGGTCTTCCCCCAGAGAAGGCGTGGATGCCCCATCCCTGAAAGTGTTTAAGGCTTTTACCACACTTAAAGATAACAACATTGAAAAGCGGAAAAGAACCAAAGAAAAGGAAGACAAAGAGGAGACAAAGGCATCTTTCTGTGCTTTTATACTGACATTATCTCTCAATTTTATCTCTTTTTCCACCTGCTTTAATAATACTCACCTTCCAGCACATTTGACAGTACCTGATTTGACAGCTACACTCTTCTTTCCATTCCCAATCCAAAGACCTCACAGCACTGCTATAAACCCAATTTGATGGCTACACTTAACAAAATGGATGACTTCTATAAAAACAAACAAGCCAAAAAACCCAAATAACAACTAAAAAAAGATCACCTCACCAGGAATTTCCCAAAACTGGAATTAATAGTTCAAGCATCACAGCATACTCTAGTGATCAATTAAAAGGTAAGTAAATGCCTGTATCATCTCCCTCACTTAAAGTCAATAGGGCTTTAAAATGTAGGAAGAAGTCCAGGTATTTTGAAGCTGTTTGTACATACGTACATCTGTGTTTCTTGCTAACAAGACACTCAGTCCAGATATTAAATCATCTGCAGATATTTCAACATTCTAAATTAATTCCTCAGCTGGCATCAAAATGACTAGAAATGGAATACACAGGAAATGTGAAGCTAGCATATACAGAAAAATGGAAAAAGAGCCACAAAAACATAGAACTTGGAAATCTGGAAGTCTAAGAAATTAAGACTGATGCAGACACATAAATGGTTCTGCCTGGAAACAAACCAGCCAAGTATCATCAGTACTGAACCAACCTGATTAACTCAGTTGGCTGAACTTGCCATGACTCTTGTGCAGCCACCAAAATGTCCCAGCCCTCAGCTCCCTAGCGTGTCTTGAGTATTTCTTCATGAGACGCCAGGTCAGGTTTGGTGCCTCCCTGATCTAATAACTGCTCTCAGAAAAAGAGCACAAAGCCTGGTCTCCTGCAGAACCCTCCTGGGTTTTGCTATACCATTTGAGTCATGAGCTACATATTAGCTCATTATTAGCCGTGACAGAACTAGGCCATTCCCACACGAAGACGCAAACCCTTGTTTCCACTAAGACGCTTCCCTGCTCCCTGGAGTAACACCGTGAACACAACTCAGGCTGCCACAACTAAGTTAAGTCATGTCAGGCCAAGGCTTTTAGCTTGGACAATGAGCTACATATGCATAGCATAACTCCCAAGGCTGAGGTGCCCGTGGAAACAACACAGCCACCTCCCACATGCCCCAGCTCTTGGAATGATCTGCCTCTGGATAAATGCAGTTCAAATCACCACAATTCGTGACATGGGTTTACCTAAAAAAAACAAACCTTCACTGCAAAAAACTGGAAAGTGACAGTACATAGAAGAATGCTTACTTCACCATCCAAAATACTTTCATCCAGAGATATAAGAAAACTGTCAGTTTAATTATCCAAAGGAGAAAGACAACGCAGGAATATAAAGTCATACTAGCATCTTCAGTGTCCCATCACCAAGTCTGACATCGACAGATGAGGATTGCTTATCTCTACACTTGTCTAATTTCCTCCCCTTAAAAAGGAAGGGGTAAGGGTGTGGATAATTATCCTTCATATAAATAGTCCTTAAATGCCTCAGGTAAAAAATCAGAGCCCACTGTAACAAAACTGTAGAGTCAAAAAAATAAAATTACCTCAAACTAGAAACTCCACTCCTAACTTTCAGATGGAGGAACTAGTCACCTAGGCTCTTTACACCTACTAGAAAAAAAAAGGCATCTTCAGACACAATACAAAAACAACCTGAAATGGCTTTGGAGGGACCTTCTTTTCAAAGTGATGATAGTCAATTTAGCCATCTACTAGTCTTCCACTAGCTTAATGTATCATTTTCAGACATTTAATGTATTAAACCTGCATTCAGCTAAAATAGTCCACTTTGAGAGCGTGCAGACTGGCCAGACTTCACAGACAAGACAGGGCAATGCAAAAGGAAAAGAAATGATTTTAGGAAGATTACAGAGCTGTTGTGGCAAAGCTAATAATAGCATCCAGTGCAAATTCTCTTATTACCAGCCCCTGGCAACTCCTATATAATGAAAAGTTTCATTATTGTTCTAGCAACAGAATGAACAATACCTGTTCTGCAAATTTGTGTTTCATGTCCCCACACCTCCACTCACCACAGTAACTTCAGCTTTACCACTCTCTTCCTGAGGAATGCCTCACCATCCCACACACTCCAAATGCCTCCTACCTCTCTCCTCAGCCACTATCCCACACACAAAATGTTCCTACATTTCTATACACATTTTATTCTTTATATAGCAGTAAAACATGTGCTACTTCTGTCCTAGGGAAACACCAGTTTTTATACAGGCTGAACAACAAAAGCAAGACCCAGCAGAATGTTCTTTTCCTCACAGAAGAGTCAGTTATTGGAGGACAATAGAACAGGAGTTCATAAAAAAAACAGCCAGATAATGAGAGAGCTCCTTGTGCACCTACAGCTCTGTAAACTTCTCCCTCAGCACAGCTGCGTAAACTTAAGTCAGATTGCTCTGAAGTTGTGTTGTAAGAAGAGTTGTGTGAAGGATTACAGAAGTTCCCTCTCTTTACTCAAGAGCTTCATTTAACCTCAGTCCCTCAGGCCTTTCTTGAACTATGCTGAACTATGGCCAAGCCCAGCTTTGCTGTTCCTGACCCTAACTTGATTTGCAGGTTTGACGTCAACCTTGCCTGATCCCAATGCACCTGTCTGGGCTCACTGACTGTGGCTCATGTGGTTTCTGCCACAGAGCCTGACCTGCTCACCTCGCTCTGGCACACTGGGGCTTGGTCTTTGCCAGGGAAGCCACCAGCCAGCCATTTTTGCAGTCACACTTGGGTTCCCTACCACTGTGGATCAGCTGCCCTGCAGTGCTTCCAGATAGTAGGTGGCAGTCTGTAAGATTTTCAGGCTCTCTGTTTTGTAAATGTATTTGAAATGTCTAGCATTCAAAGTTATTGACTATAGGGGGAGGAGATGTAGGTGGGTGGGCAGTTCAGTCATGCAGGCCTTCAAGAATAAGGCTGAGATTCTTTCCTCAGCTTAAGCAGTTATTTTAACCCAGAACAGCGATTCTGCTGGAGGTAGCAAGAGGATGCATGGCTAAAACATTTTGACCAAAGAGCAATATTGTCTAATAACTAGAGCTATTATTCCCTTATGTGCCTTATTTTTGTCCTTAGAAATGTAGCCCCACAGTAATTATAATGCACAGACATAACCAGCGCATCCATGTTTCTGTAAACCTGCTCAATCCATGAAAAACTGCACTTAAACAATAAAGTCATCTTATAAGGAAACTCTGATTAGGAAATGCCAGAACTGTGTTTGAATAAACTAATTGTATCCACTCAGTGGTGGATACTTATACTTCTTAGCAAAATGTTTAATGAATGCCATATCTGAATGCTCATTAATATCTAATTACTGCAGAGGTTAGAAAATACTGGTTTATCACTTTATATATAGATACATCCGCAAACAAATTCAGATATGTTTTGTTTGGAGCCTGAAGTATATATATATATATATATATATATATATATATGTAACATGTATCCATTTACATGGATACAAACACTTTGAAACTGAAACAAAGTATTAGCAGTGGCATTAAATTCCTTAAGCCTTTAAGCTTTCTATTCTTAAGAGTATTTAGTTCATAAAATCTTATTAACAGAATCATCAAGAGAATGCTCTTTTTAAATGACAATTTTATTCTTATTTCAGCAGAATTTAACAGGTCATTGTGCTTCTTGCACAATGGTTGACAAATCAGAAAAAATGTATTCTTACCTTATGCTGTTTTGGACAGATGAATCCTCAGATCCTTTATATCCACATCTTTTAATACCAGTACCAGGTGAATTACTCACACTCATACATTTTTCTTCTTCCATCACAAGATCACGGAATGACTTTGGCAAAGCAGAATGCAATGAAGATGACCTTTTCAAAAACAAAAATGAAACAAAACAAATGCACTTGATACTTGCACTTTCCAAGATCCCATATTATTCCATGATTCAGATAGCAAAGAGGCCTTTCTACTTAAATATAGAAATAAAAATACATTTATTACTAAAAATACATTGTTACTTAGGTTTTGTATACCACCATTATCCTGCTAGACCCCATCTGTTACAATAAGTCATTTTAGGTCATATAGATAAAGAACAGGAAATAAATACCTCTGAGAACAGAAGAAGCCAGTAGTTTTGAAATGTCATTAGAATAAAAAAACAAAAAACAAAAAATCAAACCCCACTCCTTCATCTATTCCCCCCACCTCATCTTCTTATAAAGCATTTTTTTTCATAGATAGCATATCTTAGACATGCTGCACCTTTTCTAACAGTGCTGGTCCTTGAAAAGAATTTTCATAAATCACAATGCTCCAGGTGCTGTCAATGTAACAGGCAGTTTACCACAATGACAGTCAAGTATACCTGATCTTTTCTTCCCAAGATACTGAATGAGTTACTCATACTTGTTGAAGGCCCTATAAATCCCTTAATCCACAGAGAAGTTCAATAAAACTGATACCCTTCATTTTCTTTTACTTGTCCAAGCACAAGTTACTGAATTAGAGCCTGCATATTATCTTTCAAAAATAAACTAGTAAGAAAATATAGCTATTTAGCATCTTAGGTATCATGAACACTTTCCAAACCCAAAACTTTTTTCTTTACAGAATTCAAGGCAGTTACCATGAGTCCTTCTCTCCCCTATCCAGGCTTTGGAATTAATTCTTCATAAACACTATGGAAGTAAAACAAGCTTTTTATAAAATGCCAATTGTTTGTTCAACTGCCATAAGAAGAGCAGCATCTCAAGTCAAAGACTTTAAAGTTACACCTGCGTGGGACACAATTTAAAGTCACAAAGATGAGGGAATTTTAAAAGTGCAACATTGTATCTGAAATGTTACAACAAAAACACCTGAAATCTATTTATGATGTCTGATGTTAGACCACCCTGGCTTAAGTTTGGATCTTTATATTTTATTTAAATATTGGATAAGCAGCACAGAAGACAGAAAGCAGAATGGGAACCTCCAGATACAGGGGCTCAGAGTTATTTTGCACATCCTCTATTCCTACCCCCAGCTGGCACACAGAAGTTCAGGCAAGTGTTTGACCAGAGCTCCCCAAAACCTATTATACTGAGTAGGCATATGGTCCATGGGATCTGCTGTCACAGAGGCTGCTTTTGCTAGCAACATTTTAAGTAGCCTACTTTGATTTGATTTACCCATTTCCATAAAAATTCTGTACTGCAATCAGATTCATGTAACAGACATCTTTTCATTAAAAATCTTTCCTTAAGATTTTTTCTTCCTCAGAAGCTGAAAGGCTTCAGGAACAAAATGTAAACAATGGTTATCTGCTGCTGTGGAATGCAACGGGTGCATCTGTGATTGGTCTCCTGTGCTTGTTTGTGATTTATGGCCAATCACAGAGGAGCTGGCTTGGACAGAGAGTCTGAGGCAGCTGCCTTTGTTATCATTCATTCTTTTCCATTCTTAGCTTAGCTAGCCTTCTGAGATGAAACTTTTCCTTCTATTCTTTTTAGTATAGTTTTAATGTAATGTATATCATAAAATAATAAATCAAGCCTTCTGAACATGGAGTCAACATTCTCGTCTCTTCCTTCACCTGAAAACCCCTGTGAACACCATCACAGATCCACTTGCAACAGAGAGCCAAAAAAAAAACCAACTCACAAACAACATCTCCCCAAAAAAATCAACTGTGTAATTCTCAATTTCTAAACCTATCCAAAACAATTATTTGTGGCTTAAAATTATTTGTCTGAAAAGTGGGACAAAATTTTCCAAACAGGTAACAACTCTAAATTTCAGCTTGTCCTGTCTGATACATTGACATTTTCATCTAATTTGCAAAATTAGAAAAACCAATTTATACTTAAAAGAAAAAATTGAGTGACTATGACTATAGTTCTCTAAGATGTAACTGCAAACCATCAAAGCATGGAGTTCCAAAACAGCTGCAAATGTAAAGTATAAGCTAGAATACTGTCAAACCGACAATCTAGACATCAGGATACACAATTGTTATTTCTCAAGAGAGAATTCAAATTTCTTCATGCCTCTGGTCTTGAAAAGCCATAGACTCTCCTGAGCTTAAAAAAGGCCCAAAATTAGTAAGCAACACTCCCATTTCCTTGAACAAAGTAGGTTTAGAGAGCTAATAAAGTCAACATGCAATTAACTTTAGACATTTTTTCAAAGTATTACTAGAGCAGCATTTTATTTTTCCTTTCTAATTTTCAGTTTTCTTCAAAGGAAAAAAGAAAGGTTCAGTTTCCCAACAAACTGTGAAACTGGAGGTTTCTCTTGGTGGAAAAGGTAGGGCATAGTGTATAACAGACTTTCAGTCAACCAAAAAAAGCCAGAAGGTCCCACACCCTTCTGGCAAGCATGCTTCACCGCATTCAACATCCAAGTTGAATATCTGATTTCACTGGAACACAAGTTCTATGGCTTTGACTATACTGCAAGTGTGGAAAGCTCAATCGACTGCCAAATGCAGTCGATTAATAGTCCACTGTGAATTTACAGACTAACTCTGCAAATATAATATTAGAGTAGATGAGTAACAACCATTCTACCTTACACACAAAAATACTTTGAATAACTAGCAGGGGCAATCAAATAATTGATCGCTTGCCTAAAGCAGCTTGAAGTTTATTCAATAAATGCTTTCTTCCAGAAGCAAGGCCTAATTTTAAAATTTCATATAGCTCCCACTGGTTCTGTGCTTGAACTCTTGAGCTACCGGTATTTTCCAGATCGGCAGCCAGAGGAACGCAGGAGGAACGTGTGGAATCACGCATGGTGACCACATGAGTGTTAGATTGGATTCCATCCTCCTGAAATATACCCTACCCTTTCCACCTAAGATGGTTTGTGTAACACAGTAGGCCCAGCTCTTTCCAAAAACTGTTTAATCAGAACCTTAAGAGCACAATATACTTTTTGGAGACATTTATCAAGGGATATTCAAAAATCAGTCTATTTGCTTTTTAAAAGCAAGGAAGAATTCAGAGGCAGTTTGCAGTTTAAATAAACAATAGGTAAAGAATTATCTATCAGAGAGCAGATGAATATTATGAATAAGTCAAACTATTCAGGCACAACCTGCCTTTCTTAAATCTATGCTCGCTAGACCTGACCATCCATCCGGTTGTCCTGCACATGCCATGTTACGGCACAAAGGATGATCTGCCCCATGAGTCTCCCTGGAGCTGAGGTGAGGCTGACAGGCCTTTAGTCCCCCACATTCTCCACCCAATCCTTCTTTAGATGGGTGTCATATTGGCTCACCTCCAGACACCAGGGCCGCTGGTAAATGATTCAGAGTAGCTCAGTGGTCTTCACCAGCTCCCTTGGTACCCTTGCGTTGATCCCATCCAGCCCCATGGACCTGTGTGTGTCTAAGAGGTGTAGCACATCATGTAGCACATAATTCCCCTTGGATTATAGGGGATTCATTCCAGCCCACTGGGCTGGGTATCTGGAGAATGACTCCTCTTACTAATAAAGACTGAGGCAAAGAAGACATCAGGTGCCTCAGGATTTCCTTCATACTTTGTCATTGCAAATGATAAAAGGATGAAGATTCTCCTTCATCTTCATTTTAGTTCTATAAACAATTTTGTCTTTATTTTTTAGCATTTTTATATGGAATTGTCTTTATGGATAATTACAACAACAGTGGTGAGATTACAAATAGTAGATAGAGTATCGCTCTTTTAATAAAGGAGAGAATGACTCAGTGTTTACTGTGCTCATCAACATGTGATTCAACCATCAGTTTCTCCTAGCAAATTTTAAGCCTCAGAGCTTTAACAGCCCTGTGACACCTCCATTAGCTAAGGCAAATAATTAACCTGCTGCTTGACCTGTAAAATCACCTGCGTAAAGCAGGTAGCATGTTCTTCAAAGCATTTAAGAGGACCAGTTTTAAGGATACAAATTCATCCACTCAACTAGACTTCAGAAGATGAATCTTGCAAACCTTGTTTCTCCTTTTGCAAAGGTCTCAGAGATCAGGAAGAGTCTGAATCCTTAAATGCAAACCAACTCATTTGTCTTTCCTCTTAAAAATAAAATTGTGGGCTTTGCCCAATATTATATCAGAACAAATTTAAGGGACTGGGGGAGTAAATGAGACCCTAAATTTTAGTATTAGGTGTACATGGATGAAAATCAATTGAGAAGACAGAAAGCTTAAGAGTAACTGTGATTAGGTATGCTGAAACCTTTGCTCACCCTGAGGTACAACCAAGTAAGCTACAGAGAGAGGAGACTGACAATTCTCCTAGGGTAACAGTACAAATGTAATCTGCAATAAAAGTCTAGACCTTCTTGAACAGGGAAAACTGGAAAAATGGCCTCATTTACTTAAATGAACTTTAAATGAACATTTACTTCATGCTTAGAGCATGCAAATAGGTTTATTCCTGAGATAATCAAACCCATTAAATTTACATAGTTTGAAACTTCTATATGTTTTGTTTATGCTTTTATTCAATACCAACAGTAAAAGTGAAGAACAAAGCATGACTTGGGCTAGCACCTTATTATATTTGTAATAAACCTAATTCACTGAACAGATGATAAACTGTTTTTGCATTAGTTACTATGATATTAACTCAAATTCCTAAATTGTATGTGATCAGTATTCAAAGTCATTTTAAACCCCTATGCATCCTTCCACCATAAAAACTTTTAGAAGCACCTAATGCTCCCTTCAGCTCCAAGACACCTAGATAACTTTGTTCTCCCTAATCTGGGTCAATTTTCTCTAGTCCAAAGTCATTCCAGACCTTTCCCCAGGAAGGGCTATCATTTTCCTTGGTTTTGACAGAGAAAAAACACCATTCATAATGGTTTTCAAAACCTTCTTCCTAACTAAGTTTCAGAGCTAGTTCTTCTTCTATGATTTACTTCAACACCATCTGCAAATACAACACCATGCACAGGAAAGCACCAGATGGGATGCAGTCTTCTGACTCAGAGCAAAATTTCAAAGAACTGTTAAACTGCAACCACTGCATTTCCCTACTCTCTTTGAATTTCTAGATTTCCAAATGTAGATTCAAATAGTTCAGTCTGCCTATTCAATGTAAAAATTCTCCAAAGAAAAAGAACTGATATTTGATTTATAACATACCACACATTCCCCAGTTTTGCAACTTTTGTGGGTGGAGGTGGTGTAGTTACTAGAGTGGTAGGCTCTGGGCTGCTAGCTGATCCATTGTCTTTTGCTGCCAGGGCAATCATTTTCCTTTGCTTCTGAGAAAGCTTGATTCCATGAGACACCATTCTGCTGTGAATGGACATTGCAAAGAAAGAAGTTGTAAGATCCACGTCCTTTGAGACGACTCACCTTTAATCCTGCAAATTAAACTGAGAAACAACTTCTTTCCTAAACAAAAATACTTTGCTTAGAGTGCCAAAAGGCAAGGAGGGAACAAAGACTCTGATGGCTGGGAAGCAAAAAAAAAGGACCAATTAGTATCAAGAGTGACAGAAAGAAAACATCATAGAAATATTCTTCACATAGATGTCCATAAATGAAAACATGCAGAGTAGAAATCAAGTCACCAAAAGAGGACTACCACCAGATGAAGACTACTTTCCTATCTTGTGATATTTTTAGAGATTGTCAAACTTAGCTCCCTTAAACCAAAAATATTCATACATTAAAAAAATATATACAACAGCATAGAGCCACTTCTTCTATCTGTAATAATTTTCTTTTCTAAGCTATTTGGATTCTTCAGTCTTGGGTGTTTTGTTTGCAGTTTCTGAATCTATCTATCAAGCAAGCCTTTTCCAGGTTCCATGAGTACTGTCCTAAGTCTCCTTTATAAGAAAGCCACACCTCAAAGGTGATGAGAGTCACCTCCTCTTCTCTTCCATATGTTGCCACTTAAACAACACTAGCTTTAACACACTGCCTTGTAAAAAGGCACATTTATCTCCCTGTGTCTTTTGGGATGCTTCTACAAGAAGGAACCCCACTTGCTTCTGTCTGAAGAATTGTTAACATCAAGACATGGTTTACGGGAGAGGTCGGAGAATGCAAGACAAGAAATGAACTTCTCAAATCCAGCACTCATGCACAAGTAATTTCCAAAGTCCAAGGGCAAGAATTAATTCTTTTTGGTCAGAAACAGAAAGGCTCAGCAGGACAGGCCACTAATTTAAGATACTAGCTCACTTGCTCTTTTGCAGTACTTGAGAAAACAAGACTAGAGTAAAATAAAGGGATACATTTTGTATGCTCAAAGAAAAACAACATAATGAAGTAAACAAAGCTGTTCAAAACCAAATAGCACAACTTTTCTCCTGCTTTTTTTAAACTGGATGGCCTAAACCACTAAGTAAATTCATAACAACTTAGGCCTATCACACTTTTTTATAGATTTTGGTTTTTTACCAACCTTGAATTTGCCTTTGGCATGGTTCCACATTTCTGCATACTTTCTTCAATTTCCATGATGGTTCTCAGATCCATAGCAGGAGGGCTGGCAGGGCTAAATGAAAAATAAAAAGTTACCTTACAAGGCACTGATTTTAACTTACATTCCACAGTTCCAGCCTTCACTGAAATCCTCTAAATCATACATAGGATTGGTAACTGGTTGTGTAATTTATGTCTAGTTTCCTCAATTATGGCAAACCTCAAATAAAATGTTTCTGACAAAACTTTTATAAATATATACATATTTAAGAGCACACTATAAAAATACTTTCAAGACTCATTATAGTACAAAACAAAAAGATGTGAACTGTGATTACTTTAAAAAAATTAGAACCCTAAAGATTAGATACCTAACACTATGATTACTTCAAAAAAATTAAATAGCTAAATAAGGATACTTATTTAGTAGTCAAATGCTCATGCTAAGTTATAGAGAGGCACTGCTTGCAGCTCTGAATGTTGGATTAGACCTCTCTTTTAAGTGTGGGATTAAAATTATTTCACATTATAAGCAAAACAGTTTTTGCAGTCAGAGCACTACACAAACATCAGTAACATTCTCAAACTTCAGGTATCAGTCTCTTTTTCATACACGACCTAATTTTAAACTTCCACAGAAATAAGCATAAATTAAATCTATACATTCCCAAGATTTACCAAAAAATATAAATTTAAATGTGTGTATTTAAAGGCATCTGTAAAGTAAGCTGCATTACAACTTCATTCAGGGATGGGCTTTGGAATAAAAAATAATCAGCACTTCCTCCATCTCTCCTTACAGATAAAAAACAATACTTGATTTTTTATTATTGTACCAGTTAAACCTGTGGTGTTGATTTTTACAGCCCTTTTAAGTCTAAAGGCCTCAAAAATGTCAAAGTACATTGACAAGCTTCTAAAGGCTTCAGGCATGGTATGATTCAACAAAAAACTCTCCAGTATTTTACACAGTATTAATCAAGTAGGTGTTGTAAAAACAAATATTAGAAGTACAGAGTGGAAGCAATTAAAAAATTATATATATAGCATTGCTTTTCTCAATGAATTACGAAATGTTCTCCTTTTATTAAATTACGAAGACCTTGAGTTCACGTGTCAAGTAAAGTATGATCATTTTGAAGAGCAAATAGCTTTTTAGTCTGAATAGAACATTGTTAGTTTTCACTACCAAGTGTAAACCAGTGACTGTAAGTATTACTGCACCTGAAACTGGTTGCTACCCAATTGGGAGAGCTTGCAGAGTTGTGTCTGGCACTGGGAATGGACTGTGGAACAGACTGCGTCACTGCTGATGCTCCCTTGTATGACTTCATCTCCTTGTTAGGGTGAGAGGCTTTCATACCCGGACTGCATACTTTCTCCTTCATCTACATGTCAGGGAGAAAATTGTTGAATAAACACTTCAAACACTAAATTTTATTTTCTTAATCAAATAAACTAAAACTCTTTGAAGTTGTCTACTCCATTGTACAACAAGTTCACAGAAAGACTCTAAAATAAAAACTCTGCTTTTGATGGACTAGATAAACACAATCAAAAAGATTGCTAAGAGGAAATCCTACCTCAGTCCTCTCTGGATGAAACCCTTTTGTGAAGTCAGGGGACTGCAAGTCTCTGGGACTACCCAATCCTGCGTAACTACCTTCAGAGTCAGATGTTAAGAGTTCTGGAAGTGAGTCTACTGAGTTAGCTTTATCCAGTTTTACTGAGCCTAGAAATACAAAAAGATAGTAGAACTATTAAATCATGAGAGCCAGACTAAACAATGCTTAACAAACACAAAAATTATTCACACCATATGATGAATATAAAGCAATCTGAAGTTTACCTAGTCTAGAATACTAGCCAGTGGTAAGTACAAGCAAATTTTTTGCTATCCTAAATATTTTTTCAGAATAACATCACTCCCAGTTTTCTTCTTCTGTCTCAAAATATACAAATAACAACAATTTTCCTTTAAATTCTTCTACCATCTTCTCAATAAAAAGTGGATAATTTATTCTTTATGTTTCAGGAAAAAAACCCCACAACAGAAATGGTCCACTTACTATAACCACATAAGAAAATGTGTATTATCTTTACTTGATAAAATGCATGCTTTTAGCTGAACTTTGGTACAATGACAAACATACTTTCAAAAAAAACCTTATCTTAAGAATTCACTATTTAATTTCAACTATAGTGTTCACTAGAAAATAAATAATCTAAGATTTCCTTCTTGAAATACAGAAATTGCATTGCATATTACACTTTATGCTCTGTTTTTATACCTGAAAGAAATCTCTTTCCCACTGACCTGTAGAGGCTGGACTCTGAATAATATCTGACAGATTATATCCTCCAGAGCTGTCAGACCGTTTTCTCGGCTTCTTTTTTGCCTTAGTTTTTGCTTTTTTGAAAAGGGCTTCCCTAATAGGAAAAAGACCAAAAAACCCACAGAATGCATTAAAGCCAAAGAAACTGAGAACTACCATGTCAACGTCACCTTTCTCAGTCAGCAGCAGTAGTTGTACTTCAAGCAGCAGTACCTTTGTCTCAGAAGCTGGCACTAGCTGCCTGCTCCTCTCTGCTTATGCACTGGCACAACCATTTCATAAATGACTTTGGGGGAAAAGAAGAATCAAGGAGGAAAAAGAAAAAACTCTTTCCAATCTAGATCTAGCCTCTGGACTATTATACTGCACACAGATTTCTGCTGAGACAGTGGAAGATACAGCTGCTGCACAGGCTGGCACTGCCATCTAGGTCAGATTAAACCTGCTACACATCACAGCAACTGACATAAAGCGAATTACATACAATTCTCCACTTTTTTCTCACTTGCTTTCTCCTAAATTACTGAAGCTCAATAAATGCCACAGTTGGTCTCAATTTTCCCCAACATAAACACTGCCATTGTGACAATACTAATTTTACAATAAAGCAGATACAGGGTGATGTTATCTAAATGTCATGTGTTCCTGTATATGCTATTACAAAGAGTGAAATCAAATAAAAAAAGGCACCTTTCATTTTAACAGAACTACTAGATATTCAGAATTACATGAACTGCAGCTACATATTCAGAATTACATGAAATGCAGCTACAGTTCCCTATTTGAAAGTTTCTTTAAGCAGCTTTTTGCTAAGTAACTACATAACTACTTAATCACTGCTGCAGAACTACCTTACAGTACTTGTGGTGTCTATTTTTTAATCCTTGGACTAACCAATTCTCTAGAAGCTACCACCCAGCCTTGAAAAACTCTGAAAGGCTTGAAGTCGAATATGAAATAGCCTCTCAGATTCCTTGATCTACTAGTTCTTACCTACACTAGTTTATTTAGTGCAACTTTTCCTGACACAAGTGCTCAGAACAGTACACAATACTGCAGGTGAGGTTTCTTCTGCAGGTTGATATTTTATCCCACTATTTGGAAGCCTGTTACCAAGCCATTCTGTCATACTACAAAGCTCTGTATTTCACTTGACAAGTCTGTTAATATCAAGAAATTAAGATTATCACAATTTTTCATACAGATCTATAGTACATTCAAGTCTGTTTTTTCTGTTTTCATCTCTCCTAATGCAGTGAAGTACAATCAACTGCACAGTTAGTCTCACACATATACAGATACTCTCATCACATGCACAGTCCCCAAACATTGCTGTGAATGCTCATTTTGCAACCTTTACTCATATGCCACCTATAAATTGAAAGTGCTCTGCTGCAGTTTTGCAACATTTTCAAAGACTTAAGGAAACTGAGAATGATCTTTGAAATCTCATTTCTTAATCTTTCATTTCTGAACTTAAACGCAGTCAGGAACCAATACCACACACAGTGTATCCAGTTAAAAATATTGATTGAAAACAAATACTTACTGAGAATTTTGTTCTGTATTCATTTCTTCCCTTAAGAAGACGAAGTTCTCTCCGTCTTCAGGTTCAAAAGAACTTATGTCAGGTCCATCTGGATATGGAGTAATTACTCTCCTGACCATAGCTGGAATCTGTAGTTGTAGAAGTTGTTGCATTAAGTTTCACTGAAGTTGTATGCCAGCAAATTTATGTAAGAGGGCCAAAACCATTTATCATTTAAAACACTTTCACAGGTAATTAATTACTTAACAAGCTTATAAATTAAGCAAAATTGGAGAAGTATCTAAGTGACAGACACAAAATGCCTATGTTTCATCTATTGTTAACTTATGGCAAAAAAAAAAAGCTTAAAGATTTTGCAAACATTTATTTTTTACAGTAAGAGAATACTGGATTATAATGGGTCTTGGCTTTCACCATTGCATTAGAGTTCAATTTTCACATTATTCTTCTTACTGATTTTAACATCTATACAATCACCCTGAACTTTTTAGCTTTCTTCTAAGTAAGGGATGCTCTTTCCATAGGTTTTGCTTACACTCTTCCAAGCAACAGCTATTGATTACAGAACATTAATATGTTTAATGTGAATACTAATTAATTAAAAAGACACAACACTGTTGCAGTAGTAGCTAATGAATAATGACATATGGACTCCTTGAGAGTGATAATAGCAGAAGACAACTTTATCTTTTGAGTCAGATGTTCCACTTCAGCCTGTCACCTACAGACTCTGCAGGTACATATTTATCACATCTATTCTCATTTTATACCTAATCAGCTTACACTCAAGTTGTACAACTTACCATTTTCCTGTAATAAACAGAAAGATCCTTCACAACTTCATCACTTAAGACATCCAGAGTCCTAAAAAAAAAAATAATCTTCATCCTTAAATACCACATTCATCTTAGCAACTTATAAAAAATCACATTAATTAAAAATTCAGATTAACATTTTGGATGAATCTCACCTACAGGTATTATCGCCTATTCATGGTGATCAGAGTCTAAAGGAAGACACTGAACACAAAAAAAAAAAACTAATCAACACCTTTGTTGTAGGGCAGGATTAAACACACAACCTTCCCACCTACCTTTACCTAAGGTCACAGCCAAAACAGACCTATAGTTAAGTTACCAAGAACTGGCAGCTTTACCTATTTCTGCATACTGTCCTCCTGACATGTATCTAAATACTCCCAATCTATGTAAATTCTCCATAAAACTCAAACACAACACACAACATTGACATTTGTGCCAATAAATAATACTATAGCAACAAACTTGACTCAACAGAACTGTCTTGTCCATGCGAGCAGTTCTCCTTGCAAACAACTGTCAGGAGTTAGTTCTGTCTCAGGTTTCTCAAAAAGTTTTTCTACCCAATACTAACATTTTCAGATTTTCATTAAAATGTAGATAGACTCTTAATCATAGTAAAAATATCACATGTAGGCTTAAGATGAAACAAGTCTGAATTCCAAGTAATATTTAAGGCAACATTACTAGATTTTTACTCTTCTCTCCAAAATCCAAGGTTAGAATATTTATATTTTATAGAGAGGTGAAGAGGGAAATGGCTAATACGAATGAACTTCTGTATCTGGAATGCAAGTGAAGCCACTGTGTGATGTGGCAATGAAACGCTGGCGTTCTGAACTGTTTCAGATCTCTAAGAACTTCTCTAAGTGAAAAGAAGTCTGACAAAAAGGACAGAGAGAACTCACAATTGAGATTTTTTTTTTGGCTGGGTTTTTTGGTGTTTTTCTTAAGGTTTTGCTAGAAAAGAACTTCAATCAGTGCTGATAAGGTTTGCTCTGAGAAGATGTACTTGGGAAGCAACTTGATGGCCTGTCCAAAAGCATCAAGAGAAGGAAGGCCAGAGCACACCTTCAGCTTCTCAGAACTTTAGAACAACTGTGGAATGCAAGGATAATGAATTAATTAATTTGTTCAGCTCTCACTGCAGACTTTAAAGCAGAAAGACTACCAGAGGACAGACCCATCCTCTTTGGAAAATGAAGTAGCTATTTAATACACCTACTTAAAACAAATCAAATATGTATTGTTAACAACCATGTTTTAAAAAAAACCCACCCAAACAAACAATCCTAAAACAAACAAAAAATCCCCACAATAATCCCCATCCCCCAAAAAACCAACCTCCAAATGAAGGGAAACGTCCCACAGCAGTTTTATTAATTTTCAAAAACGCTTTTAAAACCCCAAAAAGGACTAGACCTAATGTTAAAGCCCACTGAATTACAGAGAGGCTCTTCATGCCAGACTGTAACATATGGTTTTGTACTACAGAACCGGTACAGCATGTACAGAGATTTAGCTAGCTTCTCTCTCCCTAACTGCCAAAAATGAGCCTACCTTTAAACTAGAAGCATTCGGCTGCATTTTAACATTAAACTGTCCATATTAGTTATTCCAATCCTTTTACCTTTTTGGGATATTTAAATTTTACAACTAATACATAAACACATTTGCATTCCTGCTTACCTTGCTTCAAGCAAAGCAGCCATGTTGAGTCCTATGAACTGCAAACAGGACAATTTCAGCTGTTCAGCATTATACATTGCTGAGAACTCCAACAGCTCAGCAGCATTCTTTAAGGTCACTGCAGAAATGAAAAACAACAAACTAAATTAGATAATTGGCTGTAGTATCAAGCAGCCATTTTAAGACTTGTTGTGGAGCATGATGTAGTTATTGAAATGTATCTTATACTACCCCATTCCTAGAAAATATGCTCCAGTGGCCATAAACTATAGGAAGCTCCATGTAACATTTTAGCAGCTTGTATGCAATGGTTGCTTCACAGAACTAAAAAGCCCTGCCTACAAAAAGATCAGTTTCAAAATATTAAAACCCAGTCCAAAACAAAAAGGAGAAAGAAAGATAAAAATAGCAAGTTTCATAAATAGCATAAACAGCTGTTAAACTTCCAAATGTTCCAATTTAGCACAGATAAAGAAAAAATAAAGAGAGTGAAAGAGGAGAGAGGGAACACTAAATACAAGGACAGAAATAGAAACAGAATTCATTTCACCATGTTTTAAAGAAAAAAAATTTCATTTCGATGAAATGAAGATTTCATTTGGGTTACATTTTTTGTTTGTTTGTTTTGTTTTTTGTTTTATTTTTATTAAAGAGCATGAGCATAAGTAATGGAAGATCATGCTAACCTAGAATATTGCTCAGACTAAAGAAGCAATTATTAGCAGACATGCAATGAACATCAAAACATAATCACCTGAAAGGAAGATAGACTAATTCTGTGCTGCAAAAGGCAAGAACATCTAAAAATACCATTATTTGTTCTCTAACCCTTTATAATACATGTGGAAGGACTCACATTTTTCTGCAATGGCTACTTCACACATTTCTTTGAGTCTGGATATAAGAAGCTGGTCTGCTACCACAAGAACGTTACATATGAATTCCACATTTTGAGAATCTGGAAAACAAAGCATCATATAAACACTGGGGGCAAATCAAAAGCAACTATAAATCAGACAGCTTCAATGAAATTTTACCAAAGCACAAATATAATGGCTGCACAAATTTTGATGGGATTTTTACAGCACAAGCAATAGCTTAGAAGAGCACCAACAACCCACTTTTTGAAGCAACAGAAGGAGGGAAAAGGAAAACTGTTTTACTTTTTCTTTAGTTTGACAAACTAAAGAAAAGGTAAACCAAGGCCTGGGGTACTGCTGTCCCCTCAAACTCTAAAGAAAGAGTCAAGAAATTTGATTTTTTTAAATGTAACTCCAACACAAGCATATTAAGTCTTGAATTTCTATTTTAAAAGTACAAAAATTGCAAGAGCTACAGTTGAAAATATATTAATGGCACCTTTGATGGCAAGAGCTTCATCTGTATACAAGTAATCCACAATTATCTGTAGTATGTCAGAATGGATGGGCATTTCCAGAGCTGAACAGGTAGCCTAAAAGGCAGAAGTATTTAAAGAAAAAAAAGAAGAAATAGAAAGAGTTAGAGAGGCTGACTACTTGGAATAAAATACAAAATTAAGACAGTACCTATATTAAGAAAATAATTCAGATTGAAGGTGACATTTTCAACGTTAATTACTTAAGCATTTGTACAAAATCTGTCCAAGTTTCTCAACCAAGAATTGATTCTAGCAAAGCAATTAAAATCTCTTCAAACTTCTGAAGAAATACCCATGAAACCCTTTCATGTTTGATCACTTTGATCATCTACTCTAACGATCCTCCTTGACTATATTACTTTACGAACAATTGCCTAAAAGTAGAACTACAGGAACCCTGTATGCAAGTACTGAACTGCTTTCCTTTCAAGGTCAAAGGAGCTAATGAAATCATGAGTTCCCAAATAACAATAATACTGAAGTAGCCACTACTGTTAATATCTCTGAAAACAAGGTCCTCACAAAGCCCTCCATGTGAACCATCCTAACTATTAAGGTAAAGCTTTCATAAGAGCAAACACTGGCCACTAAACCATGCAACTGTCAACGTCTGTGTTTATGCAACATCACTGCTTAACAATTTTGGTTTACTTCAGGTGGTACCCAAGTAAAGCTTCATACTAAAATATTTACTTTGCTTTAGCACACACTACTGGTACTGACATATTTTCCTTCTAAAGGTTAAAAATCTCTTAGAGACATTAAGGTTTTTATACAACATCTACAGCCCTTGCTTCATAAAATATTTACTTATTAATTTAGGTTGACTTACAAAATAATAGGCAACTTATGAACCACATACTACTGATATACAAAACCATGATACAAATGGACACTCAACACTTAAAAAGACTCCCTTAAATCCATAATTTGTCTCACGGTGTTGCAAATGTGTTTTCTCAGGGATGACTTGGGAAAAGGCAGCACAGTAACCTGGAGGACAGGTGAAGTTCTGTTTCACAGCAGAACAGAACTGCCAGTACTTCACTTAAGTACTGAATGTTCTTAATGTATTGCCAGAAAGCTAAGAAATTTGAGGAACTCCTGCACACTGCTTTAGTTTTCCATCTCAGAAAAATGCTTCGCCACTTAGACCATTCCTCTCTTTCCATAAATGTTATCAATAGTGCTCAGGTAGTTAAACAGAGACATTTGGTGAAATTACAATGTCCAGGAACAACCAGGGCATTGACACACAGCTGACAAATAGGAACCAAGACAAATCAAAGATCTACACCTTTTGAAGCAGCAGTTGGTGACTAAACAGAATAGCCCCTGATATACTCTATTTCGTTTAACAGCAAAAGTCAGCTGGAGCTCTACACACTGACCCTCAATACTGTTCTCTGGCACTCAGTACATATGACAAGCTATTCCAAACTGCATACTATTTAAATTGTACAATCTTTTACAGAAAGAAAATTAAAATTCATCCAAAGCGGTATCCCATAAGAACAGCCCAGTCAATGGTTTTTATAAATCCCTGAACTAGTTCAAACTAAACCCCTAAAGCAAAAGCAGTAATTTCCTTTGATATACAGTATTGCATTTACTACTCTGATTTAATACATGATCTCAATAGTACAAATACAGTGTAACCAAAAATGTGGCTTGTGGGGTTTTTTCTTGCAAATAAAATCAAAGAATCCAACCCTTTCTTTTAGCTAGTATTTAGGATATGTTATCATAGGAAAAACTGAAAAGCTGTCACTTATTTGATGCAAAAAATATACCATCACACATGGTTTTGGCAAACTTACCTCAATCCATGAGCTGCTTAACATGCTGTGAAAATAATCTGTAAAGAAAGGCATTTCAGTTCAAGAGGTAATAAAATGACAGTTAAAAAAGACAATATAACTTATGTTACATAAAAATATAAAAATACACACACATACCAAGTCTTGCACAAAGTACACACTTATGACATGGGAATTCCTTTCCATCTGAAGATTTCAGGGTCACATCGCAGAGGTATGAACTAGAAGACATTTAATAGCATCAGAACTGTGACTATTCAAAAGATTTACATCTATTACAAGTTGTAAACTCTACAATTAAATTATAACTTTGGCAAGTTAGTATTTATCCTTTGAAATAACACACACCTGAACTTTAATAATACCACAGAACATGAACCCAAAAGAACAGGCACAATACTTTCCAGGGAGAATTTCTTTGTCCAAAGTTAAGCTTCAAAAATTCCATCTGAAATATTTCCTTCAAAACTCAATTACTGTTTCAAAAATGCTATGATTAAATAAATTTATGGCTTATTTTCATCAATCTTAAATGGTCTTAAATGGTTAAGCTACCTATTTCTTCAATGTCAGGAGGTACCATAGGCCTTGATGATGCATTTTAGGAATGAACCCAAATTCTGTGAAACCAGCTACTGTCATGCAATGTTGCTTTTCCTATACAGACAGACTATTCAGGACTTCGGGTATAAATAACTCAATCACATCAATGGAATTAAAAAACAAACATTACTTTGCTGAAAGCAAATTAGAAAGCATACTATGCATTTGCTTATTTCCAATCCATGTATTCTTATTGTTACAGAAAGCAGATTTACAGAAGTCAAATTCCTTGTACTGGATTACCCATCACATTTCTCCTGGCCTTAGCACAGTTAATCCACAGAACACACTAAGGTACAGTAAAAAGAAACAAGGATATACCACATGTAATCTATCCCAAATTACTGATCTACAGACCAAGCCTATAAATATCTACAGAGAACTTCCAAACCTGAGTTATTATGATAGAGACAATTGCATACCAGAAGTTAAAATGCAGTTGGATCAACCTCAGCCTTTACTTAACATGTAAAGAGATGACATAAGAGGAAGATAGTGGCGTAGGGAAAGTTGATTTCAAAAAACTTACCATTTCTTCTGATTTAGCTTTGGTTTGTTCCCATTCTTCTTGTTGACAACATTAATTTTTCCATTTTCTAATCTGACACCATCCAACCTGCAAATTATTACCAGTAGTAATAAGCAATACAATTAGTATACAGTTCAAACCATTAAGAACATTTCCACAAAGTAACAGTACTTCAGTGGGCTCATATTGTGAACATGAAAACGAATAATCATACAAAAATAGAAGCCAGTTGTTACTTGAAAAGTCTTCAAGGAAGACACAAAACGTAACTGACATTCTTTCCTCACCTTAGATATGCATTTATTATCTTAGATGTAACCTATACTGTATAGCTAATGCCAAAGTTCAATACTACACAGTCAAAAAATAGAAAGTTAAATATGTATCAGTACCAGTAAATAAACTGAGCAAAGAACTGCTGGGAAGAGATGCAAATTTCAGCACAGGCTTTTTGAACATCATAATTCATCAAGGAGGCTTGTGAATGGGACAGTAAAGACACAGAAGTGCTGCTGGTGGATTACAAAGTAATACACCTTTAAAGCAAAGTACTTTACCATGGAAATGTTACTTAGGAACTCAGTTTTGGCAAGAGCCTCACATGTTGGCTGAGTATGCAAGAAGTATAGTAAGAAAACTGCCCTGAAAAAGCTCATATCCCTCTTTGAAAGAGACAAATGCAGGAAAAAAAAAACCCAAACTGATTAATGCAGCTCTACAGAGACATTTGATCTCAATTCCATTTGTTTCATATGTAACATAAAAATTACATCACTTGAGCAAGAATTTAAATTTGCTTTGTGGTGTTTTATACTAAACACATTTGCTGTCTTGTGAAAAAACTGCTAGACTACAGACCACAGTTTAGAAATTATGCAGTTCAAAACTCAGTTAGATCAGCTGTCTCTAACATAACCAGTATGGATGTTTTACAACAGTCTTTCTGGAAAGTCAGATGATTTATACCAAGTATCAAACCTCACAGAGCTCATGTCTTAGAGGATACTGTCATGGTTTAACTCATCTGGCTAAAGGCCACACAGTCCCTCACTCACTCAATCTGCCCTCATCACCCACCAGTGGGACAGGGGAGAAAACTGGGGAAAAATAGTATAATTTATGGGTTGAGACAGACGAATAGTTGATTATAGTTTTAATAGAGCAGAAAAAGAATGGAAAATAGTAATAATGCTAACAGAATGAGCAGATACAAAACAAGTGATGCCCAAATAGTGATGGAATAGCTCACCACTCACTAACCTGAAACTCCTATATGTACTGGAAATAAGCCCAGTCAGTTCCTAAGTAGTTTCTATTCTAACATCAGTGTCTTAATTTCCACTATTGTCACAAAAACTGAAGTTAGATCAGCTTACATAAAAAAACGCCAGGGAGAGCTTGTCACCTACCTTCCACTTAAATTGCTGAGCCCAAACTTCTTTGCTGCACTTTGCAACATTTTAATGAAGTTAGCTTCGTCACCAGCTTTTCCTTTTTTAGACTTGCTCTTCTGTTTTTCATTTATAACTTGCACTTGATTATTTCTATAAATCTCAAATGCAGACTTTCCATTGACATTTTCATCAAAGCTCATTTTGCTGAGATTCGAAATTAGAGTATCTTGATATTCATCTGATTTTTCTTTATATGAGATTTTTGGCTTATAACCATGAGTCAAAAGATCACAAGTATCAGTGTATATGAACTGCAGAAGGTATGCAAACAGATCTGGATGGACCTTCTCGATTACATAGAGATCACATCCAACAGCATCTTCATCTTTACGGTGGATGTCTGGAGTGTCTAGCTGGTTGTCACTGGAAAGAAAGAGCTTCCTGAAGAAGTCGGAGCGTACGGCCAAGATGTATTTGTGCACGGGGTACATTCTTGTGCCAATCTGAAAAGTCACATCATGGATGCTGTCCATTTCATCTGTTTCATCTAACAGTTTGCCAAAATCCATTCCAAAACTTGATAGTGACACACTTGGAATTTCATAGAGACTAAAACAAAATTAAATCCATAATCAAACACTATTTAAAACCTTCATCATGTTTTACATAGTATGTTTAATGAAGGGAACAATGATGTTTCCATTTGGTTTCTTTGTTTCTTACATTGCTGCACTGCTCAACATTTCTTGGCCTGTTCTTTACAAAACTAACTAATAATATGGTATTTAGGCAATTAAACTACATAAATAAGACCTGTCCAGCTTCAGTATATTTACAGTATATAGTAATTTGCCTTTAAACTGTACTAGTTTTATCAGAACTATCTTATCTTCCCCTCATTTTTCCAACATGAGAACACAAAAGTGCTTGCTGTACTTCATATTACAAACTAAAGCAATAAGGGAAAAAGGCTAAATGTTCAGCTATTTATCAGAAATGTTGGAAACTATGATGAGAGCATAAGAAACATGGTCCAGTATTCTATTTATTTATTTTTCTTTATACATTTCTTTCCAAACAAACAAGTCACTTTTATTTAAAAGGTGATTATTGGTGATTACTGAAGAGGTGAATTTCTACAGTATTTAGAACTCAAGAGTGTGTTAGGCCTTTAGATAACTTCAACATAATTACTAACAAAGTGCTATTCTCTAGCAGTATGGATAACTGTATTTACTGTGACTTCTGTATGAGCCAAAAAAACGTTTGGAAAAGAATTGTTCAATCACAATCACACACACAAAAAAAGGAAAAATTACAGTTGTTGCTATCTTAAATATACCTGGTTTTAGGATCTGACTGTAATACAGCAAAATTGCAGCCACTAGGATCAGTGGCAATACTGACAGCTCGGTGGACAAAAGTCAGCTTCTGAAGTCGAATTCTTTCATACACACTGGTTGTATCATGGTCACAAGTCACATCACATGAAGGATGCTGAAGGCTTGATACAGCAGGTTCTGTTAAAAAAAAAACAAAGTGAATACACATCACAAAAAGATCCTGCTAATTAAAATACAACTAATACAACAAAAAGGCAAGACTATGATGTTGGTATGTCCATTGATGGAGTAATTGAATAAGGCTAAACCAAGCTGAAGATTTCAGCCTGCTTTTTTACAGAATATGTAAGAGAAGAGCTGGCAATTTCAGTTAAAATTTTGTCCTGTACAAGACAAGTATGTTCCTTGCAGAAAAAAACGCATCAGGACCTACTTTCAGTAATATGAGCCAAGTTAATAAGGTGGAAGTTGCTTTGGACCCTGAATTGTGCCCAGGTAAGGGACTGGGGAAACAGGTTTCATAGACTTAGCAGTGCAAGCAAGGATATGCTCCTTCTCTTGCTCAGTAACAATTCTCTTCAGAGTCATCATCTAATATGTGACAAGATCATTACACTAGATCGTTGTGTTACTATTGTTCTTCAGAAGTACTTTTTTTCCCAGAAATCTCCACCTAAAGGTGTACTGAAGCGTACAAAGTCAATCTTAATATTACTAAGGAAAGAGTCCAGTAGCAGTCAACGTTAAAAACTGTCTCAGAGGAAAGAACAAACTTGCCACATAATACTGCTAGAGATTGTAAAGATTCAATTAAACTTTTTACTGATTTAAAAGTACTTAAAAACCACTAAGAAATCACAGCTAACCTTTCTTTTCTGAGTTTTTTTTCCCTTCTTCCAGCCACTTCCCTGTAAAAGCTTCACCATCATGTGTGACAAACATGATTTCGTTCCCATTCAAGGCAACATCAGACATGAAGACTTGCCGGCCATACACCCAACGACACTGCTTCATGGAGTTGTTAGATGACTTCCAACAAAACACCTATAATATCAAATTTTTAAAGAAAGGGAAAATCTTCATGTCATTTAAAAGCAGCTACATATTACACACTACTTTTTTCAACACAAGAACATGCCATCTCAAAATTGCATATAAAAGGACAAAGACATTCTTCAAAATTTTAGGATAAAGAGTTATGAGCATCTATCAGAGAGAATCCACAAGTAGAACAGGGAAAATCTATCATGATATCAAGATCCATTTGCTCATGAAGAGCATCTGAAAAGCTTCTCCAAGCACTGAAATATCTTCACAACAGTCATATACAGGACAGGTTTCACTGACATCTCAACAAAGAGAGTAAAAAGTTGCCAAGTCAAGAAACAAGTTTTATCTAGTTCTTAAGTAACAGATTTGTCCAACTGGTTTGCTTATAAATCAGACAAAATTCAAAGCTAGCACACTGGAAATTTAAATCATTTCCTGTTAATTGTTTGACAAAAATCTCAAATTTCTCTGTACCAGTCCAGGATTGGAATGGAGATCATGACCAAACACAAACTTCAAAACCCTCAGGAATATGAAGCACTGCATGCACAGTAAGACCCCAACGAGGTACACAGTGCATGTCTGAAAGACAGCCCCAAGCAAGGTAAAGCCCAAATGTGGCATTAGCAGTGCTAAAGTCAGACCTTCATTTTCCACCACTGAAGGACCTGCACAGGTCTGTTAGCATCCACATAAGGAAGGGGCAGAAGAACTTGAGTAACCTATTTCATCTACCCTACCTTGAGCCCTAGGAATTACAGAATGTTGAAACTGAAAGAGATCTCTGGAGATTGTCTAGACCAACCGTCCCCCCAAGCAGGACTACCCAGATCCAGCTGCCCAGGAACATGTCCAGACAGCTTTTGAGTATTTCCAAGGATAGTGATGTCACAGCCTTAATTGAGAACATGTGGCAGTGCTGGACCACCCCCAATGCTTCCTGATATTCAGATGGAGCCTGCTCTATTTCAGTTTGTGCCCACTGCCTCTGGTACTGGCTCTGGGAACCATTCACATCTTCTTCACATCTTCTCTTCAAGTACATATATACAAGATTCCCCTTGTGACTTTTATTTTCTAGGCTCTCTTCAGCAAGTGCAATCAGAAAGTACTCCCTTCAACAAAGTGCAATCAAACCAAACCAGGAAGCACTGATTCAGTAAACCCAAGTGTTAAGATCCCATCCCTCTCCTTATTCAATAATTTATAATGCCTGAAAGCACTGATGATCCCAATACTTGTCAGTATTCAACATGGAAAAATATGAAATGCACATGGACATTGTTCCTCTGATGCATGAACATCAAGTAATTCCTTACTGCTACAGCAGTGTCCCAAAGATGTTAAAGGGGCACTACCAGTACTACAGATGCTAGAGGCTACACCTCACATGATCGAATACTGAATTGAAAGTTTATAATCTCTGAGACAACTAATGACCTAATGAAAAGATAAGATCATCTCAACATAATTTAGCCAAATGCGAGGAAATTTCCTTATTTTGATATACAAGCACTTTTTTCAACATTCTTTAAGAAGGCATTTCAGTAGGAAAACCTTCTTTGTAACCACCACTAGATGGCAGTGAAGGTTGAGATCTCTCCGTGAGCACATCGACATCGGGATTTAGTAGAGTCCTGTAAAGAAGCGCTTAAAAAAAAGTAAGGGAAGAAAAAAATAGTGAATGGGGTGACAGCAGACTGGTGACCTGTCATTTACTGGGGTTGTTCCACAGGGCTCCACAGCCCTGTTCTCTTCAACATCTTCATAAATGACTTGGAGGCAGGACTGGGAGAGACACAGAGCAAGTTCACAGATGACACAAAACCAGGAGGAGCTGCTGACTGCCTCCAGGGCAGGGAGGCCCTGCAGAGACCTTGACAAATGGTGGGCAACCACCAACCACATGAAGTTCAACAAGAGAATGTGATGGATTGTGCACCTGGAACAAGCCAACCCTGGATGTAGGGACAGAGTGGGGAATGAGATACAGGAAAGCAGCACCTGGGGGTCCTGGCCAATGGCAAGTTGAACATGAGCCAGCAGTGCCCTGGCAACCAGGAGAGCCAACCCTGTCCTGGGGGCATCAGGCACAGCATCACCAGCTGGGCAAGGGAGGGGATTGTCCTGCTCTGCTCTGCATTGGGGCGGCCTCACTTCAAGTGCTGGGGGCAGTTCTGAGCACCACAATGTAAGAAAGACATTAAACTGTTAAGAGTGTCCAAGGAGGGCAAAAAGATGGGGAAGAGCCTTGAGGGGAAGCTGTGTGAGGAGCAGCTGAGGGCACTGGGTCTGTTCAGCCTGGAGGAGACTGAGGGGGGATCTCACTGCAGTTACAGCTTCCTTGTGAGGGGAAGGGGAGGGGCAGGCACTGATCTCTGCTCTGTGGTGACAGTGACAGGATCCAAGGGAATGGCCTGAAGTTGTGTCAGGGCAGGTTTACTGCAAAAAGATTCTTCACCCAGAGGGTGTTTGGGCCCTGGAACAGGCTCCTCAGGGAAGGGATCACAGCACCAACCATGACAGAGTTCAAGAAGCATTTGGACAATGCTCTCAGGCACCTGGTGTGACTCTTGGGGATGGTCCTGTTAAGGACCAGGAGCTAGACCTGGTGATGCTTGTGAGTCCCTTCCAACTCAGCAAATTCTATGATTCTGTAAAATTCTTTATTTTTCTATGCATGATTTTGTCCTGTCTTACATTTAAAGTTTGATTAATCACTATGTAGCCTGCTATATAATTACAATTATAACAACTTACCCTTCCAGCTTCATCCAGGGCCAGAATGCAAGTCTTTTGACCCCCATTCTCTTTAAGATGTTGGGTATCTACTTTATATTCCAAATATCCCCCACTGACAAGAACTTTTTTAAGGTGCAGCTGTCTGAAAGAACACAAAAAGTTAAATTAGTATCTCCCTATTGGGCACTTAATGTTGGTTCTATGACAGTTACCTTTTTCATTTACACAAGCAGTAAAAAAGCAAAGTTGAAGCAGTGACACTGAAAAATTACTTATGTTTAGTTTCATCCTACTGGTTCTATTAACATAGTTACTAATATTACAGCAGACTACAACTTCTGTTTGTTTTTAAGTATATCACATTATATATGTGTAAGTTCTTCACAAAATTCCACAAGTTAGAATCAGTAGATTATGTAGCTTTGATTTCATCATGACAAAAATTTATTCAGCTGTTTGTATTAAAACATCTATCCCATCCCAGCAGGTAATTTCTCAGGGGTTTGCTAGATCTTGGTTTTTAGCTGATCAAAATCATACTCATTATCTTTTTTCAGTTGCTTAGCATAAGAGCACAGGACACAGCATTAAGGTTCTTCAAGTATCAAACCTTCATTTAGATCCATGTAGAAATTAAGTATAAGGTAATCATTAAGCTGTAATATGTCAGTAAATACTGTTTGAATTTGAAGCAAAGCTGAAAAACTATTTTTTTAAATATCTTTAAAATGGTAAGTAAACAGTAAGTGGCACCTTAGCCTCTTGTAAAAAAAAAAAAAAAACCAAATGAAGAAACAAACAAAAATGATAGCCCTAGTTCATATGAAAGAACTACAAATGAAGAAAATACAGGGCACCACTGTGTTTTCTGTACTTTATGCAAAAAAAAATCTTTAAAATAGCTTGCAAGTATACAACTACAGTGAAATCTTTCCCTATTGTTCTTCGTGACAAATTAGAAAAGTAACACATACTTGGAAGCTATCTTTTTGCACTGATAGTCTGCAAGTAAATAAATATCTCCTCTTTCAGAAACACATACTGTAGCGCCATCACTTGCAGAGACCAGGGACACAGAGATGTCTTTATGGTGTAGAGCAGAGACTTGGCGAGGTGCAGTTACACATTTTTCTCCATTAGGATCCAGCAGATAACCTAGAAAATACAACACACTCAAAAAATTATTTGTCATTCCACACATTGTGCATTTAAAGGATACTTTATGATACTACTTTGAAGAACCTTTAAATTCCAGAAGATTTTTTAGGTAGTTGGATAATTTGTCTTCAAAATATTTAGGCAGATGAGACCTACCACACCTACTTGTTACTTCACTACAAACACCTGAAAACCAAGACCTGATACATAAAAATGAAGTAAGGTATATTCAACAGGGACGTTATTTAATGTGGTGGTACTGCTTTGATTCCAAAAAAAGAGTATTTATTTCATCACACAAAAGTTCAAGACAGTAGAAATACCATAACACTGGCATAAACTACAGATTATTTTGGACACTGGAATACAAAAAATAAGCTTGTAAAAAAAATTACTGTAACTGCAAGTAAGCAGGCAGGCAGCAGTTACATGAAACAGATAAGGTTGGAGCTGTAATGCAAGATCTCTGAAAACATTAAAAAAATAAAATATAAACAGGTCCTTGCTGCTCTATTGCAACAAGAAACTTAACATCAGGAATCTCATACATGGCATAATCCTGTTTTATGTGCAGGACACTTATGCCTGCACCACAAAACAGAGCAGGGTACAGACACCAAGAAACGAGCAGCAGAGCTGCCTCTACAGCTGGCAGCAACCCTGCCACAGGACAATGTAGGGCCATGCTCAGACATCTTATGGGGGCATGGTTAACCACCACAGGTCTACCATGCTGCCCAGCTGACATAGAGAATACCACTTAAGATTCAATTACTGTCTCTCTGTGGTACTACACTGGGCCACATGCTAGCCAGAGCAATCCCAACAACATAAGCAACCATAAAAAAAGCTTATATGATGGGTGCTTATAAAAAAAAAAGGCAAAAACAAACAAAAAGATACTCATTAGTAAGGTATTTCTCTGACAAAGACAAGTTTTTCCACGTACCTTTGACACCTTAACAAAGAAACACAAAACTACCTAGAATCTGAGGCCAGAGCTGATGCAGATTAAGTACCAGAGATAGCTAATAGTTTTGTTTGCCCATAGACCCAAAACCGCAAAAATGCAAATCCAAATCAATATAGCAATACCTGTTTATTAAAAAGATAAGAGCAATTTAAATGTCCCATTCATACAAAAAATCAAGTTCACTAGTTGGTAATATATTTTTAAAAGGTTCTTTCTTGACTTCAGAATAAGAAAAAGTTAACTGAAGATTCTGGTAATGATATTACTGAAAAAAATCTAGATATAGGCACGTATTTCACTTTAAAAAGTTAGTATGGAAAAAGTTATCAGCAGCATGTTTACAGTGCTTGATGAAAGAAGGACATAGGCAGGAAAAGTGAAGGCTAGTTTATTACTTATTAAAGGCAGTGCCAGCCAGATTGCTGGAAGGATTCAAGCTTGCCTTGGAGTAATTTCCAACACAGCAACATTCCATTTCCTCCAAGTCTCCAGTAGCAGGACCACACAAGATACATGGAAGGTAAAAGTTAGAAAGAGTTCAAATGAGAGCTAAATCTGACAAGCTCCTGTCATCTCAAAATGTGAAAGTACCTGGTAGGAACTAAAAATACTCTTTGAAAGAAGTGTCAAGGGATGATGTCATCAGATTGGTTAAAAAAAAAAAAAAACACAAGAGAGAGAAAAAACCTTCACCCAGGCTTCTGTTCTCAGAAGCAGATGATAGGTTAAGCATGAACAACATCTTTTAATGGCTGGGTTTTACTTTCAAAACGCTTCTACCTTACCTAGTTGGCCGCCATTCAGCCCCATGGTATACACTGCTTCCTTAGTCCATAGCACAGTATGGAATCTGCCTGCAGCCACTCCAATCACCATTCTACCTTTCAGGTTTTTTGCCTGAACCTAAGCACAAATCCAAAGTACATCTTAATATTAAGTAGCAACAGGTGAATTTCACATGTACAAACTTCTGACAACATTTAACTCCTAAAGTCATTAAGAATGAAGCACTAATATCAATCCACATACAGTCTAATAAATCAGGTTATTTCAGAAGTTTGTCAAGTGGGGTACTATTGCACTAATGACAAAAAGAATGAAACTTTTTACAATAGCTAATCAGAACTAGAACCAAGTCTCCTTAGGCTGTCTTCATATATAAGATGTTGAACAAGACTGAACAAGACATGAATAGAACAGCCACAGAAGACTCAGGTGCTGCAAAATGTCAGCTAGAAGTTTAAACTTGCAAGTCTTAATGGCCTAAACACACTGCAGAACACTACACTACTAATTCCACACTTCACATTTAACTTTTCCATATTAAGATAAAATCCTAGCAAATACTGTGGATATAGACCTGTCATTACACTACTGAAGAACACATGGTACCCCAAAACACTATCCTATTGCATTTTGGCCAATCATCCTTTTTTACTTTCACAACACTAATAGTGCCATGTTCCTCTACTTCAGATGAAGTTAAAGCTTCTTTACTTACAAAAAAAAAATTAGACATTAGGCATAGTAATATAGTTAAGCTGCTGATGCCCATACCCCCTGTTCCCAAAGCACTGACTCCAGTGCTTCCAGCAAAGGATATAATGCTTAAACCCAGAGCCATCATCCAATGATCCAAGATTCTCAAGTGACACATACCTATTAATACTTCAGCTACAGAATGATTTGGGGAAGAGGGAAGAAAAGGGTTTTGGCAGTTGTAACCTTGTATCATACTTCACACTATAAATTTTGATCTTGTTCAGGTTACAAACTCGGACATTTATCAGAACACAGTTAAGATCTGAGATGTCTGATAACACAGAATCAAGATTTATTTGAACTCACATTAAACTCTGCTGTTCTGAAAAAGTTTAGAGGTTATTTTTATAATCTTCACATTTTACTTTCTGTTAAGAAAAACCAAAACAGCAACACCAAACAATTAAGCTTTGACTGATGTTATTTTTACCTGTCTTGGAACATTGCAATTAGAAGGAGGAGGAAGAATACCCAATTGATGGAAAGTATTCAAACCAAATGTGTAAACATATCCATCTTCTGTTAGAACAACAGTATGATCCTTAGCTGCAGCTATCTGGGAGCACTGATGACCAGTTAAGCCTTCCACAAGTCTTGGAACCTGCATCAAGAAAAAAGAGTTGATATAAAAGCATATTGTTTTGTTATTAAACAGTGGTCATCTACGAAACTAAAGTTACACCAACAGAAAGTCATGACCAAATATTTAAATAAAGATAAAATGCATTTGAGCCCACAACACACTCATTAACATAACAACCACATCCAGTGCAGTAAGATTAATTACTTTCATTTGAAATGCTATCAGGGAAATGTCCTTTTCTATCACGGGAGATGAATTTTAAACCACCTGTTCTGAAATTAGATTGGAAACTACATCTTCAGGACAGCTGAACAAATATTAACTCTCACGTGGTATTTTTAATACCACAAACACTAAAGCTATCTCCCTCCAACACTGGATAATGCTAATGAAATTTCATAGAATAAGGAAGCAGTTCTGTATCTTTGAGTCTTGACGCACTCTAACATGACTTCTCTTTTATTCAACCATGTAACATCACAATTTTGAAAAGCAATTTGAAAAAAAATCCTAATTTAACAGAATTACTTTAAGAAAAAGTAAGAAAATTTGAGCTCTAGTCTCCACTATAGCATTCAGCAACAGAATATCAAGTTCTATCAGATACTCAATATTGGAATTTTTTTAAATTACTGTGCTGCAAGATAAATGCACACTATGAGGTAGGAGAAGATGCTTAAGTCTAAGAATTGTATTGCCATCATATTTAGTCTTCTCAAATTTTAGCTTGTGCGTTGCAACAATGTACTATTCAAATGAAAATAACCAGTGACTTTTCACTTAAGCTGCGTAAGTCTTGTAAAAAGCAACCCTACCAGCCCTCTTCCTGCCACGACAGCTTCCCACTACTGTACTGCTGTTTCTCTGCCAAAAAAGCCCTGACAAAAAACATTTGCTTCCACTTATCTAGCATCAGCAGGTCTTTAAATCAACTCAGCCATAACACAAGTTTGACCACAGCATCTAGCTATCTGAAGTTAAAACTATAATTAAATGCATATTCCTCTACTCTGCCACCTCACTATTAGCACTGGAGAAGTTTTTCTGTTTCTTAGTGGGAAGCAAGGAGTTTGGTTTAAAATTAATGGCAAACTTATTTTGGAAGTACACTGACAGAAACTCTAATTCCCTTTTTAGACTTGCTGCTAGAAATAAAAGAAACATCACAGTAGACTACAAGAAGTAACACAAGACAGCATACCAAGCATGTTTGTTCATCACCATGACCCAAGCGCCCTCCTTGTCCATGTCCACATGTATACACTTGGCCTTTGTGGGAAAGGAACACAGAGTGGAATTTGCAGAGTACCACCTGAAAAAAATAACAAAAAATGGATGGGGAAGAGGCAACACAGGACAGATTAATTTTTCTGGATAATCTGAAAACACCTGCCATAAGTACTTTGTGAAGAAGTTCTGCTTTAAAGATATATTCATGAAAATACAAGTAAGATAGTGGTATTAAATCACAGGACACATAAAATACTTGCTTTCAAACATATTATATACTGCCTTAAGCTACTTGAAGAGATCAACAGTTTCAGTTTATTAAAATAAAATCAAGCATGGCCCCATAGGCTAACAGAAATTCGAAAGACTGAGTCTTAAGGTCCACAATGCTGCCTCAGAAATGCCAAAGAAAACATGTTAAGACTGCAGCACAGATTGTCTGCCCTGAATGTTTGCTCAAGTTGTACTTTAAACTTTCAAATATTCTCAAACTGAAGTCACAAGAAGTTATTAGAGACATGTGCTTAACAGCATATGCTGCTTTGAACACAAGATGGATTTTAATTCAACATGTACCAAGCACATTTATTATGTCACTTTAGTTCAAAGTGTGACTGGAGTCACACAGGAAGTCAGCAGCTCAAAACAGCTACAGAAGCGTCAAGTTTCTGAATGTATTTAATGACACACAAGCCATATATCCAAAGTAAATAATATAAAAACCCCTGTTCCCTGCACAAAACAGAAACCATAATTTCAGTAATGGTGATTGGGGCTGCAAGGAGGTAAGGAGGTGGGCAGAGGGGGGAAGACACCAAGAACTGTTTTTCCATGGAAATCTCCAATGTTTGCTAAGTCCTTGGTTACCTTTTCCCCCTTACACACACCCCTCACCAATAAACGTGCCTAAGTAATACATGAGGAATACCTGTTTAATATACACGCCATTCCGAGGAAAAAGGTCCACCAATTCAGGATGATGTCTACCCTGCTGACCTCCATGGCCCAAAGTAAAATTTATATTGTTTCCCCAGGTGTAGACTTCAGTGGGATCTGTAGTGAAAAAATCCTCTCTGGTAAATTTATCAGTATTGTGCATATTGACTTAAAAAAACAACAACTGCTATTTCTATCTAAAAATTGAAGAAGAATTTTTTTTAACCTAAAAATGAATTTTAAAAACATTTAATATTATAAGAAGTAAGGTACCATGACAAAATATTACAATAATATTGTACAGATGATCAACACTAGCATCAGGTATCTCACAATTTATGAAGTCCCAATTAAAAACATAAAATATTGCATACACTGATACATACATTAATACACTGTTTAAATAAATCTCATGGCAAAATACAAACCAGACTATTTTATTTCTTACCAGTTTTCTTGAACACCACATGGATAGGCCTATCTTTCATCACAAGATCCAGGGCTGATAAGCCTTCTTTATCCTGAACATACAGACTAACACCATGCTGAAAGAGGAGAGGAGAAGAACTGAAGTTAATTTCAACTGCACAGCTTGATGTAAACCAGGTAAACCTTTAAGGAGCAAAACATATCTTTAATTGAAGTTTAATACAGATATAAGAAAATCTTCAGATTCAAGTAATCTGTAAGCAAATCTAAAATAAACAAAAAAAATTGCAAATCTGTTCTGCCATGTATATATCTTGTTGATATATCAACATGGATTTTATTGTCTCAACACTGACTGTGGAATAAACTGTAATCAGCAAAACACAAAGGGAACAGATGTGAAGATAAAGCACTGACATCTAGGAATGGCAAGTATTCACCAAAAATTAATTTACCAACTTCAAAGGATGCATTTTCTTAAACTGGCATTCTACAGAATCAGTTTTGACAAGCTAAACAAGTAACAAAATTTAAAAAAAAAAGGCCCTACTATTACTTTGAAAACAAGTAAGGAACAGAGTTTCACAGTTGCTGAGAAAAGACAAGAGGACACAGCCAGGAAAGAGAGCACTGGGGAAGTTTCAGAGGCACAAAGCATGTACAGGTCATTCTTTCAGAACTTAAGAGAGACACAGACAATCTCTGTAAATATCATTTTCTCAATAAAAAAGAGTGCTGCTACAGCACCACTGATTTTAGGAAGGAAGTCAAGTGCCATCAATAGCTTCCCAAAAGGGAAAAAGTCCACTTGTCCTCAAATAGAACCTAACGGCCAATTCAGCGGTACCCATGTACCTGAGGTCATGGCTAATACAAAAGATACCTTAGAAAACCTCACACTTAAGAGGTAAACACATGAAATACAACTTTATCTGGAAAAACATTCCCCAGAAGAACAACAGTATACATTCTCCAAATTATAAAGACACCCCTTGTGCAACAGGGCTGGGATTAATTCACCATAGAAGAGAAAAGACTGACCTATTTTTATGACCTAACAGATAGCTGGATATTCTTCATTTCTGGAAGTTGTTTAAAATATTCACAAGCAGACAGAGGCTGTAGGGATATTCACATGGTCGGAATTTGTGAAAACAAACTCCAGTTGCTGAGTGGCAAATCTTGTAGTTAGATACAGTCTGAGAATAAGCCAAGAACACCTCCAGCCCACAGCAGAAGTCTGTCATCCACACTAGTTTAGGAACCCAGGGGCTCATTCTGGAGCTAGTACTGTTTAACATCTTGACTAACAACCTGGATGATAGACAGGAGTGCTGCTCCCTCAGTAAAGGTGATGACAGGAGACCAGGAGGAGTGGCTGATAAGTCAGAGGGTTATGCTGACATTCAAAGGGACTTTGACAAGCTAGAGCAACAGGCTGAGAGGAACCACAAAGTTCAACAAAGGGAAATGCAAATCCTGGCCCTGGGGAGGAACAACCCAGTGAACTGGTACAGCTGGAGGCTGAATGACTAGAAAGCACCTTAGTAGAAAAGGATTTAGGGACTCTTGTAGACCACCAGATAACCACAAGCCAGCAAGCTCAGAGTTAAGAATGCTGGAAGCATCCAGGACTGCAGGTGGGAGTGTTGCCAGCAAGCATTACTCAGCACTGGCAAGCCACAGCTGGAGTGCTGGGTTCAGGTCTGGACTCCCAGACAGATAAGGACATACAGGAGCAAGCTCAGCAAAAGACCATGAAGATAATGACTGGGGCATCTGACATTGAAACAGAAGCTGAGAGAGCTGGGATGCTTAGCCTAGAGAAGGTTTGGGATGGGGGAGGGAGACAGCATGCCTAATCATACATAATAAATACCTAATTGGAGGTTAGAGGTCGGAGTGACAGTGATATCCAGTGACAGAAAAAGTGGCAATGGGCACAAACTAACATAGAACAAATCCTGTTTAAATCTATAACACATTTTACTGCACTGGCAGTAAAACATTGGAACAGAGATGTCTGATGCTCTGCTCAAAATCCAACCAGACATAGTCCTGGGCATTCTGCTCTAGCTGACCTTGCCTGAGCATGGGGGCTAGACTAGGCAATCTTCAGAGACCTCCTTCTATCTCACCTATTTCTTAATTCTATTCTATCATCAATTTCTGTTGTTGCTATAATACCTAAAGAACATACCCTTTTTATAACACAGTACAGCAGACAGGCTTAAGGAACTAGACAGAGCACCCTCCAAGAACTGTTTTGTGCTGCTTCTTAGAAGAATATCAGCCAACCTGGCTAGCAAAAAAATCTCATTCACTTATGTAACTGACAGGAAAGTAAAAGACATTGGGGAAAAGCTGTACAGGCCTCCTTAAGAAAATATCAAAGATACAGGTATACATACATGCACTAGAGGACTGAATACCTTTTCATATATCACATGCACAGTTTCCAGTTTTCTAGAGAACAGAATCATACATACAATGCTTATAAAAATCTACTTTTTTCAAGTTTAATGAAAACTTCCCCACTCTGTAAGGGGACAGCACATGAAATAAATATTTAACAGCCATCAGACCCTACCAGATCCACCATCTTTCTGTTTAAAGTCTTGTAGAAAGCAGAGAGTTATGTCTACAAATGGCTAGTCACTTTAAAATGGCTAGTAATTTTAAAAGACTGCATTCAAAAAGGAACAGTCTCTGACTTAAAAGGTTTGCTTTTGAACAACCCTGAACCACAAATATTTCATTTTCTCACATGGCTAAAGAGACTCTGAACATCTCATACAAATATCTCTTCCCTCTGCTGTACTTGCAAAAGAAGGAACAGAAGGAAGATTAATTAAAAATATATACAACTTGCTAATTGGATGGGGAGAAACAACAGTTGTAAAAAAGGAATAAGGGGGACTGAGCAAAAGCCCTGGTTTAAAATACTAATGAAATGGAGATTCACTTAAAAGAATACTCCATATCTTGAATTGTTTATCTTTTAAATATAAGATTAATTTCTAATTATAACTCCATTTAATTTTCCCTTCTTTTATGTTCTCTAACATCAATTGATACAATTACTGCAGGTCTATTTTCAGAGTATCTTTAGTCTGACCACTCTCTACTTTTAAGATCCTGAGCCTAATATCATCTACACAAATGAGTCTTCAAGGAAGTCCACAATTAATCAGGGATTCTTTCTCAGTGCTGATTTCTGCATGGTCAAAGGCAGACATCTGTATTAACAGAGACAACCTTCAAGGAAATCAATGCACTGCAATCTGAGCACAATATTAAGACAAGCCTCAAGAGGCTTCCAGTCAAGTTTAAAAAAACACTTTTACATAAGCAATACAGTTCTAAAAATTGTAGATGCCAAGGAAAATTACAGTTGCAAATCACTCACCTTCAGTAATGATAAAACACAATCAATGTATCCATAAAATATACTTCTGTGCAAAGCTGTCCATCCAGACTCTTTGTCTTTTGCCAAGAGATCCACTCCTTTGGTCTCAGCCAACCAGTCCAGCACACCTTTTTTGCCACAGGAGGAAGCGAGATGTATAACGTTTCTACCAAAGGCATCTTTGATAGTTGCAGCATTGTAGCAGTAAGAAGAGAGAAAGGCCTTGATCTGGCCTTCACTTCCTCTGGTAACTACAGAAATAACATCCAAAGCATGCTGTAGAGATCGACATTTTGAAGTGCACTCTGGCATGTAAGAATTCATCTTCAGTTCTAAAGCTGCTCTTCTCCTTAAGGGGAACAACCCTTAAGTGTATCAAGGCACTCCAATTCAGTACACAACACAGTGCCTTAGAAAAATTGTAATTCCAAGGATGTAAATCCAAGTTTATTGAGCTGCCATTAGAAATCTTTGTACTGTTATGTTTGGCACTTGATCCAAATAAATATTTATAAATATATATTTTTAGAAGTCTTATTTCACCATCTTATATAACAAATAATCTTGTCCATAGAAAATTCCAAAAGTGAACTACCTCTAGCGTGCAGAGGGGGATTCCCCCTCCACACTACTTTATTCTTCTAAAACTCCATAATTGCAAGGGAGACCTGAAAGAGAGCAAACCAGAACAGATTAGTAAACAAAACCACTTTATCCCTGCAACTGTACTGATTTGCCTGCATATCAAACTAGCAAGTACAGGACAAGACAATGTGACAAGGGCTGACTGACCTGCCCCATGCCATCTGAGCTTATACTCAGACATTCAATCAGACTAAAAAAGCATTACTCCCTTCCCCACCCCAGCCTCCAAAGGCACCTCCTACCTTTCTTTGACATAAGTTGTTTAGGCCACAAAGTAAACTAGATCCAAAAAAGTTTGCTCTTCCACCCTGAGGATCCTCAGGATCCTGACTATTTAGTGTCTAATTGTATCATTACTTTGTCATCAGAAAGTAAGAACTGAACTAAAAGACTGGGTGGGGCGGAAGCCATCCACCAAAAAATCCCCGCAGCTGTTGAGTACACCATGGCTAACAGAGGCATTGTTAGTAACATGGCAGAAGGAAGGAGAGACCACCAATCTTCACAATCCCTGCAATAAAAGGATTGTGTCCCACTTTCTCTTCCCTGGCCCAAACACCTTCCCATGTCCCTGCTAATTCTAATCTGCAGAATCAATAGGAAGGCTCCTCTCCACCCCTCCCAGAGCTGCTCAGAAAGGTGGGATGGAGGATGGCATCAAAGCAAATAAAAGCAGCTTGTACAAGAGATGTGAACTCAGGCTGTTAGCTAAGACTCATGCAGGGCTAAGGTCTAAAGCTCCTGAAACAGGCAAGAAGAAAAGAGGTCTAACTTGGAAGGGGTAAGGGACAAAAAGAAGGAAAAGGAAGCAAAAATAAGAACTTTTCATGAAAATATATATTCACAGTCTGGAGCATTCAGCTCTTCTGCTTAGCTGTGCATACTTATCTTAAACATATACATTTTTCTCTGGCATCCCCTTTCTCAAAAGTAAAGGAGGCCTGACAAAAGCATTCACCTAGCCTACGAAATGTCTGCAGTTATAGTCAGAAGCATCACAAGATGTGAAGACTGCAGTACAAAAATCACACACAAACCCAGAAAACAGAAAAAGTGAACTACACACATCACTATGTACAAGACCCCCAAAAAATCACTCTTCATCTTTCCAGATATAAGTTTCAAACTGAGTGAAACAGTATTCAGTTCATGTTTCTGTTTGCTATGCAAAATGTAATTTAACATTTTGTTCTACCCACAATTAAAATATTCCAAGAGAAGCTGAGCAATGCCATCCTGAAAGCTAAAAAAGAACAAACTAAAAATGTTAACAAGCCCTCATAGTGGGGAATGGGGGGCATAAGACAGGAACACACACCAAAAAAAAACCAACAAAACACAAAACTCTCCCATCCTACTCAGCTTAGCAGTCATTATAAATGTTCACATCCTACTCCTTGATTCCAACCTCACCAAAAAGGTTAAGCTTAGCTTCCACTGCTTTTCAGCCACTAAATGTATAACCATATTTTCATAATATTTTTATTTGCAAAGACATATCAGAAAAATATGGTTTTGTTTGGAAAAGAGAAATCCCAGTCCTCCTCCTGTTTTAAGAATCAAGATTTCCATAAAGCTGCAAGTAATCAGCTTAGAGCAAACATTAGAAATAGAATCTGAACTTTCAAGAAAAAAAAATCTAGTCCAGAGTATTTATTTAAATATCTCATAACCAAGCCTCCAACAATTAATTTTCAACCTCATTCAGAAGGGTTACAATACTCAGAATGCAAATCTATGGACCAGAAGTTGTTCAGTGTATACCTTCAAAACAAGTTCAAAGAGCAGGCAAATGAAAAAGAAAAAAAATCATTTTTATTCACTACAATTTAGTCCCTCATCCCTGACCAGGGGTGGCACCAGGAAATCTTTACAAGACTCGAACTGACCACAACTGTTCAGCTTAGGTTTGTCACAGGAAGCTTCAGTTCACCCTACAGGGCATTTTCCAAACAACATACAAACTTCTGCAGTAACACAAGAAATTTATCATATACATGTGTGGACTTTTGTCCTCCGACCTTCTCAAGCCTCAGATTATAAAGAGAAGTAAATCACTCTAACAAGTTTGGAAAAAAGCTCTGATTTCAAGAATACAACCTGACTTGTTGCTCCAAAGAATCAAAGGTGATAGTAACTATTAGCACACTCAGACAGCCAATGCATCAAACACCCTTCTAAAACTAATAATTAAAAACAAAACACCCTCAAAAAAAAAACCCCAAAACAAAAAACCTACCAAAAATCCAAACATTTCAAGATCTACAGGAAAAAATGTATCACATTTCACCAATATGACACTAGGCAATAGAATTATGTCATGGAAGAAGTAAAAATTTTATGCATGCCTTGTAAAGCACATATTAAATATAGCTCATTATTTAAACATTACTATTGTTGCTACACAGGAAAATAAAGCTAAAGATAAAAACAACATTAAGAAAAACCACTGAGGGGAGACGTAAGGTTGACTAATCTGTTAAACTGGTATGAAATGGCACCACCACCCAAGAAAGCAGCCCTGCTGTCCCCTGTGTTCCCTTTGTGCAGATCCACACCTATCTAAGGCACTGAATTGCATGAGAAAATGATCCAGAAGAAAGCAAATCCTGAGACTTGTGCCATTACAAGAAAAGAACAAGGAGGCCAGACAAAAACTTATTGAAGGCACCTGAGCTTCAGCCTACCAAACACCAAAATAATGTGAATAACAAATCAAATATTAAAAGAATAAAAAGTCTGCTAGTAAACAGATATATAAGCCTGCCTATCATACACTAACTCCATCACAGTGACATTTACTTCAGCTATGTGAAACCTGACTCTGCTGAATTATTTCTTTATAAGTCATTCCAACCCAGCCTTTCTTTACTGTAAACAGTACAAAATTACATACTGTATTCATATATTGATATATATACGCCTTGAGCTCGAGACAGAAGGCTGTAGATCAAGTTTTCACTTAAGGCTGTCACACTGGCAAAAAACAGTGTCACATTATAACAAAATCTGAGAAAAGGTGATCATCAGACCTGACTGCTACAGAAAGGAAGTCCTTAAGAGAAACCTTAAAACTTTCAAATTGTGAATTGAAGCTCAGGTCAGTGTGAAAGCATTTCCACTATGAAATGCTTACTTTTAGTATACGGAGTCCCAGCTGAACAGTGAGCACCTAAAATAAGCACAAAACAGGAAGCAACAGCATTTTTGAGATTTTGAATTAAGATGATCTGGAACATGGTGCCATTTTGATTATGTCTCCACTTTTATTTTCAGATATTTCTGTAGGCTTCTCAGCATGAATCACATCCATGTTATAATACCAGTGTTTTCTTAATGTTGTAATTATTAAAAGACATAAAAAGCTAAATAAGGATGTAATATTTTTAACACTTTTATTATAGAGTAGGCATTATCAGGAATTCAAATTATTGTTAAAAACTGATTCCTAATTAACATTAAAGAAAAAAAGTCACAAAAAATAAAGGAATTAGAGCAGCGTTCATAGTATCCCAAAGATATTTTACTGCAGCAGCAAGTGGGTTTCTAACCCTCAGAGACATGAGCTATTTATTATACATGCTCACAGCCCAGGAAAATGTAAAAGACTGGAACCAATTTGGAAGCAATTCTTTAGTAGCAAGAAAGTGTTTGTGGCATCTTGCCTCCTGCAAGTGGGTAGGTAGGGCTGTCTTACTCAGCTCTCCCCCTCAGAGAATGCAAAGCACCACTGCACCAGAGCTGTCAGACACCCTCCACGAAGGAAGGTGTCAGATGCGTCATCTGGCCCTATGGAGGCAGAACTCCTACAGCTGAAACAGCAGCTCTGCACCTACTGCGCTTGTCTCAAAAATCTGTTTCTCTCAGGAAGTCACTACAAAAAGCTGTCACACCTCTCCTGAGTATGAAGTGAACAAAGATTCTACAAATACCTTAGTGACTAAGGATGATGGTGATAGATTTCATTTCCTGCAAACAGCAGACATGAAATCTCAACATTTGGGAAAAGCAAACGGAGTTGGCAGAAGCCTCCCACTGTGAAGTTCCAGAAACCTCCCTCTGTGTACCATATTTGCTATCAATGCATCCCAAATTTTCTCTTTTTCCAGAAAGCATTTCCACAAAGGTTGTGTGCTCTCAGCTCAAAGGTACAAGGAAACAACAACCAACCCTCACCTCATGGTTGGCAGCATCAATGTATGTTTCTAACATCCAGCCTGATTTGGTACTAGAACTGCCATCTGTGGTCCTTCTAATTATTCCTGAAGAATGCCTATACTCAGGTGTTAGAGCTACCAAAACCTGGCTGACATGGATGTGGATATTGGTTAGAGCTACCAAAACCTGGCTAACATGGATGTGGATACTGGTACCAAGACAGTGGCTGGTAGCTGCTGTTGTGCCTTTTTTCATTTAATACAGACAATGGTCTTACATGGAAGTGAAAGAGAACACAGAAGAGATTCAGCTACTCAGAATTCAGTGCCACTCAAAGACAGATTGCTGGGTTTGCATCTTCAATGTGCACTGCCTTAAAGTAACTCAATTGTGAAATTAGTCACATGGCCCTGAAACCCATCCTTGGGCTGCTTTACTAAAAACATATTTCTCAAGACCTTAAAATTGGCATAACTTCATTCCATTGACTGCTTTTTTTGTCAGAGTTCAATAATTTATTTTTTCAGTGTTATTAATTTTACTAAATATCAGTCACACCTAAAATGCCTATGGTGAAAAATTACCTAACTCCCCTAATTTGGCTCTCCTAAAACAGAGCTAAGTTATGGTTTCTATTTTCCATATAAAAGAAGCATACAGCTTTCCTTGTCAAGCTTAACACCCTTCCTTTAAAAAAAAAAAGAAAAGTAAAAAAAAATATGGTTTTTCTGAAGGCTCTAAATTAATTTTCTTTTCCTTTTGATAATAAGTTGCTAAGTGAAATGAGACTGGCAACATCACACATTTCAGGAAGGTTAACTCTATCCTTATAAGGGTACTGCAGTATCTTAAATATTTCCAGTGTGGAATGGAAGGGGGTTGTTTTTTAAACAAGCATGCTGACATTTCTCCACGTTGGTCCATTCACATTTGTTTCATAACATCACAAAAGACCTGTAACCATAACAGCACAGAAATCCTTAAAATATTTGTACCTAATGCAAACTTCACTAAACAGACTACTTGATTAGGAAGCTAATAAAAAACGGCTTACAGAAATAAAGCCATGGGAATCTGCTATTGAGTTACCACTTTTCCAGGACTTTCTGTTGACTATATTTTACCTAAAGGCATCTTTCACTAACACCTATTAAAGAAACAGTTTAGAATCTGACAAAAGTGACCAGAAAATTGAGGCTAGGTAGTAATATAACAGCCTTAACGCTGGCATTAAGCAAGATCTCAAGGAAACACAGATGAATTCCTAGATAAACAAAGTAAGTACACCTTTCAGGTAAGGTGGCACATTGCCCTAACCTTTAAAGAACAGTTAGACTACTAATTCCTGCTCAGATTACATATCCACAGATAGTTTAACCTGTTCACAAATTCCTTGTACGTTTGTTGAAGAATGGGAAAAAATCTACACTTTCCAACCCCTTGAAATCACAATGTATTTTCTGGGGAGTAAAGTGATTGAATGTACAAGGAACGCCAGGTAAATCTAAGCTATGCAGTAGTTAAGCAGCCGGAAATTCCCACAGAGAGACCTTTAAAAAAGCGGCTTCTTCTCGACTATATAATAGGAGCATTGAGACAGAAAACAAGGGTTCTGTTCTCCTCAATGCACAAAATATCAGAGTCCTGCTTCTGGTTCAGACAGCAAGTTTTAAGAGAAGCAAGTAAGTAGAGCAAAACTTGGAAAGAGTCACTAGGATTCAGAATGTTTAAAGGAACAACCCCTGAGTACAAGCAAATTGGATCTCTTTTCTCCTTCAGCTGTGGCTTCAGCAGACCACCTAGAGCCTCTGAATAAGACGTCTGTTACACAAAGAGGAAACATCAAAACTCCAGTCCCTTTTACTCCTGACAGTGGACAAAGCAGTACTTCATTCTAATTTCATAAAAGATTCAGATTTTATGTCAGGAAGGATTTTCAAATGACAAACTGAATGCATGTGAGGCTCTCAAAATAAGCTAGACAACAAGCAAACTGCCCAAGTTATAAATAAATGTAACCAACCCAGAAGCAAAGCTATGAAGGAAAACCAATTTGCTTTGAAAGACACCACATTCCACCATGCCCACTATGTCCCTTGGGCCACTGCTGCTTCTTTTCCTGGGATGGGGACTCTGTGCCACCACTCAGCACAGGTACACCCCAGCACAAGTGACCTTCAGAGGCTCCCTCCAGATTTTCTGTAACTTCCTCCTTCAACAACAACAGCATATTCCTTATCAGAATGAGACATTCAGCAATCCAACAACCCTAATTCAGTTGTTCCTAGCTGAGCTAAGCAGCACTGCCAATTAAAGGCTGACACATCTGTCAAAAAAAGACCAAAGTACCACTGGTAGCTAAATTCAGCTACAAACGTCAGAGCACATCTATCACTTGGGAATCATTGTACATAAACAGCAAACTGTGAAATACTGTGCTGTGCTTATCTAGAAATACTGAGGACTGCTTATGCTTAATAACTTAATACTATTTTAAAAAATTAAAACAAAGTGCTATAGGCAAAAGTACAAGTGAGTGCAGCTACAGTCACTTCCACAATACATCAGGATCTTGCTTCAGGCTTTATTGAAACAGATAATGCTGAAGGGAAGTTAAACACAAGAAACCACTAACTAGCGTGCACTGGAACTTCACCCCACCTCAAATTATGTCCGATAAATCCATCAAGGACTTTTCCATCTTGGGAAAAAGTGACGTTTTTGAATTAACTGGGAACTTCTGGTACAGTTTTATTGTAGGCTACCCACACCAGATGTTGGTGGGCGATTACTGTTTTTTGTAAACCACAAACTGTGACCACTTTCCACAAAGACAGACAACTACACTGACCACATAACCAAAAAAAAGAGTTGTATTTCGCCTAGGAAGACTGTAGAGACCGCGGCTCTCCAGTGCTTACGGTGCTGGTCTAACCCAGCAGCACTCAGCTGCTACCAAAAACAGGCAAGTATCACCAAGAAGGAGAGAAACACGCCAGGCTTTCCCTGAATCCACAGCTAAGGAAACCTGGCAAGAGGCTCCTGCCAGTGTCAGGGCGGGGGAAGGTCTGAAGTGCTTCAGGGAGCCAGAGGGAGGCCAGGGGCAGGCAGAGGGGCAAGGGGACATTCTAATTCCCACGACAGGCGTCCACGTAGCCGAGGAGCGATGAGAGACTTACTGACACAGGCGGCCGAGCCACGAAGCCGGTCCCCTCCCATTCTACGTGGCCGGCTGTCCTTTACCCTCCCTCTGGCTGCCTTGCCCGGAGCCCTCCCCATTCCTTCAGCCGCCCACCGCCGCCGTCCCGACCCCTCCGCCAGGACCGTCCCCCGAGCGGCTGCCCCGCCGGACGCTCCGGCCCGCCCCTCACCAGTCGCTAGATGAATGGACTCGGGCGGGCAGGGCGGGACGCGCGCTGGGCAGCGCGGGGGCTCATCCTCAGTGACTCCGGGGCAGGGCCAGGCTAAGGCTGCAGCTGCTACCGCGGCAGCTCCGCCGGCGACAGCGACGGCGACAGGCGGGCCCGCGGCTCTCAGCGGGGCGCACCGACAGCGGCCGCCGCACCCAGGAAGAAGCGACACGCCGATTGGCCGCCGCGCCGCCGCACCTCGCGCGCCGATTGGTTGCGGCTGCCGCCTCGGCCCCGCCCCTCGCGGCCGAGCCCGGATTGACTGACAGGCGGGGTCAGGGGGATGAGGGGGCGGGGCCCAGGGCGGCCGTGGTGTTGCAGGGGTTAAACAAAGATGGCCGGCGGGAATGGGGGCTGGGGCTCTCGGTCCTTGTGCGGGGCAAGGGAACGGGCTGGAGTTATCGGGAAGGGGGGAGGACTTAGAGGCCTCCTTCTGGCGGTCTTGGCCGGAGAAACACCGTGCCTTGCTGCGGAGGGTGGGATGGGTTTCTGGTAAGGTCACGCCTCCCCCCTGGAGGGCTCAAAAGCAAATAGTTAAATGGGTCCTATGGGTCCCCTCAAAGTAAGGGGGAGAAAGCAGGGAGGAGGCTGTGCCTATTCAGAATGTGTTAAACCACAGCAGTTTCACTCTGACAGAGGAAGTTGTCCAATGTATCGGCTACAGCTTGAATTTTTGTGAGGCTTTTGACACCGTCTCGGGGCAGTCTCGTAAGCAAACCCGGTGTGTGCACAAGGATTGGCACAGCCGCTCCCGTGAGTGCTGCGGGACACTCCGTGAGGGCTCGGTCCTTCTTGGTGGATGCCTTGGGTGATGCAATAGGTGGCACAGATTACAAATTAAATCAGGGACAGGATTAGGGTGTACTGTTTAAGGGCAGGAAGCTGAACCCAAGACAAGCAGTACCCACAGTAAAATACACAGTAAAACAAGCACACATCACCTTTAAATTAAAAAAAAAAAAAAATTATGTATTTTTTCCAAGACATTAATGATATTAATGTAATGGCCAGAGTTCCTGTGTGTTTTTTAAAGCCACAGTATTATCCCATGTGGTGTGAACATTATGACCTTAAAACAGCATAGCTATCTTTAATACCACAAAACATTTGAAAAAAAAAGTTATGCATGTTCTTTAGTAGCAGTTCAATTTGGGAAAGGTTCAGTATGAATTGTATTTAGCTGAATCTCAAACATTTTTACCCGTGCCATCTGACTCAGTTAATGTGAACTATACAATCTGCTCTCTGATTTTCTCTGTATAAATGTTTAGTTTGCCAGCAGCCATTCCCCATTGCAACTAAAACTGCGAGCTACATGAAATTTATTTATGCATTATTTTCCCAGTGATAGTTTCTTAGTGCTTCAGTCACAAATAAAGGTTGGAGGTGGCTGTGCTCCAAGTCTGCTGCCAGCTGGCCTAAGGACAGAGATGACCATCTGGGGACATGAGAAGGTCCAAATTCACCTCAAGTCAGTTCTGAGCAATGTTTTCTTGCATAATAACAAATTCAAGTGAATAGCCTGGATCAACTTTGGAGCAGCAAAGAGCATGATGGAAAGATGGCGAGGCTTAAAGTAGAATGATGTCTAAGATTCCATATGAAAAAAAAATACCTAGAAGATAGACTGCCCCTTAAGTCTCTCATAATAAATACTACTGTGAAGAATAGAAAACTGCAGCAAGCAACACAGAAAAGTGGGAAAATAACAGTCATGAACAGGACTTGATAGAGTCCAAGCCAGACAAAACCTTGACAGAATAACCAAAGGGTTTTAGCAATCATTTTCTATGCAAGAGTTTTATCTTTGCAGGACTTTTAATATATTCATGGAAACATAAGATATTAACTGCTTTGTTTGTTGTTTATTGTTTAGGTATTTCTAATTTACCCCAGCCTACACAATAGTAGAAATTCCTGCTATCTTGTTTGCTCTGCAAAAGCAGCAGCAAACTAGTGAACACCATTCACAGAACCAGGATGCTACAGCTTTATTTGCAGAGCTATTTAGAGGTGCAAAAGTAATATTGTAAAACAAAAGTAGTTCAAACAGGTTAACTTGAGCCTCTGTTTAAATTACTTTTTTTGGTTTGGGTTTTTCTACTGTGGAAAATTGCAACACTGTTGCATAAAATATAATATTTTAAGTCTTCTGGAAAAAATTACAGACGTGGAGATGAAAAGCCAGCAACAAGTCACTGAAGAGTATTTTTAATTGGGTAGTCCAACAGCCAGATTTGTAAGTTCCTGACACACGTAGCATGTGTCTGTCAATAAAGAACTGTTCATCTGGCTTTTTTCAGTCTGTGATGAAAAGATCTGAATTATCAGAAATAAACAAGTAATTATAGGAAAAAAATATGTCTCTAACTGCTGTTGTTACTTTTCATAGAAGCTCTAGACTTTAATCCATAAAAAGGAAGGAAGAGCAATACTTAAAAAGGAAAACCAGTATACTTAGCCATCTTCAGAATTTGAGGAGGAACATCAATTTTGAGCAACTTAACTAGCCTACAGAGTGTATTTTTGTCTTTATATGCTTCTCAGCTCATTGACTGTTGAAGAATTACAAATTGACTGAGCTCTAAATGTGTGTACTCATTTAAGGTTAGGGAAGCTAAATCTAGGCTATAGGGAGGACATCACCCCATTAGGCAGCTTTCTAGTGACCTATTAATCTTATCTATCCATCCAATGTAGTCTGCACCAGACTTAGGCTACTGGACGAATTAGAGGAGGAGATTTGAGTGACAGAAAGGAAAAAAAGAACTTTGTGCTTTATTCTGTCTGCAATTGATCCTACATGTTGGGGGGGGAAAGAGTGATTATTTTTTAAGTCAGTAATCAAAAAGTTCAATCTATATATCAAAAATAAAAATAATTAAGTCTTTCCTTTTTGGCTATACTAAATGTCAAGTGACAGATTTCTGCCTTCACATATCTATTTATGTGCCTGAGCTGGTCTAATTATTACCAGTGTCCTCTGGAGCTTTGAGTAATAACTGTTATTGGCAGCAGTAATACTCTGCTGAAGAAAATATTAATCAGGCTTAATTCTGCTACTAAAAAAGTTTCTCATGATCCTTCTCTTTAATGAACTTTTAAAAAAGTGTATAATATGCTAGAAAATTTGTATTACAGAACTAATAAAGCAAAATTCCCTTAGAAGAGAAAGTTTGCAAAAAAAAAGGTCTCCAAATTTACTAAAATTATGTGCATCTTGATTTAACAAAGCTTATCCTCTTACTCAAACAGACAGGGTCATTAAATTCCTGACGTATAACAATCTAAGAAAAGTGTGGAGAAGTCCAAGGATCAAACAGCGTGGAAATGACAATGGTGATGGATGTGGGCTTCCCAAACTGATCAATCTACTTGAGAGTTCCCCTGTGAAGTAGGAAATAGAGATGTGGTGAGCCTCCAGGAGCTTTCTCTCAGCAAACCATGGCTCCAGAAAAGCAAGTTCTTCATCTTGCATGGCTGGAGCACTTCCGTGTAGCTGGGCCATGTCAGATACTCCAACATCTCCTCTTTAGTTTCCAAGATTTCCAGCTTGTCTGATTAGACCTTCGGAGCCCCTCTGATGCCCAAGGTAGATTTTCTGTTACTGTAGTAGTCTAGATAGACAAAAAGGATAGTTTGTTATCAGTGATATGAGACATGTGCAGTGACAATGCATTGTCCCCCATTTGTTCAGAATTCCCATATTTTTAAAAAATGTTTTGTAAAATCCTGTGATAAAGGGCCTAGCATACATGAAACAAAAATTATAATAGCATCCCACAGGTACTAAAAGAACTTTTGTGGGACCTGGTAAAGGGACAGTTACTAGAATGTAATCTGCAATAAAATCAGAGACTACAGTACATATAAAGTTATTGTAGTATGATTTGTTGCGTGTGAAATATTTTGCAGAAGAGCATGATTTTAAACAAAGTGGTTGTTGGGCTTTTTTTTTATTCTGGGGGAAGTTTATTGTGCAAGTGCAGCAAAAAATTCACTTTGTGGTCTGTCTTTTCACCTGCATCACCCTTATCTTACTGAATAGAAGGAGCAAGACTGCAGATTATTTCAGAGCATCAACCTTCTGTGGAGAGGAGAGATGGACGAAAAGACAAGAGAATCAAGGACAACATCTTGGGCTTTATGCAGACTTTCCAGAGCAAATCTCAGAGTTCACACCCATGGCAAATAACACTGCTGGTCTTTTGCAGTCTCACAGAGAGGGGAGAGGAAAGATCATGGTGGCTAAGAGAAAAAGATCTGTTTTTCTTTTCTGAACCTATGGCGACAGAGAAAAACTGCCTTTCTTGTCTTATTCCAATGACAAGAAAAAAAAGAGATTTTTCATTTTTTAAAAAAACTTTTTGTAAAGACTAGGTAAATATCCTGTTTAGGCTACAGCTGATTTTTTTTCCTGTCCATTTCATACCCAGATGCAGCTGTGTTGGTGCTATCCCTGAAGAAGGCATCTGACCTGCTCTCTTGCATTGAGCCCCAGGTAGAGTGGCCATGCTGGCAGTAGGATCTTGCTGTGCTCAGTGTGGGTGGCAGAGGGAGACTGGAATTGTCCTGCACCACTCGTGTCCATCCCTGTAGCAACTCACTGCTGTTGTGGAAGGTGTTGGTCCCCAGTAGCACTGCATTAAATGGTATGTTGGCAAAGATAGCATGGCATTCCTTCCATCACCTCCAGACAGGTCTCCTCTGGCCTTACCTTACTTCTTTATAGGTCTTTAGTCATAAAATGCTCTCTTGATATCAGTGTTGATAGATAAAAAAACAATCTCAAGAGAATAAAATCTCCACAGCTACTAGAGACACACCTTTGCACTTACCTTGCAGTGCCATCTACAGTCGGAAAGTCTTGCGACACTCAGATGACATGTCAGTGTTGTTCAGTTAGCAGGCAATTCTGTAACAAAAACTGTGGCACCGCAGTTTTCTTTGCAAGTTTAGCTTGTGGAGAGCAGGCTCGGAACTGGAGGCATTTCTCTTGACCTAGTTTCAGCTGTGCCAGTGCCTTGCTAAATATTGCATCAGGCAGTGGGAAGAATATTCATCCTTCCTCACTCCATTGTGAGGTCTCATGGTCTGTCTCAGCAATCTAAATAAGCACCTTTATTGGGACTGCTGAAAACAGGAACTTAACTTTTCTGGTTTAAATCGTCCCTTGTGATCACTGACTCCCCAGCAAAACAGAATCGGAGTGGCCTAGGTTGGAAGGAGCCATAAAGGTCATCTTGTTCCAATCTCCTGTCATGGGCAGGGACACCTTCCACTAGACCGGATTGCTCAGAGCCCCATCCATCCTGGCCTTGAACACTTCCAGGGATGGGACAGCCACAGCTTCTCTGGGCAACCTGTTCCAGGGCCTGTTCACATTCCCATAAATTATTTCTTCCTGTTGTCTAACCTACTCTCAGGTTGAAGCCATTCCCCCTTGTCCTGTCACTATATGCCATTGTAAATAGTCTCTCTCCTTCTTCCTTGCAGGCTCCCTTTAGGTACTGGAGGGAAATAGAAGGTGAAACGCAAAATAGAACTCTCTAAAATGGGTTGAAACCTATGAAGGAAAGGGTGTATAAGAAATAGTAAATATTTCAATACCTAAAATTTGAGATTCAGGTTTGTTTTAGTGTGTGATGAAAGTACAAATGAAGATCCAAGTAAAACTATGAAAGGGGTGATTAGAGCCTCCTTTTCCCACAATTTTTAAAACATATAGAATAGTTTGGGTTGTAAGAGACCTTAAACATCATCTCATTGGAGCCCCTTGCCAGATGGAGGGACACCTTCTACTAGACCAGGTCAACCCTTATCCAGGCTGGCCTTGACCAAACACTTCCAGGGCTGGGGCATTCACAGCTTTTCTGTGTGACCTGTTCCAGTGCCTCACCACCCTCACAGTGAAACATTTCTTCCTAATACCCAATCTAAACCTACTGTCTTTTGTTGTAGTTAACATATTCCGTAAGTCCAATCTCATATTGTTATATCTATCATATTCCATTGTTGTATTTAACATATTCCATAAGTCCATATTAGATAAGTCCCAAGTTGTTATATTTGACATATTTCATTAGTCCTGTACCTCTTAGATCTTCACAGCACAGGAACAAGATCTTCCTTAGTCAGAGCTCCTTCAAGGTTCTGCCTGACTAAGTAGCCCACTCCCCTTTTATCCTAGTTACCTTGACAAACCACAGCTGCAGCCCAATGAAGAACATCGCAGCTGCAGCCCATCAAGGATAACTAGGACTAGTCAAGGGTAAAGATATTTAAGTACAGGTATATATAATATGTATTTAATACCTCCTCCATTCATAATACAAATATTCAGGGCCTCCTACAGTCTTTTAGTTTGAAACCATTAGACTTTGTCCTATCACTCCCTGATAATTACTTTCCATCTTTCTCACAAGCCTCTTTAGGTACTGCAAGGCTACTGTAAGGTCTTGAATCTTTCTCTTTTCCAGGCTGAACAGCCCAAACTCTCTCAGCTTGTGTTCATAGGAGGGGTGTCCCAGGCCTCTAATTGTCTTCATGGCCCTCCTCTGGACCCACTCCAAGAGGTCCAACATATGCCAAATTGCAGGGGAAAAAGAACAGGAAAACTGAAAATGCTCATTTTTCTTCTCACAGATAGCTCCAACCTACCCAGCGATCATTTAGGCCCACTGTAAATAGATCATACATAAATACATTGTATTTCAGACAGAATATATCAGAAAATACACAGAAATTTATTTCTAATTAACACCTTTAAGGAATTTTTTAATTAATAGCTTTCAACATTAAGTCTAGCAACTGTGATATAACTGTTTGAGTTTCTGCTAAGGATTCTAATAGCAGAAGTTAAGCAGCAGCATTTCTGTGAACTGCCATTGTAATAAGCATATATGGAAATTATAAATTCTATTATTTGTTCTAGTTTCACAAAGAAGATGCATAAGATTTGATGGATTTCATACACCATGCTGATTTCTAAATTTTAATAAAGTAATCCCAAGTTTGATGTAATTGTTTCTGATTGGTTTTTAATTTTATTTCCAGGTATGAAATAAGTTACTGTCTCCTCTTCTAGCATTGATTATGCAGTATGAAGATTCAGTACAACACTGCAGGTACAAAGGGGTGTTTTAGTAGTACTGTAGTCCAAAAGATCATCAATGTCTCTGAGACAGCATAAATTGAACAACAATACTACAAAAAACCACTCAACCCTCTCCTGCTTTCCTTCCCAAATGAACAGTAAATTCATCTACCTGGCCCCATGCCCTGGGACTAAGACCTCCAAAAATGGGAGTCCAAATAATACAATTGTAGTGTATCTCACTGCACTCATACCTGTATCTCATTTTTGTAAAAGTTTGCTCTCAAGAATCAAGCCAGCTCCTATCCTTACATTCATTCTGAACTCCTCAGTGCTGGGCAGTCGAGGATTACATATAGATAACATTGCTGTAGATAATCGTGGCTGTCTATAGGATAGGTCTCTCTCTTTTCTTTTGATTGGGAAGGTAAATCTCATGTCCCAGATCGTGACTCAAGGTGATGATCCACATCTTCATGATGGTAGACTGGAGTTTTGTAATGTAGTGGACACACTGTAAGTGAAGCTACTTAAAAACAGGGGAAAAAAAAGAGGGTTTTTTCCCTTCTTTTCTTTTTATGTACACAAGTGGTTAAATAGTTCCTGTTAGCTCTGCTGGGACATTCTTCTGCTGTTCCCCAGCACAAATTCATGCACAAATTCAAAACCTTATGCTCTTGTAGTTTGACTTGCTGTGTCAGAATAGCCTAAATACTTTCTCAGAAGATACCAGACTCCCTTTACACAGGTTTCATTACACAGGAAATCTTTTCAGATGTGCAAAGGGCAAATCTTTCCTAGCAACTGAACTAAAGGCATGGACTTTTTCCCCCAGAACAACATAATCTCCCGTGCAAACTGCTACATGCATTCCTCATCTATTCTGGATGGAAGAAGCCTTCAAGTCGCTCGCAGGGAGAGTTCCCAATGTACAAATCTGTGGACCAAATATTAATCAGTGTGAAGAGGCTGCAGCTCTTTCAAGGACATCGCGCGTATTTTGCCACTAGATGCCACTGTCGAGACGCGTTTGGTCTTTGATCCCGCTTATCCAAAAATAAATTAAAAGAATGGCAAGATATATTTCTAAGCAGTATTTTGGATAGCCTTATTCTTAAAACGCGAGGAGGAAATACAGTCTAAGGAACTAAAATTTCTAGCGAAAATAGTATACTTTCCAGAAGCAGAACCAGGGAAATATATTTTCAGGCTACTGCAAGTAAATGAGTTCATGTTGTATTTAGCTGTTTAAATAGTTATGGTACTATTTAGAGACAGGATGAAATTCTGTCAGCTACTTGCAAGCCTACTCAAACATTACAGAATCAAAACTAGGGAGAGAAGTTGGCATGTGAAATTTCTGTTTTATTTGGCCCAGAAAAATTGTGAGTTCTTCCTTAGTTTTGCCAGTCCTCTTATCTGGGAATATATATGCTTTCCTCACTGAGCTGAAAAACTTCTATCCTTTCTCATGTGAAAGACAGCTAATAACCAACAGCCAGGAGAAAAAGAAAGATACTGATAAGCTGGACCATTCTTTCATCTTCTTTTTCCAATAATGTAGAAAATAAGAGGTTTCCTATTACTCTGAAGATATAATATGGACTAAGAGGACTCCATCCAGCTTTTCAACTGGGACTAAAGCAAACTTGCAATCCTATTGATAGTCTTTGAAACAGAAGTTATCCCTTAATCACGTGCAGTTCTCCTGACCCAGAATGTGTTCACATGATCCCAACATTTATTTGGTTTTGTTGTAAAACTATCCTTGTGCTAAATGTTGTTCAGCTCCTGCCCAAGGTACTTGCAGGCAGCAGGACCACTTCCAGGCTTGGATAGGCTAGCAGAACAGAGAGCCTGACCTGAAGCATCAGCTGAGAAAGAGTGGCACTCTGCAGTAATTCTGATGCTGTTTTGATCAAATATGGAACTGTTTTAATTTGGCATCATTTGGAAGTGAAATAAAAAAACTTGTGCTCAGAATCTATAAGTGGCAATTCAGTGAATGTTCAGTACTTTGAAAAATGAATTAAAACCTGTAGTATTTGAAATTCAAAATGATGTTAAAAATGCAAAAACATTCATTCATTCATTCTTCATTTTTAAAAGTAATTTTTACCATGCCTACATCTTCCCTAGCTGTTTCTGCTTAAGAGTTTGGTCAGCAGTAAACTGCTTGCAGAACATATGGCTGCTACTTCTTGAAAAACAGCCTTATCATCTTGCTGCTTGCTGCTTTTAAATTTTTTTTTTTAACAGAATAAACTTTTCAGGGCAGATTATATAGAGGATTGGATTAAATTTTTACTAAGCCAGTAAGTATCATCTCAGATCAGTGTCAATAACGTAGTCCCACATCACTAGATCTACACTGAAGTGATGTGGATTTCAAAAGTACTCCTTTTTTAAATCCAAATCAGACCAGATCTTGTTTTCAGCAGAGCCTCACAAACCTGCTTGAGCCTGACAGAACTGCAGCAAAGACATGGCAATACATGTGTAGGACAGAGGACAGGATGGAGAGGCAGCAATCTTGTGGGCCAGGTATGCAAAAAGAAAGAAAACGTGGAATACAGCACAGTCTGTTACACAGCTCACAGCACAATTCTAACATCTTTCTTATCAACCATAACACTGGAATAATAGCATAATACTGCCCAGCCTGCAAATAGGTGTTTTAGCAGAGGTATGTAAGATTTCCAAGGTATGTAATATTGCCAAGGTATGTGGGAAAATACTTCAAAATCACTGTGAGAGCCAGGAAGCTCCAGGTTGGCTCTCCATACTAGTTCTGTTCCAGCCCTTCACATAATGAGAGTGTAAATGGAATAGGGACTGACAAGAGTACAGCTCCTTGTCCTGCTGAATAGTACATGAAAAGATTATGTTTAAAAAATAATAAATAGATTAAAATGGATTTTAGAAGGAAGAAGGACAGGAAGCAACTCTCAGCTATAGCTGCTGGGTATCAGTTTACCCACCAATTACATGGTTAAGAAAACCCCGGGGTGTTTTGCCCTGCTGGCTGGCTGTGGTGATGGGATCCCTGGCTATGAGACCTTGAGAGCTCTAGGGAGGGACCCTGCCACTCCAGTCCCCAGCCCCACTGTGCCCTGACATTTGCTTTATCTTGAGGAAACTGCTCATTTCTCTCTGAACATACCCATTTATATTTCAGGTATTCTTCCTTGCTCTCTCAGCCCTATTTTTATAGAAGATAGTTGAAAGAAAGAAACAAAGATCATTTTTCACGCCAAAGCTCATTAAGCAGACTTGGTTCAGCTCCCAAGCAAAAAGAAAAGGCAAAAAAACAATGAAGGAGCCTGTTTTTTCCCTATAATTCAATAGCATCCTTAAAGAAGCAACCTGTGAAATTTTATTTTTGCCTGTCTTTTAGTTGCCTTAGTAAAGAGTTTGCAGCAATGTCTCTGTCTTATGTCTTGGGCCAGCTATATGACAGCACAACAAAATCTTTATAATCTACTTACCAATGCAGGCATGTTTTACCTACATGGCATTATGCTATCCTTTCACCAAAGCACAGAAAACAAGCCTGGAGAAAGATACTCAGAGGTGGTATTCTGGAGTAACAGACCCATTAAGAAATTTTTAAGTGACTGGTGATGCACAGCTGTGAAAAGGATGAGACACGAAACACAATTTCTGCAGTAAACAGGCCTAAATAGGAGGGATTTAATGATATCATGTAGTCAATGTGATGATTCACTGGTTACTCTGCAAGGACATTGCTGCTACAAGCCCTCCTCAGGGTTGTTTTCTTTCTGCAGCCTACTTTTATATGACTTAAAGCTTTGTATTCAGTCTTTTTTCAGACTGAAAGATTACAGCCAGGTTTTTCTCAACTCTGTCCAACAAAGAGCTCTGTATTACCAGTACAAGAACTACCCATGCACAGCAGCATTTGCCATGTCTCATGCATAGCCAAACACCAAAGCCAGCATAGCTTTATGGAAAGGACAAGCTGAAGGGGAAGAAAATACAGAAAACTTCTTCTATAAAAGCAGCTTCTGAAAACTAAGAAGCTTAATTTGTCTGCTGCAGTCTTTAAAGGAGTATCTCCCTTTAACAGCTAGTAAATCTCTGATCTGGGACTCAGCTGCTCATCGCATAAAAATGGCATGTTGCTGAACCTTCAGATGCCTCAGCACCTACAGATATTTTAAACTCATAAGCACTCACAGAAATTTGTATCCAGATGGCATAAGACTTAAACATAGTTACTCTGTCTCCTTGGGACTTGATTATCTCCTGCCTTGCTCTTTAAATTGCTTTCACTGTTTGTATCTTCTAATTTATGTCTCTGTAAAGCATTGTCATTTTGGTAAGGTGAACTATACACACACCTGTAAGTGGCTGCATAGGATATAAAGTAGCAGAAGATTAGGTCTGTGGTTCCAATCTGTCCTGCAGAAGGAAAAACAATCTAGAGATGAAAGGACAATAGGAATTACCAGCTGCTAGGACAAAAGATAAACAAAACCATTATTCTCCCATCAGTCAAGAAAGCAGAAAAAAATTCTGGTGTGACCTCAAGTACTTCATCTCAGATTGCTTTTCTCAGAACCTAAAATGTATCTAGCTACATAATGAAAGAAAGTCCATTAGAATGTTTTAAGGAGTTTTTCCTGAAAGCAAATGAATAAATGTCATCCTGTTACCTTCAACAGAGTGCTCAGTCACTCTGGCAAACAGCAGTAATTCATTCTATTGCACACTTACCGGGCACAGCAGGTACAGCAATGCTTACAACAATATAGTTGAAGTGCCGGGCCTTTGCCTCATGCACCTGAAAAGCTGCTGGGGACGTAATTTCTTCCCTTAGTGCAAGAGAGAATGCCACCAGTGCCTCTCTTGTGCTGTGAGAGGAGAACAGAAAATTTTAATGCCTCTCAATGAGAAACCAGGCTTTCAACAGCTGCCCGTTGTGCCCCTTGCTCAAGGAGAGAGAAAGCATTCCTTCATCTCCTGGGGCACATGACAGCCTCCCCATAAAACTGCAGCTGCTGGAAAAAGTTCAGGTTTGTGACTCTGTAATGTATCTAATCAGTCCTTTTTAACCATATCTGTAGTGCTGAACATGCAGCAGTAGACATTTATAGGGATTGTGCGTAGTTCAGTTCAGTTTGTGCATGTTACATATATGCAGCTTATAAAATAATCATATATACCAGTGCTAGTCAGACTTTCTACATCTGCTAAGCAAATGTGGCTGACTCAAAGCAATACAGATATGACCCCTTTCACAAGCTATTTTACCTCAGAATACTTTTTTGTCTCACAATTACATCTATCCCCCTTGCCAAATGATATCAATATTTTCATTCTCTAAAGCAATCCCAATTCTCCCTATGAAGGACTTTGATAAAAATGAAAAAAGGGGGGGGGGGGGAAGCCTTTACAAGTTTGAAACAGTCAGCTTGTTCAAAATGTAAGTTTTGAAGCTGTCCTGTGAAAAATGGTGATACTAAAAAAAAATCTGATTCAGCGCAGTTCATAAATCTGATGATTACTGTGAAACATTAAGACTAAATAGATCTGCTACACTGTCTAGAGGCTGCTCTTTATGGCGAGTTAAAGAAAAGCATTGGACATCTCTGGGATGCCCTACACATTATCACAGAAGCTTTTTAACAGCTGTAGGGCTACTTTGTTCAGAAGGAGAGTATCAGAGAACCATTGAACTAGTAGACACATTTCAGATACCAAAGAACAAAAAAAGAACATCATCATTATTAAAATGGTGTGATCTAAGAGATGCAATCTAGTGAATAACTTTAACCATAATCCCAGAAAAGTCCAGAAATGGAAGTGAGAAACTAGTAAGGAAGATGAATGGGTTAAAAGAACTCAGCACTAACTCTGCTTGAATGGAATCTGTGCCTTCCAGAGGAAAAATGTGGGATGGTTTCTTTAAAAAAAAAAAAAACCTGTAATCCTTTCTTATTCATTACCTGTTTATGTAAATTAAAATTTTCTCAAGTTGTTGAGAAAAAAGCATTGCCTTATTCCAAGGATCTCTATTTTTATTACTCTTACACTCAATACCTGGCAAGCAGAAATATTTCAGTTGATACAAATGCTAGTACGGGGCTGATTTTCTTTCTGTCTCTGTATAGACAGAGCCCAGTTTGGAGTGCAGCTCCCTTCCTGGGACTCGGCTAGGAACAGGAATGTAACATATGGAGCTGTTTGTAGAATCAGCATTGAAATTTAGTCAATCAGCTTTTGTGATTTTAAATTTGTTCTGACCCAGCAGAGTTATTCCTGTTCTATAATTAAGTTTATCATCACTGTAATAGGAACTGTATCTGAGGTTGAAGAAATGTCACTTTAGCAAAAATGAACATGATAAAAACTGCCTCATCAAAAATGGAAAATGCTCAAAGATGTTAACTTTTCAAATAGAAACAGTAAACAAGTCACCTAAGCTGTTGAAAAATAATGGTTTTACCTATTTTCACATTATTGTGATTTTTCAAAGACTATTTTGTAAGCAAAATAATATATTGTGTAATGTACTTAGCATTGCACCCAAAATAATTTCTGCCCTTTGCAACCAAGGCAGACTTTTACTTCAGCTCCACGTAATGCATGTCTGGGATCCTTAATCTGCCAGGTGTTTTATTCTTATGGAAAAAGGAAAAAGAAAAAATATACTCTGTTCCTATAAAAATAGCAGGTCTCATCATATTAACGCAGTCAAAGCAATCTCATATGCAAAAGAAATGAAAATAGCTACAGCAGGTTGATAAGGAGCAACCAGTATAGGAAACAAAAGAAGCCAACATAAGTGATGAATTTTGAATTTTGAATAAAATGAAAACTTCTGATTAACTTAAAATTTACAGAGTCTGAATGCCTCATTGATTGCCAATGCTATCTGACAGCATGTGCAACAGTCCAACATAACTTATTGACACAAAAAACATTTCCATATTACACAACATAACCAGGTGGGAAAATGTCACTGCCAGAAAGGAAATGGTTAGTAAAAATAAAAAGGAATCTGTGTAATGGCTGAGGTTACAGCCTAAGAAAGCCACATGCAAATCTCCCCTCTTCCCCACAGGCTGGAGTTATATACATGGGCCCATGCTCCTTTCCAGAGAGGCAGCATAGATCCATGAGAAAGTGGTTTTGTACTAATCCAAGAATATAAATGAGCCTGAGTGTATAAATAAGAGAGGCTAGATTTCCAGAACCAGAAATGTTTTATTATTGCACGTAAACCACTGAGATGCAGAAAGTCAATTGTAGCCTTAAAAATCTAAAAATACTCCTATCAAAATTCATTTGACATCTCTGCTTAAAAAAGTCCAAGCCTTTAGCAAATATAATTTAAATGAAAAAAATATGATTTGTTCAATCTAGTCCAAGTTTTGACAGAAGGTTATTTTTTTAATTAATTGAATGAAAAAATAGTTCTCTTCCCCATCCAACTAAAGACCTCTCTTACATACAATTAGCAAATGCCTTGACAAATTTAGCTCTCTTTTATTTTGAAGCTCAACATTTGACCTTTTTACACTCTCAGTATTGCATTTTACAAATTAACTTTATTTTTAGATTAAATAACTACACTACTTTTCGTTTTCTTTCAAGAAGAAGCTACCATCAAAAAGTAATTATGGGATACATTCTCCCCATTCATGTTTCACTATTAAAGGCATTACATGAACAATTAATACACCATCTTTAAGAATACATTTGGGAAGGTAAGACTTGAGATTTAATAAATATTTTTTTCCTTATAGATTGAGTAGAAAAATTTAATCAATAACAAAAATTGCTAATTGTATTTTTTCCCTATTCCCAAGGAAGATATTTTGATATTGTATCTAGAACCTTTATTTTTTGAGTGGTGCTGTTCTACTTATCAAGAGTCTGCAAACAGTATATATTTGCCTTGTAGAGACACCAACTGTAAATGTTGAGGACAAGAATATCTCTGTAACAAGGAAATAGTTAGAAGCCCTACCAAGTGCCCTGACTTGAGAATTTAGTTACTTACAGTGAATGAAATGCCTGGAACCACAACAAGGTTAGCATTTGGCAAAGTGTTGGCTTTTTCTGAATGAAACAATTCATCATTAGACAGAATCTGAATTCACATGCCGATGGATTATTCATCAGTCTATTATCAATTAACCTGAAGAAAACAAACAAAGGACTTAAACTGAGGAAGAAATAAGTTACAATTCTTTTGAAAAACCTGAAAAATACTTGAGCTAACAAAATGATTGTTCTAGCCTTCACACTTAGTTTTGCCAGGGTAAATTACAAAAATAGAACCTGGGAATTACTTTGTCCTATCTGAATGGGGAAACAATTAAATTCTGAGCTGCAACATAAGTAACTTTGTAATCAGATAAAAACATTTCTACAGAGCTTCCACTCCCATTAAAAACATCGGCAGTGTCACATTACCTGTGGCTTTCAAAACTTTACATCATCTGTCTCATGTACATCTTGGTTAAAATGTTGGTCCTAGTCTTTTGTGACAGCTTTTCAAATATGTTTTCCTTCTCTCCTTACACAGGCTCATTTTCTATACTGGCCATCACTTTTTAAAAATAACCACACACCATCCAGGGCAAATATATAAATAAGCAATGTTCCATCATTATAGAGTTTTTTTTTCCATTGGGTGGCTCCACTGGATTCAAGGTATGCTAATATACTGTTTCCTGAAGGAAGAGTAAAAATAGAGGATTTTGAAACAGATCTAGCCAGCAGTAGATGTCCTAGCAGCATTATACGAAATCTTAAACTCATTACATGAAAGAGGCCAATCTTTTTTCTCTTGTATTTTTCCAGCAGTTGACTTTGCATTTGTTCTCATGCAGCTCTGAACTGTGAATTGGCAGCATGAGATTGGCAAAGTGCAGGCATTTTTCAAACTGATACTGAATGATGGACAAAATGCCAACTGACTAGAGATTTAGCATTCATGGCATGTAGAAAATCTGCCACTACTATATGTAAGCAATAAATTATGATCCTTCTAATACTTTCTGAGTTTTGGTCAAAAACACAGTGAAGAACAAATTAATTTATCCTGTCCTTTTTTGGTTCCCCTACCATCTTGCCTGGCTGTTTCCTGGATTGCAGCAGTCCTGTAGAGGTACGTGAGTTAGCAGTTTGTCTAAGCACGTCAGAAAGAAGATGTTGACTGAAAGGAATAAATAAAATACTGAAAGTACTAAAAAGGGAGAAAACTACTTTTCTGTCACTGTAGAATGGTACATTAAAAAAAAAAAAAAGAAAAGTTTTACTTGCAGCCTCAAAAAATGCCAGTGTTCTTCATCTCCCATTCATTTGAATAGGAATATATAAATGGATTCATCTGAATAGGAATATATAAATGTAACAAGTCTTGCCCCTGTAGTTTTGCAAATACTAAAAACTTTCTTTTTCACATTAAAATTACTATTAAATACTGAAACTTATTTCCATTCAAGAAAGCACTCATAGCTTAGTATAATTTAGTCCAGCTTAAATGCAGCATGATCTCTATTCCCAGTGTGATCAATTGTCAGTTATGGTAAACAACGACCATCAGCAACATCTGTATGAGAAATGATAAAGCATATACAGCACTGAAAACTTCAGTCATTTTTTTTCAGTGTGACCTGAAGATGATTTAACTACCTTAACAACTGCTTTCCAACCATTTTCCCCAGCAGCACATTAATTTCAAAGTGTCATGTTTATATACTTGATATTAGCACCCCAAACTTCAGAATATTTTAACCTAGTCATAAAAAAAAAAAAAAACAGGTCTTGCCATCCTGGATCTAATTTCATGCCATAAATCTCTTCAAGCAGGAAATCCTCAGCAAGAACACCTTTGATATATCATCTTGCATCACCTCCATTGCAGGCTGTGACGGTGCCATCTTTTCCCCACTATTCTGTGTTTCCAGTGATACATTTCTTCCACTTAGGGGAACCTCTATATCTGTGTGTCCATAATGCCTTGAGGTTATACACAACTGGAAACTGTTTTTTCCAATTACTTCTTTTACCTTGCCCTTTTGTGGGTATGAATTGTAGAAAAAAGAATATGGGGACTGAGAGTCTAAGTTTGTGCTGTAGGCTGTGAGTGTTCTGTCCCAAATGTGAGCCAGAGCAGCCTCAGTTAGTTTCTGCCACCTTCAATATCCATGCAATAAATTGCAGGTATCTATGGCTCACTCTCAAACTAGTATTCCTTTCAAAATGCTCTATGTCCATGTCCCATTTTCTGTAGAGGCTGTCTGCACCCAGAGAAGGGAAGGAGCTTCAGAAAGCCATTTTACAGCCTATAGGGCATTTTGCTCTGAATATGGCACAGGGAGGCCCTAATGAAACAAAGAAACCATCCAACAAATTTTTCTGAAGGACTTTGCAGGATGTATATTGTGCAAATGCATTTCCAACAATTTATTTAATAACATCAAGCAAACAAAATGGTTCTGAAGTGTATTACAAATACATGGAAATTTAAAATTAACGTGTTTAGCATTATATTATCTACTGAATTTTAAAGGCAGGAGATCTCAAATTTCTTAATAAATATTTTAATTGACATATTCAGATGGCTAGAGAAAGTCATTACTACAATTGGTTAAAAATAGAATTTCTCCCAGAAAAAATGTTTAAATACTTTTTCTTGTCCCTTGTTAATAGTATTGTATGGAAAGATGGATCAGAAATAGATCTAAAAAATCAAGTGTTTTCTGTTTCTCCTTATGTTCAATACCAACAAATTTAGACATTTTAGGATTTTGTCCCCTTTATTCTCATCTCTATCTCTGTTTTGCCACAGAATGTAAACTGACTAATTAAGACCACAGCTTCGCTTCCATTTTTTCCCATTCTTTTGACATCCTATGATTGAAATCTTTCAGAGCTAGAAAATGAAAATGGATGGTGTAAACTTGTAACTATTTTACTTTTTTAAAAAAAAAACCTTCAAAATACTAAGGATGCATTATTTGTTTTCGAACTTTACGTTGAAACAAAAGAATATTTCAACAGAGAATCTTTTCATTGTAAAATCTTCCAAGTGAAAAGAATTGGCAAACAGTGCTCAAGTTCATAGTACAGAAGATTTTAAAGCTCTGACTCAAAAGTCCCTCAGCCACAAATCAGCGGAGTTTGAGAAAAAATATTGAAGAGTTCATGTTTGAACAGAATTTAATGTCTTTGTTCAGCAACGTGTGTTGGCCACAATAAGAAACAGTATGCTGGACTAGGCAGACTTTTGCTCTAATGCCATAGCAAGAGTTTGGCTCTTTTTCTGGAACTGAAATTCTTTCCAGTTTACATTCAGAAATAAGAAACCTAATGGGGTAGACCTCAAACCTTATACAACATTGAGCTGATAATTATAACAGACTTTGTAATGTAAAATACATTGTATTACCCATAAAAATGCTAAAATAGTTCAGCCCAGTGACATTAACTTTCCATGGCTAGCTGGTGATGACATGTATCATGCTTCACTATTGCACTAAATCATTAAAACTAGCATATTTTTAAGCATGCAAATTTGGCCAAAGAAAGCTGAGGTCTTTTGATCTGGACTTTAATTTTATTGGAAAAAGAGTGCCAGAACAGACTACAGTTATATGTTCTACATATAATTGCAGAGGATCTTGTGGTTTTTGGCTATGACATCACAAAAACAGAGAAAGAAAAAATTAAGAATGCATTTTTTAAAAACACTCAATTACCACATTAGTTCCCTTTTGCCTTTTCATCTGTTACCATAGTGGACTGACAGATAGATATAGAATTTCCAAGGTATACAAAGATTAGACTCTGGTGAGAGGTACTTGGACTGAATTAAAGGCCAGAAATTGCACAAAATCTGTAAGTGTTCACAGCCATGAACTAAGGGAATGAGATTTCCAAAGTTACAAGAAGGAGTCAGGAAAAAATAAGAGTTGCTTTCACACAGACAGATTCATGTACACCCACTGGCCATTGTGATGTTTGGGACTCTTTTCAGGCATGACAAAATATAAGCATATATTAGAGCCATGTGTTCACCAGTTCATTTAGCTGATTGTAGCACAGGGAACTTACTATGAATTCTGACATACTTTTTATTAAAAGGTACAGTAAACTACCACTAATTCAGTGTACTAAGGGCAGAATTCTATAGTGTCGGCAAGTTTATTTTTTATACTAAGCATGTATTTTTGTTTCCTGAATGTCATCCAATCACCTCTACACACCTTGAAGTACTACAACTAGCTCCCCTCTTCACTCAATTTTCGTCTGTTTTGAAACAGAGGTATCTTTTGTAGTCTTTTCCTTGGGCAAGTCTTTGCCTAAGCTTTTAAAATTTATTTTAGTCTTTCCATGTAAGTCTTTCAGCATACATCTAGCCTCCAAACCACTTTTACCCTTCCTTTCTTTCTTTCTTTCTTTCTTTTCCTTCCTTCCTTCCTTCCTTCCTTCCTTCCTTCCTTCCTTCCTTCCTTTCTTTCCTTCCTTCCTTCCTTCTTTCTTTCTTTCCTTTCCTTTCTTTCTTTCTTTTCCTTTCTTTCTTCCTTTTCCTTTCTTTTCTTTTCTTTTCTTTTCTTTCTTTCCTTCTTTTCTTTTCTTTCTTTTCTTTCCTTCCTTCCTTCCTTCCTTCCTTCCTTCCTTCCTTCCTTCCTTCCTTCCTTCCTTCCTTCCTTCCTCCTTCCTTCCTCCCTCCCTCCCTCCCTCCTTCCCCTTCTTCCTTCCTTCCTTTTTCTTTCTTTCCTTCCTTTCCTTCCTTTCCTTTCTTTCTTTCCTTTCTTTCCTTTCTTTTCTATGTCTTGCCATTTTTTTCCAGTCATAGGATGCCAGAATGGAATGCAGTATTTCAGGTGTAGTCATCGATACTAAAGGGGATGGAAGGTATCATCTTCCTCCTTTGTTGACAGAATATGCCATCTCCACAAAAAAATTGCTGTATCCTTTTTTCCTCCCACCCTCTTCCAATCCCTAAGAATGCATTCCTTTTAAAGCATTTCAGATGTAGTAACCCAGAAAGATGCAAAGTCTTGAGCTAAAGATGGAGAAGGATGGGAAGGCAAAGAAAAACAAGGAGTTCAGTAGAAGAGGATTCTATAAACCTACATGTGTCACAGTGGTCAAATGCAGGTAACAAATGATCAACAATCATAAAGGAAAAGTAGCAGGGGACTCATTCACCAAGCTTTTTAATATTGTGTACTCAATCATACTTGTGAAGGAGAATCCTACCCAGGCAGAGAGGTTGCTTTTTAAGTCTGCTTTGTCAGATCATAAACAACAACACAATGTGTAAGACAGGGGAGAATCAAACCCCATATGTTCTCAAATCTGCTGAGCCTTTTATATGCCTTTTTGGGTGGTTTTGTTTTGTTTTGTTTTATTTTGTTTTGCTTTGTTTTGTTTTGTTTAATGGGGAATTCGTAAAATTCAGCTCCTCCCTACAAAGTCTTCCAGTTTCAACAGATGAAAATGTTTTCATGAAAAAGGCTTTCCATGGAAATACTCCCAACTTGCAGTCCTCTGTGGTTAGAGCTCCCACGACCCTGAGTGCTGGAGTCAGCCACTCTTACTTGCCAGGGAAGCAAGGGCAAAGTGGGAAACACCCCTGGATCCACGAGGGGCTGCAAAACCTTGGCACAGCACTGCCTGTGGAGTGAGGAACGAGTGGGACTGTCAAGAGAAGTGTGAGGAACACATTGGCCCAAATTCCCTGCAGATCTGGGTTTCTGCTTCTCGGAGGCAAAGAAAGCAGTATATTTCAGCTCTCCCTTCCTTTCCCCACTACAGCTCAGCGATGGCCCCAACCTATGCCATCCTTTAAGAGTCCTCTGGGAAAACTGGAACCCAGCACCTCAATACAACATGGTGCCTTCCTTACACATTGTAATGAAGACAACATTGCCAGTTGGCTAAAAAAACAGGATTTTGAGTAAAGCCTCAGCTGGGAATGACTGTGTGTAGCAAGGCAGGTCACCATGGCCCAGAGCAATACTAATCCAACAAATAATCTGCTCAGCCAATTTCCCAGGTTTGCCTTCAGACATCTAGATTGATATCCCAAGAGGACACAAATACACAAGATTTCTAGCTGAAGCCTACTCATATTAACCACCTTGCACTGTGAATCAGAGTAATAAGGAGTAATCAGAAACCATGTCATTCAAGAAGGACTAAAATCAGAAGGCTTATTTTGTAGAAGGAAGAGTTTTACTAACTGTAGTGATCTACTCTAAGCAGAATTTATTTGGAAATTAGCCTAGGTCTAAGAACTAAACTTTCATACTTAAAATTAGAAAAATGAAAGGGAAATTACCATTTTAAAAATCATATATGAGTCCATCAAAGAGAGATTAAAAGTAAGACATGCGTCGTTCCTGAGCAAAGAAAGAATAAAAGCATGATTGAAAATTTAGCCTGACCTGTTTAAGCATGTTAAATTCTCAGTAACATTGTGATGATCTTGTAAGCAGTTATTCAGCTTGGATCATGTTGCAGATACGCTACATGTCAGAACATGCTGAGCTGGAGTACAGGCAGAGGGAGAAGCACACAGTGCTTACCTGGAATACAGCATCTGAAATACAGCAAGTCCTCTTCCCCAATCTTTTTTCCTAGTACATTCCTGACTCCAGGTCTGGTAGCTGGTTTTGCTGGAGGAAGTCACCATTGCTTCTTTCTCACTTGAGTAAAAGGTTTTAACAATAAAACACTACCATGAAACCCAGAGAGCAGCTAAAGAGTCCATCTTCAGTTTCAGCAGTTTTCAGCATTGCTTACATTCAGATGGGGGCACTTTGTCTCCTATGGTCCCATCTATTCCCAGCTAAGCATGCAGGAGTCTCCAGAAAATTAAAAAGTGCACTGACACCCAATTAACATATTTAAAGACCCCCAGAAAAGCTTACTTTCAGCTAAAATGTTTTTTCTGTTAGTTCTGGCAAATTTTATGTTTTCACAGTATTAAAAACTAACATTCTTTGTATTAACTTTCATTTTTTTAATATAAAAAATGCAAAGCATACAAGAAAATACAAATATAGATTCCTTGAAGATTGTCTTCTCTACAGCTTCAATCAAAAACTATCACATGAATTTAAGTGCACCTAAAAAGAAAACTGGAGCCTGAATGTTTATGGTTGTGAACATGTGAATGCTAAATAAAATTCAAACAAGAATTCAAGGCAACATTTGGTTGCCTAAGTAGTTTTATGACACAATCTTAAGGATTCTGATGGTGTTTGTTCAAAGGAAGCCAAGCCTCTAGAGAAACAGGGGTCCCTTGGAGGACCTGCTGGATCTCTCAGTGTGAGGAAGCAGATGGAACTTGCAGCTTGTTCTTCCACTTTTGTGGGAAGATATTTTTGGTAGAAGAAAAGAATTCTGGTCTCTGTACAATTGCTCACTTGGTTTATTATCTTGAGCACATTATAAATACCCTTCCAAGGTCACTTCCTATGAAGTGCTGAGTATCTTCATGCAATGTTGAGGCAATGTAGAAACATTTCACTGATGAAACAAAAATGTCCCCACTGATAAATAAAAAATAAAAAAAAGATGACCACTATTGCATGGAGTCCTACCCCAAGTTATTCCAACTCCTTGGACATCAGCTGCAGTCAGGACACTCAAAAAGGGTATCCAGAATTTTTTAGTATCTGTCCAAGGGGGCATTGAGAAGATTATTTAGGATGGGATCCATCTCAATGAACTTAATTAACAGCCTTAAATTTCAGTATCTAAAATAATCTTTCAGATTTTCCTAAGGACAAATGATACTTTATTCCTTTCTAAGCTGAGAGCCTTAAAAGGGGAATAGCAACACCAAAATGGTCAAATAATGCAGTTATCAGAGGTTGTCCCCATGACTCTCTGCAGCCCCTTAGGTAGGTTTTCAGTTTGTGGAAAGTGAATTACTGGAGTGCTGATTTTCAAAAGCAAGCAGATCTCATCACTATCACATGAAGCAAGCTTTAACCTTCTGGAGAAGGATGATCAGAGGTTTCCTTCATGATTCCAGATGGCCAGCACATCATCCGGCCTCAGCCTGATGCAGCAGACTGAAGCATTGTCTCAACCCCCACACTGTTTAACATGAGCTTTTAAACCCCTGGAAATATCAGCCACAGGAACAGTTTCCTAATGGTAAATTAGCTTCCAGGTTGCTTCCTTTAGCCAAGACAATCTATTTTTAAATCCTATGTTTTAAATCAGGCAGAAGTTTTGCATAACCTTTATGCAAAAAACTATGAGATGGGATTCCATGGTCTGTGCAATGCAAATTCACAAATGAATCAATCATAACAGCCAAAACTGACCTGAAACACATCAAGGTTGGTTTTTTTTTCATTTTCCAAGCATATATTACAAACACATCCAGGAAATCCACTTAGTATAGATGAATTCACCAGAAAGTACCATATTTTTTTCAGAGTATGCCTCTAAGAAAAGTTGTTTTATTTAAACAAGAAGAAAATAAATCAGATTACAAGCGGTTTTCTTCCTCTTGCAAGCTTAAGCAGGTTTAGCAGGTATGATTTGCTACTGGAATAGTAGGAAAGAATAGGAAAATACTTGTTATCTATTATTTGCATTAATGCAGCACATTCAAGCACCTGTCAGCAAGTACTCCACAGAGATGGAAAGAAACCATATGCCCTGCCCAAAGAGCTAACCTGCTGTGAAGGACCAGAGGCACAGTCCCATCTAGACAGTCAGGGAGAGTCTGAACTGCTAGGAAAACTATGGTCAGGACAATGAGCAGATCCGTGTAATTGCTCTTAATTGCATTATTTAATTCAAAATGACACTGTATCTAAATATTTTATTAAAGGTGGTTATGCTTACGCTGATTCAGTATTTTTTCTATGATTTAATTTTGATAATATATTCAGTTACATATTTTTAAAAGCCATCTCCTTTTGGAAACTATTTATTGATCACTGAATTTTACTGTTGTCCAGTTGGACAATTCAGGGACGGGGGTGTTTCTTTGACTTTTTCAAAGAATTTTCATAGATTAGGAGAACAAATCTTTCTCTTAGAAAATGCAGGATATCTTTACCTATCTATTTTTCTGAGCACTATACTAAGAGGCATGTCAACAACCTCTCAACCAACTAAAATCTCCTGCAGTGTAGTGCCACTGCTTTTCTAACTCAACATTAAAGCAATAACTTCCCAAAGTTCTGGAACTCCTTCTGAGTCCAAGATCTCATCTGTATCACTATTATTTCAGCCACTGCATATTTTCTTTTCTCCATAAACTTCATGTCCTGCTGCTCTATCAGCTGGACAGCCCTTGCCTGTCACCCCAGTCCCAGACTTAGCTGCACGGTAACACCACTGTCAGGCTAGAGAGAGAACAGTCCTACAGAAACTGGTGTTTAAATTCATTATTCTCCAGATTCTGGGGCTGATTTTATCTAGACTTCATACTGGATTCATCTCTTCATTTCCCCTACGGCTTTTGGCAGTTCTGAGATTCCTGCTGACTCTACCAAAAAAAGGAACACAGTTTATCAGGAAAGCAGGAGTGTAACTCTGACATACGGGGAGAAGGAAATCTTGTGTAGGCAGTCAACAGAAGGATAAGGAAAGCCCAAAGGAGTCATCGCCTCAAAACGTTCTGTTTCACGTTGCTGAAACTGGTTATTTGTATACACTGGTGGATCTTTTGTGTTAATTAGGTGTTATTTAATGATCTGAATCATTTTCTAGGGACCAGTGGCCAAATACAGCCCACATGGCAGCTTACACCATTCACGATTTCCTCAAATACCCCCACTGTAGGGTAAGGTAAGGGAGTTACTCGGTTGCAAACCAGACTTTGTAACACCCGGGTTGTTCAGCCCTGCCAGGTCGGTTCTGGGACAGCCACAGCGACTGAAGCTGGTAAATACTTTACACACAGACAGGTACTTACAAGCTTTTCCTCACCATAATAAACTTTAAATCTCAGTCTTGAACTGTCGATTTGCAGGTTCATTTCTTTTCTTAAAAATCACTACTATTATATATTTTAGGACCTCTAAAGTTCTCGGTGGGTTTAAGTGTAGTTTTGGTGTTATTTTGGTTTGGTATTTGTTTGTTTTTTTTTTTTTTTTTTTTTCGCTTTAGCTTTGGAACTCGGGGTATTTTGTGGCGGCTGTTGTTCCCTCCTCTCCCGAAACACGATCCCTGGGTAGGCGGGCGGGGGCAGTGGCCGCCAGCAGCCGGCACGGCACTCCGGCGCTCGAAACCCGCCGGGATTCCCCATCCTGCCGCCGGCCTGAGCGCGCCCACCGTGGAAACCGCGGGGAACGGCGCCCGGCAGGCACAAGTGCGGCGCTGCGGGGCGGGGAGCGGAGCCGGGGCTCTCCCTTCCAGCGCCCGGCGGGACCCGCTCCGCGCCCGGCGAGCCGAGCTGAAGCCCCGCATGGCGCGGCTGCACATGGCGCGGCCCCGCTCGGCGGCAAGGTGAGTCTCGGGCAGCCCCAGCTGGGCCGGGGGCCGCGGGGCACGGGACCGCCGAGCGGAGCCTCCCGCGGGCTCCCGGGCCGGGCAGCGGCGGCGGCCGAGCCGGAGCGCGGGGGCGGCGGGCGGGAGCCGGGCGGGGCGCGGGCGGCGGCTCCCCCTGGCCGGGCGGCGCTTGGTTTCTCCTGCCAGCGGAGGCAGGGCCAGGCGCGGCGAGGGTGGGCGCGGAGTTGGCGGCTGGGCTGGGGGCAGACGGCGGCGAGCTGCGGCGGAGTTTGTTCTGTGCGCGGGGCGGGAGGTGAGGGACGGGGTCCGGGACCGGGCTCGGCTCCGCTGCGCTCCGCGGTGGGTTTTGGGGGCCGGAGTTTGCAGCGGCCGCGGCGCGGAGCGGAGGGGAAGAGCCCCGGGGCAGGGACGGCAAGTGGGGAGCGGCGGGACACGGTGGGCGGTGGCGGCTCAGACCCTCCTCTTCCCCTCCGTGCTGCGCCGGTGGAGTCGACGGCCGGGTGGGAAGGTGGCGGCGTGAGCTGCAAGTAGGCGAAAACTTGTTCCTCCGCGTGTTCTGCCGCGGGGCCGGGGCCACCCGGGAGAGCCGCGTATTATCGGGGCGGGGGACGAGACGCGGGCCGAGGGAGGGCGGGTGGGCGCGGGCAAAAGGAGCCGCGCCGCCCCGCCGCTGCCGTCTCCCTTTCCTCCCCTGCCGCAGGTCCCGCTGCGGGAAGCGGAGCGGAGCCAGCCCCCGAGGGGAAACGCCTGCCCCCGAAGAAAGGGCTGCCCGGAGCCGGCCCCTGCCTCGCCGCGCCGCCCGGAGCCGGAGGCGCCTGGAGGGAAAAGTTGCGTGCGGGGCCGGGCCGGGCGCGATGCCGGGGCGCGGCGCGCTCTGCCTGGGGCTGCTGCTGCCCGTCCTGCTGGGCTGCGGCTCGGCACAGCCCGGCGGCTGCCCGGCCCTCTGCGAGTGCTCGGAGCCGGCCAGGACGGTGAAGTGCGTGAACAGGAACCTGACGGCGGTGCCCCCCGACCTGCCGCCCTACGTGCGCAGCCTCTTCATCACCGGCAACCCCCTGACGGACCTGCCGGCCGGCGCCTTCCCCGCCCAGCGCCTGCCCGACCTCGCTTCCCTCAACCTCAGCGGCAACCACCTGCGGACCGTGGAGGCCGGCTCCCTCGCCCTGCCCGCCCTGCGGCAGCTGGACCTCAGCGGCAACGCGCTGGTCTCCTTCAGCCCGCAGGCCTTCGGGGAGGGCGGCAGCCCGCTGGAGGAGCTGGCCCTCCGCGGGGCCCTGCGCGACCACGGCGTCCTGCTCAGCCTGGCCGCCCTGCTGCAGTCCGGCGCCCTGCGCAACCTCAGCCGCCTGGAGCTGGCCGACAACGGGCTGCTGCTGCTGCCCGCCGGCATGTTCACCGCCCTGCCGGCCCTGCGGCAGCTGGACCTCAGCAACAACTCCCTGGTGGGCCTGCGAAATGTCTCCTTCCAGGGACTGGGCCAGCTGCAGAGCCTCAACCTCAGCGATAACTCCCTGAGCACGCTGTGGAACAGCACCCTGGCCCAGTTCCGCAGCCTGCCCGCGCTCCGGCACATCGTCCTGAGCCACAACACCTGGGTCTGTGACTGTGCCATCGAGGACCTGGTGGCCTGGCTTAAAGAAAGCGACCAGGTGGAGGGTAAAGAAGCCCTGACCTGTGCCTCCCCTGACAAGATGTTGGGCAAAGCCCTGCTGAAGATCAATGGCTCGGACCTGAACTGCTCCGTGCCCATAGACCTGCCCTCCCAGCTTCAGACTTCATACGTCTTCCTGGGGATAGTCTTGGCTCTCATTGGGGCCATATTCCTCCTAGTTTTGTACTTGAACCGAAAAGGAATCAAAAAGTGGATGCACAACATCAGAGATGCCTGTAGGGATCACATGGAGGGCTACCACTACAGATACGAGATCAATGCAGACCCCAGGTTAACAAACCTCAGCTCCAACTCGGATGTCTGACAAAATGCCCCGGATGCAGGGCAGTGCAAAGTACCTATGCATGAAAAGTAGACTTATGCTTTACCCTTGTGCTTGCTTCCATCTCCCCTGAAAAGTCTCAGACATGCTTGTAACTTGAGGGGGATATGCCTCCCTGTGATGTCAAGTTAATTTTTGTTTTGAGACACTGAACTGCTGAGCATGGCGTTCAGCTGTGTGTAGGAAACAAGCTGCTACTTATTTTCCTCCTTACCTGTCTGCACTTGTGGGAAATTTTTTTCAAGATGTCAAAAGAAAAAAAGGATTCTCTCTGATGATCCAAAGCCACCAGAGTTTATAAAACGTTTACTGATGCAGACGCCATTCAACAAAAGCTGCCTCAACCTTTTGGGAAAAAAAAATATTATGTTCCTCTGTGCCAGTTTTGATCTTGTATATCTGAATTGAGATGCGATGATTACATTTCATAGACTATCTTGAGATTTTAAAAACTCCTTTTAACAGCTCTTCAGAAGGAAATCAAATAGCAAGCATGCACAAATACTGTATAGTTTTACATGTTAGGAAATTTATGATCTCAATAAGTCTCTTACTATTTTGTAGTTATTTTTGATTGCAGTTTACGTGACTTGACGGAATTTTTTATACAAACTGCATCTAAACTGCATCTAAACTCAGTCTGAACTGTTAAATTCAATAAACAGTCTTACAAGAACTGTGGTGTTTGCTGTTCAATGAGAAAAGTATGGACATCTAAGAATGTGAATAGTGCTATAATCTCGGAAGTAATAGCCCTACAGTAGTAATATGAATAAAAGTTGATACAAATGTGTAGCTTAGAGCCATAAATGTTTGACAACTTTGTGATATATGCTAGGAGAATTACACTGAGCTTAATTACACTGAGAATTAAATGATGGGAGCAGTTTCACTTGGCACAAACCCCTCAGACAGCTCTCTGAAATGCATAATGTCAAGACAGATGCTAGGGTCTGCCTTCCTGGGAAGGTACAAGCTAATAGAATTTTCATAAGGTCTTCTCTACCAAATTAAAAAAAAAAAAAACAGCCAAATTAAATTGTGGAGTATGTAAGCTAAAGAACATTTTACCTGAATGGAATGGAATTATAAAAAACATATTTATGTGTCCTGAACTAAATTAAATGCAGCTCAATCGTGTGGTCAGGAAGCTCTAGGCTTGTGCATCACTACAGCATTTATTAGATTGCTGTTTCCTTTTAAGGTCTTGGTACTTGTGAGGTTCTGTAGCGATCTACTTCCAGTAACTTGATGGAACTTTACATTTATCCTAATGCATTTAACAGGTGCACTTCAGTATGGTATGTTGCTTGCTACTTGCTTGGGAATGCGTTTTCTTGTAAATAGATATAGCATGCAAAATAACCCTTCAGAATGCCTAATTTAAGATGCAACTCTGACCACATACAGAAAGGTTAGCAAGAACCTTGCAGTGGCTGCCAATAATTAGTGTACTTTTTCTAATATATTTATGGGTTTTTAATGAAAAAAAGATACACCAGCTGTAAAAGTGTGATGTGACTTGATATATATCCAGTTTATCTGTGGAGCTTTTTCCATGGTCATTGTTACTTGAAGCTCTTGAGCATCTCTCAAATTTTACAAATTGCTGGCTAATTCCTTTTGCTTTCGAAACTTACAGTTTTCTCATAGATGTATACATTTGGTAAGAGCTCAAATATAAAATAGTCTTTAAAGTATCAGAAGAAATATAATCTATTTTGGGCATCGGTATTATTCAAAAGTGTTTCTCATCTTGCGACTTCAGACAAAGCAAGTAGCACAATTTGCTTTTGATTAATTTTCTACTGCTTTAAATTGGATTTGTTTAACAGCAGTGAGTTTTTTTATGTACTTACATGCATTTACCCTTAAAAGTAAAAAAAGAATGGATATTAAGTACAGCTATTGTTTTGTAAATTAGTATATTTTGCAATTAATGTGGAATAAGTGATAGCATATTTTCCTGCTGTAATTTAAATGTATGAGCAATATCTGGTTAACGGCATATTAATTGAATTTGTCAATTCTTACAAAGCAGGCTGCCCGTCTGAATATTAGCTGCCCATATTTTAAGGATAGTGTGAAAACCCCCGTGTGAAGAACTGTTACTGTTGCCACTATGCAAACCCTTCATCCTTGTATACCCCAGATAGGTTATGTAAGAAGCTGGAATTTACAGTAGCTGCGCAGTGTGCTTTGTTGTATCCGTTATCCTGGAGATTATCAACTTACACTTACCTGTACAGTGCCAAGAGGAGCAGAGCATCATCCTCGCTTAAGATGCTCCTGTAATACAATAGATAAAATATGTGCAAAACAAGCCATTTCTTGGGCAATTTCCTGAGTTTTGTTAACAGATACTTTGAAGTAACTACAGTAAAAGCAATTATCCGTGATGTGTTAATGTAACGGCCGTGCATTTGTAGAGCTGTGTAAGGACAGGCAACGACTTTAATTGCAGTCTCTCACCAATGGAGCAACTATTTGTATAGTGGGCGAGTGTAACTGTTGTTACTGTTACTACACATATTATTCTAAAGATTATTATTACTATTATTTTTGTATCTTAGTCAATGTAATAGAAATTTATTAGAGATCTGGTGACAGCTGCTTTAAAATAATTTTTGTCATTTGCTTACATGTGTATTTATTAGGATGTAACATCTAGCATGTGTCAGTGTTGTGTTGGATGATGTTCCCCTACAGTGTTTGACCAACAGTGAATGCTTTGATGTTTTGTACAATGCATTATTTGATCTTAAATTCCCTTCCATAAACAGTGCTTGAAATTTGTTTTGCTTTTCTTTTACAAAATAGTTAACAGTGGTACTCAGATGACACATAAAAGTAGCTCCTACACTACTCCAGAACGTGGTTAAAAACGAAACACCCAAAAAATAATTTGTTTCAACTTTATTCTGAAGCACATTTTGTAATCCTATTCTGCTTTGACACCTGAGATTCCAATTGACTACTTCCAATTGACTATTTCCAGAGCAGCTTATTCATTCATTTTTTGATAAAACACATATAGTTCTAAATACCTCTAAAATGTGTTTTGTATACATAAATGCCCTATATTCTGTGTGACATAGTTGTTGCTGAAAAACATCCAGACTATAAAGTAGTGGGTAAATCTTCATGAAAGGCTGCACAGCTAAGAAGCAGAAAGGATCATTTTTCCAAGGTTTAGCTGCTTTGTAAAAGCTAGTTTTAGTTGTAGCGTTCTTATAATTTTCTTAGAAAAATAGCACAAGGAATTAACATAGTTTTGATATATTTTATTAAAACACTTTGGATAAGTGATGTTGCCAGGTAAAAAAATTCCCCAAATCCTCCTTTAACCAAGGTAGCTTTAAATTAGATAATTTTTATTTTACTAGATAATTTTTATTTTGCCAATCCATATTATTCCCAATAATTCTGACATCCAGAAAGTGGTTTGAAGTTTTGCAACAACTGCTTTAAATCTTTTCACTCGGGGTAATTTACTTTTTAAGCACTGGTGACAGTCCCCAGTGACATGGCAGCAAGCAGAGCAGTCTGTTCAACCCTGCATTCTGTTGTTGACTGAGATGTCACTGAAAACAGGCATGGCAAATTATTCAAAATATGACTGCACTAGGATCTCAACTCTCATTATTCTTCTAGCATTTTCCCTGTGGTATACTCCAGTCTTTCTGCATCTGCATAATTTCTTTTTTGCCTCATTTTCTCAAAAAATCCATTAAAAAGAGTATCATGAATCTGCACAGGTAGAGAAATCAGTCTGACTGCACCAATATTTTGAGCTTTTGCATCTTTATTTCTCTTTAAGCCTTAATGTGGAAAAGAGCTTTTGTCAAAGTGGACAGAATGAAAATTTGATATGCACTTTTTCTTTCTCTTTAGCAGCTGAATGTTCAAGAAGAACCATTCATTCTCAGCATATGATGAAGGAAAATAGCATTTGGTAAGAAAAATGTTTTGGTTTCAAGCTTCCAAATGACATTTATATTCCATGAGAGAAAGTGGAAGGGAGAAGCTTGTGGAGGAAACAGAGGTATCTCTTCATAATGGCTCAGCACGGGAAGTCACAACACTATGGACAGGAATAATTCCTCATTGAATCTGTCCATTACCTTCTGGTCATTTTTATAGGTTCAGCTCAAATTTCTTCCTGTTGCTATAAATAGAAACATTTTGTTAACAAGTGGTGTTCCATCTTACAATATTTGCAGTGCAGGTGTTTCCACTGTGAGTTTCTTGTGGAAGATAATAGAAGATTGAATTTAATTCAGTGCCTGCTGATTTAATAATGACCAGATCAAGCTCATAACTTAATAATCCTTTTTTTTTTTTTTTGCAAATATGCTACTTAGAAGGGGAAAGGACCTTGTAAGCAAACAATAAAAGCCCAAAAAAAAAAAAAAACAAACAGGAGATAGAAAGTAGAACATTTGGAGAGTGCAGCATTTATTAGGTACTTCACTCAGAAAAGAGGCAAACCAGGTGGGAGCTGAGGGTCCTTTGGTGATACAGAAGTAAGTGTACTCTGTTAGCTTCCCAAGTCAATACAGCAGTAGCAGAAAAGTGATGCTTTATACCAACACAATAAACCTAACAGCACTTCTCTCCCACATTGAAAAAACCCCACCAGGCCTTTAGAAGGAAGAATACAGGTTTGCAGTATAAGTATGTCCTTAAAAAGGACTTTCACTTTCTCAACTGTGTTACAATTTATGTGTTGTCACATCCTTGGAAAACCTTGCTATGCCAGAAGTCATCTGTTGCGTAGGCAAAGCTTGAAATCAGTCTTTGCATTCCCAATGTTAGCCTAAATAGAAAAAGCAAACTATTAAGGAAATTAAACCAGTACTTTAGACAGCATATCTGTGGTATAGTTAATAATTTAATATTTGCAATTACTTACATTTTTCAAAGTATTCACTAGATAGCTTTTCCTATCTGATGGTAGACTAGCAGAAAAACAGATTTGTGTTTCTAGTAATTATGCATGAAAGCATCTGAATAAATTAGCAATATTTCAGTACATACGGTGATGAAAATGCTAGAAATCTTGTGTTCTAGAATGTTTCACTGTTATAGAAATGTTAGATGTGCAAGAAACAGCTGTAACTTTCTGATTGAAGTTCAGTTTCCTAATTAAAAAATATTCTTGAGGAAAACCCCAATAAAATATTTACCAGATTGCTTATACATGTTATCTGTTCACTCTGTTTATTTTATTACTATAAATCCTTACAGATATTGAGGTCTTTACTAATAAAGTAGCTGTATTCCTTTTAGCCCAAATTGATGGTTGGGCTATGAATTTGCATGATAGAATAATGAAAAAGCAAGGTCCATATAGTTGGCCCGATTGATCTACTTAGAAAGAAGTTTGGCCAGTGAATATAAGAGATTGTGCTTCAATTGTTCTTGTTATTACAGACATCATTTGATAGGTTTTTTTGGTTTGAATATATGTGGTATTAATTTTCAAGTTAGGTGCCAATTCTAAATTTAACAGGAATGTATGTTCATCTTCTTCATTACCAGATCAGACTGTTTTAAAGTCTTCAAATACATATTTACATAGTGAAATATAAAGGCACTGTTATTACTGATGGAACTATTAAGGAAAAATGCTGCTGGAACAGAGAAAACAGGTGAAAACCAGAGTGGTACAAAAAAGCATTCAGTTGACAAACTTTTATTCCTGCAACTTCTTTTAATAAAATTGTTTGTATTGTAAACTCATGGAAATCCAAGGGAAGAATGGCCATTTATCTTCTCATAGTTCCTGATACAGATGTCCAAAATTTTATTAGGTAGAAACAATTTTTTGGGGTTGTCCCAGGAGCAATAGCTGATAACTAAATTGTTTGCTATTATTTTTTGCTAGTTCTTAGTGCAGCTAACACAGAAGGATGTTTGGCTTTGCACATGGTAAATTGATCTGTCCTAAGTTTTATCACAGAACTGAACTGTTGTAGTATCTGGCCACAGTCTGCTTCAGGTGTTCTATTTGTTCCAGTAGAAATTCCCGTCTGTGCCTTAGCCCAGGGTAGCTTTGTGTGATGTCATGGTCATGTGAACAATAAAGAACTCCTTTGCCAAATGGTCATTATCAAAAGTCAAATAGACATTTCAATACAATTCACCATATATTTCCTCAAGTAATGGTAGTGAAATAGCAAAATAAGAAAAAATAACATTTATTACCAGAATGCTGTAAGCAGTCATGAACTGACACCCCATTGGATCATTTGAGTAATTTAAGCTGCTTCTGAAGATGGAAAAAGAAAAAGAAGAAGCTGTTGCATTAACAGTTTTCTTCTTCAGGTAGGTGTCTTCATTAATTCTCATTAATAGCTCATGAACAAGGAATAACTGAATCCTACAGATGGTTACACATTTAAATACATTTCAGTCAGGGTTTTACCCTACTGATTTTCTAGTTCCATCTTTGCAGAGGTGGGTACTTTAGTTAGCCTGGAGGGGACTAAGAATTCTTAAACATTAGAAGACGAGAATTTTTATTTTACATGTACAGAGAAGCATTTTGCATACACAGACATATATGTATAAATGTATTTACATAATGTAAAATTAGAAGAGACAGAAGAGGAGTAAAATCCAAAGCACACCATCTCTCCTGTCCAACATTCTGTTGGCTAGCTTAGGGGCTTTTTTTTCCCACAGACTGGAAAGGAGACCTAAGTGCCTAAAGGGAGTGGGTATGCCTCTGAGAAGCACATAAGACATAATTCATGTTGCTGCATGCCTACTGTGACCATTAGCAGCAAGTTAACAAAAACTGGTGCTGAGTGGTCAAGATTTTCCAAAGTGGCTGCAGTCTGGGGTTCTTCTCTCAAAGCAGCTTAAAGGGGCTTCATTTACAAAAGTTTTTGAGCGCCTTTTGGAAAATTACACTTGTTTTCTTTTTAAGGTAAATTGAACAAAATGCTGAAAAAACAATTTTCAATGTGAAAAGGTGTATGTCTGGTATACACTTGAGAGAAAATATAAATACTTGTAAGAACTCCTGAAATTCCCAAGTCTTTGCTCTCTCTGTAATTTCTCAACTTGAGATCTCTGTAACACCATCTATCTCTCCTCTTCTCTATTTTATTTAATCATCCCTAATCCAGATTACTTTTATCTATCACCTTTGTGGTTACAAACTTGATTACTTCACATTGGTAAGCAAAGGTAGAATTCCTAGGAAACAAATCATGCATAAAGTCAAATATTCAGTATCTATCACCAAGCAGATTATTATTAAGGTTATATTTGTTGACAGTCTTTCATTCAGGTTTTCCCTTTTGCTGTTAGTCCCTTGATGTTTAATTTTCAACATACTAAAAAGTTCTGTGGTAGCCCAGAGGAACTCTCTGATTCCAATTTCCAGTGACGAACAAGAAGATCTTATTTTGAGATTATAGTCTTGTAAAAAACTTGCAGAAACAGTGCTTGAACTTTTCTGACAGGATAGTAAAATGTCACTGAAAATAGCTCAGCTAACATATTCTTCATTTGTCAGAATTGCTACATGTGCAGAAAGGGCTGGAATGCTGAATTTGTGATGCTGATGCAGATGCTGTTTAACAAGCCCATGAGGTTTCTGTTACAATGGCTTGTGCTACCTCTGCTCCGATTTCTGCTCCCTACAGCTCCACACACACTCTGATGTGCTCCAACAGGACTCGGATGAGTTTAGGACATGCATTCAGCAGATTGTGGTAATTTGTTTATACTATTATTCATATGTGAAGTCCCTTTCTTTTCAAGCATATAAAGGAATATAATCTAGTACTCGTAATTTTTAACATAGAAAAAACTAGCTGGCATACGCCTGGTTTCATAACTTATCTGTAAATACAAAAAAAAAATGCTCTGAATTTGAGTTTGCGAGGAACAGATGTCTTTCAGCAAGCTTGAGTGTAAATTCAGCAGGATTTCCAATTTAATCCAGGAAATGATGACACGGAAATTTATTGCAAGCAGAGAAATAACTCGTTCTTCATCACAGTTATGCGGACTGTGCCTTTTTCACGAAGCAGTGCAAGGCGGTTTTTTTCTCCTAGGTTTCCAGGGAGACAATCACAATCCAGTAGGGGTTACTGTTGTTCTTAATAAAGCTCTCTAGATTTTGTAGTTTTAGCAATTTTTCTGATCAAAATCACAGAGATAGCAGATAGGATTTGATAAATGACACTGAGTAACGTGAATTGAAGTGACCTATTTCAAACACACACAGATGATGCAGTGGTGCACCAGCTTAGTGTAGATGGTACTAGTGCTTTCACCAGCTAAAATCATTTTAACTGGCAGGAAAGGACTCAAAACTGAGTATTAGTCGCTGTAGAGAGCTATACAAACTATCCTTAGCATTTAGCAGTTGATACAGAATATAGTATATCCAAAAGGTTTCTTATATAGGTGTGAAGCACCATGCCCAATTTTTTGTATACAAGTTATATACTAATTCACAACCTGTATGTCTGTCCGTGATTTAGCAGGAAAATTGAAGTAAACAAGAACTGGTTGATGTAAATAAAATAGATAAAGATTTCATCTCTCAAAATAATAATAGTGATCTTATTGTTGATGAGAATTCAAGAATTGTTGGTCACAGAAATACATTTGCCTTGCGTATTTATTTATTGTTATACATTCAACAGTGAAAGCACATAAATTTGCAGAGGGTATATTTAGTACAAGGAGATCAATGGATAGTACATCAGTGCTACTGAGGACCCTCCCAATTTTATTTTCCATTATTCTGCCATGTGAAAGGAAGAAGTAGAAAAGGGAAAACCTTCAACAGAATAAACTTCCTTAAAACAGGAAGGTGGTAGAGCCAAAAACCTCCTGTAATGACTGTCCTTTTTATACTTACTGAAGAAGGATGTGGCAGCAATAGTGATGCAGTAGTAGAAGATAGTACAGTTTCTTTCATAAGTTTGAGGTTATTTAGGTTTATTCAAGGTTTTATGTTGTTAGAGCCAGAGCTAATTCGTGCATTAACATTTAATCTAGGTCACCAGAAAGCACCAGTGCCAGAATGTGCTATACATTTTCTTCCCGTAGTTTTTACACAGCACTCTGTGCCTTCCAGTAATGCATGAAGTGCTTGTTGTTCTCTCCTTCCCTCCCAAGGGAAGTGTGTACACTGGCTGAGGGATACTGTATGCACTGCCTTGCCTTATGTTTCTGAGAGAAGGCATAAGCAAAGCAAAGCATCTTGCACTTAAAGGTGTATTTGCTTTATGATATTCCCTAATTCCCGGACGAGTAAGTTCCTTTGCAAAGCCTGCTGCTTGGAGAAAGTTTTGTCTGCCATGCAATAAGCCTTTTGTCTGACTTAGAAGAAAATGTTAGGGACATTCTTCTCCTCTTTAATTTAGTCCTAGAAGTTCATCTTTCCAAAGGAATATGATAAATACTCTTAAAATTATGTTTTGCATTAGGAAATAGAAGGTCAGCTGTGCATAAATTCAGTACCATGATGGAACTCACAGGAAAATGATTGCTTAGAAACAGTGAAAAAATGAGTAAAGATCCTACCAATTAAATAAGTTTTTAAAATATGTCATAGTTAATAAACTCCCTCCCACAGATCCTGTGAAGCTCTCAAATGTGGGCATCACAGTACCCTGTGAACTTTCCTCTCTACCCTTCCCTTCCCCTCTCCCCTCTTCTTTATCTTTTTATTTTCTCCTCTCTCCTCTCTCTCCTCTCCTGTAGCCTATGTTGTTCTGACTGAGCAGTGTCCAACCATCCAGCTAAAAGGACATGAATGTCATCCTCTTACATTCCTGATAAACAATATTTGCAGCTCACAGTTGGTTTTAATGTCTTTTCTATGTCAGCCAAAATTTAGCATGTACCAACCTGAGCTTTGCAGTTAAGTGAGTGAAGAATACAAGGTAAATTGGAGATGCACATGCAACTTGGTCAACTTGTGAAATGGTCTTACTATCTTTAAAGGATGAGGGGAAACAAGTCCATACCATTTTGCTCTTCATATCTTCACCTCATAATGACACAAATAATAAAGTACATTTTTTGCATTTTCAATATTTTTATGTACATGCATTTATATATATATACATGCACATTTACATAGTACATTTTAGAATTCTTGTATATTTGATATTTACAAAAAAACACGTTTCTTATATACAGGTCATGCTATTCTTGCTGGAAAACAATATTTCGGTTTTAACTCATGTGCAGGCTTTTGCAAATAATGCTAATTGAAAGCTATTTATATTTTGTTTACTTTTTTAGATAAAAGAAATAGAGTCTTCTAGTTTAGAACTAATTATTGCAGTAAGCTTTGCAATAAACACTTTTGATAACAGGAATGATAGTTCAGGCTAGCATGGCAATTTTTAGCATCTATTAAGTCTTCTGAGTAGCTTAGAATTCTGTAACTTGTAAAACAGTCAGACAGAAGCTTATCCTGGGTGAATAGTTTAGCACAAAATACTCCCTTGCCTTCACTTTGTTTTTATTGCTCCTTCAGCATGAGGATGCTGCCAATATTTTGACACTTTTTTCTCCTTAAAATCTGCATCTCTCTGACGGTATGCCTTCAGAGAAAAAGAGCAAGGGACTGGGATATTCTTGAATTTTCTTGTCAAAACACCGACAGGATAATTACCAAGAGATGATACAATTTGTCAATGGGACAGTGGGTGTTTGTGCATTGTGAGAGAGTGTCACCATGGCAGGTACATTGTGCAGGTGTCACATCCTGCTTCTCTAATGTGAAAAGGTCTCCATCTTCAAATGTGATAGGGGAGCGAGGGCACTTTGTGAAAGGTGGTGTAAAATCCAGTGTTGCTTTTGTCCTGGATTGCCCATTTTCTGGGCTCTAAAGGAGAGAGGCCTTCCCATTACAGCAACACCTCACAGGTCTCCAGACCCATGGTAGTGAAGGAGGTCATGTAGGACATCATGCAACAGCTCTTTGGTCTTCCTGCATCTGGTCTCTCTACACTGCCAGTAATCCTTTTGTGGCCAGTTATCCTGGCTTGGTGGCTGTTTTGTACTGGCAAAGAGAAATAAACCAAGCTGATTACAGGGGAGGACTAGACCTCCATCCTTATTCCAAAATCACAAAATATGTGATCCCCAGGGTGACCTGGAGCACTCCAACAAGGAGAAAAGGAGCTTCAGAGGTATTTCCTTGAGGTCTGGGGATAAACTGTTCTTGGCAGAGATAATTTAGATTTGCTTGGGGAGGCAGAGTTCTAGCAGCGACAGAAAAAATGTTCTAAGGTGTAATTTGTGCTAGGTATTCAAGCAGTTCCCATCAGCTGCCGGTTTCCCGTTAGCACAAAGTAGTAAAAGAGAGGGGTGCCTTTGAAAAAGGGAGGGGAAAGACAGGGTAATTACCATGATTTCATTTGAAACTTTAATTTTACTAGCAGATAATGCAAAGCAGAACTTATGATAATGCAAAAACGGGGAGTTTGTGGAGGTCAAAATGATGACTCAACAATGAAGTATTTTAAAGAAGGAATAGGTAAGTGTTCTGCCTACATTAGGAACAATATTTTTAGAAACATGCTATCAGAGAATCATAGAATCACTAAGGTTGGAAAAGACCTCCAAGGTTGTTGAGTTCAGCTTTTGACCAAACACCACCATGCCAACTAAACCACAGCACTGAGTGCCATGTCCAGTTATATCCTGAGTACTTCCAGGGATGATGACTCTACAACTTCCCTGGGCAGTCCGTTCCAATGCTTGACAACACTCACACTGAAGAAATTCTTCCTCATGTCCAACCTGAATCTGCCGTGGTGCGGCTTGAGGCCATTTCCTCTTGTCCTGTTGCTGGTTGCCTGGGAGAAGAGGCCAACCTCTGCCTGACTACATCCTCCTTTCAGAAGGTTTACCAGAATTATAAGGTCACCCATGAACCTTCTGTTCTCCAAGCTAAACACACCCAGCTCCCTCAGCCACTCCTCACAGGATATACACTTCAGACCCTTCTCCAGCTCTGTTGCCCTTCTCTGGACTCCAGCACCTCAATGTCCTTCTTGTAGTAAAGGGGCCCAGCACTGGGCACAGCACTCAAGGTCTGGAATCATCATTGCAGAGCACAGAGAGGACAATCACTGCCTTGGTCCAGCTGGCCACACTATTGCTGATCCAGGACAGGTGCCATTGGCCTGCTTGGCCACCTAGGAATATTTCTTTGGTGAACTTTTTGGAGTAGGGCGCACCTGTAACTCTCTTCTGTATTTCCACATTGCCTGGTACACTGGTTCACTATTCTCTGTCAGGAGCATCCAAATGCTACTAAAAATAAATAATGGTAATGCTGTGCAGACTAAAACACTTAACTTCCTTTCTTAGTCCTCCAGTAACACTTACTGCTTTAACACCACCAGTTCTTTTGGAATAGTGTAACAAATCCTCCAAATGCCTGAGCCTTCTTCTTCAATACTTACCATGGACTAAATACTATCTTTGGGTAAAAAGTATTCAATATTATAAGAAGGCTTATATATTTGCCAGGATAAAGATTTTTGTATGAGGAAATTTGAGACAGGCCTGAGAATTCTTAAAACAGCTAAACACTGCATGCTAAACGGGGGGAAAGACTCCGATGTAATGCAGAGATCCCCGAACTGGTTTTAAGTACATTGCTTTGTGTATGAGAATTCTAGCTGTAGCAATACAGAACTCTTTGCAAGAGAATTTTCTCTGCCAGAGAGACTGCCTCTTTCAAGGCTACAGCAACAACAGCAGAAAGATACCTTCTTTTTTCCCATAACAATTCTTAAAAAGAATATTGAAAAATTAACACTGGACAGATCTCTTATACAAAAATAAATGGAAAAGGACATCCTATTTAGTGAACAAGAATTAGGTTGTGAAAAGACTGCAGTGAAAGAGGATGAAATCATCTCAGATGATTTAGATTTTACCAGGAGCAAGTTTTCTGCTGGAATCCATGCTGCTGTGAATGTCATCAGTGCCTGCCCAGGGCTCCTTGTCAAAGCCCAAGTCTGTGCCATCTTTTCTGGGACAGCCAGGTGTGCCCAGTCCCTCAGCACAGCACCTGCACTCATAGCAAATTCCTTGTGGAAGAGGACAGCCAGGAACCTTATCATGAGCTTTCTTTTAATAAATAAATTGATAAAAAGGTCTGTGCAAGAGAATTTGCAGAAACCTCTGAGGGATGCTGTGGCCCAGTCAGTCGTAAGGACTGTGGCTAGTTTGCTTTGAAGTGTTTGTATCAAAGTAATGTAAACACTGCACTGCTTCTCTTTCATTTATTTTCTTTCACATGCTTCCAAATGTGCTAATTTTATGCAAAGATGTCTGTTAGCTGTAACAAATATTTATCCTCTGCTGGAACTGAGCTCTTTTGAGCACACAGCAGCCCTTGTAAGCAGGCATTTGAGGAAGGCAGGTGCTCACCTGCTCCATTCCTCTGTTTTTTTCCAGCTGGCCACCTTACACTACCCTTCTCAAAAGAGCTGAACTTCCCAAGGTTTGAGTCTGTGTATGGAGTTGTAATTAATCAGCTTCAGTGGGAGCTTCATGTGTAGTATCTGAAAGTAGCTGAGAGCTCAGAAATGTGTATCCAGTACTTCAAGCAGGTGATTTCTCTGAGGGAACTATTTATATTCCTGGCCAGCAAAATAAGCATGTCCTGAACTTCTGAGCAACTCATTCACAAAGCAATGCATTGTTTTTACAAGGAAAAGAGCCTTAACACACTGCAGCAGGAGGTAAAGGATAGTTTTCCCAAGCATTTTGTGTCTGTCCTGTAAATTTTGACTGCACTCCAAAGGAAAACAAGTAGAAGTGCTTTCTTTGGACACTGTGCCTCTGGTTCCTTGAAATAGCTCAGCTACATTCTGCTTCTGATCATGTTGCATCAATGATGCTTTTTAATTCATGAGTTGAGAGAAAGGCTTGGAGAGACAGGCGATTGACTTACATCTGTTCTGAGAGCAGATTGTGATTTGTCTCATCATTTTTTAACTCATCACTAAAAAGATGTTTAATACAATGAGCTGCTAAACCAAATAGTTATTATTTTATTAGTAAAATAAGACTAGTGCACTTCTCTTATGGTGTGATTTACGTCAGATTTTTAGACTTATATCACCCAAAGGCCCTGGTAAATCCCAAGACTTATCTTGTACTGCAGGTAAATATCCTTAAAAATTCCATCACCAAAGTTAATATGATTTTCTCATCAAATTATGCCACCAATTTGCTTTCCATATATATTTCACATTTATATGCCAGATATATGTAATTATACATACACCCCTTTAGGAAAGACTGAAATAGTTCTAGGACATTGTGACTTAGAGAACATGTAATGTATTTTGCAGTTATTTTACCTGTTGGCTCAGGAAATAGGCAAACTAATTCAAGCCACCACATGCCCCTGCTTGCCAAGCTGCTCCCTTGGACAATTCCTTCCTGTGGCTGGAGTTTTGCCCCAGATTTGCTCCTATAGACACATCTGTTTGCTGTCTCTTGAAGGAAGTGGCTGAACACTTAAGCAGGAGGTCTGTGGCACAGGATCTTGTAGAGCGGGGATGAAAAGAGGAAAGGTTGGAGAATGCTCACAGGTTTTTAAGGTAATGGAGACATCAGCTTCCTAAATGTTTGAAGCCAAATGACTTTGCCTGGTCCATGTGCAGATCTGCCAGTTAAAGCCATGAAGTAAGATAGTGATTGCATTGTGATGGTATGTGGCTCTATGTGCCCTCCTTGGCTTGGAAAGACAAGAATTGTCCCTCCTGGAAAGTACCTTCAGGAAAGAACTTTTCTTCTTCCTCATGCAGAGAGGGAAGCATTTGGTTCAGCCCAAGAGCTCCAGTGAGCTGCTAGATCATTCCCTCCATAGCTTCCTGTCAGCTGGGAACTCTCCAGATTTCCAAGACTGCTCAGAAATCATTGAGAGAGCCTTTAGGATGACATGAGCCAGCTCTTTGAAGATTCTTGGATGAATCCTATAGATTTGCAGGGATCTAGCTGGGGCAGCAGGTCCCACACAGTTTGAGGGCTGATCATTCTCGCAGTCATGAACCTCCAGCTCAGCGCATTGAGGGTCTCTTGGTCCATCATCCGTGTTGAGGACAGAGGCAAAGAAGGAATTAAACACCTGTGCCTTGTCTGTGCCTGGGCTTGTGGGGTGACCATCCTCACCCTGTAATGGGCTGATGTTATTTTTACACTGCCTGTTGCCATTAATATATTTGAAAAATCTCTTTTATTTTCCCCTACAGTTCTGGCCAGCTCCAATTCTAGTTAAGCTTTGGCAATCAGCACAATTTTTGGGATAGTTATTTAGTAATGCTAAAGTTGGTCTTCTTCATTAAAATGATCACAGCAGTTCTACATTGTTTATTATCCAAGAAAAAGATGCTTTTATGAAGCAGTGAAACAGTATTTCATGCTGTAAAATACAGTTCATTAAAATGTATTCTCATTGAGTTTCTCACTGGTAGTATTTGCAAAGTAGTTATTAAAGGAAACTGTAAAAGCTATAATTTTATTCATATAATATGAAACTGTTATTAATCATCTATATGTTTTATTTTATACAAAGTTTGTTCATTGAACCTAATCTTAGTAAAGAAATTATACTGGGATGGAAAAATTTATCACATTTTGCTTTTCATCAGCAAGAGCTGCCTATAGTCTGGTGACCTAAGCTTGTTTACACTAGTCACAGCTCAATGTTTAATGCAGTAACACAAACACAATATGTAGTTCCACAACTCCTTTTAAGCTCTGGCATTATTAGCTTCCATTAATTAGTTAATGAATTAACTTTCATTAATACCTCACCTCTACAGTTACAAAAGTCACCTTCAGATTCAGACAGAGGAGTTTCTGGGGGTAATTCTAAGAGATGGAAACTGTCCTCATTAATAGCTGTAGATGTTAATTCTGAAGTTTAACAAATACTATTAAAATTTGAACAGTGGTATCAAATTACCTTTTGCCTGTCACTTTCCAAGCAGTGAAGGGTCTCCTTACCATGATCACAGCTGTATCCATGATGCATTTAAGGCCATTCTGTTCCTTATGAATTGTCATGGGCTGCAAATATCCTGGCCAAAATCTGTGCTAGCCCTCTACAGTGTAATTATTTGTAGGTTTTTTGACAATAAAAATATCAGCATAGAGCCTAATGTGGCAGAAGTGAGAGGGAAGAGGGTCTGAAGGTTGTGCTGCACAGTTAGGTCTTACATGAGGTGGAAAGGTGCCTACTGGCATCACATGGAAACATGGCAGTCCTGGGTTTTCCAGATGGAATTTTTAGGCAGACACATGAGTTGACTTCTTTGCTACACGTGCCTCCAGTTGCATGGTAGGCAGGTAAGTACATAAACTCTGTAGGCTCACTCAGAATTCTCTTTTTGCTCAAGGAAGAGCTATGGTGTCACTCTCAGTATAGCCAGAGGTAAAACATTAAGATTAACCAAAAAATAAGGAATTTTTTTTAAAGTAGTTTTCTTTTAATGCCTGACCAATGCCTAATGTCCTCGGCCATTCTGATGAAAAACCACTAGGATTTTTGTGGCTGTAAAGAGAGAGGAACAATGATGGACCTTCAAGGAGAAGAGGAGGCTCACATGTTTATGACATTTTTTCTTTGAAAAAGAAAATAACAATGGAAAAAGACCCCTTAAGATGGAAATGGGAGCTCTCTGTAAAGGCTCTTCATGCTGATCAGCAGCAACAAGATGTAGAAAAAAATACCAGTGACAGAAAGATCACTTCATTTGCAAGTATAATTGTCTCCAAGACAGGTGTTCATGCAGCCAAAGACATTGCTCTCCTTACCACTCATTACTGGCGGTGGGTGTAAGGGATGTCATGATCATGCAGGTAAATGAGGAAGCAGGTAACTAACCTAAAGCACTTTGATGGCTGCCTATTGAACACTTGGCCTCCTGGGGAAGCAGCATAATACCCTGAGATGCGATATAAAACATTTATAGCCTCCCTTTTAAAAGGCTTCCAGAGGGGAAGGTTCAACTTTTCCATTTTGTTGCAGTGTTTTGCTGGAAGAAACACACTGTGAAGAAAGGGGCAAGCAGAGAAAGTTAGCAGTAATTATCATGCTTTAGGGCTTTTTGTTAGCAACTTCCTTGGTCGTTTCTACAAACTAAAATATTTCAAAGCAATAACGTACATAGAAACAGTAATTCCCATTTAAAACAGAAATAGACGCTATGTTAAAAATGTTTTTCAACTTCATCATATACAGCCATCTCTGAGTTTCAAACTGAGTTCTGCAACTACCAGACAGACAAAGCCTTATGTTTCAAGTGTAAAGTGTACTTGACATATTCTAACAAGCATTTAGAATATCTGATATACCTTAGTGGTGAGAAAAACATTAATTTCATTCATTTGCCAGTAAACTCTGTACTTAAAACAGTTAAATAACATATACAGTGCATGATTTTCCTCACTTGGTATGGTATGGTCTGTGACATGTGACAGTAACAAATCTAGTAACATGGTGTAAAAGTAAAAAAATAGCCTAGTAGAAAATCGAATTTTTTACATTTAGTTCCATGTCATAATCCAGCCTCTTGAAGAAAGAATTTTATAGCCTGTCCAACTTTATGCTGAATTTTACCATCTGAAGACAGGTATTTAAAAGGAACATTTTTGAAAAAGAAATCCCATTTTAATTGCATTTTAATCCACCCACAGAGATGCTGCATTTTATTGATTTGATTAGCTGAAGGCTATTCCTTTTGAATACTCAGAAATGCAAATTTTTGAGTCTCATCAGGCAATTTCACTTAGACAAGTCAAGTATGTAGAAATATACATTGAATAGAGCAAAATCCAAAAAATCCTTTCCCTGCCTCCAGCCTGTGCTCATTCTTTCTAATAAGTTATCATTACTCTGAGCCATGTTTGCACATCCTACCTCCTCAGGGAGAAGAAGGGTCACAACAAGGAGATGTTCTAAGTGCCACTTGTCTCCATTTATTACCAGAAATCATTTTTAATGAGCACATTCACTTGTTTCAGGGCAGCGCCCACCAAATCGCATCCCTCCGAGCCAGAACACATGGGAGTCTTTAGCAAAGGTGTGCCTCGTGAGCAGACCAAAAAGAGGCCTGCAAAAAGAGGTCTGCAAAAGATCCCATGATAAATTGCTAGCTGAAGTGAGTTGCATTTGAAACATGAGCTGGTGTGCTTCATTATTCTGCTTGCAGCATTTGTATGGGAAAGTTCAGTAAACTAGGCTATAAAAATTTATGACCAGTTTGAATGTGGACAAAAATAGTGAGTTTATGTGTTTCCTGATGCAGATGGTGATGGATAGTAGGAGCACATAGTACCCCCAAGTACAGAAGCCCACACAGGTTTATTTAGTGTGACCTGTCACTGTGCCCCTACACATTTCTAACAAGGCAGCGGCATTGGCTGGTACACTGCACAGTGAACTGCTTCAGCTTAAAAAGTAGCATAGAGGGCATTTCTTATGTGCATGAATATTAACTTTGGTACTAGATACTGCAGGGAATTGAAGTTGGAAAAGAATTTAAGTTGGAAAATTTTAAGTTAGTTTTGTTGAGAAAAAAAACAAAGATTTAGGAAGATTTAACTCTGCTCTCCTATAATGTTGGCTGGAGGCCAACAGTTCCCCATCCACCTTGTACTTCTCTGTCCTTTTATACCCAAAACCCCACTTATAATTTCCTCCACAAGTTTGTAGAACCCAGCACAGGGCTGGTCCAGACAGCACAACAGTGGGAATCCTTGATCCCAGTCCAGGGGAGCCCTGCTGCCAGTGACGCAGTGGAGACGGACTGTTGCTGGTGCAACGGCAGGAGATTTCCTGTACAGTATTAGTCTCACTCTTTTGGGACCAGACAGAGCCAATTAACCCTTTAGCATGTGTTTTTCCATTTATGTCCTCTAACTCTTCTGTACTCATCACAGGAGTGAGGTGAGTCTGCTGCTGCGGCATAAAACACACACATTGTGTTTTCTCAGAAAAAAAAAAAAAAAAAGAAAAAACAAAAAAGGATTTCATCTTTCCTGAAAAGTCATGTAAGTTGTACTATCACTATTTACAATTAGGCAGGTGCAGTAGTGTTCAAAGTAAATTATAAACCTCCCTTCCTGATGACATTGCTCATTTCCCCCCCAGTGACAGAAATTTTCAAGGAAAGGTTTGCTGTGGTGACTGAGCAGGACATGGTACAGGAAAGCCTTATTTTAGGTTGTGCTTCTGCTCCATCTCAGACTAAATAAATCTAGCAGAGATGCACACAAACATGTTTCTATCCTGCCTGTGTTTCTAAGTGAAGAAATGGACTTTGGAGACCCTACATCTCTTCTCCTGAGTCTCTGAACTCAGTCATTTTCAATCAAAAGTGTCATGGCAGTAGAGGAATTTGAGAGCACCTTAGGGCAGCCCTGGGCCTTGCTTACTGCACTATTTTTCTGTTAGGTGATGAGTTGCCCTCCACTGGTTATTTTGAATGTATTTTGAAATAAATCCATTTTACATAAGATAAAGTACTATATTCCTCAAAATAACCTGTAAGAGTAGAAAAGCTAGTTTTGTTTGATAATGGTGTGAGAAGAATCACAAACTCACATTCATAATGAAAAATTTATTGCTACCTGGAAATTGTTCTCTCTCTTCTCACTTAGTCTGAGGACAATCTAGTTACCTTGTTCCTTTGGTTTTATAAACAGTGTATCGATTCAAAGACTAACTAAATAAAATATCAAAGCAAAGGTAAAGCAGCCGTTGGGCAAAAGTTACAATATAACTAATACAAGTCTGAAAAAGCCATAGTAAAAGAAAAAGGAAAATGCTGTTGATGGGAATTCAATAATATGGATTAAAAAACTTGATCCTTCTAAATTTGAAGATAATATTGCATATGCAATATTTTTCTATAATCTTTAAATCATTAATGTATTAAGTTTTAGGGTGGAGATGTTAAAGGAGAGTGGACCTGAGACAGGTCTTTGGGTTGCTCTGGGAATTTGTGAGAGAGCTTCTGAACTCCTCTGGGAGCCTAATGCTCTGTAATAAATGTAATTCCTGAATTATTAATCAAAAGAGCATGTACTCTTATAAATTATAAGCAACAGCTGAGGAAGTGACTGGAAGACTATATCCTAGGACACCAGGAGAGTGATGCTCAGAATTTCATTGTTTGAACTGAGATAGACATAGCTACTCTGATTCAGTAGCCTTAGAACAATTTACTCAACTCCAAGTACTTTGCTGCACTCAGGCTGAATCCTCTATACCTACAGTAGAAACAGGAGATCCCCCAGACAGGGAATAATGTGCTCTGACTCCATGATTCAGAAGGCTGCACAATTGCTTGATTAAGCTAGGTTATATTACACTAATACTATACTAAATTACATACTAAAAAGATACTATACTAAAGAATACTAAAGAAAAACCCGTGGCTGTCTGAGACAGTCAGGACACAGCTTTGACCCAATCGGCCAATCAATCCAAACAACCATCAGCAGAATCCAATTAACAAATCACTCTTGGTAAACAATCCCCATAACACCTTCCACACGTGCCAAACAACAGGCGCAGCAAGTGAAGATAAGAATTGCTTTCTCTTCTTCTCTGAGCTTCTTATTGCCTGTCCCAGGAAAAATCCTGGGAGAGAGTTGTGCCTGCTGCTCTCTGTGAAAAGAGCTGCAGCCATATATAGCCATGCTCAGAGTTGGACAAAGGGTAGCAAGTACCACCCTGTCTAGTTTTTTAGCCTGAAAGTGATGTTTGGAGCGAGCAGCCCACTCCATGCTGAGAGGCATTGCATTGCAAGGCACAGCTAAGAGGCCATGCCTCCTAGCAGTGATTCCCAGCAGGTTCCTGCAGTGCTGCTGTGGATGGCTGGGGTGTGAGCCATCAGTCCAGCAAGGCCAGTTCCTGGGGGGCCTTGCCAGAGCACCTGCAGGAGGGCAGCAAGGGCCAGGAACCGCTGCTTTCCCCAGATCCACTAATGGGTAGGGTGTTATCCAAAGGGAAGCAACCACTTCCAACTTTGATTCCGGTTATTCACTTACTTTTTCTCTCCTTTGAGCACTCTCCAGCTGTAACTAAGAAATCTCTATTAAGAATTTGCTACTTTGAGAGACGGGGACCAAGCTGCCATGTTAAGGGAAAACTAAATCTAGTGCAATACTGTGGTCCTGATAAACATTTCAGTATTTTATTAGTGTTTCAAAGATAGGAATAGGAGAACTGGGGCGTGTACTGATATCCAAAAAAAATCGAAGAAATGTGGAATAATAGAAACTAGATCATCTCCAGAAGGTAGGAAGGTAGTGATTTTTACTCACTTATGATTGTGCAGGGGGATGAAGTGTTGCTTCTGACATCTAAAGAAACAGAGCAGAGCTATCAGAACAGACATTGTTGGTGATGTGTATTACTAATCTCTTAGAGCAAGTAAGTGGTGGGAAAGAGGTGACCAAAGGCAGCAAACCTTGATTATGGTCTCTAGAAAATAATTGACTATAATAGAAGAGATGTATCACAGGAAGGAATGATAAGGTTTAGCTAGTTAGTTGCCTGATTAATTATTTTAATAATAAATAACCTTAGGTAGATTCAGCACAACTGCCTAGAAATTTCTCATTGTCAGTCAAAAAATGAAAAGGCAATTTCTACTCTGTTTCTATCAATCTTTTTGAAATTATTTTGCCTGCCTGTCTATGCAGACAGAGAAGGGAGGTGACACCTAATAGTTCTTCAACCACTTGTGTTGTCTTAATTATCATCTGGCTATTCTGTACCTGTATCAACAGGGTTGGACACCTTCAGAGGAAAGATCTGAGCATCTGAACTATTTTTCTCTGTGGCTACACGTCCACTGCTAAAGATCTTTGTCCAAGAGAGCAGTGCTTGTTCTCAGGCCAGACCAGGGTACAGGGTGGGGGGTGTCCTGAGTGTTTGGGTCTGGCTGCTCTGGAACAGAGTGACCATGCAGCTCTGCTCAACCATTTCACCAAGTCCTCCCTGCGTGCCCCACTAGCGCTGAGTCCTAACAGCTGCTTTTCAATGGAAAACACCTGAAATATGGCAACACCAAGTCCTGTGATCACCAGTCCAAGCATAAGCGGTAGGTTCGAGTCCTGACCATCTGTTTATTAATCACGGAAGCAGACAGATGGAGTGACCAGCAACTGCTCTCTGTATATGATGCAGTAGCAGGAGAAGAGCTGAGGAGGAAGCAGCTGCTGGTGATTTCTCAGCCCCCTGTTTTGGAAGAGCACTGCAGTACCCAGATTTTTAAATACAGCTTTTCTGCAAACATGCATCTCTTCATCATGTAGCTTTTTTAATACAGCCTTACTGCAAACATGCATCTCTTCATCATGGAAATGGAAAATAGTGCTTGACGTACAGCCCCCTCATAAAAACAAACTGCATATGCCTGTGGCTATAAATATATACACATACAGAGAATTCTCTGTACCTCTTTATCTATAGATACAGTTATACATCTCTGGAATTAAATTTTCCATGCTTCTGTCCTGTCTGATTGTCCTCTGGTCCCCACACTATGATGATTTCCACATCAGCAGATTCCCAGTGCTTGCTAGGATGAAGTAGCAAGACTATTCTGCGGGCATCCAGGAATGAACTGAGGAGCTAAGTGATTGGACAGCTCAGCATTCCTCACATGCCTCTCCATCTTCAGCTCACTTTGAAGCAGAGGTCCCTCAGAGTCACTGAGGAGGGCAGGTTTTGGGACCAGTAACCCCAGTTACAGCAGCTTCCCAATCTGAATGCCAGAGTTTTTTTCAGGGCTTCACAAATGATGTATGTGTGACATACCCTAAAAATCATCAATAGTCTCAGGGAGGCATGGAAGCCAGAAAGGCAAGCCTTGAGTTCTTCAATGGATAAAGGCAGCACAGGTTTGCTCTGCTTTTGGCAGGGAAGGAAGGGAAATTTCTCTATCTAATGGTACCCCTGCTGTTCCTTGTAGGACAATGCCTTCCGAGTAGGAATTCAAAATACAGAAGAACAATTCTCAATTCTCTACACTGTGCTAAGGAGCAGTACTTCTGGTCCAAAATCATGAAGTGCACTGTCCCAGAGCAGCAGACTGGGACATACTGTCTCTGGTTCCAGTGTACAGTAGAGAAAATGAACTGCTCAAGAAGTTCAGAGAGGCTTGGGGAGGGATACAAAGTCCCTAGGGCCATGGAAGCACAGACATGAGCTGGCCTGGTGCCATGGCTGATAGAGAGCTGAGTCCTCTCCCTAGGCTTTCCCAGTAATTGTGTGCAAACCCCATCCTGCTGGGTGTTCAGCATTTCCACACAGAGCTCAGTGCCTCAGCCGTGCTCCAGCCTCTGCCTGCTGCAGGGAGGAGGGAGTTACCCCAGGCTGGGGCTGAGTGCCTGCAGCCACATGCTAGGAAGGAAGGGAGGTGTGTGGTGTGAAGCTGAATTCTTCTCCACAGGTGTTTTTCTGAGTCAGCCATGTGAGCTCCAAAAAGCAGAGGGGCTCTCCTTCCCTCTTGTCTCATCAGGCAGATTTGGTGCTCAGTAGGTAAGATGTTTTCAAAAATAACTGTGAAACTCTTCACTTTCCTCCTGCAGTCAAGCAAGGAGGCAATGATTTAGTTCTGCTTCTAGGACAAAGGGGTTTGGGTCCTTCTCTGTATTCCTAAATTAGATAAAGGTAGAAATTTTGACTGCTTCAAACCATTTTCTTCATTCTCACAGCAAGTAAGAAAGAGATTTTTTTCTCTTCTCCAGTATTCCTCTGTGTTTGTGGCCACTTAAGTCCCAGGTTACACTCTTTTAAACACACAAGAAGAAGAAAAATCATCATCTTAAAGAAATTTCCCACTTTGCACCTGAAAGACAATATTTTAAGATTAAGCTATGCAACATCTTCTTTGGTTTAATTCATCAAATGACTCACAAAAGCAAAAAGTGTATGGTCTTTCTTTTCCTTTTTTTAGGAAAAAATGCATTGATTTAATTGCAAAATCAAATACAAGAATAAAACCCAACAAATTATAGTGTTCTAATGCAGACTAGCATTCACATTTAAATATATGCAATATTCAATTACCTTTTTTTTTTTATTTGACCAAAAAAGGTGGTATCCATCTGTTATTTTGTTTATTTTTTAATGTGATAGAAGTAAAAGCTACTTTCAAAGATGTGAGGTAATGTCCATCAATAATTCACTTTCAATGGCTATAGTATTTAAAGATAATCACCCACTGGGCCATTTATTAGGCCTGACAGAGTGAATACAGTGTCAGATATCACTGAAAGGCCTGGAGGATTAAGGCACCAACCCTGCAAACTCTGACATGCTTGCCAGTCAAACTAGTCTCCAGGACATAGTTAAACCAGGTCATAACCCTTTGCTTGAAGTAAATGCATTTAAGTCTGTTCATGCTTTGGATCATTGCCCCTCTGCCTGCAGGGAAAGGTTATAAGCACTGGAAGAAGAATTTTATATAAATGTAATATACCTTTTTTTTTTTGATACATCATATAACAGATACAGTCTGTATCATTTGTCTATAAAACTAATTAAATACTCTGTAAAATATTGTAAAAACTAGAAGTAAAAAAAAATCAGACTGGTTGAATCGTTCAGTGAGGTCAGGAATTCGGTAAGCAGACACCTCTCAGCATTTACTTTAAATCCTTTAGTTGTGTGCAAAAAAGAAAAAAACTTTGCCTTCAGATTCTTGAATCATATTTGCTTATATAAAAACACTCAGCTTGTTTTCTGGTTTAGAGAGTGCCATAAAATCAGATCGTGCTGCTATAGCATCAGGATGCATTTTATTCTTGTAATAGCTATGAGGTCCCTGATTTTCTGTGCATCCAAGAAAATAAAAAAAAAAACCAACTCACTAATATTCTTTCTTCCCTAACTTAACACCTTGTCATATTGGGCTAACTGGTAATGTATTATGATTAGAAGCAATGATGCTAAAGGAGGATAAAAATGAAAGACTGAGTATTAAATCTGATCCACATGTCCAGGTCAATGCTGCTGCCTCATGTAGCAAATACTCTTTATTGGCAGTGCTCATCCCTTTCTCTGATCTGCCATATCGAACCACGCACTGGCTGACAAGTGTGCATTAGTCTCATTTAGCATTCCTTCTCCTGGAACAGCGAACAGGACAATATTTGGGTTGGGCTGTGCTTGGAGAGGAGCCCCATTACTGCCCATGCTTGGCCAATGACTCCTTCAAGCTGCCCATGCTCCTGAGGGGAGCAAACTGCTTGGCAGCAGCAGCAGAACCACTCCTGACCCAGTGCCCAAGCTCTCCACACCCACACCCCAGCCAGGAGGAGGAGGAGTCTGTCACTGCTCTCCTTCCCAGCTGGTGCTGCCCCGCTGTGCCCTGCAGAGCCATCTCCCAGCCACCTCTGCCACAGCACGGCTTTATCTTCCCTTTGCAGCCACCGCCTCCCTGCTTCCTGGAGGGCAACAAGTTCCTGCCAGAAGCACAAAAACCATTTTATTGCCACGTCAATGTCATAAACTGCTGGAACAGAGCCATGGAAACTTCTTCTAAATGGAAAACTAAAGTTTTCTCTTTTTTTGGCAAACTGGGGAAAACTAGGTATGTACTTTGCTGCAGCAGTGTGTATGGAGCTAACTATGGCCCACAGTGATGCACTGTGCAAGTAAATCAAGCCTGAATGCTCCCAGCCCAGTCTCAAAGAGGCTCAGCTTTTCTTGTTTAGGTCATACTTAGCTTAAATTCATCCATTTAATTATTAAAATGTTCCTACTTTGACCCAGAAAATCCCTTCTTCCCTGGAAGTAAGACTGGAGTATGTTTTTCTTCTGGCCAATTTTCACACCCAGAGTAAGGAAGCTGATTTTTCTTTTCCCAATAGATACAATTTACACTTATCTTAGAGCCAATACTTCTTGTACACAATAAGCATTCATTTCATCCTTTTCTAAAATACAGAATCTGAAATAAAACATAGGTAATACATATTATATATTATATATTATATATTATATATTATATATTATATATTATATATTATATATTATATATTATATATTATATATTATATATTATATATTATATATTATATATTATATATTATATATTATATATTATATATAATATTATATATTATATATTAATATTATATGTTATATGTTATATGTTATATATTATATGTTATATGTTATATATTATATATTATATATTATATATTATATATTATATATTATATATTATATATTATATATTATATATTATATATTATATATTATATATTATATATTATATATTATATATTATATGTTATATGTTATATGTTATATGTTATATGTTATATATTATATAATGTATTACATATTATATATAATTTATTATATATATAATATATTATATGTAATATTCGAGAAAAATTGAAAAGAGAGAAACGGAACATTTGTTCTCATCAACTTTTTTGTAGAAAGTCCATAAAGTCAGATTATGACAGAATGTCCAGTATTATGAAGTAATAAAACCCAGCCCATTATTACATGAGTGCTGCTGAAGGCAATTAGTGTGCTGGATACCTTCTTATATTTTAAATCAGTGAGCTTATTCATTAAATATTGAGAAATTTTTAAGCACTGTGACTGATTTGAGTGTAATTTTTTTGCCATCAAAACCAAAAATACCTTAAAATGCAGTGAAAAAAAATGCCAAAAATTGATACAAATCCTAAGTTTTTCCCAGGAAAGCTGAAGCAGCAGTTAATTTATCTAGGTCTATAAAGTGGTGTATCCATGTGTTGCAGCGCTTCAGAGGTGCTGTTTCCAGAGGCTGTCTCCCAGGTGGACTCTGGTGTCTAACAGTGCAGCTGAGCATTGCAGCCTTTTCATCACTGAATGAACTAATCTGGGTGTTTCACAGGGGAAAATGGAGCCAGGGAGAATTAGTTTATAGACATGTTACACCTTTGAGATTTCTACCCTTTTGGTCAAAAATAGCTGAAATTAGCTGACAAATGAGCAATTGTAAAGCAAGAGCTGAAAAACAGACCACGTAAGCCCAACTCCTTTTGGAAAGTAGGCTATGGAGGCAGAATGGACCAATGCAGTTCTTTGCATCTCTTGTACACTGAGAAAAGCAAACTCACACCAACAAATAAATCCACAAAAACCAGCTGGTATATCTGAAAGAGGGTGTTAAGGAAACAAAAACATACGCAAATGATGTAAAATTTGCAAAAAATTCTGTCACTCTTTAACCACAGTGTTTTAACCAAATGTCATTATTTTCAATAACAGAAACAGAGTTTTCAGGACAGAAGAGGAAATACTTCAGTGAAGGCAAGGTTTGAAAAGGCCAAGATGCTACTATTCTGCTTCTATGTCAGAAGGAAAGACTTCAGTAGAAAAACAGTAGGTTACACTTATCTTTGGTGCAGCTCTCAGGTAATTTCATCAACCTTAACAGCGTAATATCTATCACCTAGAATGTTTTTCTATTTTTGGTGAAAGTGCAGAATACAGAGGGATTTGCTGTCTCTGCTTCTGTGTTTCCATTCTGGAGCTGAATTTATCCACCTGTTTAAAGCCACGCCTAATTGCGCCCAATGTCAGTTGAGCTTTCAAGTCTTTTGCTGACACTGGACCACTGTCTGTTTCAATTTTTGGTTAGGTGGCCATTGTGCCAGTAGTAGACAGAGAATGAATATGTGGACTTAACAGCTGTTTTCAAATGTTTCCAAATTTGTAGCTTGGTTTACACATCGAGCCATTGTCAGATTGCTGTGCTGAGCAGAATCAGTACAGTGTGCTTTAAATATCTAGACTGAGACAACTACAGAAAGTGATCAGCAAACGGCATGAAGCAGATGTACAGTAGCTATAGAAACCACAGCTTAGACAAAGCAAATAAGCTTGGACCATTACCTACAATTTGGATCACGTTCTTTCAACTGTACCACAACATCTGTTGTAAGGAATCTTGTGGGGTGGGCTGAGAAAATATGTTAAATACAAATATTGCTGAACAAAGAATAAAGCCATTTCAAACTTAATGGTGCTACAAGGGTATTTAAATGTACCAATAAAGAAAGTAATGAAGGATGCTGTCAGTGCCAAAGAAAAACATTAGAGAAAATTAGCTACAGCGACCTGCCTGTGGAGCAGCACACATCATACCACACTGCAACAGCAAGACAGTGTCAAAATGGCTTTCAGCATCAATTAGAAAAAACAAAAACCATTAAGAAGTTTGGCACTATTTTTATTACTTTATTACTTTATTACTTTTATTACTTCATCAAAAAAAGATGAAGCTTGGCCTTGAATTGTTGCAGTTTGAACAGACAAGAGAAAAGGACTGCAGAAAGAAAGGGCTGTTGAGCATGTTTTACAGGTAAAAATATCACCCTTGAAGATTTTGGGTTTTGTCCAAAAAATGGGACTCTTTCTTCAAAAGTAGGTTTGAAATGAAGATTGGATTGTAGCTGACAGCAGTGACCACAATCTTCTTCACCTCCTTCAGGGTCTCCAAGGGTACATCAAGAAAATATCTGTCTTGTTTAAAGCAAGAAAAGTTAAAAAAAAAATAGTGACAGAGAAGGAAATGTAGAAACAGACATCAGAAATAGTGAGGTATATATATTTATAGAAATATGTATCCTATATATATATCTATATCCTATCTTAAGGCACAAATTAAATTCTTATTGCTCACCCCTTTGGTTTCTTTTGCTTTAATTGTAGATCCTATGTGCTGATGCCCTGGAGAGCAGTCTGATGTCAGAAAGGTGAAGACTCTTAAGTCAGGTTGCTGAATTTGAAAAGAAGCATGAGAAAGCAAAGAGAATATTGGGGGATCAAGTGGTTTCATAGCATCATTGAAACTTTTTGTTTGGAAAAGGCCTTAGGATTATCAAGTCCAAGTGTTAAGCCAGCACTGCCAGCACTAAACCATGTCCCTAAGTGCCCTAAGAGTGCCTAAGGGCAGGGCACACCCAGCAACTGACCCTTGAGAGGCAGCAAGTTCAGCCCAGGGCTCTGTCTGGGCAGCTGTGTCAGTCGTGGTGGGGCTGGATCTTAGACAAGCCATGGCTTCTGCTGGGTGGATGCCATCACTCCCTGGTCGAACCAGGAGGGTTTCAGCACCCTTCCTGCATGCTCTTCCACAAGAACTGCCCAAGCTGGCATGTCATTCCCTGTTTGCCCACTCTGCTTGTGGAACTCCTGCTTGCCAGTGCTCCACTGCACTAGGTGATACGCAAATGTATCAAAAAAAGATGAAGCTTGGCCTTGAATTGTTGCAGTTTGAACAGACAAGAGAAAAGGACTGCAGAAAGAAAGGGCTGTTGAGCATGTTTTACAGGTAAAAAAATATCACCCTTGAAGATTTTGGGTTTTGTCCAAAAAATGGGACTCTTTCTTCAAAAGTAGGTTTGAAATGAAGATTGGATTGTAGCTGACAGCAGTGACCACAATCTTCTTCACCTCCTTCAGGGTCTCCAAGGGTACATCAAGAAAATATCTGTCTTGTCTAAAGCAAGAAAAGTTAAAAAAAATAGTGATAGAGAAGGAAATGTAGAAACAGACATCAGAAATAGTGAGGTATATATATTTATAGAAATATGTATCCTATATATATATCTATGTCCTATCTTAAGGCACAAATTAAATTCTTACTGCTCACCCCTTTGGTTTCTTTTGCTTTAATTGTAGATCCTATGTGCTGATGCCCTGGAGGGCAGTCTGATGTCAGAAAGGTGAAGACTCTTAAGTCAGGTTGCTGAATTTGAAAAGAAGCATGAGAAAGCAAAGAGAATATTGGGGGATCAAGTGGTTTCATAGCATCATTGAAACTTTTTGTTTGGAAAAGGCCTTAGGATCATCAAGTCCAAGTGTTAACCCAGCACTGCCAGCACTAAACCATGTCCCTGAGTGCCCTAAGAGTGCCTAAGGGCAGGGCACATCCAGCAACTGACCCTTGAGAGGCAGCAAGTTCAGCCCAGGGCTCTGTCTGGGCGGCTGTGTCAGTCGTGGTGGGGCTGGATCTTAGACAAGCCATGGCTTCTGCTGGGTGGATGCCATCGCTCCCTGGTCGAACCAGGAGGGTTTCAGCACCCTTCCTGCATGCTCTTCCACAAGAACTGCCCAAGCTGGCATGTCATTCCCTGTTTGCCCACTCTGCTTGTGGAACTCCTGCTTGCCAGTGCTCCATTGCACTAGGTGATACGCAAATGTATCAAAAAAAGATGAAGCTTGACCTTGAATTGTTGCAGTTTGAACAGACAAGAGAAAAGGACTGCAGAAAGAAAGGGCTGTTGAGCATGTTTTACAGGTAAAAAGCTGAGATATAGGGAGATAATACTTCAATATACAGAACCTGCAAGTGCACTTAAAGAAGTATTCCTGCTCTTTCTCAGTCCAGAAAATATGTCCTCAGTCTGCCAACAGCCCATGTACTGAAATAAAAAGAATCGGTATTTTCCAGGCTTTGAGACGGAGGTCATTTCATCAGTATCCTGCGAACAGAGGTAGGAGTGACCACTCAGTATAATGCTCTGTCAGTCTGCAAAATGTGAAGAAAAGAAATAATCTCCTTCAAGGAGAATGAGCCTTTTTTTTTCTTCTAAAATCACCCCTTGTAATAGCTGTTTCGAACCTATCTTTTTCTTCTTTGAGATATTCTGCAATAACAATCTCCAATGTTATCTAAAAATTTGATTGGTATGTGGAAAATCAGTCAAGTTAGAAGCAAGGCATGTAGGACATTTAGTTTCCCAAAGGATTATTGAATAATATTCCTCAAATATCTCATTCAATGCATTTAACGATATTTTTTCCATACATTATTCATTTTTCATTACTTTCACATCTTATAGAAGAATTTTCCCCAAAAGTTTAAATAAAATATTTTCAATTTAGTTCATTTCATTATTCATTAAACTCTTGCTTTCATTTTCTTTTTCATAAGCACAGTTCTTTAAAAACAAGTGTTTAAGCAGTAGATAGAAGGTAGTGATGTAACTGACATAATATGGAAGTAAAGAAAAGATTCCCACAATTTTAAGTTTTAACATCTGGAAGGCAGAACTCAGAGTTTCTCTGTGAACAAGTATCAAGTTTGCAGTAGAAGGGAATGATGGTGAGTGCTCCCAGGGCTGCCACTAAAAAGTAGCCTTCTTCCATGAAAGGAAGTTTTATTTGCCTCTCCCATAGAGCAGGACACACTGAACTACACAGGCTTGCTAATCATTTTAAAATTATTTGGTATTGGTTTTGTACCAGTTTGTATTCATTTTCAGTGAGTGGCTGGAAAAGATCATTTGTGCATTGTGAAGAAGCAGGAGGCATCTGAGCACAGCCTGCCATCAGAATTTAATGAGGTGATCCAGTCTGTGCATGTGCTTGTAACGTCACAGCCATGATAATGGAAAGCATATGTCTAATGGTCTGTTTCTTTTTTTTCTTTCCTTGATAGATACAGGAGTTAAAAATGGGGTAGATAAGCTAAAAAGGGGAAGCGGAAGGAAAGCTAATATCTCATCCCATGTTTCCCATTCTGTTATAAGGTGTCATTTTTAGGATATCTTGTCTCTGGTTAGCTGAATTCATACACTGAATAACTGACCTACTGGGAATTTAACTAGCAAACTCCAAGTTTAAACTGCAGCTCTAAGCCCAATTTCCATATTTTCCCAAGGGTGAGCTGTCAGCTCCTACTCACTTTTTACATTAAAAGTGTTGCATTAGGCCTAATGCTTCTTCCCTTCCTGAAACATGAGTAATTGGTGTTGACTTGAAAGTTCCACATAAAAACCTGTGGTAAAAAAGTTAGAAGGAAATTATGTTATAAACAAACAGGATATTTCTAAAACTATATTTCACATTATTTATTATGGAATATTAAAAATGTGCCAGGAGGCAAAAAACATTCATTGTTGCCAGTCCATACAGAAGCCTCCAGAGGAGGAATCAGAGGGTCATCCAACCCCCCTGCTCAAGCAAGATCACCTGGAACGGGTTTGCACAGGGCCATGTGCGGTCAGGTTTTGGGTACCTCCAAGGACAGAGACTCCACAATTCACCTAGACAAACCATTTCAGTGTCTTACCATCCTCACAGTAAAAAAAACCCTTTTTCTTACACTTAAATAGAATTTCCCATATTTCACTTTGTGTTCATTGTCTGTCGTGTCCCTGGGCACCACTGAAAAAAACCATCATTCTTAATGCCTCCCATGAGGTATTTATGCTCAGTGTTAAGATCCCCTTGAGCCTTTTCTTCTCCACACTGAGCTCTCTTAGCATCTCCTTGTGTGTCAGATGCTCCAGGCCCTTCACTGTCTTCATGGCCCTTCTTTGGCTTATCTCCAGTATGTCCATGCCTTGTGCTGGGGAGCCCAGAACCAGACCCAGCTCTCTAGATGTGGCTCACTGTTGGAAATGCTTCTTCCCAAATAGGTTGACAAAGAGGGAAAACCACCCTGGTCACTTGAAGATGCCGCTGAGATGTGAGCCAAGAACTTGTAGGCCCAAGGGCTTCCTCTGCTTCACTCATAAGGATTGGCTTTAAGCTCCTGTTGGAGCTGTTTGTGTTCATGCAGGCTATTGTCACAGGTCTGCTGTATCCCAGATATTGTTCTGTTTTCATTAATTCTTCTACAGTTGTTTCAAGATCCTTTTAACTCTCATTATTCTTCTCGGAGGAGCCATAAGCATGTCCATTTGCACCCTTTAAATTTAAATTCTAACTTTGTAGAATATTCTTGCCAGGTGATTCTTCCAACATCTGTGTTTTGCATCTATGTGGAAAGGAGAGAGGACTGATGAGTTTCTATTCACTTGGGAGTAGAATATCTCAAATTTCAGCTATGTCTGCTCTTTATGCCTTATTTTAGCCCCAAATTCAGCCACCAGAAGCAGCTGCAATCAAATTAACTTTTTTCCTTAAATGTTTTAAATAAAGAGGATCAGATAAGCACTGAAATAGCCAAAATTCCTCAGTGTTTGCAAGACAGAAGACATCTTTCCAATTAAAAAAAAATTCAGATTTTGTCCTCAGAGGATGTAATTTTCTCAGGAAAACATCACCCAACATGCCAGTTTCTTCAGACATACTACCTATCATCACTAGCATGCAACACTTTTGTTCTCCTACCTGACATTGAGTCTGGCAGAGAAAAGAAGTGGTTAATGAGCAGAGAGAAAATTCTAGTTTAAAATATTGCCAATGAAAAAAGTCAAATAAAAAGGGGGAATAAATTTTAATTTCCACGTCAATAGTTCTTTAAAAATACAACCATGTAAAAATGTGAAAGTGAATATGAAGTACCAAAAATAAATTAGTTGGCTCCATGTAGTTTTGTATGCCCATTATCCTGTGTAGGAAAGTGGAAAGCTGGTATATTTATACACAGTGATAATTATTTCTTATCTGTTCAAATCCAAATTATGTTTAAATATGGATTTTCTAGGATCGACTTTATAATACCTTCCTCCAAAAGCCTCAGGGAATAGGGGCTTAATTAAGAGTGCTTTAGAACTGGACTTCAGAGTGACATTCATTATGTTTACTTTAATACTTTTAGCAATCATTTTTCATGGAAATCTGCAAACACTGGCCTACTAGAAAGATGTCCACCATGAAAAGTTGTTCTTCATGTAACCTCAGACATTTCTATCTTTGACTTTTTTGTCATTGTTTGCATTCTTAATACACTGAATAATATAGAAGCACTTATTAACTGTGTGCAATTGTAGCAATTAATTTAGAGTTTATTTAAATGAGTTTATAAAGGGAATCAGAGATTCCTGTTGCCTCGATTCGTTTTAAAGTAGAAGCTAGCAGCATTGCATATTTAACACTTGGTCTTATAAATTGTTCCATGGTGTTACCTTAGGACCTGCTGATGACAATAACACAGACATGGATATGCGGGAAATATGCATGTAAAGAAAAAAACAGATTTCATGTAGCTTCAACTTTTCAGATTTTTGAAGGAGAACTTGTTAATAATTTCCAGTTTATAAATGGTAGAAAAATGAAGTTCTAAAATCCATTTGAATATTTCTAGAAAGTTCTAATGGTAATCAATTACTCAAAGAAAATATCGAGAAAGTACTTGTCTGTGGAAAGAAAAATAATTTTTTCCTGGAAATTCAAACACTTGGTGTGTCATCCTCATCTGCAGTTCACTTTGTTCTGCTTCTCAGTAACTTGCATGTCTCTGATCAAAATATTATGGTTTAAACACATTAGTGGGCCAGAAAAGTTAATCTGGTGTGTTCTGTAAGAGACTTTAAGTCCGGTTTCCCAGGGGAATGCAGCTTACATGATCTTGCTCTCTGTCCATCCATCTATCACATGATGACTACAAGCCCATCTAACAGAAAGGCAAGATATCAATCACAAATAATTTCCTGCAAATTCCAGGAAAGTCTGTGACCAGGCAGATGACAGAGATCTAAATAATGTCCTGTGCTGAGACAGAGCACAGGAACGTTGCCGAGGGAGCCCAACCTGGCCAGAACAAATTCCTCACATGCACTGGCTGTCTTTTGGGTTGGCACATGGGCTACTCTGACCCACACACAGCCCCTGGCCCAGCCAGGGGGAAAGAGGAACACAACCAAGACTTGGGGCTATCATGGGCATGGGATGATGGGCCATTCAAGCCCAAAGGAAGAGGCAAAATGGAGATAATGCAGGGCAAGTTGGACAATGATACAAGGGGACAGCTGGTGGCTTATGGTGGCAAGGGGTATGGAAGGTGCTGGGTTACTATTGGGAGGAAGTGAGGAGAAAATGGAGAAAAGAAATCTCTGTGATGGTGTTTGTGTTACTTTCATTGGTTCCAATGAAATTGTTTGCAATTTGTTTGCCTGGAATAATAATGGAAATTACTTTTATATTTGCTGCTTTAATATGACATTCTCGAGCATTTCACTGCAATAGAGGCAGAATGCAAAACTCAATATTGGATCTATTAGCATGAATTTTGCTGAAGGACTTGAAGGACTTAAAATGCTGAGATTGGAATCAATATTAGATTCAAGCCTCTTGAGGGGAAGTAGAGCCATGTTTGAAAATGTATTTAATATGTTCTATTTATTTATTTATTATATTGTAGTTTCTCAGTATTTTCTCCCACAGTTACTGTTAAAAAAAAAACATAACAACAAAACAAAACCAAAACAAACAAAAAAAAGTCCAAACAATAAAAGTACATTTAGTATTATATAGAAAAAGAAATGGGAATAAGGTCTGTAAATAGTATATCATCCTGGAACCTCAGTGAATGGAAAGATTTAATACTCCTATTAAAAGCAGCAAATAAAGAGTGATTGAGTACATGAAGCCAAATAGCTTGTGTTCTGTTAAAGTATGTCTTCTATCCAGGCATAATTTGAAGTTATCTAAAAATTAGGAATCTGCTACCAACACTGGTAATTTGTTTCTCATTGATTACAAATAATGAATGTTCTTCATTTTTCATTTGTATTTAAAAAGCTTGAGCTTACAGACATTAGTTTTTTTACCACAGAATTATAGAATCAGAGAATCATTTAGACTAGAAAAGACCTTCAAGATCATCAGGTCCAACTGTTACCCCAAAACTGACAAGCCCACCACCATACCATGTCCTTAAGGGTCACATCTACGCATCTGTTGAACAGCTCCAGAGATGGTGACACCACTTCCCTGGCCAGTCTCTTGCAATGCCTGACCACACTTTCAGAGGAGAAATTTTTCTTAATGTCTAATCTAAACCTGCCCTGGCACAATTTAAGTAATTCCCTCTTGTCCTATCACTTGTTACCTGGCATAAGACACCAGTCCTCACCTGGCCTCACCCTCCTTTCAAGCATTAAGGCCTACCTTGAGTCTCCTTTTCTTCGGACTAAACAAACCCCAGCTGCCACAACCCACAGGATTTGTGCTCCAGAGCTCTCACCAACTTCATTGCCCTTCTCTGGACTGACTCCAGCCCCCCAGTGTCCTCTTTGTAGTGAGGGGCCCAGAGCTGGACACAGCACTCCAAGTGTGGCCTCACCCATGCCCAGTACAGGGGACAATCACTGCCCTGGTCCTGCTGGCCACACTATTGCTGATCCAGGCCAGGTGCCATTGGCCTTCCTGCCCACCTGGGCACACACTGCTCTTGTCCAGCTGCCATCAGCCACCACTTCCAGGTCCTTTTCCTCTGGGCAGATTTCCAGGCACCCCTCCCCCAGCCTGTAGTGCTGCAGGGGGTTGTTGTGACCTAAGGGCAGGACCCAGCACTTGGCTTTGTTCAACCTCATGTAATTGGGCCCGTCAATCCAGCCTGTCCAGACCCTTCTGTAGAGACATCCTGCCCTCCAGCACTTGTGCCCACCCTGGTTTCAACTGCAAACTGACTGAGGATGCCCTGGATCACCTCTTCCAGATCACTGGTAAAGATGTTAAACTGGGCTTGGCCCAACACTGAGCCTGGGGAAGGCCACTTGTGACTGGATACCAGGTGGATAAAACTCCATTCATGTCCACTCTGGGCTCAGCCAAACACAGGTGGTAAACACAGGCAGCCACCTGCTCACACCAGGGGCACTTATATGAATTATCTCACTGACTTCAGCACACATAAGTAAATGTACTCTGCTGCAGAAGAACCCTCACTGAGAGTAAAGGTGCACATGAGATGTGGGAAAGTACAATTTCATCCTTGCTGATATTTGAAAAAGCTACAAATTCATCAGGCTTGAAATAAAATTGTAGTTTGAAGTATTTTTAAGCACCTGGTAGCATTTGTGTAGTAGAAAGTCTGTCAGCCTTTTCAACATGAAATTATAAACACTTGATAAGATCTGGGGGCTCACACAGTGTACACAGTGTGAAAATGACATTGCTGGCTAGTTGTTTTTAGGTTTGTTTTGGTATTTTCTGCTCTGAGTTGCTCCAAAAGCAGTTTTCTTTTATAGAAAGAAGAATGGGGACCTTTAATTTCTTTCATTATGACAGGCAAACTAATCCTCAAAATGTATTATTATGTTTAAAAAATATTTAATAACCATTGCACTGTAGCTTAAATGAATCCTGTGCTACATACTGGTTTTGACTGTGAAGTTCTCTTTTCTTTAGTAGTTTTAAATTATTTTACAAAGCATGGGCTTTATTTTTTTTCTCTTCTTGAGATGTAATTTGGTACCTGAAAAACTTGAACACTAGGTGATTTCAAAGTGACATCTCCTTGCCTGCTGGCAGCTCTCCTCTAGGTGGTCTTCTCCACTCCTGCCCCATCCCCTGCTGCTGCCCAGTGCCCAAAGTGCCCTTGAGCCTTAGCTGGAGCAATGCTGAGGCTGTGCAGAGGCAACAGCAAATGTGCAGAAGCTTAACAACTGACCAGTGTGCAACATTTGGGTCTGATAAACACACACGCTCCAGTCAGCACTAATAACACCACTCACAGCAACCACCAGTAGGGATCTTGGGCAGGTTCTGATGAAAGACATGTAGTTCTAGGGAAATAGCAGAGCACAAGTCCTGCTACTTCTTGTCATCTTCACTCCTGATACTGGCTGCACTGGAGACAGTCCCAATAGGGGATGATCAACTGAGACCTTAGCACTCTTCTAACTTGCTGGGTAATGGGTAGATTTTTTTTTCCTGTTCCTTTCCTTTCTCTCTTCTGTTTTTTTTTTTCTTTTTCATTTTTTTCCCATGACTTGATTTGTGCCATTAAAATCAACATAGTTCATCAGCTTCAGATGCTCCTAATCAATCATTTTGCAGAGGGACCAGCCTCAGCATCCTCTGTGCAGCTTTTTCTCTCACTATCTGTCTTTGATGGCCAACATAAGTGGATGTCAAGAGCACTGTTACAACAGGTAAGTCCATAGCAATGAGTCCCCAGAACACCTTCCTAGACCACTTGGGAACTTAGGAACTTTCCTGACCCAGAAATTCTCAAGTTAAATGTTTGCAATTAGGAATCCTGGTTGGAATTTTCTAACACAAATGTTTCCCATGCTTTATAGACCCATGCAAGCTTTAGCACCTCCAACACACATTGATGGGGATTTCCATGTCCTTCTGCACTGTGCATGTGGCTCCTTTCCAATTAATTTCAGTTTTCTGCAGTTTTCTGGCTCTACCTAGTGCCCTTCATTCTTGTATTAGAAGGAGCTACAAACAATTCCCAGCCTTTTCCATACCACTGCATGCTTCAGCATGACCTTCTGGCTGGTTTTTTTGGGTTTTCTCCCCAAGCTGTAAAGCCCCATACATGTAACACTAGAGGTTCGTGGCCCATGGACAAAGAAAGAGAGGCGTAGAAGACTTCTGCTTAAGTCACACCATTAATGGGACCATTTCTGAAAGGCTGGGAAATTCCACAAACAGAAAAATGTGCAGTCTGCCCCAGCACAATGCAGGACCATAAAAACCAGCATGATGAATGCCATACCACTATGCACAGCACAGTGAGTAGCTGTACATGAGCTTCCAAGGGAGTGCACATGGTGGGATTTTAATGTCCATCATCTGCTTTCCCAACTTATTGAGGAACCCAGGTTAATTTCCAAGGATGAGGAACAAGGTAATAGAAATAATATTTGATTAGCAAAGAAAATAGAAATTATATTTGATAAGCATCTTCTTCTGGCTAAATATTCAGTGATTGCAAACAGTATTTTTCCAAATACATAAGTTTCTCATGCTTGGGTTGCAAGACAGGCACAAGTTCGAGGCCACTGGTGTGAGCATCTGCACATGCAAATTTTTGATATGTATCTGTAAAAGAGGCAATGTACACAGAATTCTCATCAGGATGAAGAGACCTTGCCTAGATAGGAATGGAAGATTGCCCATGTCAGAAGACTCCTACTTGCACACAGTTCCAAATTGAAAAGTGTTTTATTTTTTCATGTGTAGTCATACAAAGAACTCTAAACGAGCCAGAATCTCCAACAAGAGAGATGAATCTTCCCCTTGAAAAAGAAAGCAGACATAGGGAAAAAAGATAAAGACACTGTAAAGTGTAATTTTTGCTATGGCATAGTGGTTGAACAATAAAAGGTCATCAACTTACATCATAACATCTCATAATTGCATCTCAGATCTTATAGGTGTGGGACCTAAACAACAAATGAGTTTAAATGCAATTTTTACTTCTAATTTGCCTTTTTTGGTTTTGGGTTTTTTTTTAAGCCTGCTTTGCAGCAGCTCTTAAATCTATATTTCTGGTTTAATTAAAAAGAGGCATAATATATCACCTTCTATGTGATGGCATGGAAATTATTTTACAAACTCTAGGTTTAAGTAGTAATGTTAAGTTTGTACCAATTTAATGAATAAAAATAGCATGTGCTGCATAGTGGGCTCTGCATACTGGCAAGAGAATAGAAATAGGCAAAGAAACATTTACTGTCATTTAGTCTTGTCAAAGAAAAATAGATTAAAACCTTGTTTGAAGAAGGTCAGTTCAGCCACCAGTGCTTTTCAGAATCAAGCCCTTACACTTCTGTCACGTTGACAGATATTTCAGTCAAGGAGATTTACATGCTGAGGAGCAGCTGAATAAAAATATTCCCTCTTGGTCTAAATTGTGCAGTAAACAGATCCCAGGAGTACTCATGCATTTAAAAATTAGTGTTCTAGGCAGATCCCACAAGCAACAAGCAAATGGAAATTGTTTAGTTAAGATAATGCAGCACAAACTTTTGCTGCATGATGGACTAATGCTTCCATGTCCGCTGTCTCAGATCCTTGGCTGGCTCAGATTTTCATTCTGAGTTATGTATCCAGACCATCAAAAAACCATATCATCCTCCATACCTTAACTGACACGCAATCCAGCTAGCACCAAGCTAAAAATCATCCTTTTTTCTTGATTTTTGCTTTGTGGGCTTCCCAAATGCAGTCAGACAGCTGGAGGACAAATGGCAAAACTGGAAATGAGTGACTCCACTGTGAGTCATTGCTCAGGTAACAGGTTTCTGCTGGGAATGAGCGCCCAATAGTCACAAGCACCCTATCATTTCTGTTCTGAGAGGGCAGTGCTGTTCACAGGCCTGAGGTTCTTTCCCTTCAATAAATGGAGGCTACAGCTGTTCAAGAGCAGTGGAGAAAACAAAAAAGCCATCACAAAAACCCAAGAGCCAACAGTTTATATGAGCAATGGCTTTAGTCACTGAGATGCTTTTGTATGCATTTCTAATATGCTATTACCATAATAGCAATGAAACAATTCATTTTCCTCCTTTTATTTTACTGTTATGATAATCATTTATATAACATAGGAGTTATATCAGTTGATTTCATATAAGATATTACCTCTGTTTAAAAATGTTACCTATAATGGGCAAGCAAGATCTGTAATTCAGAAATGATTGATCTTCAGGGGATCACAGCTCCCACCACAACATTACTACACACAGAGGAACACATCTCAGCTGTTTCCTGCAATAAGAAGTGGTACACTATGGCAGATCAGCTCAACGAGCATTAACTGAAACTCCCAAGAACACATTTTCTAGGGTTTCCCCCAGGATAAATTTTTGAACCAATACTGCATGTCCAGATCAACTCTCTGACTCCTGTGTAGGAAAAGTATTTCCCTACCAAGATTGGATACATGCCTAGTGAGAAAGGAAGGACAAACTTTGTCTTGAAAATATATCTGAGCTCAGTGGAGGATCTCAGCACTGTCTTGCACACCATTCCCATGGTTATCAAAGGACATCAGGCCCAGGTAAAAGTATCAAAAAAGCAGTCCACAAATAGTCATTAAAATACCCCAAGAGAGACAGAATGGGAAGGTATTTCAAGTGAGTTTCCTTATAGTTGTCTCCTCTGCTCATTCTACCCAATATTTTCATCTATATAGGGCTAAGTGGTTAATGAGAAGTTATAGAGGTGACAAAAGTTGTGGAAGACCAGGACAAATTCTGAAATGAACTGGTGATGTAGCTGTCCAGAATCAACAAGATTAATTTAGCCTGTCTTTGCTTCAAATGGATTGTGAAGGGTTTATTCCTGGCAAGCTATTACAGAACAAATCAATGGGGATAACAATCAGCTAGACAGCTGTGTGCTGGTGAAAGAGCTGGGTGTATAGGAGTCACAAAACTGGTATGGATGCAGCAATCTGGCTCTGCAGAAGAAAGACAATACTCATTTTGGAAAGCATTACAGAAATGGGGTGTGCAACAAGACAAAGACATTTCTTCTGTCACACAGAGTGACAGTGAAAGGTTTCCTCAAGCACTGCATCCTGGCCTGGATTCTTGAACATAAGACAGAGAAAATGTAAGGAAATATGAGCAATAAGAGCAGTAAGAGGTCTGAAAGAGAAAATCTGTAGAGGAAGAAAAAAAAAAAGCTGTGGTAGTTCTGTTTGGAGAGTGAGGACAGAGAAGGAAATGGAAATTTTGCATCATTATAAAGGCTTTTACAAGTTCTTCTTGCTAACTTTATTCAGAACAGATACTAGGGAGGACTTCTTAGTAGGGTAGAGAGAGGGTACATGGTGGCTACAGAAGACTGTGAACTCTGCAGCAGTGCAGGATGCACAGGTTATGTGAATATCAGCAATTAATAATAGTAGAACGTAGACTTGGACTCGCAGTCATCCTCCCTGAGAAACCATCTGTTGTTCTGGGTCCATAAGCACTTCCTGTGCAGGCCTGGTGTTCCCATGGGCCATGGATTATTCCCAACATTATTCCCAGGTTTAATGGGAGCATTCTTGACAGCAAGATAGGAGAGCTTCAAAGTATATTTCCCTGGGCCTTTTGGTCTCAGGGCCAGAGAACTGTGTCAGGTACATTTAATGTTTTAATACTGCAGTCAATCAGTAGAAGTCTGTAGGAAGGCAAACCCACCTCTGCACAGGAGGGGTTGGGATATATTGTAATATCTTGTCTGGTCCTATATGAGTGAAGTTCTGTTTACTTTCTATTGACCTTTGTTGCAAAATACAGAAACTTTGGACTACAGTACAATCCCAATTAGATCCATTTTCCAGAATCCTTATAAAGATATTATGAGGCTGACCTTCATACAAAGAAAAATCAGTGTAATATAAATCAAGTCCAGCCGCTCAGCTGAAGATAAACAACTTTCATCAACCAGAAGATGCAGAACTAGATTTATTGTTATATGGCATCACAGACAGGAGCAAGCCATACCAAACAATGCAAGGATATTACCCTTTCATCATTTTGGAATTCAGAGGGGATAGAGGCTCCACACTGCATCACAGCTCTCAAAAACCAGCCTCTCAGCACCAGCTGTAGGCCCAACTTTTTCATGCTTTACAAACAAAGACCATGTCTGTAACAGAGTCACTGCTCCAGCTGTGGTGTGATTGATGGCAGCTTAGCTGCCATAGCAAGGAGCTCAGTGTGGGCTCCATCTGCATAAGCACATCGTTGCCCTAGATGGATTCCTGCTAGTTTGGGGGCACTTAACCTAATCCTGGCTCAGACAGGTCTTTGCTGCACCTCCAGTGTGGAAATGGCAGGCAAAAGAGGCACCTCCATTGGCCAGCTGAGCCACTGGAGACAACCCTTTTAATTCCTAGAGGGCTCTGTTTCTGAAAGCTCAGCATCAGCACCCTTTTATGCATACACTGGGAAATATTTCAGCATGAAGTCAAGGTTTCATTGGGATATACTCCTCACTGTCACCACTTTTCCCTCACACACCAAAGTCCTACTTAATTTCTCCCACTACATCTTGGCATCCTATTTTTTTGGGATGCAGTTAAAAGAATGAGAATAGTCACTGGGGAGCCTAGAAAGTGGAAGATAATGTTGAAGATAATTTGTCCACTAATAATGAGCAAAAAAATCTTCACCTTGCTGTGAGAAAAGGAGCAAAATGCTAAGTGGCATTTGCCAGCCCATCAAAATGGGGAAATCTTATGCAAAGTGCACACTTCCCTGCTGTGAATTTCTTGCCCCTGCTCCTTTCCATATTCATAGAGAGACTCAGTTTAGGCACTTTCAGTCAACTAGTTTTATTGATGCAAAAAATACAGAGGAAACCACTGGCTTTAGTGGAGGCAAAAAGAGATGATGAAGAGCCCCAAATTCTTGAAATCTATCAGTAGTGGGCAACTAATAAAGGCATATCAGTAAAATGTGCTTTCTGAACCCAAAATACAGTTTAAAATAAAGGAGAGAATTTGAGATTCTTGAAGTGATGTAGCTTTAAAAGATATCTAGGTATTCAAACCTGCTTCTGAGGTGAAAGGTGACTTTGAGCAATGCTTGAAGGACCTCACCCACTCAAGCCTCAGTCTATTCCCTTGTAATCCCACAGCATTTGGTCTAAGTCACCTGAGAGAAAAAAAAAAAGGCGACTGTATAATTTTTTCCTATTCCTCCAGGGCAGTCTGCTGCATAGCTTGAAATCTGTATTTTTGTAGCAAATATAAATTGACCCCCTTGAGCCCAGCATATAGGTGGAACATTTATTACACTGCACCTTTGAGTCACCAGACCCAGACCCCTGCTATCTCCAGCAATCACGCCACATAAACCACTTCATAAATCTATCTTGTTCCATTTAAGAATTTTGTGCATGGCTGCCCAATTTCTAAGACTTTTTAAGCTCTATGCGAAGAATGGAAACTTTCTTCAAACTTGCATTTAACATTTACTTGCAGAGAGCTTTACCCTTTGGTTTCATGGCAGGGAACCATTTTCTCAGCTCTTCACTCTGTACAGCACTAACCTACCAATCCAGACAGCATCAAAACAGCCTTTCCAGCCTCATACAAACTTTGCTTTGCCAGAAGGACCAAGCCAAGCTCTTTCCAATCACCCCCACCATGACAGAAAGCCTTTGCCCTTCTAAGTGATCTTCCTCTGCATGTATGGCAGCTGGAACCCACCTTTTTGTTGATGTGTTTGGGGTTTTTTTATGGGCTTGTTTTGTTTTTAACTGGGTGTCCAAGGTTGCACTCAGTTTTCCAGAAAGGTTTTAACAGGCTTCATATTTGCTAATCTGCAGCAAAAATACTGAAGCCAGTAGGTTTTAGCCTTGTTTTTCCTTTCTTTTTTAGAGCATCTCATTGAGTATGATTCACCATCACATGTATGTTTTTTCTTTCCTCTCTAATGGCAAATCTCAGGTTTATAATGGTAGTTATTGCTCTAAGTTCCTATGAAACTTTCTCCCATTTCTGCAATTCCAATTTAAAGGCTCAGCCAAGTTCTTTATTTGATATTCAAATCCTCGTTTGCAGTGCTGGCACTGCTAACTTTTTCATTAGCAGCAGTTTTCCTTGCCACATGACTTTCTTTTCTTATTTAATTCATTTATGAAACCAGTAAATAATAAGAACTTCATCATATATGATATATTTTCAGATCTAAAATACAATATTGGATTTTTTTTTGTTTAAAAAATTTATGCTATACAGCTGCAGTACAACCCACCCTACATAAACTGTCTTTTCTATTTTTCACCTTGCCCCTATATCTGATTATTTTAATAAACATCTTGCTTTCTGATACACACTGGGTTTCTGAATGAGAAGAGCATGTAAACATTTGGGAAAAAAAAAAAAAGTAGAAAGCTCAGTATCTTCATAATCCTTTCTACCCTAGACTGATTTAGGAATATTTTTAGCCTGTTGTATTGAACTGTTCAGTAGCATCAGAGTTACTGTTTTATTGAGGTTTCATTTATAAATGTAGAACCAAGCATAGCCTTTATCATAAGGCTGCTACCTTAATAAAAAATGAGTTTATGCTTGCTTGTGAGCCGAGCTTTGCCTTGATGCCTGAGGTTAGGTACCCAGACTCATGTGGAAATCCCTAAATAAATGTGGCCTGAAGCACTGTATAACACCATTCACTGTTGATTTGACTACAGGTGCAAGTTATTAGGTTTGCTGTCCTTTTACAGGACAGGAAGATTTCATTTTGGTGAGAGCTGAAGATCGCTGGTGTTTCCATGCTCAGTGTCTGCCTGCGAAACCTTTTATCGCTCTTCACTTGTCCTTCTCTTTTGGAGATAGATGGGCATTTTGCTGCCCAGTGCTATCAGACAGGCAGCCAGATACAGGATGTTCTGAGGTTGGATGATTCATGCACACTGAAGAGGAAAAGGCTAGAGACAGTGCATTGTCCTCAAAATTAACCCCCAACAGCAGATCCCAAAATGGAGCAGAATGAGAAGCGCCAAAGTGCTTGTTCATGCCTCTGCGTTCTCTAAGGTCATAAATGTTTTCCTGTTTAGTTTGAATTTGTTACAATTTTGTGCTTAACAGTGGAAATGTGCTAGGATTTGGCAGCTCCGTATTTTGGAGCACTTTCCTGCTCTGTCCCCAGAAAAATCTCTGAGATAAACTTTTTCAAGCCGGACTGTAAACATGGAGATCTTCCCCCACAAGATTAGCTTCCAGCCAAAGCAGAATCTAGCCTGGGACTTCCTGACTAATGTGAAACCTCCATGAGTTTCCTGTGCTAATTTATTCCTTCTGTTTTGAGCAGCTTTTTAATATTGAGCTCAGCCAGAACCAGGTGGGTGGTAGAAACAGAAACGTGTTTTTTCCCCCTCTCTTCTCCAAGGTTCCCTGAATCTGCTGACTAAAAATTTTATTGTGAAGTACTTTGGGTTTCACTCTAAAGTAGGAACAGCAAAGTTTAGGATCATGGAGAAAGCAAAAAAAGAGCAGAAAATTAACAGGCTGAATTTGGAAGAAAATTTTATTGTGTGCTTCATCTGTAGGAGTGTGCAGTCAAAAGGGAAATCAGTTTAAATGGCAGGAAAGGGAAGAGAGGCTGGATGAAATACACAGTGAAACCCTGGAAGATCAGTGATTTAAATTATGAAGAGACAAATGACTCTCAAATAAGGAGTCTCCACAGGCATAATCCAAGTCCAATTTTAACCTCCTTTGCCCTTGCTAGATTAAGCAAGTACTTGGGAGCAACTGGACAGCACGCCAGTAGGAATCTCCCTACAAATCACTGGAATAAGATCAGTCAAACAGTTTTGGAGCTAAGTACCACAAAGCTGGGGTGGCACTGCATAGCGGTGCCCACGTTGTGACAGCTGACACAAGGAGCAAGGACTGCTCCCCCTGGCACATTCATCCAGCAGAGCCCTGAGAAGTGAAAAGCCTGAAGACCTTTGGGAGCTGTGTGCTGCAGCCATATGAAGGACAGAAGGAAAAGAAAGACAAGAAAACCTTACATGCCATTTCACATAATGATTGTCCTGCACAGGCTGCGCTGAACACACCACACCTAAGTCTCAGCATTTAAACAGAGCTAGGATAAGAAGAGTGAAGGGAAAGTTCTGCTTACCAGTAAAAAGAGAAAAAAATCCCCAAAATTATAAGCTGACAAGAAGGCTCTCTGCAGTGTGAAATATATTTTGCAATATCTAACATGTCCAAACGCTGACAATCTATTATCAGCTATGGGCAACATTCTCAGGTTGTGCTGCTCAGAGCCTGTTTTCCAGCAGCAAATCTTACCTCTGCTAGCTGCTTTCAGTGGTGTCTGCACTGGGAGGAACAAAAAGCTCTGCAGAGAAGCATTATTTTAGCTTTCTACTATTCTCACCAGAATATTCTTTTTCAATCACAAAATAAACAGCTTTATTAATCTTATAACTAAAACTAAAAGAGGAAAATGTATGCACACATGGAGAGAGAGGAGTATGTATATGTAGTATGTGTGTGTTTGTTTGGGGGTTATTAATCTTGCATATTAGGATATATTATGGCTGACTAATAGAGTAAAACTCAAAACATGTAACAGAAATAATTCTGTCTGTCAAAGGTATGAGCCTGTAAACTTAATTACAGAAATAGTGTAGGTTTATGCAAGCAATAAAAACCTTACAAAACAAACAAAAACATGCAGAAAAGCCCAGAATTTCTCCAGCAAAATAATGATGTCAGATTTCCTCAGTGTGCATATTGGTTTACCACCTCTTCTTTGCCTTTATTCTGGCTGAATTCATAACTGCTTGCCTACAAAGTAATGCAAACACCAAGGGAATTAGAACATCAGGATTCCGTGGTGTTGTGACAATTCTGAAACTAAAAGCATCCTACCTGGTGCTTTTCTTTTTTTTTTTTTCCTTCTTCCTGGTCTGCCAAAGTGTGAACAGCAATGCCATGTATTCAGTGCCTCTGCAATGCCTTCTTGGACAGCCTCCCAGTGCTTTGGTCCTGACACATGTTGCTCTTCCTTGGCTCTGACCTGTGAGGATGCAGCTCAGCTAAGAGCCATGGCACTGCTCCCTCAAAGCCCCTCTGTTTTCCAGTCAGAGCTGATGTGCCAACCCTGTCTCTAAAAAGCAAAGTATGTGCACCTCACATGAGCTCCCTTCTCTTCCCACCTCTCTCCCCACCTCTGGGGCCGGGCAAGGATTAGAGTTTGCTTGGGCACCAGTGAAGCACCTTACTGGAGACCTTGGTCTTGGCTGAGCAGTTGTGTACTGCTGTAGAACAAATTTTGGCAAGTGGTAGATGTGCCTACCCCTCAAAAGATGTGCTAACAGCTCTGGTTTCTTCACTGGGTAGTTGGGCTTGATGCTTTGTTATAAAAAAAAGCACAGGCCATTTATGTATGCTAAATAGTACATTGAACTATAAAAATCACACAACTTACTGGATATCCTCTGGGGACTCATTGTTCCACCAGGTGAATAGAATCTAATCCAGGATGAAAATTCAGGAAGAAGTGTGAATACAAAGTCACATGGTCATGTGTCACCTTACTGGAGAGGTTTGAGCATGACAACAACTAAGACATATCAAGAGCTATCATAAATATTTGTAGAGTGTTGCAGAAATAACACGTGTCTTATAATAGACAAAGTGTACCAAACAGGTAGAACCTCTGAAGAGCCAATCCCCAAACAGTGTAATACAGAACAACAATATCTCTGGAGATGGGATATGGCACCCTGAAGTGGAAGTGCATCAGGCAGGATGGGATAAAATCCCATGTGTATGTTAGAAATTGACTGGATTTACCACATGTGTACCTCAGACAGAGCCTGCTGGAAAGTCAAGCTTTGGATCCAGAGCACCAAGCCTGGAACAAGATTGTCTTCATAAGATACGGGGTTGTACCCATTTTCTGTTCAGCATTTTCCAGGTGAAGATTTAATGCAGATTTAGAGATGCAGATAAACGAAGCATCTCTGAACCGTGCTGGGCATCTACCTCTCCTTAAATCCTCTTCTCTGTCCTTAGCTAAACTGAATTGAATGCATCCTTTCAATGAGACAATCTGCCATGAAGACATTAAGAGTTTGAATAACTTTTTTTTAAGAAGGAAAATTATGAAGAATAGCATCAGAACCAGCAGAAATGCTATCAAACATCAATTCATCAGCATGCTGACCTGTTGAAAGGAACCAACCCCAAGAAGCAGAGACTTTGGAAACACATAGGTAATGGTACCCAGAAAATATTTTTTCCCTTATGGTTTCATGGCAAGCCATAGCAGGCATCTCTCAAATTAAGTTAAAAGCTCGTAGGGAATTTGTTGATGAAAGTTTTGATAGGGCTTAAAGCTGACTGGAGATCACCCACAGGTCTGGGAGGATTAGTCTTTTAATTCTTTTAAATAAAATTTTAGTTTAAACTATTTTATTCCTTGATTTTTACCTATTTCATCTGCAGAGTGACTAAAAGCAGCTTTTTTTGCATATGCCATCAATATTGTTCGAGTGACACACACTGCTGTGCTACTGCCCTGAGATAATGTGCTGCTAACTGGGTACCTCTGCGTTACTGTCACACCTTGCTGCTCACCACCAGCAGAGTTGCCTGAGCTAAAGCAACTCTGCCTGATAGTAAATTCGTCTGTAAAGTTGTCTGTATTCTTGTATAATTTCAATTACATACAACCAGTTTATCATAACCTCCTTACACTAGTGCAAAGTGACATTTACAGGTTGTAAATTTTAGAGCTTAGATGAAATAACACTTTAAATAGCAGTTGGGTCTTAATGCCCCAGAGACAAGCGTAGAATGATAGAATAGTTTATGTTGGAAGGGATCTTTACAGGTCATCTATTCCAAACCCTCTGACCTTTACAGGTCATCTGATCCAACTCCCCTGCAGGGATATATTCAATTAGATCAGGTTTCTCAGACCCCCCCATGCATCCTTGAACATTTCCAGGGATGGGGATATACCACCTCTCTGGGTCATCTGTTCCAGTGTTTTGCCACCTAGGTTGTGAAAAAATTCTTCCTTATATCTAATCTGAATGTACTCTCTTTTAATACAAAACCATAATATCCTGTCACATCACAACAGTCCCTGCTAGAAAATCTGTTCCTATCTCTCTTATAGGACTCTTTAAATATTGAAAGGCCTCAATCAGGTGTCCCTTTTGATGTATTTGCATAATAGATGCACTTTTTACAGTAAAACTGGTTCAGCTATTTCATTTTCCCCATGCTGGGTGCATCTTTCCAATCACTTTGTCATCTACAGGGCCAGTAGATGTGATGCTATCCAGGTTTTCTACTTCAGCTTCCTCAAGGTTTCACCATGAAGTAAACAATGAGAATATCTAAGGGGGAAAGCTGGATAGTTTATCTACTCTCTCACCAGGAAGGGTCTGTTGCACTATGGATACAACACATATTAACTCAGCCAATGGTAATTTCATTACCCACACTTGTAAGAAGCTCGTGAGAACACATTCCTTTTTTCACAAAACTTAGCTCAGGTATTTGTGAATCATGGAGGAACTCTTCTTAGGCCAGGGGTGGGACCTATCTCACTCAGGTCTCAAAAAGCTGGTTTCCAAACTCTCAGCTATTTTCACTGCTTCCCATTATAGGCAGCTGGGAGAAGCAAGCACATCCAGGGAGAAATTCATCTCCTCTGGAGGTAGTTAGTTAAAGTAGGTCAGAGAGATTGCATGTGTGGGTTGCTCTTCAACGAATGTAGTGGAAGCCTAGAGCAATCAGTAGAGAATTAGACAAGTAAACCTTAATTATCTCTACCAAGATGGGAATAAATTTGCCCAATATTTTTCTGTCAAACATAAACAGCTGCTACAAAAAAAAAAAGTTGTGCTCTTGGTCATAGTTTCATGACTTGGCTTGTAAAACATGCCCTGCTCCAGGATCTCCCATCTCCCCAGAGGCTCCTCAGAGTGTTATGGCGTGTAAGTAGGTCAGCTCTCCTGCTAACGTTATACCTCTCCAGTGATAAACCTTTTGGTTCTGCAAAAACAATGTTTAAATGCTACTTCTCTAGCATCTGTTTGGCCATGATAGCAGGAGTATGGTTTGCAGTATAATATTTGTCCTTTTTAAATAAATCCATTAATTTATTCCCTGTACAGGAAACCTTTGTACATATTCACTGCTGGAAGAAAATAACAGTTGAATAAAGGACAAATGCCTCTGAAAGGGCAGCTTGTTTTAATCCACATGCTGATCACAATACCTATGTTTCTTTTCTGTTTTAGAGAGTAAGCATTATAGAAAGTACCTCTAAACTGTGAGGATTGATGAGACTTTTTGGTGTTGTTTGTATAATATTTTCCCAAATGAGAACTGTGATTTTATGTTTGGTAAATCAAATTAAGTAGAAAGATGAGATAGAAACAATTTGGAGTCTTGAAAAATCAAAAAATAATTTTACACCCCTTTTTCTACCTAACTGCGCCACATATTTAGATTCAGCAATCCTAATTATGGCTTTGTTTTTATGTACCATCCCTTTTGGAGATAGTGATAAATGACATTATAGTAGCCAAGTATGAGAACTTGGTTAGTAAAATGATGGAGCTCTACTCAACAGACATGAAGCAAGAATATGTATATATATATATATGTACATATACTTATAACTGTGACCCTGTCCTGTAAGATATTATCTTTATTAAACTTCTGTCTTATTTTCACCTTACAGTAGATTAGATCAGTCACATTTTCTCCTTTGCAAAATAAATTCTGAGAACAGGTACATTTTTTGATTACAGATTGAAACCTTTTCATTCAAAAGTCTCAGAGTTAGAAAGGCCAATCATTTATGGAAAGATCTGTGAAACAGTTCAAGTCATTTTGAAAAGTTACATTTTCTAGAAGAGTGTTTTCCCTGAGTTTAATGGCAAGGGAGCACAGCTTGCTGCCTTCAGTTCAACAGGACCAGCTGGCCATTTTCTCTCCTATTAAGTGAATTGTGGGCATATTGCAGGCATGAAGACTGCACACAGCAGTTATCACCAGTTCCTCACTGTGTGTCAGCATACATTTCTAGATTTTACTCCATCAACAACATTCTTCCCTCTAGTTGTTTTTTTAAGCTCAGATTTGAAAAGCCTGTGTTGATCTAGCAAAATTTGGCACCATTAACTAACTTGGAAACTTGAGCATCTTTAACTGCAACTTTGAAGTTAAATGGCACAATATTTTTTTAAAGTACGTTATATTCAAGTTTAAATTTTTATTCCATTTAAGACAATGTTAATGTGTTTTCTTCTTATGATAGTGTCAGTAAAATAAATTTTAAAATGTATTTGAATAAATTCTCAAATTTTATCTAAGAATACAGATAACAGTCCAATAAACCAAGTAAATTGCATTTTCTAGAATGTTGAGGGCCTACTAAGTAGCACATTCCAAGACTGGATAATATTTTCATTACAGTGATACATTTATCAGTAAGGACATTTTATGGCAGTACAGATATGAAGGAGACCAGATGTTCACCTGACCTTATCTCATGTCCAACCCATTTCTTGTGACAGTTCTCTGTGACCCTGGGAAGCTGTGACTCTCCTCCCCTCTCTCTGTGCTGAGATAAGCCATGGTTTTAGTTCCACATCACCAAAGTCATCTTCCTAGGAGGTCTTTGGTTAAATATTTCACTTAACAACACTTGTAGCCACTGAGCTTTTACATGAACACCAAAGCTAACCCTGATAGAAGAATTTCTTGGCAATACAGTACTCAAATCCACCAAAAGATACCTCCAAAGTTCTTCACACAAAACCCCATGCAAACTGTTGTTGTAACTACTCCACAGTTTGCAGCATCCACCTTCCAGAGAAACCCTAATTCCAATAAAGCTTTATTATTATTGTCTAATTAAAATATTTCTCTAAAGCAGAACATTTTTCAGATCTATTCTGCACATGTCTTTAAATCATCCAGACCTTTCTCCACCTTCCCAGTCTGATCTCAGGCCCAAAATAATTTATGGTGTTATTCTGATGACAAATACTACAGCAATGAGCCAGGGCATGGATATTTTTCAAGCTGAAAACCAGGAAAGAGTCATTAGATACATGATAAATCAATTATTTGAACAAAACCACAATCATGAATGAAAAGAAAAAAACAGAAGAGAGTCAATCAATTTTAGTGACTGACAGAAGCAGTAGGATATAAGTACAAACTTTTTTTTCTACTTTGTATTTCTTATGAGAATGCAATATGCTTAAGAAATGTGTCAGTATATTTCAGTGATATACTGTAGCAAACTGTCATGCAGAAGAGGAACCCATCAGCAAACAGGACATTGGAAGTAGCAGCTAGGGAATATATTCTCAGTGTTTCAGACCAAATGTGATAGAAACTCATGTGAGTAACTGGACTGACCTAATATGGTTTTTGTTGATATTTGAAGCAGATGTTGTCCAGTTTAACCAGCATTCTTAGATACAAGCACTCACAAAATCTGATATCTGTCTGAACAAGTACTTGGAGTATGGCTGGTCTTCATACAAATACTCTTATTTAGCCATGAACAACAGTAATTTTTATTTGTTACTCAGCCTCTGCACTTCTGTTGAGACTGCTCTGATTCTCTGATTGGAGGGCAAAAGCAAATTCTGGATAATACAGGTGATCAGAGATGATGGTGAGGACACAGGGATCGTGTCAGTAATCACTCGTCTCCTTTAGGGAAATTGGCACAAGAAAAATTTCCTGTGCATGAAAATAGAATCATATTTTTCTATCAGTCATAAAACCTGTGATATAAAGTTATGTGAATAAAACAAAGGACAGAAGTTGAAGGATAAATCAATAACTCACACACATTACTCACTCTCACGCTGCTGTCTGTATAACACCAAGAGATGGTTACATTGAATTTTCAAAGGCAACTGAGCTTCTTGATTTCTGCAGCCAAGGCTAACGTTCCATCTGGCAGGGCTTTTGGCCAGGGTTGGATGCTGAACTCTCAGTCCCATAAAGGACACTGTTATCACTTGAGCTGAAGGACTAACTTCTTCACTTAGCAGTGATGATGACAGCACGCACATTAAAGGCTCTACCAGAAATTCAGTGCTGATTCTGCCTGGGGCCATTGAAGCTGACAGTGCACCCGGCTGTTCTCCCCTCCCTCTATCACACCTTCCTGCTCCACTGCAGCTGAGGCACAGGACAGACATCCAGAGCCCAGTTACCAGAGTTTACAGCCTTGTGGTTTAGAAGGGACCACTGCTTTAGATGTTTCAGGTACCAGAAGAAACAGGACAGCTGAGGCTCCGAGTGCATGTACCCTTCTACCCCTGCTTGAAGAGGATTACCTGCTGTAATACTGATCCCCATCATGGCTTACTTCAGCAGGGAACACGTGAAGTCCTCTGCTCTTATCTCCCTTCTTGCGCCTTCTGATTGCCCAGTGACCCCCCAGGGGTCATGGAATTAGGTGTAGTAATCAACATTGCTTCACATAAACCAAAGTATACAAAAGGTGAGAGAACATAACAGTTGAGCAAAGGATGGCTGAAAGCTCCCAGTTTGGTACAGGCAGCCCCACAACACATCTGCAATATGGAACAGATATATTGGTGCATCAAGCAGGCATGAAATATTAATGCACCTGAAAAGAACAAGTGATGACTGACAGGGAATGTAGCAAACAGTGCTGGCAATTTCTGCACCAGAAAGAGAATCTCAACCTGTAAAAGGCACATAGCAGTCTAAGGAATTGCAGAAAGTCTTCGTAGGAGAAGACCTAAAACTGCTTGCCTTGCTTGCACTAGAAGAATGAGAACAGGCATCTGCTGCATATAAATACCTGGTTGTAAACATCAAGGAGGTAGGAGGGCTGTCTAGGTGAAAGAACAAGTACAATCTGATCCCAAAGAAATGCGGCCTGAAAATTAAAAGATTGTAGCAAACTGCAAGCACTTTAGACATCAGCAGTGTGCTCAGTCTCCATACCTGGCCCTTCAGATGCTGTCACATGTGCTGCAGATATCCATGTGCACTGGGAACTGGAGGGAGTTCTACAGTCCAGAATCAACATGGTTGTCCTTAGGATTCTGGGAAGACTCCAAAGCTTATAATGGGTATTAGCAATGCCATCTGGGGGATACCTGCTGTTGTGAGGTCCTTAAAACTTCTTTTACAGCCCTGCTGTTTCACAAATGCTGTGTGCCAAACTTACAGTAACCCAGCAGTTGCCTCAGAACATTTTCCAGTGCACTGAGCAGTTTAAGGCTACAGTTAAGAACTAAGCAGTGGGGTGGCAAACTTGGCTCTGATTTTATTGTGGAATTAGGATTCCCAACATATATCAGTGTAATCACCCCAGATTGCCATCAATGGAAAAGAAGCAAAATTTTGTGGTTGTACAGCTGCAATCATTTCACTTAGTGTTATGCAAGAAATACAGGCAAGTGTCAAGTAACAAAGACATCATGTGCCAAATTGTGTCATCTGTAGCACTTCAGTGACTTCAGTGGACAAGAGCAAGGTACAACAAAATCATGTTTATTCCTGATTTTCACCTTGACTAAGAAGTTATTTATAGCTACCAAAGGGAAATTTAAAATTCCCTCAGTCTGAGAAATTCCTCACCAACAGCATTTTAGAAAAGCCTTCTTGTCTTTTTAGCCATTTCTTTATGAAGGATCTAATTCCAGTTTTTAAGTTATCCCATGAATCTATAGGTAGGAGTCTCTTAGAATCCATGCTCTGCAGCATTCACCTGTCATTTTAATGGCCTACTTTTCAAATGTAAAACTGAAAATTGAAAAGAGCTGAATTTTCTGGTAATAGGCTTCATTTTCCCAAATGGTATTATGATAGAAAGATTTTTAGTGGAATTAACAATACCTTATTGAGCATAGACATCAAAATTTACATTTCCATTTACAGAAAGATTTACCAAAGAACACTAATTTCAGGAGGGAGCATGCTGTACTGAACTTGTAAGTAACTAAGGTACAGTAAGCCAAAGAAATCATGCTCCAGAAGAGGCAAAAGTGACTACTGAATCTAGTACACTCATAAACCCCAATATTAATACATTGGGGTGATACATTAATATAATTCACAACATAAAAAAAATAGTCTGCTAAGTCCTGTACAGTTTTCTGGTGTGTTAAAAGAGGCTCTTTGGAAAGATAACAAAATATGGCAGAAATGCACCACTTGTTTGAAAACATTGTGTTTTGCAATATTGTGTTTTGCAATATTGTGTTTTGCAATATTGCTCTCCAAAATTCTGTTTTGTTAATTTTGAGCTAGCCTCAGAGCCAGAAGGCCCAAGTTGTGCTGGTAACTCCTCAACTGCCCTTGACAGGAAAATTCATTTTGCTTCTCATGAATACTCTTTGTAAGCAGTCACCTTTCCTCCATCTTCAAAGAAAGGCTGCCACCCTTTATGCCATGAGTATGGTCATCCTGATCTCTGCATGCATAATTGTTGGCTATTCCGAGACATTTGAAAGAAACAAGCAAATTGCTGCAGAATGGCAAAATTATTTAAAGATAAATGGCAGATCCATATAACCAAAATTAACCCATAGTTGGATACTTTTGATATTGCTGTTATCCAGCAAACCTGTTCAATAAGCCTCTACCTGAGCACTAACTTGCAGGGCTGTTGAGTAAGAAAAGCAGTAAAAAGTATTTGAAAATCTAATTTAGGTACTGAATCTTTTAAAACTGCCTTTCTGGGCAGCTTGGTAATAATGTCAAGTTGAATTGTTCTTTTGCTTTAAAAGGAAAGTAGGAAGTCAGAAGTAATCCCAGAACTGCAGGTGACTTTTTCAGCTGGCACCTGCACTAAATTCTTTTCAAGTCTCTTGCCAGATGTGCAAAGGTAAGCAGCATCTCAGAAAAGAATATTTCTCTTGGCAAAAAAAAAAACCCAAAAAACCAAAAAAATGACCCCCAAGAATTTATTTTGTGGAATACATTCTACCATTCTTTTAAAATGCATTTTCATGTCTCTTTTAGAAGCCTGTGTGTTCAGTATTACCATGTGATATACTGCAAGTCTCTGCATGATAGTTCCACACAATGAGTGCCAGTGAAAGTAAAACTAGGTTCTGCTAGTTTGAAGGTGAATATGATATGCATTTGCCACCATTTAAAATTATTTCCTACTTTGCCAGCATGTTTGTCATCATATTTCCTTTTCTGATCACAAAGAAACCCTTTGCTTCTCTGGGCCAGACCATCAGCTGAGCTGGTCACTCAGCAGTACATATTGGCAAGTGCTGACATTTGAAGTGCCTCTGCTGGAACATTATTTGACTAATAGAGGTGAAACCTAACACTTTGTACTTAGTGCTATAGCTCAGGACCCCTTCAATTATTTTAATCCCTGTTTTTCAGGGCTTCTTTGGAAGCAGCTTGTTGTGTTTCCATCTCATCAGCACACCTGCTATTTCCATCCCTGAATATATTCTGCAGCCCACCCTGTTCTCCAATATCCTTCACGCATGTCTTCCTTGCTTGGCTCAGCAAAAGGCTTGACCCCTTCTTCTCCCATCAGTCATTTCAGCAGTCCCTGTTCCTCAGGCTATTCCCCTCCTCCTGAGGATCTTCCCTCAAAGCAGAGGATATTGAAACCACAGTGATGCTGTGTGTGTGACCTCGTTTAGGATCTCTGCCCCCTGGGTTTTCCCCTCTGAAAAAGGATTATCTCCTATTCTTTGAAGGTTAATTAATATTTGCACAGTTCTTTGTCCTTAACTAGCACACTGAAAGTGCCAAGTCATATCAAAAAGTGAGGATTCCAGCCCTGGTGAGGCACAAAGTAAACATCTGTTAGATCTTTTCCAGATATGAAACAATAAGTCTCTTTTTGTCTAGTGAACCGAAGTGCTCTCTTAAAACTCCAGTTTTGCCTAGGAGAAAACCAGCTGGCAATGAAAATCCCTTTATCCTTCTCCTCACAGCAAGTTTGTAGGGGAGCAAGTGATTCTCAAGCCCGTCCCCATGTTGTGTGGTGGCACAGTGCACTCAACATCCAAGGAGCTGGGCCTGAATCTCCTGCCTGGAGCAAGGGCTGCATGTGAAACACACTGAGGGTGGAGCAGGAGCCTGCTTGGGCTGTACTCCACGGCAGCTGCCCCAAGGAGACCTGCCAGACTGCACTCCCCTGCAATCCTTACACTAACAGCAGAGAAATCTTGTGTTCCTCATGTTAGAGCCAGCTCACAGCACCTTCATTTACCTGATGCCTGTTTCTGCAGGTACCTGACTTCAACTCCCTGCTCAGCAGCCATCTAATCCTGTGGGCATCTGACATCTGCAAATGCAACATTGATTTTTATTGATGTTTACCTATTTCCCCAAGCACTTCTGGAGTTGATACCAGAATTACTTCAGACTGCTTGTCTCTGGCAAAGAGATGAGAAGCCCCCCTCTAGCTCCATTCCTTGTCATTGGTGTCAGCATTCAAATCCTTGGTTGTTTGGAAGACTGTGTCTTAATAGGGCTTGCTACAGCACTGTTGTGAGGGAGTTACACCCCAAAAAGGAACATGAGTTCAGACATGCCTCCTCCTTGCACATTTCCTACTTCTGCCTTTGGCTCTCTGCTCTGAGCAGGCTGGCCTCTCTCCATCCCAGTATGAGCAGCCTTGTTCTCCCACTGAATTTCATCAAAGCCCTGGACACCTGCATCGTGACAAACTGAAATGACACTGTGCTTCTGTGAGACATGCTTGTGACTGAGCTAAAACATTTTCTGCTTCTGTTCTGGCACCTACACAGCCAGCCTGTGTCGCACCCACAGCCCAGTTGGGTAACTCACCTCTGGAGCCCCATAGTGCCTCAGAGGTGAGCTGGCTTGGAACACCTCATGCTCTGGGAGCTCAGTGCATGGCCATGCAGCTTTGTTCAGCCTGGTGGTACCTTGTAAGCAGCAGGAGGAAACTGCAGACACGTTGTAAGTGGCTGGCTGACTCCCACAGCCACTGAGCATCAAAGGATTTTTCCAAAGGAAGGCAGCACTGATGGTAGCAGTTGTGTTTGCTCAAATGCTTGGAGAAAGCTGGCACTAATTTTGGACAGAAGCCCAGAGTATCTTTTTAATGAGTTGCAACTTGCAATATGTCTGATCTGTGGATGAAAGCACATCCTTTACAGGGAATAATTGTTAACAATTTTTTTTTCCAAGAGAGGTTTCTGTTACAGTAGAGTCTGTCAAAAAACTAGGACCTTCCAACCTCTGAGGCTTTGAGCCTCATTATCAAGGGGGGATTTTCTCAAGTGTCTCCTCAAGAACTGAGGCACACCAGCCTACAATTCTCCCAAGAATTATATTCAATCATTCCTGCCTTTCTTTCAGTTATAAACTTGGCTGTTTTCCTGGAGTACTTCTCCTTCCTTCTCCCTCCCACTTTTCTAAATCCTCAATTCAAACACATTTAAGCAAACTTCATGCTTTGAAGGAAAGCAACTGGCTGCAAATCAACTGGTCACTGTATGGCCAGCTCTGTGCCAAGCTGTTTGTCTGGCTCAGTGTAAGGGCTTTACATGAACCATTTTACTCCATGAAACCTATCAGGTGGCTTTGGGGCTTGCCAAGGCTGCTGCTTTGTACAAATTTGTGGCACTGATACTCACAGCTGGAGGTCATCAGCTCAGAGGTTTAATGGGAATGCAGTGTCATAGCCTGGTCTTGGATGTGATCTTGCAGCAGGGATGTTCCCATGGGATCTGGTCCCATGGTCAGGGTGAGCCATCCTGTTCTTGCCCTGGACTCACCTCTCTGCCTTGGAATGCATAGGAAGTCTCTCAAACCATCAAAAGTGCAGGCATGCTGGTACAGTTCTGTATTGTTTCTTTTGTGGATGAAATAATATCATTGCATTATCTCCTCTAATTTTCAAGATTCTTGGATATAAATATCTGTTGAAGAGCATATTGTGCAAGCTGCTCCTCCTTTACTGTTCTTCCCCAGCATGGTCTGCAAAAAGCTCTTTCTGTGTACATTTTTTGGTAATCATTGCACAGTGTCAATCACCCTTACTACACATCTGTCTTGTCTTTCCTCCACCTTCACCTGTGCCTGTCCCCAGGAGAGCTGGATGTACTTGACAGACAAGCAGGAGATCAGCACACAACCATACACAGCACAGTGACCACCACAGAAAACAAAAGAACAGGTTAACTTTCTCCTGGAGTACTTCTGAACAAGAACTTAGAGTAAATGGCTGCTCATTTAGTTGCACTGCTGAGACTATGTACAACAACTGCAATGGTTCCAGTCTTCCCCTGTTTTAGTAAGTGGGAACATCCATTTCTGATTATAGTGATAGTGATCTTAGCCCTTGACCAGGTTTATCCCGAGTCATTTGTTAGTTTCTATTATTTGCATACAAATAGTGGAAAGCATTTGGATCAAAAATCACAGACAGTTCTCTTCAAAACAAGGTTTTGTGTCTGCCTGTCCTCTAGAGCAGCTTTTCCTTGGATTTACCCTTTTCCCTCAATCAGATATCTGCACTGCACATTTTTGAGCTCTTACCCACATGTAGTTACCCACATTCTAGTGTAACTAATCCAGAGACTTTTCCAATGGCAAACAATTATTTTCTTATCCTACACATACACGAACACATACAAGACTAAATATTGAAAACAAGGACCATCCTGGTAGATTTGCAAATTGCATGGAAAAGCAGCATATAGGGGAAAAAACCAAAACACAACAAAACCAAAGTAAGACCTTGGTCTATAATATACTTTCATTTGTAAATGTTGAAGTCATTAACTACTTTCCACCAACTCTGTTTGATAGAAAATTATCTGGGAAGAGTCTTTGAGTTACAACAGTGTCTGACCCTGTTCACTTATTAAAACTGATAACTAGTGCTTTGCCTGTTTTATGGTGCTCTAAATAGATAACTTCCACCACTGAATAAAAACCATTCCTTGTGTGCACATACATACTTTAGTTTGCATGCAGAAACCTGAACCTGGTGGAGCTCTTCAAATGGAAAACAGTTCACAGTCTTTCATGGACTGGAATAAGTCTACATGTACACAAAGACTTGGGCAGTTACCATTTAAAAAATAAACATGAAAAAACAGTACTTATTTTCAGGGTATTCATTCTCATTTGTTTAAACTTAGTGAGACTGGAAGAGGACACATTTTTCTGGAAATTATCTTGCTGGCAATCTTTACTGGAAAGATGAAAACCAGCTTGATTTTCATTACATTTTGTTTCCTGTTGAACAGCAAGATCTGTTCCATGGACTTTGCTGCAGAAACCTGGTGGACATGTAATGCAGCACTGACCTCAGTTTGTATATTTTCCACCTCCACTTTTTTTTTCAGTGAAGCATGACTCGTATTTAACTGTGCTATTCATGCAGTACCTCATTTGGAACGTTTTCCTACATGTTACCTTGTACTGTAATCCATAGGTGGGTATGTGTAAGGGCTATCATTGTAATCCCTGGTGATGATCAAAGCTTTTATGACAAACAAGGGTTTCTTTTGAATCAGTTGAGACATTTCTGATAATGAAATATAGCAGTGATATCCTGTCCTTCCATTTCCTAGGGTTGTGGGTTATGGTCCTTGACATTCTTAGGGAATTGTTAAATGCCATGAAGCAGGTTCTTCCAGTCTCATACAAGAAACAGCCACTACCTTTTCTGTTGTCATGGGAGTGGGAATTTCTTTTCTTCTGTCTGGATTTATGTTCCATCCCTTTACACTAATCTGTCTGAAAATCCCTGACTTTAACATCCATATAATGATGTTGATGAGGAAACCACAAAATCACAAAAAAAGTTTCCAGTCTTCATTGGGAAAGCATGTAGGGAATAGAATATAAGTAAATAAAGGTAGTATAGAAAGTAATCTTACCCCCCAAAGAGTTGCAGCTGGGTTAATTATTAAAGATTAGGATCAGGCCTGACTTTAACAGGCTACAGCTGCAGCTGTAGCCAATGAGAAGAGTGTTATAAAAGAGTGGATTGGTTGGTTGAGGGGAACTGGAGTCACTTGACTACCAGGAGGACAAGGGAGAGTCAGTGATAGAGGAGGTGCCTACAAGAAACATCAAGGAGGAACAAAACTCTAGCAATATGGAACCCTTGCACTATAATGACAACAAAAGCAGGATTCATTTTAGGACATACTTGTCTCTGATTTATTGAAAAACAAATTTGACTGGAAACATCTTTTTCATGGTCATGGAAACAGAAGTGCTCACTCAAGGAGGGGGCAGAGAAAAATAAACAAATGGTTCTTTCTGGAGAAAGGTATTCATCTGGGTGAACTGAGCGGGCAGCAGGAACTCCCACCCAGGGAACTATCAGCATCACCCACCTCTTCATCCCAGACCACAAAACAACCTTCCTTGCCCAGCTGAGCCCAAAGGAACTAAACAGCTGGGTTTCTTCCTTTTTGTGTTCCTGTGTCAAAGGCTCCTCTCAGTGTGCAGTGGCTTTGCATCCTCATTTCTCCTGTGGTGGGATGGTCTGAGAAGCTGCCATGCCCAGCAAACCTGCTTGGTATCAGCCTGGCAGGCACTCATGGCCAGCCCAGAGCAGCGCCTGAGTTGTGATTTCACAGGAGCAGTCACTCTGCCCAGGTTCCCAAAGCTCCCTGTGCACCTACAGCTGGAGCAGTGTTTGGGGAGCATCAGGGTACACACGATGGCCACACTCTCACCTGAAATCCCTGATCGATTTTTTTTCCAAGGAATCAATGTTATTTATAAATGTAAAAAATGTTGGGTTTGTGGCCATGGGGGAAGAGGACGGGACAGCCAGAATTCTACCTGAATTGCCTTCTCTTTAAGGAGTTTTCTCAACTCTGACTCTATCATCAAGTTTCTTTCTTGGTTGTAAGTTAATCTTATGTGATGAAGGCTGGATGAATTTGGGTTCCAGGACACCCAGCATCACCAAATCCTTTCCCACTGATAAAAAATCAACCAATATCAACTGAAAATATGAACATTCATGAGGGAAATGTATGTAGTATACTGTACAGCATATTTAAAAATTTGTTTCTCTGCCTCTAAAAATATATTTTGAAATAAAACAGTGTTGTGCAAATATGCATAAGCACATCTTCTACTTTCAGGTCCTAGGTAATTATTCAGGATTGAGTGCACATCATATGAGTGCACAAAAAGGAAAACCAAGAAGAAATTTTTCAAATACATTTAAAATTTACTATGCTGAGATACTGACACTGATATAATGAGACAGAAATGTCAACATCTTGTCTTTTTAAATTAAGAACTTGCTATTTATAGGTTTTAAACTTAAAAATAGTCACATCTTCAAACTTTCAGTTAAAAAAATTCTTATGCTGACAAGTTAGTTAACACTGCAAAACTTTGCCAGATCAACAAAAGCTTCTCAAATCTACTTCACCCTCCAAACGAAAAGGAAGCAGTCAGAGAGATTGTGAGCAGAAAGAAAAGTTTAGCAGGGAAAAATGGTTTCCCAATATTAGAATCTCCTCAGGTTGATAGGGAGACTATTTTAAAGTTTTTGAACAGTAGGAACTGTTGAAAGATAACTTTTTCTGAAGGCTTTTTCTAGACAAAAATCAGACAGAGAATAATCTTTGGCAAGGTCTCAAACAAAACGGGGGTTATCGTACATAAGCACTAGGTAAATATCTCCTTTAAAATGTCCTTTGAAGAAAAAATGCTTTATCGGTTCTTCCTGCAGCACTTCAGCTCTGATCGTGCACAGTGCTGCTTTGTATCAGGAAGGGAGGGGTTATGAATGATTATGTGAAATACTTGGAATTTTCCAGAAGAAAAAAGTTTTATGAGAATTACTAGAGACTCCACAATTAGTATAATAATTTCTGTTCTCATCCTACAGACTGAACTGCCAGGCTAAAATCATACAGAATTAAAGTTACAATTAAAATCAGACGTTAATCTGTGCCAGTTGTTTTATCATTTCAGAATGCCATTGTCCCTCAGCTGGAAGGATTAGTTCTTTCTATTTTGTTTTGTTTGTTTGTTTTGTTTTAAAAAAACATCTGTGAGAGAAACAAGATGTGTCCTCCAATGTCTCTGATCCCTGTAGAACTGACCTTGTTGGTTCTACTCTACAAATGAGCACAACCAAGTAGATCTTCTGCAGCATATCAAAAAACTCCTGTCAGATAGTGAAGATCTTTGTATCCTTTATGCTACTAAAGCCACACTGTGGCCAGCCCCTGAGGTCTGTAGAAAAAAATGGTAGTTTCTCCTTGTTCTTTCTGTGACTTTTGGCCTCTGCTTTGTTTTTTTTGTTTTGCTTTGCATTTTTGCTCATTATCACAAGAAACCCCACTGACTGAAAAATTGTGTCAACAGGGTGTAGACTATTGCAGCTTCTGTTAACAAGCCAGGTTGTATATACAATAAATGTGTTTATGCTCATAGGTGGTGTATATTGCAAAAAAATTTTAATGTTTAACTTCTCAACTGTATAATCTAATGCAAGAGCTATTTTCACATGAAGGATTTGAAAGCCAAATTTTGTTTTTCTTTGTTATTCATAAAAAAGAAAAAGCTTTGCAGTGTAATTGAAGTTAGTGAAACAGAGCACAATGGATTGCAATCATTCAATCTATAAATATATCTCCATAAATTTCTTCAAACTTTGTCTAAATATTTAGACCATATATTTACCCCATTGAATCTCATTGCAGTCTCCAGGAGGGGTGACATTTCCATATGGGTCTAGCCCTGAGGCCGTAATTTCTTTCTCCCTTTCTAGTGTCCTCCCACACCTTTCACCATTGAGTCATATCAAGGAAAATCTACAACTTACCTTCTTTTCCTCTTCTATGAGCACATTTTTCCTTACCTATAGTCACTGTAGGTTATCGACTGGTACTGAGTGATAACTTAAGAGTTCCTCACCTTGAAAGACTTTCTTTTTCTGCTGAGAAGAAATCACTCTTCTCCATCACAGTATCCAAGGATATGGAATGTGTCCTTTGAACAATTTCTGAGAAAGTGCCTTAGGTACAAATAGCAAAGAGACAGGTAAGGTGCAAAAAATCATGGCAGCACTTTCAGATCTTTTTTATGAAATAATTCATGTCCATCTAAAGCTGACTTGTCACCATCTGTCTCTATGATAGTGCTTTTCTACTTTTTTATATGTGATGTAAAGGCTTGAATCAATAAAAAGACTCAGCTGCTGAGGTACTTTAAACCTGCTCTTTCTCTTCATGTCTCTTGACACAACACTGGCACGCAGCAATGAGAAAAGCACAACATCTATTCCCTGTGACACAAATTACACCTTTGCTGTCACAGAACCTTCTGCTTGGTGTACATTATAAGCACATTATACATCCACTTAGTTAGGCTCAGCCCTGAGTCTGGGTGCAAGTCTGGAGTCACTGCTTGCTCTCAGTCTCCACTCTGGCTTGGCTTTCAGCCCTCCCAAGTGAAAGACTAATCAACAACTGGCATGATTTTGCAAATTGAAAAAAAAAAATCCAGGTGTCAGCCAGCAGAGTTGAAATCTGGCTAAGAAACATATTTAACAGGGAGGGGAGGAGAGGAGAGCCAATATAAATCTGTTTAGGAACCTGTATCCATGCTGAAGAACTCTTGCAAAGCCAGTATCCAGCTGTCATTTGGGGCTTGGGGAGACTGATGTGTTAAAGTGCGTCTGCCCACTCTCCAGGGCAGCAAGGATTGGTTGTGCTCCCATACAATAAGGACCAGACCCTAGGACCGCCGCAAACAAGCCCTTCTGCTCATCTCCCTCTGGGCTCTTCAAGCCCTCTGCCCCTGCTGTTTGCTCACAGCCCAGCAGACTCGGAGATGCAGGATGCATCACTTCAGTGATTTCTGTGTTGGATTTCAGCCAAGAGGATCCCCAGGTGGTCCCAGACCAGCCTGACTGGTGGCTGAGTGGTTAAAAGTGCTACATTAAACTCGTGGTTGCCTCTCTTCTGGATCTCTTTTATGGCATCATATGACATGAAATGAGTCTTTAGCAAATGTGGCCAGAGAAGAAGTCACACTCAAATATCTGCTCTAGTTTCCAGAGTGGAACCTGAATAAGCAGGAGTTTCTTGAATCTCCCATCACTCTCTAAAGACTAGAAATAGGTACAGCAGGGACACACCAATAACAGGTCCTCTCATGCAGCAGAGATCAGCCTGTCTCCCTGCCTCCATCTCTTGTTTGACGCTTCTCTTTCCCATCTGAGTCTTCAGCAGCTTCACTAAGAGTCAGGACAAGGACCAAATGGCCAGGCTGGGTGATTAGGGGCTCTGTGACAGAGGATGGCTTCCTGTAAGCTGGAGCATTCACACATGGAGACAAGAGCTGGTCTCTCCTTCTCCACTAGAAACAACCCCAGGAGGAGGCTTCTTCCACTCAGTCTTCCCATTTTAGCAATTAGTAAGTACACCCTGGTAGCCTCTGCATGCCCTGGAGCAGAGCTCTGAGGAGTGCCATGCTGAGCCCTACGAGACTGCCTGGCCTTTGAGGTGGCCAGGCTGGCAGTAGCACAGAGCCACGCTGCACATCAGCTCACCTGGGGGTGGCTTTATTCCTAGGCAGGACATAAAGACAGTATATTCATATAAGGACACAGGAGAGCACAATTGTGATGCAAGGCTACAAAAAAAAATAAAAAGGAGACATTTTGCCAAAATTAAAGACATTTGCAAAAAAGTAACAGCATTCCTCAGTTCTTTCAGTACCTTAGCTGTGGTGGGAGGCTCACTAAAGGTTTTTTATGGCTCACCCCGGGCAAACACCTCTCAGAAAGGCTTTTAGAGCAGCAACATTTTTTTTCTCATGTTAAGATGAATAGCAGATACAGAGCAGGTGCTCTGGGCAAGTTGCCTCTTCCTTGTGTACAGGGGAAAAAAAACCCCAGCTTTGCCTTCCTGCAGGTGTGCCAGTCCTCCCTTGTGACAGTGCTCTGTAGCATTATGTGGTGCTAAGGCTGGGCATACCACTCTTAAATTATTTTAGTACACATTTAGTCGCATATTTGAATAAACCAATTTCTGAGTTAAGTCCTTGTAAACCAATATAACCACAGATTTCATCAATTAAATGCATCTTTTCATAATATAACCAAAATCATCCTACTCTCAACACGTAGCAGTTGAAGCACAGTAGTTATGAGTGATAAAACTGAGTAACAGAGTGTTGGAATCAGTCTGCTGTTAGCTCTGGAGCAAACTTCACAGGCTGATTGCCTGTGGCTGAAGAAACCATATGGACAGCCAGGCTGCTTTACAAGTGGTTTGCATGTAATGGGCAGGAGAAGGAAGGTGGGCAGCAGAACAGGTCCTTGTGCTCTCCTGCAGACACCACCTCATCACTGATGGTGGTGCACCAGCCACAGGTGCAGCAATTGTTTGTCTGTGCTGTACTGGCAGCAGCCATTCCATCCCAGGAGGAGCAGGGAGAGACATGGACCCTGGGGCTGCTGCTTTCTCCTGCTGCAAACCAGCAGCCAGGCCCCAGGCACTAAAGCCCTGCTTCTTCCCTTGATAGGACACAGCCAGAGCAGCCCACAGCAGCAAAGGAGCTGTCTGACATGGCACAGCTGCTCAAAGGGCTCATTCTCCCTAGCCACCCCATTACCAGCTTGGGAATCAAAGGATTGTGCCCCCCAGCAGCTGAGCAGGCAAGGTTTACACACAGCTTTCCCTTACCACTGTGTTTCAATCTCTGCTGCAGCAAAGCCCTCAAATGGTTCTTCAGTAGCTACTGTGCCTTATTCCCAGGGCTGTTCTTTCCTGACATCATTCACTTTGATGGTCCCAGCACACAGAAATAGGAATTACCAGAAACCTTTGCATCAAATCCAGTGCCATCAGGAGCTTTCTGTGCGTTTTAGGAAAACCCAGGCTGGTATAGAACGTTCCCTTTTGCAACAGACAAACAGGAGGGCTTGAGTGAGGGCAGCACCTCTCCTGGCCATGAACCCACTTTGTGATGCCCTCAGACAGGTGAGCAAAAAGTCCAGAGGCCAACAGCCCACTTGTTTTGTTTTTCTGGTTACTGCAAGCAGCAGCCACAGTGTCAACTTTTCCTGCCACATGGGACTGCAGACCTACTTTAAAGTTTTACAAGGGTGATTCAGGGATCCAAAAGGGCAGGGGGGAGCAGAGGCAGCAGTAGAACTGAAGCCTACTTCTATTTCTGCTTTCAAAGAGCAAAGCAGGGTCTGAACAACTCATACTTACATGGGAATGTGGCAAGATCTTGAAATCCATCATAAAAGGTTTTCTCAGTGGTATTTGACAGTGATTTGTCAATAAGCAAGACCTTGCACATAGTGAAGGTGGCTGACATCTGCAATGGAGGAGGTAGGAAGGAAAAAGGTTCTGAGTACAATTCCACCTGGAATGAGATCACCCAGAAATGGCAGAGAGGAGGATCGAGCTCGTCAGCAGAAATTGGGACGTGTTCCCGAGCACGGAGCATAAGCTGGAACCTGGCTGCAGGAAGTCAGGTGTCAAGGACAGGGCGATACTTTTAGCACTTGTCTTTTTACTCTTAAAGCCACAAAAAAAGTAAAGTTTATTACACAGCACCTGGCAGTGCTTTAAAAGTATCTGTGAAACCAAGAAGAAAAATCATGAAAGTCTCCTCTATAGATTTGCTTCCACCAGCTCCCATATGGTGGGAGGACTATTCAAGGAGATCTTCCAGCTCTCTCCCATGATTATTTCATAATGTAAAATATGAATATTGTGTGGGGGAGGTTACAGAAAGGATTTTCTTCTTTTTCCTATGTGTAAAACTCTTTTTTTTTCCCTGACAGTTGTTCTTTTATCTTAAAAAAAAAAGCCCAAAACAGTTTACTGAATTATGCCAGGTGGCTAATTAAAAGAATTAAAAGCTAATCTAGAGAAAATACAGACCCTTGCTAGCATATAGAACTTTTAAGACAATAACTTTTATAAAGAAAAACTTTTTGAAAAGTTTTTTTTTTTAACAAGGAAGCCACAAACAGGCTTTTGTGTGCAACATTAATAAACTTATGTAAAGCTATCAAATTCCACGGGGACTCTCAGCTACCAGTGGAAGGAGAAAAATTTGGCCTAGGATACAGCTACCCCCTCCCTTCCTTTGTTTGTTCCATTTGTGAGTTTTCATGCATTAAGGCTATTTTGAGTTCCATAACCAAACAGAAGGAACAAATCAAAACCAATATCACTAATAAAAATCTTCCCTCTACAGTGACAACGGGAGTTATGTAAGACACTTCAATAATCTAACTCTTAAATGGGAGAATTGAACATGTCAGCTGTAACCATAAGAAGAAGAAAAGCAGTGTGAATTTAAAGATTTTTTCTGGAAGTGTCAGCAAATCAGAAAATGAAAACCACTCAGCTCATACTCATAAAGTTCAGAAATTGTCCCAGTACCAGTTCTCAATCTTCAGGCAAGTGGTGACCACAGCTACTCTTTAGCCACCAACCATGAACTCCAGTAAAAAAGTTTTACAGATCATCTCCTATTGTTTTGATTTGGAGACATTTTCTGATTTGAAGTCTAGAAAATATCTTCAAACCAATGTTCAGAAATCACAGTGCAGACTCCTTTTCATTTTTCCAAGGCAGGTTTCCCTGGCATACTGTGGATTTGTAGCAGAGTCCAGGTCCTGCCTCCCACCCTATTTTTACGGTTTTACAGGTATTTCCCTGATACAGTGAGACTCCCTGTGCCTTACAATCCAAAGTGAATTTCTTAGCCAGACACTGAAGAGGGAAATCAAGCAGAAATTTCTGGAATGCAGGACAACCAATGCAATTTACATTTGCTGACCACCCTTACATAAAAACTGGCTTGTGAGTAGTATTTCCAGCTGGCTTAAATAATTTCACCTCTGAAGTTATGTGTGCTGTTGCTCTGGGGGTTTCAGTCCCATTTTCTGGATTGGTTTAGTTACGTTCAATTGAAAACAATAGTTCTCAATTGAAAGGACTATGTTATTGATGGAAACAATGTAAAACAACAGCAAACAGCAGTAGCCAAAGAAAGACCAAAGCCCTGCATTTTGGCTCAGGCATTGGATCAAGCAAGGTAAATGCACTGTATGGTTTGTGTTGCTCTTTTTAGTTGAGTCCATTTCCAAACAACAGCTGCTGCACAGCAAGTTATTGGTCTTAAATCACTTTTTCATCTCATGGTCATTAATAATTTTTCTAAAAAGGAAACAGGCCCCTTAATGCCCCTGGTTGCTCTTTGCAGGCGCTGCAGCCAGCACAGCACCAATGCCTTCCACCCACCTCTGTGCTGGGAGCTGGGGGTCCTCACACCTGCTCATGTGGCTTCTTCTCTGCCAACACTTTAAAAAATGGTGAAAGCAACACAATTTAAAATGCCAGTCCAAACCCATTGGCATCTGCTGGGCTTTCTTGGGGGAAGGAGAAAATGTTCAGAGGTATTCCTCGTGGCCACCTTTCTGCAGTGCCCTGTATGTCCTCTCAGGAGATTGTGAAACTGGGGAGGGTTTCACTGGCTTCAGGATTTTTGGGGGACGCTGTGAATTTCAGAGTCTTACACAATATAGTCAAAAAATTTAATAAAACTTGGGTAAAAGTATTGCATGGAAAAAGAAACACACAGCATAACAAAAACATCCCCTCATCATGCAGACCTGGAGGGTGGGCACCCCTCTCTGTCATCCACTGGCAGTCTGGCATTGCCACCAGAGACCAGCAGCAGGCATGAGCAGACAGTGGTTGCTGCCTGGTGCTGGGAGTTGTTCATTCTGCAGAACAGAAAGAAGGTGTCATAATTCCTGCTAACACAGAGAGAAGTATTCCAGTAATAACTCTGAAACAGAGATGCTGGTAAGGAGTGACTAGTATGCCTAAATATGCCCCTCTAATGACATTTCATTAGGGTACCTGAGCCCTCCTTACAGGGCTGTCAGGACTGACACTGGACCACTGGGAAAGCAATTGCCCTTCTGGATCAGCCACTGGAAGTCAGACAGAAAAGCAAGGGCACCTCAAGTAATGCTAGACACGCGTGTTCAGGAACCTCAGTCATTCCCAGAGGATCCAAAGGCATGCCCTTCATTTGCTGTATTGTTTGAGCAATGTTCTCTGTTGCAAAAATAGACACAAAGGACATGTAAAACAAAAGCTAAAAGCCATTTAACTGCAAAGAACAATTTTCACCTGAGCACTATGTGGTTTCTGGAGTAGGAAAAAAGTCACCTACATTTCTCTCATTATTAATATTCTTTTTTATTAGTGTTAGTCTTTCCAGCTCTACAGGCTCTTTCTCTGGCTCTTGAGGCATTTTCAGGATAGTTAATCCTGTCCTCCTGCAGAACAGGTAGCTATAATCTGACTTGGCAGGTGGGTTGCCAGCACCATTAAAAGCAGTGCCATTATGTCACTGGGTAAAAACGACCGACCCCCACCTGGCTGCAGCCTCCTTTCAGGAAGCTCTGGAGAGCAGAAAGGCCTCCCCTGGGTCTCCTTTTCTCCAGGCTAAACAACCCCAGCTCCCATGAGACTTGTGCTCCAAACCCTTCACCAGCTTTGCTGCCCTTCTCTGGACTCGTTCCAGCACCTCAATGTCCTTCTTGTAGTGAGGGGCCCAGAACTGGACACAGGATCCATAGTGCGGCCTCACCAGTGCTGAGGGCAAGGGAATGAACTCTCCCTGAGTCCTGTTGGACACTTTTTCTTCCCATGCTAAAGGGACTCTGATACGTCCCTTGTTATTCTGCCCTTCCATGAAACTTCTCTTTGTTCATTCCTCCTTGTTCAAAGAGATTCAGAAACCCAAGCCCAGCACTGTACTTTCATTTAATTTCTCTCTTCAGCAGAGCTCCTCCATTCTTGGATGACCTTCTGGAACCTGGCAGCTTTCTTATGCAATATAGTTTCCACATATTTCTGCACTGTCCCTAAGAATCTGTTTTGAACACAATATTCTTTCTATGAAGAGGGAGTCTTCCATCTAGATTTCCCATCTCAACACTTGTTCAGTCCTTTAGTGAGATGTGTGGAAATATCTGCATGATCTGCAGGTGCAAAACCCTGGAAGGCTCCAGTCACCCAAGCTTAAATTGTACTCCTGGAGATTTTATGTGATGGACTCAATTTTTTCACACTTCACTTAATTCTTGGATTTCTGCAGTAAATATCCTCATTCCTCCTTTATTTTCTACCAAATATAGTATCTATGAAACTGGGTTTCACAGATTGGCAACTTTTGTGGTTTTAACTTCTGCTTTTGAAAGATAGTGGTAGGTCCCAGCAGATTCATCTTTCCTTCTACTTTTTAAAATGTAAATAATTAATTGAATGTGGTAAAAACCTTCAGGTATTTGTGGATGGAAAAAGAAATTTCTGTTTCCCAAAACATGTGTTCAACAGATGGTGGTAAAAATGCACTACTCCTTTTGTATTTGAAAAACAGTTTTTAAATCCTCATTTTTTAGAAAACCAAAGAGGGATCAAATTTTCTATTGTTGTATAAATTGTACGAGTACAAAATAATTGTTCCACAGTAGATGCTAATTAAGTTGCCAATCCTCCAGTGTTTTCAACACTCACAACCTTTGGAACTTTTTCTCAAAGAGAAAAAATTCAAGTGATTATGGGTGATCACTTACAAAATGGCCCAAATGGTTATTGTGCAAAGAGCTGTAGAGGCTCTTCGCAGGGAACAGTCAGATGTGCTGGCTCTTTCCTTGATGTGGTAGAACAAGGTATTTCATGATGGCACACCTACGTTCTCTAAACAGGGTTTTTCACCTAGTTTTTGAACATTATGCATACATACACATGTCCATGGCCATATAAATGCTTGTATGAAATCCTTATGCACAAAACAATTTACTAGTTCACAGTTCTTCTGTTTCTTGTGTTAGCCTTCACAGTCAGCATTACCCAGAAGTTGATCCAGGTAAAACCCACCTGCAACTTGGAGAGCAATGGCAGTCATTGCACTGAAGGCCTCCTCACTGCCATTCTCTGTGTCCTGCTTACTGGCATAGAAGATGCTCAAAGAGTGATGGCCAGAGAGTCAGAAAAGCAGTGAGCACTCCCTGGAGTTCCCACAGGCCTTATGTAAAACCCTTCCATTCTTTATTGCCATTAAAACTGACCTGCAGTATTCAGACATCCTTTTTGGAGCTCTTTAGAGAGGATGTATTTCTCATTATTTATTTACTGGAAAACAGAGATGCCCCTTTCTCAGTGGGACCATACGCTGATCTACTACCATCCTTCTGATCAGGATAAGACACTTCAATAATCTAACTCTTAAATGGGAGAATTGAACATGTCAGCTGTAACCATAAGAAGAAGAAAAGCAGTGTGAATTTAAAGATTTTTTCTGGAAGTGTCAGCAAATCAGAAATGAAAACCACTCAGCTCATACTCATAAAGTTCAGAAATTGTCCCAGCACCAGTTCTCAATCTTCAGGCAAGTGGTGACCACAGCTACTCTTTAGCCACCAGCCATGAACTCCAGTAAAAAAGTTTTACAGACCAACTCCTATTGTTTTGATTTGGAGACATTTTCTGATTTGAAGTCTAGAAAATATCTTCAAACCAATGTTCAGAAATCACAGTGCAGACTCCTTTTCATTTTTCCAAGGCAGGTTTCCCTGGCATACTGTGGATTTGTAGCAGAGTCCAGGTCCTGCCTCCCACCCTATTTTTACGGTTTTACAGGTATTTCCCTGATACAGTGAGACTCCCTGTGCCTTACAGTCCAAAGTGAATTTCTTAGCCAGACACTGAAGAGGGAAATCAAGCAGAAATTTCTGGAATGCAGGACAACCAATGCAATTTACATTTGCTGACCACCCTTACATAAAAACTGGCTTGTGAGTAGTATTTCCAAACTGGCTTAAATAATTTCACCTCTGAAGTTATGTGTGCTGTTGCTCTGGGGGTTTCAGTCCCATTTTCTGGATTGGTTTAGTTACGTTCAATTGAAAACAATAGTTCTCAATTGAAAGGACTATGTCATTGATGGAAACAATGTAAAACAACAGCAAACAGCAATAGCCAAAGAAAGACCAAAGCCCTGCATTTTGGCTCAGACATTGGATCAAGCAAGGTAAATGCACTGTACGGTTTGTGTTGCTCTTTTTAGTTGAGTCCATCTCCAAACAACAGCTGCTGCACAGCAAGTTATTGGTATTAAATCACTTTTTCATCTCATGGTCATTAATAATTTTTCTAAAAAGGAAACAGGCCCCTTAATGCCCCTGGTTGCTCTTTGCAGGCGCTGCAGCCAGCACAGCACCAATGCCTTCCACCCACCTCTGATTTCCAGCGCCGTCTGTCCTGGGAGCTGGGGGTCCTCACACCTGCTCATGTGGCTTCTTCTCTGCCAACACTTTAAAAAATGGTGAAAGCAACACAATTTAAAATGCCAGTCCAAACCCATTGGCATCTGCTGGGCTTTCTTGGGGGAAGGAGAAAATGTTCAGAGGTATTCCTCGTGGCCACCTTTCTGCAGTGCCCTGTATGTCCTCTCAGGAGATTGTGAAACTGGGGAGGGTTTCACTGGCTTCAGGATTTTTGGGGGAGGCTGTGAATTTCAGAGTCTTACACAATATAGTCAAATAATTTAATAAAACTTGGGTAAAAGTGTTGCATGGAAAAAGAAATACACAGCATAACAAAAACATCCCCTCATCATGCAGACCTGGAGGGTGGGCACCCCTCTCTGTCATCCACTGGCAGTCTGGCATTGCCACCAGAGACCAGCAGCAGGCATGAGCAGACAGTGGTTGCTGCCTGGTGCTGGGAGTTGTTCATTCTGCAGAACAGAAAGAAGGTGTCATAATTCCTGCTAACACAGAGTGAAGTATTCCAGTAATAACTCTGAAACAGAGATGCTGGTAAGGAGTGACTAGTATGCCTAAATATGCCCCTCTAATGACATTTCATTAGGGTACCTGAGCCCTCCTTACAGGGCTGTCAGGACTGACACTGGACCACTGGGAAAGCAATTGCCCTTCTGGATCAGCCACTGGAAGTCAGACAGAAAAGCAAGGGCACCTCAAGTAATGCTAGACACGCGTGTTCAGGAACCTCAGTCATTCCCAGAGGATCCAAAGGCATGCCCTTCATTTGCTGTATTGTTTGAGCAATGTTCTCTGTAGCAAAAATAGACACAAAGGACATGTAAAACAAAAGCTGAAAGCCATTTAACTGCAAAGAACAATTTTCACCTGAGCACTGTGTGGTTTCTGGAGTAGGAAAAAAGTCACCTACATTTCTCTCATTATTAATATTCTTTTTTATTAGTGTTAGTCTTTCCAGCTCTACAGGCTCTTTCTCTGGCTCTTGAGGCATTTTCAGGATAGTTAATCCTGTCCTCCTGCAGAACAGGTAGCTATAATCTGACTTGGCAGGTGGGTTGCCAGCACCATTAAAAGCAGCGCCATTATGTCACTGGGTAAAAACGACCGACCCCCACCTGGCTGCAGCCTCCTTTCAGGAAGCTCTGGAGAGCAGAAAGGCCTCCCCTGGGTCTCCTTTTCTCCAGGCTAAACAACCCCAGCTCCCATGAGACTTGTGCTCCAAACCCTTCACCAGCTTTGCTGCCCTTCTCTGGACTCGTTCCAGCACCTCAATGTCCTTCTTGTAGTGAGGGGCCCAGAACTGGAAACAGGATCCATAGTGCGGCCTCACCAGTGCTGAGTGCAAGGGAATGACCTCTCCCTGAGTCCTGCTGGACACTTTTTCTTCCCATGCTAAAGGGACTCTGATACGTCCCTTGTTATTCTGCCCTTCCATGAAACTTCTCTTTGTTCATTCCTCCTTGTTCAAAGAGATTCAGAAACCCAAGCCCAGCACTGTACTTTCATTTAATTTCTCTCTTCAGCAGAGCTCCTCCATTCTTGGATGACCTTCTGGAACCTGGCAGCTTTCTTATGCAATATAGTTTCCACATATTTCTGCACTGTCCCTAAGAATCTGTTTTGAACACAATATTCTTTCTATGAAGAGGGAGTCTTCCATCTAGATTTCCCATCTCAACACTTGTTCAGTCCTTTAGTGAGATGTGTGGAAATATCTGCATGATCTGCAGGTGCAAAACCCTGGAAGGCTCCAGTCACCCAAGCTTAAATTGTACTCCTGGAGATTTTATGTGATGGACTCAATTTTTTCACACTTCACTTAGTTCTTGGATTTCTGCAGTAAATATCCTCATTCCTTCTTTATTTTCTACCAAATATAGTATCTATGAAACTGGGTTTCACAGATTGGCAACTTTTGTGGTTTTAACTTCTGCTTTTGAAAGATAGTGGTAGGTCCCAGCAGATTCATCTTTCCTTCTACTTTTTAAAATGTAAATAATTAATTGAACGTGGTAAAAACCTTCAGGTATTTGTGGATGGAAAAAGAAATTTCTGTTTCCCAAAACATGTGTTCAACAGATGGTGGTAAAAATGCACTACTCCTTTTGTATTTGAAAAACAGTTTTTAAATCCTCATTTTTTAGAAAACCAAAGACGGATCAAATTTTCTATTGTTGTATAAATTGTATTAGTACAAAATAATTGTTCCACAGTAGATGCTAATTAAGTTGCCAATCCTCCAGTGTTTTCAACACTCACAACCTTTGGAACTTTTTCTCAAAGAGAAAAAATTCAAGTGATTATGGGTGATCACTTACAAAATGGCCCAAATGGTTATTCTGCAAAGAGCTGTAGAGGCTCTTTGCAGGGAACAGTCAGATGTGCTGGCTCTTTCCTTGATGTGGTAGAACAAGGTGTTTCATGATGGCACACCTACGTTCTCTAAACAGGGTTTTTCACCTAGTTTTTGAACATTATGCATACATACACATGTCCATGGCCATATAAATGCTTGTGTGAAATCCTTATGCACAAAACAGTTTACTAGTTCACAGTTCTTCTGTTTCTTGTATTAGCCTTCACAGTCAGCATTACCCAGAAGTGGATCCAGGTAAAACCCACCTGCAACTTGGAGAGCAATGGCAGTCATTGCACTGAAAGCCTCCTCACTGCCATTCTCTGTGTCCTGCTTACTGGCATAGAAGATGCCCAAAGAGTGATGGCCAGAGAGTCAGAAAAGCAGTGAGCACTCCCTGGAGTTCCCACTGGCCTTATGTAAAACCCTTCCATTCTTTATTGCCATTAAAGCTGACCTGCAGTATTCAGACATCCTTTTTGGAGCTCTTTAGAGAGGATGTATTTCTCATTATTTATTTACTGGAAAACAGAGATGCCCCTTTCTCAGTGGGACCATACGCTGATCTACTACCATCCTTCTGATCAGGAATATTCATATGAAATTCTCCCCAGTGCAGTGCCCACTGTGCTCTCTCATAAAGCCTAAAGTTATTTCTAACTTCAGAGCAAGAACCTCTCCTGCTGTACTTGCCCAACTTACCCAAGGCATTTCAGTAAAGGTGATCTTCTACCTGACTGAGCTAATTAAGTTGTTACAGACTGGGTAATCCAGGAAGGCTGTGCAGCAAGTCTGCCACTGACAGGGGCAATTTTCTCACTAAAATTAGGCAGAGCTTCTGAAGAGGGAAGAGGTGGATGTGCTTACCGCAAAAAGAGAACATGACACAGTATGACAGCTTTAGGCTGAACCACAGACAAGGGGATGTAAAGCACAGCTCCTGGGCTCAGTGGCCTGTGCTGTAACACAACTGTACGAAGGCAGCTGGGTGCAAGCATAAAAAATCCTTGTAAATGTATGCAAGCACATAAAAGAGACTGGACACAAAACAGAGTTTATATCTAGCATGCAAAACTTTTGTTCAGAAGCAGCCACTTAGTCACCACAAGCTCAATTCTCTCCTCCCACCATTACAAGGAAATGTTGAAAGGTTCCTTGCCTCCATTCCTCCCTCCTCACCTCACGGTTTCCATTTTATTAAAGCAGATCAATTTTCGGGTTGAGTATCACCAGAAATACCTCCCTAATAGAAACACAGGAGACAAGCAGTTGTCATGGGGAAATGCTGGCTCCCTGCTGATAACTTTGTGGTGGCTCAGGCAATTCTCTCCCATTTCCACTGAGATGGAATGATAAAACACCTATGAACAAGTGCAATGGTTACAGTACTTGCTTCACTCCCCTGAAGTTGGGCTATCAGTAGCACTTTTGGACCTGGTTTGTCCCACCCTTGTGGGTACTTCAGCTGCCAGTGGTGGGAAGCCCAGACAGCAATGGAGGCAGGAGGAGCAGAGAAGAGAGAATGGAGGCTGCCCCTCACAAAAGCACCCAGGGGGCCATATCTGAGTAAGAGGAACAGCCAGGCAGAAATCACAGGGTTTGTGGCAGTGCCCTTCCATTCTGACACAATCTTTTGAAAGACTGTGAATATAAAGGAAAGAAAGCACCTTGTTCCACCTTTGTTTAATGCAAAGCTGCAGATTGAATTCATTGTGTGTGTCTGATGAGAAAATGATGAAAGAAACCTCAAGTCCTTTCTACTGGAAGCTTCTGCAATGCAGTGCACAAGTTATCCACACCTTTTACTGAACTGGTCCCTTAGAGGAAAGGCTGAATACTCATAATGGTAAAAGAGAAAAGGAACTGCCTTTAATTACAATATTCAAATATTTATTTCAGTATCAACTATTCCTCTTAAGATCCTGAAGGGATCAACTGTCTGTTACTGCAGCGCACTCAGCCATGTACATTTTCCTTGGTAGCATGACTGGGGGTATATTTAAAACATAAACACAGCTAAGAGAAGGTTGAAGCTGGAAATTTCCAAATGAATGCTTTTTCTTCCTCCCCCCTTTCTTTCTTGTCTGCCTGCATCACAAGCAGCCTACTTTCCTGTTTGCCTAATGTGTCAGGGTGATGTCCTGGGAGGATTTCAGCTATTTCATCACTTTATACCTGTAGTTCAACAGCAACATTCCAAAGTCCTCAGGAGGCACTTTTCTCTCAACATTTTACATCCCCTCGATTGTCTATAGATGGAAAGAGATCCATAACTGATGGAGCTGGTGTCACAGGATTCCACTGGCACAGCAGTCAGTACGGAATGCGGCGCTAATTGCAAACAGCACCTATCTGCTCAAATTACTGTCGGAATGCTAACCTTGGGAAAAGATATTTTTATGCATAAGCTTTTCTGCAAAAGAAATATTACTGGAAGTGAAATAACCAGGCTTTCAGTTATGAGAATGAGCTCTGCTTTTTCCCTTGTTACTGCTGCTTTCGTGAAGGAAGAAAATATATCTTCAGACCAATTTCCCACTGAGGTTAATAAAAAAAACCCCAAAAACAAGTGGCCATGGTAATTCTGAAAGGAAAAAAATCTAGATCCTGTTATTTTGTAGAGACAGTGTTGTTTGTTTTAGAAAACATAGAAATTTCCCAGATGACTTAGAGATACAAAATGTAATGTGAAAAATATTCTCATTTGCAGTACAGTGTTTTTAACAGGGTGTCTGCATTTTATGTGGCATAGCACACAGAAAACTTTTTAGGATACACAGAGAAGTATTTTTCAAACACATGTCACAAGGGACTGATTTTAGGATAGTTCTGTGCCGCTTAATTCTACAAAAATGGATATGGGTTTTGTAAGAGGGTCTGGCATTCAGGAGTGAGGATCCCTTGGCCACCCTGGGCAGCAGTTTGGGTTCAGCATGAGAAGGAAGTTTTATCATTTGCCAGAATGAATCTCAGCACAGAACAATTCCCCAGGAATGAAACAACAGTGGAGAAGAGGACCTGTTTCAGGGATTTGGAGAGAGAATACAGAGAAAGGATGCCAGTAGCATCCACTGACAAACTGATTAGCACAAACTAATGATCTTGATGACTATAATGTGATCCCAAATCCAAGGAAAATATTCCTTTGTCAGAGTAATCAGTCCCTTGCAACCTGAAGATTGCATAAGGTTTCCATGGGAGAAAAACTGAAAAAAAAGGAAAATAAAAAGAAAAGAAGGATTAAATCAGAGAATTCTTAAGACTGGTGAAACAATTTTCATCCTTCCATAATAGACTCTTTGTTTGAGAGACTGACACCATTTATTTCAGCAAACTGTTGATTAGGATTTATTTCTTCTCTCACAAAAACTTCCCACCTGGAGTGGAGGAAGAGTTTTCAAATTGTACTGCTGACCAGAATAGCTCCTTATTTGTCAGCATGCCATTTCTATCATAGGTACATATTTTCCCACTACACCCGAGAACTATTCAGCAGCAAAGCCCATCATGAATTATACACTGAGATCTCACATACAAAATGTTCTCATGTTTACTCACCCTACTGTTAACTTCTCCAAAAGCCAGTTAAATTACCTTTCATGTGGACAGACTCTTCAAAGCAACATGGTTCCTGTGTTCATTTTCCAAAAACAGTAAATCAACTAAATCTGGGGGTATGTTCTCATCCCTCTTGAATTTCCTGAACTGCAGTTTTAAGTAACTGCTCATCTTTTGCTATGAGGACCAGTAGCAAAGTAATTAAGGTGATGCCTAAGACATGTATTCATCTTGCTCCAGATTAATCCTAAAACCTGCTCCCTATTGTCCTGGCTTAAAATAGGTATCTGGACAAAGGCACTGGGAAGTGAAAATCAGCCAAATATGACGTAAACTTTTTATACTTATGCTCTAAAAATGATGATTGTTCAAAAAGCATAAAAAGTCTATCAGCATCTTTAAGACAAAAATATACTTCACCAAAAAAATATTTTAAAAATTGAAAAACTAGAAGCTGAAAGAAATCCCCTTTCCAAGAATCACAGAAGGGTTAAGGTTAGAAGGGATCACTGGAGGTCATCTAGTCCAACCTTTCTGCTCAAGCAGGATCCCCTAGAGCATGCTACTCATGATTCTGTCCAAATGGCTTCAGAATATCTCTAGGGAAGGAGATACTCACAATGAATGTAAATGAAATAATGAGGTATTTTAATATCACTTCTATTCATTCACATGTATTCATTACCTGAGCAATCTAGGTTGAAAATGAAACTTTTACATTCACACTCCTACAAGCAAAAAGCTGAGGCAGCAAAACTGAAGTTCAATTAGCAGTTACCTGGCAGCTCAATTAGCAATTCCCTTCAATGAGCTCCACCTGGGCTATTATAGCCCACTGGCTCTGGGATAGTTCAGCAGCAGCAGCTAGCTAGGTTATTTGGCTCTCTACTGTTATCATGAGAAATGGAAACCGTGCTAAAGTAATTATTCTTCAGGACACAAGAAAAATTAGTGTTTTGACTAATGAAACGTAGTAAGCAATGAAGCCTCCATTAATACTATCAAAATTTTTAATGTGTTGCATGATGAAGCATTAAGGTTTCTATAGCATTTGCTGATTTCAGCTCTTAGGAGTACTGACCTTTTCAATCTCATTGTTCAAGTGACTGTATCCTAAATTGCTATTCTTGAGAGTTTTTCATAGTTTAAATAGAACATTAGGGAAACAAATTCTTCCAACTTGACCCTCTGAAGAGCTGAGTGACAACAGTAACTGTGTAACTACTTCTATTACCATTTGCTGACTGGATTTTTTTTTCGTTTTTCCTACTTTTTTTTTTTTTTTTTTTTTTTTCAAAGCAGCATCCAGTCAGAGGTATGAGCAAAGAAAGTTTGATGTCCAAAAAAAGTATTATCAAAGCAGTTGGTCCACAGATCATCTGTAACTTTGAATGCAGCTCTATCTGAGATATTTCATATCTCCATCTAGTTCTTTCATTGTCAGAAAAGCAACTGCATATAAATAAATCTTCAATGAATGATGCAGGAGGATTTTTTCTTTTGACAGACCAATATTCAGTCAGATTTTTTTTTGTTTTTACAAATGATTCTGCATTTAACAGGCAGATAATTTTGAAGAAACTGTTTCAATCACCTCATGCAGAAGTCCTCACCAAAGCCCAAGTTGATTTTGCCTGACTTAAGTCTATAAATCTTCAGTCACCTCTTTCATTTTATGATTTTTCAGGACAGAAAATTAGCAGATTGAAAATGTGTGGAGAAATGACCTTCCTCTTTTCTTCTTATTGAAAAGAAACATTGAAAATATTCTCCAATCCCGAATCCAAAACGTGTAGCAAAATGCATTTTTCCTCTGGCAAAGGGCAGCAAAGTCGGTCAACAGAGTCAAAACAAAATTTCTTTTGCCTAATTTTCTCTGTCCTCAAGGATAGAGGCAAAATGCAAGGACAAAAGCTGTGGAGCATCCTCTGACCTTACCTGAAGTTGTTTCCCAAGTCACACAAGCACAGTGGAGGATGCTGACCACTATCCACTTGGGCTGGTGCAAATTTCTTTGTCCATGCTTGGACTGACACTGACCACTCGAGCCAGCAATCAGAGAGCACATAACCTGGGAGACCATCCAGAGCTTGACTGGATGAACATTGGCACTGGGAACGTTTTCATTCTTCATGGAATACCATAGAAAAAACCCACATAGCAGCCAGGACACAATGCCATGCACAGCCAGAGGACTCCTCCACTGCCCTGCCTGGGTGACAGAAATGGCACAGCTCTGCCAGAGCTGTGCTCCCAGCCAAAATACATGTCAGTGTTCACAGAGAGTGTCCCTACTCACAGAACTCTCTGGGTGACCCATGACTAAGCCAGTCCATGGTGACAGATCAGAGTAGCTGACATAAGACAGAGTGAAAACTCTGCTAGGATTAAAAATGCAATTGCAGTAACCATAGAGATATTTTCCACCTGTATTTCTCTGAGACAAGGTATTACATGAATTTCTTACAGAATCAACAGCATGTGGTACTGTCTCCCAGGTGACAGAACCTCAGGAAGTGGTCTCAAATTTCACCAGAGGAGGTTTAGTCTGGATATGAGAAAAAAACTTTTCATGGAAAGGGCTGTAAAGTATTGAAACAGACTGCACAGGGTAGTGGTGGGGTCACTGTGCCTGGAAGCATTCAAAAAAATGTGTGGATATAATACCTGAGGCCATGGCTTGATGGTGAACATGGTAGTGGTGCTGGGTTGATAGTTGGACTCGATAAACATAGAGGAGTTTTCCACCACTAACTATGATTCTGTAATAGCAGTGTCACGTTAGATAGAGTAAGGTGGGGTTAATTAGTCCATCAAGAGTAGCTGTCATTAGAGAAAAGCTGTGCAATTAGCAGGGATGTTTTTAGAAATTCTAATTTGTTCAGAACCTCTTCTGATGATATGAATGCTCAAATGGTCACAAAGTTGGTGCAACAACAGCAAACTAAGGCCACCTCTTCCAAAACACTGTTTTACCTTTACCACTCTGTTGTCTAATAATGTTAATACCAGATTGCTGTGCTCAGCTGTTTCAACTTCATTGTTTGAGTTTCTTCCTTCACTAAATATTTCACTGTTCCTCACTGCAGCAATACATACTAGGTCTTCTTGGCATGGATTTTTCTTTCTGGGATCTGTCTCTCTGGCCTCTTCATGACCTAGCCACAGCTGGCACCCCAGATGCTTCTTTCCTGCATAGGCTTTCCAAAATCTGCTGCTCTAGAATCAATTTCTAATCTATTCTCTTCAACAAGCTGGACTTCATCCTTGCTCATCTGCATAGCTTCACTTGACACAGAGCTTGGCCCGTTTTTAGCCCAATTTACGTGGATAGGCAATATTACACTGCTGCAGTCGTCAGAGATGACGCGTGGTGGGGAAGAGTCCAACTGGTCAGTGGCTTGGATCCAAAATCCTTGAGTTTCATCTCACCTACGCTAGATTTAATTGGTTCCATCTAATTTCTTTAGTATCTAATTTTGCATCATTAACAGTCTCAAGGTCTTCACTATGTCAATGGCTCTAGTAAAATAAACAATAGTTAATGTTCTTTATTCTTTAATATCTCTGCTTTAGGCTAGAGCAAGGAGACCACAATTAAATTACAGACCACAAGTGGCTGCATACCAGGGGTGTTTTTCTGTTCCAAAAGCTCACCATTACCCAGGCAGCTACGAAAATTTGATCCATGGTTTCACACAGTAGTATTTGACACATTGCATAGACCTACTATGGATTTACTTGTAAAGACATTTCTAACATAAATAAAACCATATTTTTCTATTGGACCCCTGAGTTGCATATGATAGCAGCCAGGATCTCCTTCCACATAAAATGTAAGGAGCTAAATTCTCCAGGGACTTTTGGGGGTGAGGAATTGACCATCATATCCTGATCTGATCTATTTCTGTTTTAGCACTTATGTGAAGGACTAGGTAGGAGAGGCATTAAAATATCTGCATTTATATGTGGTGTACATTTTTAACTCTCTTATTCTTAAAGGCAGAGTACAGTCTAATGTGAAATGCCATAGGGCTTTCCCCTCTCCCAAGACAGTATAGTTGCAAAGAGCTTAATCTCCTGCTAAGAAAGGACTGCCCCACAATTTAGAGTGCACATGGATCCAACAGCAGTGGATTTCACTGCTGTAGTATAATTCTCAGCTGTCTTATATCCTGCACAGAACTGTTTCTGTCCTGCCTTTTTAACTAATTTATCATCAAATCATTGGGTTTTTGTGTGGTCAGTAACCACCAGCAGGAGTAACATAGCTGTCTGGAGAACTCCTGGACTGTATGGTAAGAGGCAATAAAAGCAAGACACCAGGATTGTGGCAGAGAGGTGTAAGTGTGAGCACGAAACACCTATGAGCATTGACACAGTACTGCCTAAGCTGTCAACATGCAGTCACATTTAAGAAAGCACAGCCTGAAACCTGAGGTACAGCCACTTGCAGTTTTAACATTAAATGGAGGAGACATCTGATACTCATATCAAACAGGAATGGCCACCACTGGCTGAGGTGCAGCAGGCAGACCTGTGCTTGGAGAAGTGTTTTGCTGATATTACCTGAGGTGCAAATACCATTAGGGAGCAGTGACTGAGGCCACCCTGGTGCTAAGTGGATACAATTTTCTGTCTTCTGTAACCAGAAAGATTTGTTTAACGTCCCTCTGTGCTCCTTTCCCCATCACACCTCCATCAATGGACTCCAGAAGTACCTCTGCAATGAGCAAGGTCTGTCCTTTCAGCCACCAGCCTGCTTGAGTGTTATTGGTAACCGTGAAGATATCATCCCCAGAGGCTGTCTTTGCTTATTTTTAACAGGCAAATAATAAATTTAATTTGTTTGTGACTCAGAAGAATGACTCCCTCCTTCTACTACTGTTGGATGTGTGCAGTATGGTATGACACTGTCCTTTTCATCCACACAGTCTCTTCCAGAAACATATCTGCTATTATTTCAAACTCTTCTTTCATATTAATAACTCACCATGTAATAATTAATCTAAATTTCACCTCTTTTGCAATACAATAATCATAATCTTTAATTTTACACATGGAAGAACTTGAGGTAACTATGATCCTGTTCTCCCTTTTTCCACACCATATTATCTTTGTCACTTTCTTCCTTATACAAATCACATATAGAAAGATTAAAGTGACCACACCAAAGCAATTATAAAGCGCCCTGAAGCTTCTCTTGCCTTTTGTGGGGACACATTTTGCAGAGTCACTCATCTCAGCCTCTTCCACACAAAGCAGTGGTGGTTTTTCAGGACAATCTCTCCATCTACCCCATCAGCCCCTCTGAAGTGCATCAAAGAAGATCACCTTGGTATGCAGGCCAGCAAAAAGAGAAATCTGATGCATGCTCTTTCATGCCTCACAGAAATTACATTTGCCAGACATCTTAATGAACAGTAAATTTAGATAGAGTAAACTGCAATTTTTTTCTCACCTTAATTTTTTATCGAAGCGCATGACCATGCATCTTCTAAAAGCCATTTGAAAGTGATAAAGAGAGATCCTTGGTTACTAATTTTAGATGGATCATCATGATTTTAGTAATCTGTCTCACCCACTCTGTCAGTAGCGCTTATTTCCCACTTGGCATTCTGATGATGATGTCTTGATTTATGGGAAGATTTGCAATTGTGAAGGACTTGGGCATTTTTCCATTCCAGGAGTGGATGTTGGGTGCCATTTTCTGAGGTTGGCAGACCAGCCAAACCCCAGCCTAACGCTGCAGGTGCTGACCTCAGGGCCAGTGGCAGTGCTTCTCAGCTCCAAAGCACTGCCCTCCAAGGCTTCTTGGATTTACAAGCATGCAGAGCTTTTCTAGGACAGGCAGTTATTCCTACTCACCTGCAACCCTGACTCCTTCCACCCCACAAAGAAAGAGCACTGCAGATTAATTTTGGGTTTTTCCAGCAAATTCGTTCCCTCACAAGGTGAGAAGGTAGAAGAGAAATGTCAGCTGAGAAGGAGGTGAGTTTCTCAAAAAGGAGACGTGTTGATTATTTGTGAAGCAGTGGGGACCTTGGTGGCTGTGAAAGTAACTCGTGCATATTTAAGTGGGTTTTCACATTCAGAAAATAGCTTTTCCTTAACCATGAGGAGTGATCATTCCGTGACAGTGTTGAAATTGGTCAACAGTCTGTAAATAGTCTCTCCTGTCACCCATGCCATAGCTTCTTAGAGGATTAAAATAATTTAGTGTTTGGCACTCTCAGATTATACTCACCAACATTTATTTAATCTCTCCCTCTCCGTATTCTCATTGTGTGAATGGAAAGACAAATGTAAGAACATTGAAATATGATGTTTTGAGAACATGGATCTGGACTTGTGCCCTGTGTCACTTCAACTTCTCTGCCTCTAGATCCCACATAAACTGCTCAATATATCATATCTAGCCTTAAAGTCTGGGCTCACTCTCCCCAGTCTCTAATAGACCTTGTGAGAAATACAAGCACAGCTTTACACTCCATCTCAGTTGTTTCCAAAACCCAAGAAACTGTTACAATAAAGAGAGAAAAAATGAGTTTAAAAGGAGAAAATAAATTGAATCTGTCAAACCAAATAGCAAGTGGGCTAGCTGGTTAGTTAAATAATTTTTATTGGCTTTTTCCAACTAATCTGCCTGCAGGATTTATTAGTCTTCTACTATATCCTCAAATAAAGCATCTGACTTTAGTTCCAGTTTATGCTTTAGCCATTAATAATTTTGTACATCCTAGAGAGCATTTATATTATTTATTAATTTTATCTAACCATAATTACAGCCATTGTGGCTGTTTAATGAAAAGTTACTCCGGGCCAAGTTCTAGAATTCAAACTGCATTTCATCATTTTTACAGAGGGCTTTTAGACTGTTTGGTTCCTTACCCAAGGGCTTCCCACAGCCAGAAAACCTTATGAAGAAGGGATAACTAGAATGGGTTGTGCCCTGGCCCCATGCAGAAGAGAAGCACTGCCATGCCTTGTTATTCTATTAGCAGGACTGTCAGAGTCACTCCAGCTTGCTCCATTCAAGTTTGCACCACACACAATTCTCGTCATGCCAGAACCAGGGCACACAAGCAGAGAGGAGGCAGAAAGACACTTTGCACATCTCACCTCTCTGGTTTCTGCACTAATGCTGAGATCAAAGCTTCTGATTTCGAGGCTATAGATGCACTTGCAGCTCTGTGGTCTATGGTAATGAGCCACAAGTACATCCTTGTGCAGCCCACTTCTGGGTTGCCCCATGGCTGTGAAAATGAGATGCTTGAGTTACATGAAAAGATGTCTTCTTTACTTTTCTCATAGTTTTCCTATGTGGATCTTGTCAGTTTGCTGAAGAGCAGACAGTATGTGGCTCTCAATCTTCAAAGTCATTCCTTCATACTGTAGTTTTGTCTTTTCAAAGTTTTGAGCAGCTGCTAACCTCCAGCCATTCAGGAGATGGCACTGACTGAAATCTCTTCTGTTGTTCAGGAATCCTACATCTCATTTCTTTGAAGTGGGCAGGAGAAAGTTTCCTCCATCCATGTATGCCACAGGAAAGGTTTCAGTGAGTGAACTCTTTGCAGTATAGAAGTGGCACTGCTGTAGGCTACAGAGAAGGGACAAATCCATGTGGAACTCTGGCTATTTTTCCTTTTTCCTTTGTCAAAACTTATAAGTTGGATAGGCTGTTAGGAAAGAAATCTGACCCAGCTTATCTAAATGCAGAGAATCTTCTTCAAAGAAGATCTCAAGGCATTTCTGTCTGGTAGATTCAATATTCCATGAATACATCAGAGAGAAAAATTTCCATTAATAAAAGTAATATTAATCTATATAAGGTAACCAGATAGCATTCAGACAAGATTATCTTATTCTATGTAGGTTAAATTCATATATTCATTTGCTGCTGGTGAACAAGCTGGCTTTAGGACCTTTGCCCATGTGAGGCCATAATGATTTCTTATTTTGCAGTCAGCTGAGTTTCTACTTGTTCCAGCTTTTTAACTTTAACAAATCCAGCATTAGCCTCAAGTCTTTCTACTCCTTCAGTTGTAAGTTGTTCTCTATATTGTGGCCCCAAGATAATTCTAATTACTCAGACATTTTCATGCATTAAGTCTTACAGAATGGATTAAGATTTAATTTTAATTTTAAATTTAGATCCTGAATTTCAAATTCAGTTCTCATCCCTAAAAGTCTGAACCAGGGACCTGGTCACATCATTCATCTGGTCTTCCCACCCACAAGAAGTCTGGGACGTGGAGAGGTGATTGCTCAGCAGGGTCATGAAAACACTGCCTGCTGACAGACCTGCTCTGGGATCCCAGTGTTTCCACACAACACTTCTCAGGGATCATGATGTTGCACCACAACACTGGATCTCATCACCTGAGGGCTTCTTCTGAGATGCATAGAGACGGCAGTCAGACATTTAGCAGAGCCAAAAAAGTCTTTGAACGTCATGGAGTGGAGTGTGCAGATTTAGAGTTTTGGAGAGAGACTGAGGGAAAAGACAAACAAGGGCAGGGAAAGAGAACAAGGAAATAAAGAGACATCAAAAGGGAGCAAACCGCGGTGCCTGACGTGGATGCTTGCAGACAGATGCACGATTTGTTGCTTGCTCAGACTCATAAGTAAGGTCCATGGTGTGGGTACGAGGCCCTGGGGGTGGCTCAGCAGTCCTGACACTGCTCCTGGAGCTGGCAGTGACACCGACTCTATCCCAGTGCCAGCCGTGCCACAGCCCAAACGTGCAGGACAGGGGTGAGACGGCAACGGAGGAGCAGATACGGAGGAGATTCCATGCAGGCAGGGACAGGCAGGGGGGAGCAAGCAGAGCCTCCCCATCCCAACTGCAGCTCTCCTTACAGGATGCTGCAGTCTGTCATCTCCTACCTGGGATGAAGCCAAAACCAAAAGTTAATTCCAGGGCAGAGGAGCTCTCAGGGAAGGTGTATGTGTCAATCCCTGTTACATGTCAGGCAGCATCAACACAAACCCTGGAAAATTTGCATCCTAAGTTCACCCTGTGCTGCAGATAGCCACCAGCACTGACCCTCCACAGCTTCTCAGGGTTTGTGCCCCCATCCATTGGAGTGGGCTCTGCTGGGCCAGACACCTCCACAGGCCACAAAACCTCAGGGAAGAGCAACACAGGTAGGATGGGAAAATAAATTATTTGAAGGAAGGTATGTGTTATGACAGACTTTTTTGCTATTGTTTTCTTTTTCCTTTAAAGCGAATACTAAAAAAAAAAGAATTATTAAGGATGGCAGTATTAAAATTGGAGAAAAGAGGAGATACTTTCATATGAAAAATAAAGCATATATTAAAAACTATTATAAAACTGTAATAAAGGTGTGCAAATTCTGTAATATTTTTCAAGTTACAGTGACATTAATAAACACAGTGCTAAGAACTTGAATAAAATATAATTATCTTGTTTTTTTAACCTCTTAGTTCTCAATCTCACCTCTTTCCAAACCACAGTTTCAGTAATTTCTCAGTCACCCTGATTAAATCAACACAAAGGGCTAAGGGCTGAATCCTTTCTGCAAAATACTGCTTTTTTCACCCAACCACTTTGCATGGCATTTGAAACTTTTAAAATTAAATACTGACTGTACAAATTAATATGATCTATATTAACAAAAATTATAAAATAAAAATATAAATTCCATGACTGCTGCTGTACCCTTAAGTAACTATTTTGTTAAATGTAAGGGAAAAAACTGTCATTTTATAGTTAAAAATAAACAGCAGCTTGCAAATTAGCCACAATCTGAAGACAGCCATAAAATTCTGTTAAAGCCTTTAGACTCCATGCTTCTTCACTCCACAGGGGAGAGAAGGCAGGATGAGCAGGAGAGAATCCCAGGACATCTGATAGGCAGCAAGAGACAGAGAGAAAGAGGGAGCACAGGGTGGCTCTTATCTAGAAAAAGAAATAACAGCTGACACAGGCTTATATTATTTTATTTCCAATGTACAACTGACATGCTTAGCAAACATTTCTTGAGATTTGAGGGCTCTATCTCCCAAGCATTGCAAGTAGGATGAGCATGGGTACCCACTGCCTCCCCCTGCACCTCAAGGTTATTAAAAGAATGAAGACGTAGGCATGGATTTAATGCCACTGGAGCCTGTTCAATCCCCTGGGTTGAATTGTACCTAGTCTCAAAGAGACCTGTAAATTTTGTCTTGGGAACAGCCATTAAACATCATTAGCTTGCAGTCCCTACTAACTCCCACTGAAGTCAGAGCCGTGACCTGTCCCCAGAGCCACCCAAACCCTGGCAAGCAGCAGTAGCTGCAGCACAGCTCAGTCTGAGCCTCTGGCTGGGCCATGGCTGCAGCATCAGTGATCCCCATCAGGAGGGGACTGTCCAGGCTGAACTGGCCAATTTGCCCCTCTAAAATTGTTTCTACAAAAACTCTGGGAATACTGCAGTTGTGGGGACACAGGGAGTCTAGCAATGGGTGCTGCAGAAGGGGAGCACTGTTACCTCATGCCATACCATCCCATTTACTATCCTTTGCATGACTGCTGCCTGAACTGAAGAAGCTGAAATTCCTCCCAGAGGGAGACACTATGCCATGCCTGGAATTAGCATGACAAGGGCCAGGGCCCTCACTGTTCCCCACAGAAGCCCATCATCCACCACTTGCCTGTGTCCCTGTCTCTCATGGCAGGAAAGGTTTTCCTGCATGAAATCCATGAGAGAGCAATCCTCCCATGAAGAAGGCCAGCTTTGGAGCTTAGATTTGTCTGAAAGCCACATGCACAGCTGAAGAGCCAAGAAAAAGAAAGACCACAGTTAATCTCTTGCACACAATTCTAGCTGTAACTTTTTCAAAAAACAGCCACTGAAATACTTGACTGATGGGAAAAGGACAAGAAGGATGCTTTTACTTTTTTTATTTATCATCCAGCTACAAATTATTGCTTGGTTTTCTGTTTTTGCAGGAGAGACCAGATACACATCAGAAAGTCTGCAATGTGAGCAGGGCATTTTAGGCCATGTAGATACCTGCCTTCACCAGGACTTCCATTATAACTTTGTCTTAAATCTGGCTGCTTCTCTGTGTGTCCTCATCTTCCCTTCTCTTCTCACAGACTGCTATCAAATTTTCCATTGCTCAGCCTTTCCCACTGCAGGTTTTCGTGCCCTCCTTTCCACAGTGATTTCCCCAGCTCTTAGCTTTTCTGCTGTCTCTTTTCCCTTTCCTTATAGTTACAGATATGTTCTACACATCTTTTTGAGCTACAAGATTTCCCTCTTCTCTTCTGCCAATATTCTCATTCCAAGCCCTCTTTCACTGGTTCCTCATCCATTTCCCCCCCATTACCCAGTTTGCATGCTCCCATCTCACACTGCACTGTTACCCTACTGCACAGTGCCCCATTCTAATTGAAGCTGGGTACATTTTTGCACTACTTAAACCTACATACAGGTTAAAATGTTTCAGAGAACCCATAATGGCATCTTTACCACAAGAACCCAGAAACAGCCCACCCTCCCCTTCTCCTTGCTGAAATCACATTCTTTATTCTTCATCTGACCTCTTTACTGTTTTCTTTATATCCTCCCTGATGATTTGATTTTTTTGAGTCCTGTTCTCACACAGTTTGAGTTCTGCCTCTCTTCTCCCAAAAAAAGGATTCTTGGGAAAAAAAACATGATCTTGGAACCCATATTTCAAATTTTTCTGCATTTCTTCCCTGGATCATGAAATTCACGGAACCCTCAGTTGTTACCCTGGTCTGCAATTATTATTTCCAGCTTTGGCCTGGATCTCTTCCAAGCTGCTTTTTATTTTTACCACTCTCCACAAACCACTTGGAGTTTCCAGCCTCATCTTGCCTTTATTCCAGGGCTGAGCAGCCTCTTGATGTTTCTGCTGTTCTTGCATAGCCACATATGGCTCCTCCACCTTGTGCTGCCTCCCCCCAGCTGGCTGGCCACCACACAGTGTTTCATGGTGTTAACCCCTCCCATTGATCTCCTCCTTCTTCCCACTGGCTCTAATGATGACATTAGACAGTACTCTGGGATATTAGATGATTAGAGATGATTAGATATCATCATGGTCTGATGATATTAGATGGTATTCTCCTTCCCTCTCCAGCTTTCTGGGTGATCTAAGCCACACGTGAGGTTTCAGCTTCCATGTGTGTGTCCAGGGCATTGCATTTCAATCTGGGCTCCTTTTCTCCAGTCCAGGATCTGACTGTCTCTGAAGCTCTCTGTTTATCTGTAACTATTTACAAGCAGAGGGGTACCTAGGGGAAATTAATGTCATCCAAAGCAGGCAGTGAATGTGTAAGAGCTTCTCTCTGCTCTATCTGGGCTTCTTCAGCCTCATGACTGGAGTTTTACGCCTTGCTGGGACAGCAATGGGCACTTCCTGTGATTGAATAAGAGCTTCTGACACAAGTAGGGAGAAAAGCTGGGGTGAAGAGTTACAGGCATTATTGCACCCTGTCACTTCTGATAAGAAAAAAAATAGTGGTAATCTGAAGTGCTGTTGGGAAAGCAGGATACACACAGTGAAAAGGTGTGTCGTGTCTTATTTTCCTGTAGACGTGTTCCAGCACCAGAATTGGAGAGAAAACTGTTGATGTGGGATACTAGTGAAAGCAGCAGCATTCCCTGCTCCATGATGGTATGCTATGGCAGTTTATTGGTGGCAGGGAAGGAGCAGTTTAAGGGAGAGAGCAATATGAGTCCTGCTGCACTAGGAGGGCTTCTCTGCTGTGCTTAAAGGGAATAACTGAAATTTGCTGGTGGCACATCTGCCTGACAGGCACCAGGGTGTTCCTCAGGCCCGGCTCACCGCAGAACTGGCAAAGTAGAGACTAATATTCTTCTTTTTGTTGTGAAGTGCATCCTTTTACTGGTGGGATTTGGCAAGAGCCCTCTGCAAGGGCCAAAAAACGCTATGGGGGGACAAAGCAACAGCCCTGTAGGAGTGGCCCATAGGGAATGTTTAAATGTAAGCAAAAAAAATGTCATGACAGTTCGGCTCTTTTTTTACTCAAATACAGAAAATCTGATCAACTGGATGGAGTGTTCTTAAAACAGAAAAAAGAGGCAAACATTTTCCAGGAACACCCATATAATATGCTCTTTCCCCTCTTCAGGGAAAGAAGAAACACCCCAGGGAAAATAAAGATTATTCTACTTAAGTATTGGAGGCACTTTCTAAGAAGCTAGGAGGTAGTGGATACTATCTGGAGTTTGGTTAATAGCCATTAACATTCCAGATAAAAGGTCTAGAAGGAAGGCAAGTCTGCAGTCAAATATTCCCTTTGTTACCTGGGTAACATTGATTCCTTCCATTAAGCACACACCCGTCAATGACTGCAGCTTTGCCCACCCAGCTTTTTCCCTGCTTGTTTTAGTGTGCAGGATGCCTGGTGCACTCTGATTTTGTAACCTGGTTTTTTAATTTATTGCGACCTTATGGACTCCTCCCAGGGCCAGCACTCATCTTGGATCAACCTTGGCACCATCTTTGATGTTCTTTGCTTGCAGAATCAAAGTTGCTCGAGCTTCCAACACACTGTGCAAACCCATGCTCAAAATGAGCCTTCTTTCCAGAGTCAGAAATTCCTATGGAGTCTCCCATTTGCCTTTGTCTGGCCAGAGATGACCAAGCACAGATTTTCAGGAGCAGCTGAAGAAGCTGTATCCTGACTGGCTGCTCAGCCTGCACATCATCTGCTCCCCTACCACAGGAGATGGCCACAACTGCACAGAGGCTCTTCCTACAGACACATTTTTGTGCACTAGAATCTGTGGTGATTCAGCCACTTGCTTTAATAAATGAGCTTAGTGAATTAGTTAACTTTATTTTAAATGAAGCATGCCAAGTGAATCCACCAGCTTCAGTAACTCTTACTAATAATAGTACTTTTCCTTTATTCCCTGGCTTATTATTAGTAAAAAATGACACAATTTGCTGAGAATATTCAGCCTAAAGTCCACAGATACGGTGTGGGGAGTTTCAGCCTGGATGAAAATTTTCCAAAGCTACTAGCACATGAAAAACTGGTTTTATGATGGAACCAGAATCTTAAACAGCATAACCAAGGCACTGCTACAGTTATGCAGTTATGTCTGGAGACAACCATTCTCACCAAGTGCAGTGGTTTAGTTGTACATTGCTGTCACGATCCGTCCTTACGAACGGGGTTCGTGATGGTTCATGGATTGATCTCAGGGTGCAAAAAAGCGGCACAGCACAGGGGATTTGCAGTAATAATCCAAACAAATGCACCTTTATTGAATGACCACAGCAAAATGCGATAGAGAGATTAAGGGAGAGGAAAAGACAGAGAAAGAGAGACAAAAGAGAGAGAGAGAAAGAGGGGGATATAGCTACCAAACGTAAAGACAAAGTCCTTTGGTCCAGTCCAGTCGAGGATCCGCCTGTTACGTCGGGGAGATCTCAGAGGCACAGTTCATCTGGACCCCAATTATACTCTTTTCAATGGGGGGAAGGGGGATGGATTTTGCAACCGAAACAAAGCAAGTTTACTGTATCTTCAGGGGGGAAGAATAAGGGTACACACAGTCCAAGTTCGGCAGCAGGCGAGAAGCCTTGTTTTTGTGGTCCACTGCCTACACCTGCAACATCCATCTTGCTTTGGGCAGCTTTCCTTCCCCCCCCCCGTACACCTCCCCCGAGTTGGGGGTTTCAGTCCCAGTCTCTGGAAGAAGGTGAGAGGGGGCCTTCTCACACAGGGATTTCATGTCTCAGTCTCTTGATGAAGAGACCTCTTACATCTCTACTTGTCTGTCACGGTGGCTATGAACGGGCGAGAGGGGTCTTCCTTTGGAGGGGGACCACCCTAAAGCTTAGGAGGAGACCAGCCAGGCCAAGAGGTGGGGAGGATTCCAGAGCCATTGTGCAAAAAGGGCAAGGTGCCCTGCGAGCTCAGTGTAGCATATAGCAAACAACACCTGTGGAAACAGTAAGCTAGCAATGCTTTCAGGCCTCAGGCACACGACTTTTGCCCCCACAGGATCAGCAGACAGGGGTTTTGTTTTTTCAGTGGTCCCTCTCCATGACGATCGTGAGGCAGATGAGGGATATTTTGGACAGACTCTCACAATTGCTCAGCCATGGATAACTCCATCTGTGGCTCAAAACCAGGAAGCCCATGATCAGTCCCCTAATCCCTGTGGCATCCTTGGGCAGATAGACTAAAGAGAAAGGAAGGTAAAGAGCATTAACTTCTTTCATACTGTGTCCCGATCATCACTGTGGAATTGATTCTCCAAGATGAAGATATCCTAGAGAGTTTTCAGGGAAGCCCATGGGAGGAGCAGAGCCTCATTTGACATAGGAAAAAGCAGCCACAAATTTCCTAATTTGGTTTGAGTTACTGCTGTGACGCTCGAGCAGCTCCATTCCCTGAGGTGCAGGTGATATTTGTGTGGATGCAGATTTTAACCTTTTTAATCTTTACTTTGTTTCTGTTTTCAAAAGGCCACAAGATTATTTGCATGATTAGTCAATTTGAGTAGAACAAAGAGCAGGCACACACCAAAAGAAAGGAAAAACAAGGAGTTATCCTAGGGCCATTTCTGCCATCCTGTAAGACTGTATGACAGCAGAATATGAGAAGGGAGGTTCAGGGAAACATTTCTTTCTGATAACTACATTCTGCAACACTGAACTTTCCTTTGCAAAGGAAAGGAGAACACTAGTAAAGATATATTCTTTCTTCCTCTCCGTCTCCTTGGTGAGAATTTCAAGGAACAAACTGCTGTGTGGCTGCTTTCTGACACCAGGCTGAACAGAACCATGATTGCATCAGCACTGCTACAATGGCAGGTTTGCAAATGGGGGGGACTTTCCTCTAAGGCTTAAGACTTCATGGATGTCTCCCATTATGACAGAGCTCCTTGCAGGGTATGTGCTGAAATTCCCCTGCAACATCTTTCGGGCTTTCTGGCAGCATTTATTTTCAGTCTTTTTCTTGAGCAAGAACTCTCTCTCCACCAGTATCAGGTAACCCAAGCATTTGATTCCTGTGAAACATTTCCAGAAATGCAACATCTCCTACGGAGTACTTTTGTCTCAATCCCAATATTCACTTCCCTTTTCCCACTGACGTATTTGCAACTCAGATTCTGTCAGGGAATGGATTTGTCAGTCTCTGCCCTGCACCATGAAGTGAGAGCTGTGTGCAGGGCTTCTTGTCCTGGCCTGCCATCATCAGAAGGGCTTTGCAAATCAGTAGGAACAGAACATACACATTTTGTAGGCAGGCTGGAAAACACTGGACTGATGTTCATGCCAACAGCTCTGCCTCAGAAACAGAATGAACAGGAGCTCATTGGTGGGTGGGATTGTGAGAAAAAGACACAAATTTGATGACAGAGGGCAAAGAAAATAGTCCAAGGAATATTTTAAGACTGATTTTAAGACTTGGAAATAATACTGACTTTCATAACACAAGCACTTAAGAAACTACAGCTGCAACCCTGCTCTGCGTTTTTTGGTTATCCTCAAGATATTGCAACCAGTGTCGCAGCTGAGATTTGTCTCTCAGACTTGCTGTAGTGACTGAAATGGCCACAGGACAGCGGTGACCAGAACATCACGTTTTGTACAACCAGGAGGTGTTGAGATCATTGCCTCTGCTCCTCAGCCCCAATGAGTAAGTAAATGTGACTGCACTAGACCCAAATGCAGAGGACCACAACATCACTCATACATGAGATTTAAGTTTCAGTGCCATTTATTCATATGCTCACAACACTTTCAAAACTTGCTTCTCTTCAAAGATCAGTAGTTTTCAAATCTAAACTGACAGGCAGCTAAAAACTAATATACCTTAAAAGAAAAAGATGCTTGAATCTGAGCCACCCAGGACAGTGGTGATTTTAACAGAAAATCATTAGGCTAGTCCAAATGAAGGTCTTTTAAGAAACTTTTACTGGAGCTGTGATTTTTTCTTTACAAATCAAGTAACTCCCACTCAAGTTTTACAAATGAAAATATGAAACCACTGGCTGTCAAAAAGAGATGAGGAATACATAGCCCTAAATCAGTTCTATTTGGTTGGTAAGCAGAACAGCAGGATTTTTACCCTTCCATTTTTTTTAACACAACTTATATCTGTGCGCAGTAATTTAAATGCAGAGCTAATGCTACCTCTGCCAGGATGTAGAGTGACAAAGATGGATAACAGAATGATGGAGTGTTGATTCACTGGAAGTTTTTTACAATCCTGAACACCCAGCAAAATGGTCCTATTGAGTAATGGCACCAAACATTCCCCAATCCATATTCATTTAATTGTAAAGTTGACAGTTCTGTTTGCATGCACCATAGTGCAAAGCCAGAATATACACTAGAAGCCAAAAAATGCTGGTCTTTTGCATGAAGCAGAATGGAAAAACAAAGTTCAAGATTCCTGTTGTTCTTACATCTCATTTAGGTGAAAGGTGAATTAGTTTGAACATTGGGTCAAAAATATTGGACCCACACATGCTGTTTATTTTAACTTTCCATTAAGTTATAGATTGACAAAACACATCCCATGCAACAGCTGCACATTCTTAACATTAAAAAGTAACAATAGCCAAAGGGCTTTTTTTCTTTATCATCTCTTACTGAACTCAAAATGTCAAGTTAGAAACAGGACTGGTAGCAAATAACAGTCATTGTCACATACAGTGAAGTATAAGTGACACACAGCACAGAAATGATGCTTCCACCCAGTAATCCTGCATGTATATCCAGCAACCAGGGCTGCTTCAGCCCATCCCAACAAGCTTCGGCTGAATACATGGTGACAGTCCCTGCATTTTAATTTCTGTGACTGTGGATCAGATTTCGGATGAGTATTAAAATTCTCTCATTAACATGGACTACAGGAACAGCTTTATTTAGTCAGAAAAAGCCCACCAGGTTCGGTGTCTTCTGTCTAAGTGGGTAAAAGCAAATGTCTGGAATATGAGCAATGAAAAATAGAAACATGTAAGATGTCAACTCAGCTATTCCCAGCCTCCAATTGGTTGAAGTTCCAGGATTTCCAGACCAATTGTATCTGGTGTATCTGTTCTGGGATCTTGTCTCACTTCATGTATAAATTCCTAATATTTCTTCTACTGCTTGGTTAACAAAGAACCAACTCATTGGAATGTCTTATTCCTATCTCCTACAGCTTCATTGATGCCTTCTCATTCCTTACAGGGACAGAAAACAACCACTCCACCCCTCTCCATCCATCCTCCACCAATCTCTTGCATTTTTACAGTCCTCTATCGTAATTACCCTTCAGCTGTGTCCCAGGCTGAGAAATTCTCACTCACTCACTGGCTCTTCACACTGAAACAGTTTAGGTCACCCTTCTCTCAACCCCTTCCAGTCCCCACTGCACCTCTCCCGAGCCAGAGGGACCACAGCAGCACAGAACACTAAAGACACATGTGAATCATGGGCTTATGCCAATGGCACGGGGCTGTTCTTCATTCCTTGCCTCCTCTCTAACCTCGCTGGGATTTAGGATGTTTTGAAGTCCTCCATGCTGTGATTCTCCCCCAGTTGTTTTCCCCTTATCACAGAACACAAAGCACAGTACATTTCTATTTGAAGCTTCAGTGCTTCTTTCTCCAACACAAATGCTGCCAGCCCTTTTTAGTAATGTGGCTGGGACAAGGATTCAGTCTTACTGTCTCTCAGGGCACTTTGAGGCTCAGGTCATGCTACTGCCCTATAAATAGTATTCCCCACTTCAGCAGCCTAAGAGTTCACAGGACAAATGGAGTCCATGAAGCATCCAATTCACCACTTCACAAAGCCATTCCTTCATCCCCTGATCAGAATGCACCATGAAAAAAAGATTTTACAGCTGTTTTCTGGAAACTTGTCATGGTGTCAATATTCAAAGTTTCATAGAGCAGTTCAGTCCCACTGCTCAGGGCTGCCTGAAGCAGTTTTTCTATTCAGGGCAACAGAGAAATAAAGCATCCCTCTCTGTCAGTGCAAAGCCACCTCTCTCCTTTACTCCAGGGTCTGGCAGTCTGAGCAGCTCACTCCTCTCATCCATAAGCCCAAATCCACACTGGCCCCTGGGAAGCAAAGGGGCTCCCTCCACCAATACCACTTGGTTTGTCAGTCACAGTGGGAGCTGGATCAAGCTGATCCCTGAGCTCTTGTAAGCAGCAGTGCCTGGTTGTCAACCTGCCACAAACAGCCTGTAAAGCATTTTAAATAAAAAATGAATGATTGTGTTAGTGCTCTGCGTGAGCAATTCTGTGGACTCAGCACTCCAATAAATCACCCACGTACAGGGTGAGTGCAATGCTCAGGAACTGGAGGGAGGTTTGCAGGTTGCAGAGAGACTGAGCACACAATCCCTCTCTGGAAATGCGGGGGGGAAGGTGGGGGGTGTAAGGGGAAGAGAAAAAACAGGAAGAATAATTACAGGTCCTGCATGTCTTTGATAAAGGAGGAGATTTTCAATATTTCAACCATACCTGCATAAATTAGAAATCTATTGGTAGAGGATAATTGGAGCAGGTTTGTAACTCACTAGTCAATGTAGTCATCATAGCATGAAATCATGCTACAAGGCCAAAAATATGTTTTGCTAACCATCCATTAAATCTTAATCTCAAGTTTTGCAAGCCATTAAAATTGCAGAGAAACTTTCCACTTTAGCCAAGTAAATCAGGAGCAATGCAACTTCTGTGCTTGCAGAAACAACCCTTGGTGAGGCAATCAACTCAGCATAAGCTTCTGCTCACTTTTCAAGTTCCATATTTGTAATTTTATTTTAAAATTAATATAATTCTCACAAAAAGTGTTGAACTGAAAGAGCCTGGAACAAAGCTCAGAAGTAATTAAATGCTGGCTTCAGCTCCGCAGGATCTATTTATCGACTCCTCTCAACATGTCTTTGATCTGACTTGAAGAAACAATGCCTCAGACAGAAGTAACTCAATTTTCCGGCTTTCCTAAATGTTGTTCTCTCTTCTAAAATTACTGGTGCAACCTTAGTGCAGATGGACCAGACAGCTGGCAAAAAAGGTAGTGTTGGTTCTTACTAGCTCTTGAGCCAAGGCAAAGCATTCTGGTCTTTGGATAAAAATTCAGCCACTGAGCTACTGAGCAATCTCTGCCTTTGCTTTTGAAGAATCAGCAGAACAGGGCACCACCAACTGTAGTGTACCTAAAAGTGGTACAGGATGAATTGGTCTTGGAGAACAAGATTATTTCTCTTTGAAAGGTCCCTCATGCCAACAATGGGATGTGAATGAATGACTGGATTTTTCCAGGTTTTAAACATCCAGCAGCTTCCACAGAGCTGGGGGGGCCTAACTTTTTAGACACCCATTTTCTGAAAGCTTTTTCCAAGAATCTGTTTCACTCCCACCTCCATCGCCTTCAGTTAGCAAAGTGTGAGAACCTGACATGCAAATGACAATGGAGCTCAGCTACGGCTGAAGTCATTCCTTTAATTCACTGACATTTCTGGGACAGTGAAACTAAAAATGTCTGAACATTCAGAAGAAGAACTTTTGGTTTGTACACTAATAGTTTCCCTTGTTCTGCTTATGCAATTGTCATCATTTATTCTGATTCCCAACCCAGCAGTTTGGAGTGTCAAGCAGATACCAGGGGTGGTGAGGCTCACAAACACTGCCCTTTTCCCTGTTCTTAAAATACAAAGAAACATATGCACTGGCTGCAGCCCCTCCAAGTGCTTGCTTCCCCTAACCAGGCACTCATTCCTGTAGATGCTGTGCTGACAAGAGCATCACGTTTTTGTAGGGAGCCTGTCACAGCAGAGAGAAGAGCTGTAAAACGATGCCTGAGCAGGTCCCCTCTCCCCCTTGCTGCTTGCAGCCCCCCAGATCTTGCTATGGTGATTCATCTGCATCCACTGATGCACATAGAGATAAGCTGACCTCTCTCAGGTCCAGGTTCTGTGATCCTACAAAGTCAACTGAAGAAAAGGAATCTCCTTCTCCAAACCACAGCTGTGAATTGCTGTCCCAAACTCCAGTTGTATAGCCTGGCATATAAGCACAAAAAAAGTTTAAAGATGTCCATGCAAAATGGAAATATTGTAGAAAATATTTCCAGAAAAAAATAACCCAAAAATATAATTTATGCTGTATTTTAAGTTTTATTTAATTTAAAAGCACATTGAAATAGGTGGGCAAGTTTCAATGAGAGATGCTGTTTTGTTTGGACAAGGCAGGGATTTTAACATTTACCTTTTCAGTCACAGAAATCATGTAGTCACAGGTTTTGTGCAGGATTTTTTCTGGTGATGCTAAATAGGGAGGCCATTTGTCCCCTTTTTTTTTTTTTATGCCAGAATCACTTTTTACTGATGCTTTCCCACTCGAAGGCTCGGACTTCTGACTTTGCAAAGCTTTTTGGCTTCTCACAGCCCTTGCAATTTTTATTTATAACACTATCTGCTTTACCCTGGACTAGCACATTTTATTCAGAGCCTATCCTCACCCTGCACACAAATTCTCTCCCTCCCATGCTGAAATAGATGTCCCGCCACCTGGTTCCAATGTTCTCAGAGCCCATCCAGTCCACACATGTAACATAACTGGGCTGCAGAGGGCTGTGATGGGCACTCCCAGCATTGCAGCTGCCCAGCCTCAGCACAGAATGCAATGTTTGTAGTGGTGAAGAGTGGGGCAGACAGCCCACAGCTGCCTCTCACACCTCAGCCACCTGATAGCCCCACCTGATATCCCCACCTGATATCCCTACCTGATATCCCCACCCAAGACAAGCACTCTAATGCCAACACATGTATCAGCTTTATCACAACAGTCAAAACATTTTGCCCTTCATCCCAAAATCAGGGGATAGGTGTGAAGCCAAGCTCAAGAAACTGGAGCAAAACTGGATCTCATACTGAAGATTCTCTACTGCGGCTTTAATTTGCAAAACATAGTTTAAAGCAAGAGAGAGCTCAACATTTCTGTCTTTGTCCCAAGGACTTGAACAGGAGCAGTGCAAAAGCTAAGAATGTTCCTAGATGTGCTTCAAGCCTAGAGTAAAAGCAGAGTCAGGTGGATGCTGAGGGTCAAAAAGGGGTCAGAAGTGCTTCGCTCCACAGGTAGGAAAAAAGATTGGGTAAATACAAATTGTATGATATTCTAAGGTGGTATGTCTGTCATGCCAGAAGTATTGATAAATAAAATTGACTTCAAACTGAGAAATTTCTTCTATATGATTTTGTGTACCAAGCAACATTTGCTTGTGCATGACCAGCAGCTCAGAAGATCTGCAGAAGCTTTATAAAAGCAAGCCCCCAGCTTCATCTAGGAGGCTGAGGTGGGGAATTAGAGGCACAGAATCACTGCAACAGAGGAAGTACAATATGGGATCTGGGTCAAGAGTCTAGAGGGATAAAGTGTTAGAGGGGGTAGCTTGAGACAACCTCCAGGGAATGCACATGAGAATAAGAGAGGGAGTGTGTATATTTAGAAAGTGACCTGGAAAACATAATTCATGGTTTCTGTTGTGCTAAGACTGAACTGAACCAATGTAAATGTTTGCCCTCTCTTCCTTACTGCAGATAAAGGGAATGCCTAGCTCATAGGGATTTGGTTTTCAGATCTGTATAATTGCATACTTCTTATTAAAAATTCCAAATTTATTACTCACTTGGGCAAACCCCCTGAACAGCCTTGAGACATGAGTCCTGTAACTGAGTTTTGTGAAATTTCCCACCCATTACCCTTTTTGCCAAAGCAGTACTAGTTAAAACCCTCTAACTGGGTTCTAGAACCCTGCCTTTGACAAAAAGATGTGCTCTGTTCCAGACAACTGCTACATCCTACACCAAAGACTGCTCCAGGAGTTCCCCAGTCGGCACTGACTGGTCAGTGGACATTTGAGAAATATGCTTCTCATGTTAGACACACAGCACTTTATTTGAAAATTCTTATTAAAGATGCAAAATAAAGAGTTTATTCTTCTGTGGGGAAAATGTTAGGCATTTAAGTGGAATATTAAAAAGAATTACTAAAGAAAAACAGATGAGGAAATAAAAGAACCTTATAGGATATGCCTTTAAAAACTGTCAACTTCAAGCTTTATCTATCTCCCATCTTTCCTTTGTTAAAGGTGGCTGCTCTTTTTCAAGGGTAAGGGAAGGCAGGCTCCAGATGCAGACCCAAAGTCTCTAATTCCCTTTCATCTCCCTCCCCAGGTTGGAATATCCTGTACTAGTTATCCATTTCTTATGAGACCCTACCTTCTTAGATCCTCTGACCCAGTAGAGCAGCATTACATAGTGAAGGGAGAGCAGGTTCCCATCCTGTGGAAGTTAAACTTTCATTTGCTTTTCCTGCTTGGCATGTCTTCACTGTCTTCACTTGCTTTTTTTCACTTCTGCAGCTTTTGAAAAGCATTGTGTAAAACCTCCAAAATCATAAAACATCATCATTTTTTCAGGCTCAAAATATTATTGCCAAAATAATAGTGTCTGGTGCATACATGCATGCAAAGTGCTGATTTTTCCAATCTGAAAACTTTTTATTTATTCACTAGGTTAAAAGCCATAGAAATTCAGAAGTTATGACCAAGATCTGCATTGCAAGTTTAATACACAGGTAGTTATTTTGAAGATAATGTAATCTGCAATAAAAAATTGAGTGAGTTTATAAGGAGTAAATCACACCAGAAATCTGACTGTTGTGCTTGAGGAAATTATGACAATAAATGGGAAATAGGAATAGGGTTGATGGGTTATTTTGATTTGCAAAGCATGTGAGAAAGTGGCATGAAATCTACAAAATGATTACAACAGGATTGGCTAGAAGATGAACAAATGGTTCCAAAGAGATTAAAAAACTGGAACAAGGGATAACAAATAATTTTCATGATAAAATGTCACTAGCTGTATGATGAGATACAGAAAAAATATTGTACATTTTGACAATATTTCAAGACAGCATTAGTCCTTTAAAAATCTAGATTTTGATTCTCTTTATGGAGAAAAACCCAAGAAAATCCCAGGAGACACTTTTGAATCTATGGGCATAATAATCACATTTCAAATCCAATAGGAAGAGAGCTGGCTTTGAGAAAGAAAATTTAGGAGTCTAAAACAAATCAGAAGTCAGTTTAATTTCCTAGTCTACAAATATTGCTAATGCCTTGTAAACAATTTTTGCTGATGATTCAGAAAACACATTCTGTGTATAGGCAGTGCTGAGATGGAGAGGTTTAGCAAAACCATGCAGCTCCGAAATTATAATATAATGAGGATAAGAAAGAGCATAAATATTAAGCAAATGAAATCCATCCTAGAAAAAAAAATGGGTTGCTGTAAAGCAAGGAAGATGAAAAATTAGAAACCATCCAGAGAGCTAAAATAGTAGTGAGATAAAGCAGGGAGGGACTGGTGCAAGCTGGGGCTGTGCACACTGGCACACAGCTTGGGGTGGGCTGGGCCTCTGCACACAATCTGTCCAGGTGTGAAATTCTGTGCTTGAATTGTATTTGCAAGCACAATGAAGACCTGGAAAAAGCAACAGAGGCAAAAACTTTTTAAAGATTCTATGAAAACTACCTAAAAGGAGCCAAAACCTGAAGTGGTGTCCACTGAATAGAAGATGGGTTTCTGGTATCCATCAGTCTAAAACCCAGTTTATTTATCCAAGGAACTAGCTGCCTTTTCCCTTTTTTTTCATATTTTTATCTCCAGCCTACAAATACTTCCCTTCTATCACCTGAAGAGTGTTTTTATGTTTTTACTTGCATTTCCTGCCTGTTATGAAGGCATGCAGAAAAACAAAACAGTAAAATGGATGAGAAAAAGTTGACTGAATCTTTCTGAAACTCTAGACAGGCTTCAAATGAGAAGAGAGCACGGTTTTCACTCTATTTTTATTTCAGTTGGAAACAACTGCTGTCCCTTAATTGTGATTCTGATGAACAGAGACAAGCATGACCTGTTGAACACTATTGGCCCTATAGTATTTTCCAGGTTTTGCAATTATTAATATGTCAAACAATGAGATGTTTGTGCATGAAGAGGAGATGCAAAAAAATATTTCCCTAGAGTAGGTGACTGCCTACAGGCTGATCTGATTTACTGAATTGAGAGAATGGCACTCTTCTAAACTCGTTCACAGTTAGAATAACTCCTACCCAGATCATCAAAAAAATGTCCTGCTCAAGACAAAGAATGTCCCCTAGGCACAGACATAAAAATAATGGATATTATCTACTAGCAAGCTGTCTTGGAATTTGGAGTTAAGTTAGGGCCATACCATCACTAGGAGGGAGTATGGTGTTTTCACAGAGGCAACAGGGTGTTTTACATTCCTAACAGCATGGATGTGAGAACATTGGAGACTTTCAGAGGGAGAAGAAGAAGTAACTGGGAAGACTGAAGAAGCACAAGACTGTCTGAAAGGTCAGATCATCTGGACAGAGTTCCTGGTGAACACAGGACTCAAGGGGATCTTACCAATTCAAGGCCCTCTAAAAGGATATCAGTTGTTCCTTTTTTAATCAGTTCTGCTCATCTTGTTGCCTGTCTAGTCACCATTCTCATACAGAAAGGGTGGCCACAATTAGTGCATTAAGTACCCTATATATTAACTCTGCAAAGATGCCAATGAGAATTTCTGGACACTAAAATACAGGCTGGAAGAATGGCATACCAGGTTTTATCTCCCACATATCAATACTTAGAAATGCTCAGACCATTTTCAAGTCCCACTTCAACCCCTGGGTGCAAAAATCTTCCATCATATGTAATGATATCTGAGCAGGGGGACTTTGGCCCACCCAGTGACCACTGTCCCTCTGAATGTTGTATCTCATGCATCACCAGCAGCCACAGTGGACCACAGACACAATTTTCCCTTCTGAGTCTTATGAATAAACTTCAGAGACAGGATGATGTCCAATCAGGCCTTTGTTTTCACTCCACTGACAAGACAGGGCATTCCAGAAGTGGCTGCTTGCTTTCCATTGGAAACAAATGCATGTCTTCAAATAAAGGAGAAGACAGTGCTTGGATGAGCAAAGGGGACATTGCCCTGAATGTGAGATATCAAATAGCTCAGTGTTAAAGGGACAATGTATAGTGTAAATGCTCATCAGATTTTATTGAAGACAGCTAGGTGAGCCATGCTTTAAGGTAACTTTAAGCTCTCGGATTTCCATTAGAAATTGAAAAATAGATTCTGAGAATAGTAAAGTGTTTGCCAGTTGTTTTTCAAGTAAATAAAAATGTTGATATACATTTGGAAAATTTTCAAAATAAGACTATTAATGAAAATAATCTACAAAATATATTTGGAAAGTAAAGACATATTTTTGTACCAAATGCAACATACCATTTTCCAATTCTTGATGCCCTCTGGACATAGTGCAGCTTATATCTATATCTTATATCTGACCCAGCAGCATTCACCTAAACTTCCTTTTGGGAAGGATCATTGGACCATGCAATGTGACATTCTATGTTGTATGTAAGAGAAAAATATAATCAAAGAATCATCTGTATCAAAATACTTTTCTGATTTTTTTGGATAGAATAAATATAATTATCACCAAGAAAGTTAAACTAAATTATTTCCTCAGTGACAAATGGCATATTTCTAGTATAAAGTACTCCCTTACTCCTTTATTTATTCTCCCCACAGGTTTTCATCATCATAAATCTCTTTTAAACCAAACTGCTCCTTAGGTTTCACACTAATAAAAGTTCAGTATCTATGATTATATTATCTATGGGATGATTCATATAAATCAAACATTTATAGATCCTACTCTAAATGCCCACATATATATAAAAAGACCTTACATATTTTACAGAGATGTGGAGTTGTAGATAGGTCAATAGATCTACAGAATTCACTATAAGAGAGAGAACATAAATGTAATATTTCAGACATCCAAGGGACCCATTAAATAATCTTGGCTTATTTCTCAAACAGCTGTTGATAAGAAGTACTTAACTTCTTAATTAAAAATTTGCCGCTGATTACAGCTGCAGCTTCCTACTCAGCATGATTGAAGGGGCAACTGATAATTATCTGAATGTGAGCACAACTGCTGTGGTCATTCAGGAGTACAGAGGGGTGCAATGTCACTGCTGCTGACAGCCTTGGTGAAAGAGGTGAATGATTCTGAGCATCTTGGCAAATTCCCCATACCCTGCACCTGCCTGGGCAGCTCAGGAAACTATTTCAAATATTCAAAGCACTATCCTCTTTTCTAAAAAAAGAAGCACAGCCCAAGATAGTGTTATTTTCTTGCTCAGTTTTAAAGATATTACATATGGGCAAATCTTCTAGTTTGTTGCCTATCTAGCAGAGACCCAAGGGGCCATGAACTCCTTCCTAGCAAGCCAGTGTGCTCTTCAAGCTCAGTCTCAGTGATACGAGAGATTAGAAGAGGCCACTGAGGGAGGAAAGGGGGAAGGGAACTGATTGATGAGTGACCAAAGCTAAAAAAAGAGTTACAATAGGCATTAATCAACATCGGGTCAGAGGGACAAGATAACACTTGCTCAGGGACTCAGCATCAATTCTCCACTTTCCTATGTATCGGGTCAGAGGGACAAGATAACACTTGGGAATTTCAATTCTCCAAGGAAAATCATACATCATCATCAGTGATATGATTAGGAGAGGCCACTGGAGAAGAACTGATTGATGAGTAAGTACTAGGCACTAATCAACATATCGTATGTATTTCACGTAAAATCACATCATCATCCATGAAATCTGCCATATGCTGAGGTGGCTTTTTTTAGGAAAAAAAAACCCTAAACAAATGAAAGAAGACTTAAAGTTCCAAACTGTCATTTTAGATGTTATCAAAGATGGACAGAAGGTTCCTTTGGGGATAAAGGGAAACAGCTGAGATGCACAGAAACTTCTGTTATTTGTGTCATTTTTGAGAGGCTCTGTTTCTTTGACGACAGAGCAAAAAAAAAAAAAAAGAAAAAAAACCAAGCAAGCAAAACCAAAAAAAAAACAAAACCAAAGCAACAAAAAAAGACTACCAGAAAAATCAACAATAAAGAGAAAATTCATTTAATTCATCTCCGTGTCAGACAGTTTTTCTTATCAGAGGAAGATGTATTCCTGGAGGAAGACAAGCCCAGGTCTGAACCTGTTATCCTCCTTGAGTCCAGGCAAGCTCATGTCAGCTCCAGATCATGTAAGAAGGCTTTGTTTTTGGTGCCTGCCCTAGCTGTAAGGTTCACTGCAGTGTTGCAAGATACCAAGCTGGTCAAAGTCACCTTTTGAAACAGAAACCAAAAGCAGGGATCTGGAGTTTGGAACACCAAAGGAATACTATAAACTGTCTTGAAGTTTTCATCCCCAGCTGACACCTAGAACTAAACCTTGCTCAGATCTTAAACATCTCTTAAACAGGCTTTCAGGAGGGAGCTCTCCCATGGGCTCACAAGCCCTGCCATCTGGCTGCCTCTCTCCATGGGGCCACACGTCCTGCCAGGAACCTGCTCCAGCACAGGCTTCCCAGAGGGTCTTCACAGGCTCCTTCAGGCCTCCACCTGCTCCGGTGTGGGCTCCTCCAGGGGCTGCAGGTGGATCTCTGCTCCAGCCCACGGTCATCCATGGGCTGCAGGGGCACAGCTGCCTCCCCTGGTCTGCACCACAGGCTGCAGGGGAATCCCAGCTCTGGCACCTGGAGCAGCTCCTCCCGTCCTTCACTGCCCGTGGTGTCTGCAGGGCTGTTCCTCTCACACACCCTCATTCCTCTCTCCAGCTGCTGGCTTTTGGACAGTTTCCTCCCCCTCTACTTCTTAAATATGTCACCAGAGACGTGCCACCACTGTCCCTGTGGGCTCTGCCTTGACCAGTCTCAGAACCAGCTGACATTGACTCTGTCAGCTATGGGGGAAGCCTCTGGCAGCTTCTCACAGAAGCCACCCCTGTGTCCCCCTTGCTGCCAAACCATTGCCACACAATCCTGAGACACCACTTCATTTATTAATTTCTGGCTTCACATTCCTGTTTACCAGTCACAACTTTAGCACAGTTTCCAAGCTCAGTAAAGATGGTTTTCTTCTTTGAATTCATTCATTCTTATTTACCTAACTTTTATTGAAATGTATGATATACATTTTATGACATAAGCAGAGAGGCTTTTAAAAGTTAGAGAAGTGCAGGTCTACATCCAGCCAAGGACTGAAACTGAATGTTCACAAAGAAGCAAATCTTACCAAGAATCCTGCCTGTGGCCTGGATGATTGCTTCTTAACAAAGAAACACAAGCCGAAATCTCATTTTTTCAGTTTGTTCCAAGATCAATGGCTTTTGTTCCTTAGGAGCAGCCATCTCCTTTCCTTTTCTCTGGCACCTCACAAAGTACTCCTGAAAAGTAGAGGTCCCTTGGGAGACAGGAAATTTACTGGGTAAGAGGAATGCTACAAAAGCTCAGCTACTTTAAGAATCTTATTTTGCAGATAGCCTCACTAGACTTCAGTACAGAGAGTAAATCATTACAGAGTAATTAAAAAGCACCTCACATATTCTGAAATGGCACAGTGAAGTATATTATTAAGTTATACAACAGCATAATCAGCCACATGGGAACCCCTATGAAAAGTCCAGCTTTCAAGAGGCAAGTAAAGGCATAGTCATAAGACAGACATGCATACAAAGAGGGTACTGTATGGTCCCAAAAATTTGTCTTTTGAGAAATGCCATTTTACCACTGAGTGGCTATTTTGCTTGATACTATTCATTTTTATAGGTTGAAGCTATTAGTGTAGTTGTGGGAATTTTTATCTTAAAAAGGTGGTGATGAATCACCTGGTCAATTTAACACAAATGAGAACTCACTGGAGGCTTTCTGAATGGTAATGCCTTCCTAAATTCAGAGCTCAATTAAGCAACTGAAGACTGATTTCCTTTAGGAGAATTAAGGCACAGGTGGAAGTAAGAAACATGGTTTGGGTAGGAAATTTCAGCCCAGAAATGATAGTGTAGATCTGGAGTTTAACGGGGAGTTTTAATCAGTTTGGAATAATGTTTTTATACAACAAAAATGAAAAAGTTTCATGTCAACTTCAGAGACAATGCCCACCCAGCAGAGCACATTTGGGCACCCAGACTACCCATGGGTCTAGGCATGTAGGGAGCTGCAATAATGTGTTCAGAATTGTCTGAAAGTCCCACCAGGAAAACTCCTGACCACTACCAGGCTGTGCTGTCATGAAGAGAGTCAGGAGCTCAGACACAACCTGCCCAATGCTGGTGCATTGCCCTGGGCCAGCCCATGGCATCCCCGGCACGAACAAGTGGCCAGAAACACGCAGGAGTCGTGCCAGGCTCCCCTGTGCATGCCACAGCTCTGCTGTGGTTTCAGCCGTAGGACAGGCATCTTCCCACATGAGGCCAGAAAAGGCTCTGACAGTGCTCCTGGCATTCCTTTCCCTCCTTTCAGTCCTGTGACATCTCACCAGCAGCCAGCATAAGAGCAAAGGCAGTGTCATGCTGCATTAACTCTCCTTGCACCAGCAGCCACAGCCTGCCCGTGCTGCAGCATGGGTTTGCCAGCTCTCCTGGGAGCTGCCCTCTCTGAGCCCTCAATCCAGGCACTGGTGCCTTTGGACAACTCAGTGCAGGGGAGATTACACAAGAATTTTCATGTCTTCCATGCTAACAAATGCAGAGGCATGGTTTTGGTAATGTGTCTTCTTCAATAAAGCAAAATCTTTCTTTAAAGATGTTTTGAATGATGTGGTTTTGTCTTTTAAATGGGCTGTGTTAAGGCTGTGGATGCCCACCTGAAATATTTTCATCACATTTTGAAAGAGATATCTATGCAATATTTTCTTACTAGTTTTTGGAAGCTTTATCAAACTTATTAGCTTTGAGGATTCCCATACACAATTCATTTTCTTTTCCTAATTTTCTTTGTTTATGTTAGTTGGATGCAATCCTGCCATTTGTAAAATGTACTGACTGCTGCTATTTCCAAGCAGGGCATAGAGGACTTATGGAAATACTTGTTTTGGAGGTGCAAGTAGAGAATTAGCAGTTGGTTTACCAGATTAGCAGGAAGGTACCTTTCAGCTGAGAGGCCAACTTTTAAAAGCTGTCCTCGTTCTGCCAAAAAGTAGGCTGGACATTACAAAAGAGACAAGTACCAAGACTGGAAAAGCAATTAATACTTGACAGGTACCTTTCAGGAATAGCATATTTCCTGATGTCACTACCTTTGCATTTGGGTGGGTTTCTAAAAACATTCAGTATTTTTATCATACATTATCACTCTTGGAAAATGCTAAAACATGGTCTCACAAGGGCTACAGAGCATGTGCCTGGCTCCATTTTGAAGAGACCCTGGGCAGCCACACTATGAATCTGAGCCTGAGGGACAGCTTTGATGCCACTAACCTCAGGGAGAAGGAACTGCATTCCCACAGCATTCATTAGGTGTAATGGAAGTGGAAACATAGGTTAGAAAGAATGAAGAGACTGAAATAGCATATGAGAATAGGGGGGTTATTTTTACACTCCAATGCACATGGAGTGCCCATTAATTTTAATAGGAGCTTTGCACTGCAATTATTAATAGGAGAACGTGGCCCGTTATATTCTTTTATGGCACTCTGGCCATGTTCAGTGACACTGCAAAGGAAGGCTGGAGTACTGTTGACATAGGGGGAATGGAAAAGGGGGAAAAGAAATGAAGCAGCTGGAGTAGAGAGGTTCCTATAATCTAAACCAAGATTACTTGGGAAATAGAACTAGGGTTGAAGTGTCTGGCAAGACACCTACCCTAAGAAGAGGAGGTCAGGCAAAGGGATTGTGCTGCTGCCAGTTACTGTGGAGAGCTCCATTTACTTTTCTGGAAACAGCAGAAAAAAATACGTCTGAAGAGATAATCCAGCTATTAAAACACCTAAATGTCTCAGGCTGTCACTAACCTGAAAACCTGGTTGTGTTCTTTCGGGCTTAAGGCTGCCAGAAATACTTAAAAACCTCCAAGTGGAGGAATAATGGGTGCACCATTATCATGACAGATGCTGAGTGAAACAAACCAGTTCTCTATACAGGTCTGTTGGGATGCTCAGCTGAGCCAAAGGGAAAATTATGCCCTCTTCTTCCAAAGCTAGGAAATGGTCTCAGCTGACACACTGGGAATCTGTGTCACTCTGCCTTGCTACATGTCCTGTGTATTACTATTACAGCTAATATTTCTGGACTACCATGGACCATCACCAGGGATTGTGAGCTTATAGAGCTACATAAAAAACCAGTCCCAAAAAGCCAAAAGTATTCATAGACTCATAGAATGGTATGGGCTGGAAGGGACCCTAAAGACTTATCACTAGACTGGAGCCCCATCCAGCCTGGCCTTGAACACCTCCAGGGATGGGGCATCCACAGCTTCTCTGGGCAACCTGTTCCAGTGCCTGACCACCCTCACAGTAAAGAGCATAGCAATGTATGAGTAAAACATGGGTTTTGCATGTAGCGCCATAAATTCATAAATAAGTATAAACAAGATGAGGTGAAGTATGACAGTGAGGGAACATGTCTGGCTGCAGTCATACCATGCTCTTAACTTCATTGTTATCAGTTGCCTTTCCTACATATTATGAAATGTCAACATTTACATAATATTAGAATCATATTTTTACTTTGTGGACCTATTTTTCATTAAATTAAATGCTTACAAGCATCAGTTTAATTTTCCTTCATTACAGACATTTTCCTTAGTATAACAAAGAGCTAAAGGAACATAAAAAGTAAATTATTTCTAAAATCCTGATGCTTTTATGCCCATTAACATTGGCTTTTCTGATTCAGAGTAGAAGTTAAGATTTATTGAGTGACATCTGGTTAATTAAACGTCTATTTCCTATGGTGTGCTACAGGAATCATAATGCAGAAAGTCAACATTGAGAGAGTAATTAAAGTGCACTTAAAGAGCAGAACTAACCTTGTAGTTCACTGTAATTAGAAACAAAATGGGAACAATATGTTTAGAGAATTACCTCTTTTATTAGGTTGCCATCAACAGAAACCTGTTTATATATTTGAATTCTCATTTTACAAGCTTCCATTTTACTTGTACCCATCAATGTAACTTAATACCTCAGCATGGATGATTATATCAGAAGTAAGCAGAGCTCAGTTCTCTTTTCAAGACATGCTGTCTCAGGGCCACTGAAGTTACTTTGGTCTACAGCATCTCTCCCTAGGTTTTCATTCCATTTTTTTTACTGCATCCACTGCAGAAGATTTAGAAAGTTACCAATAGTATTGCAGTCATTGGTAAATACCTGTTAGAAAGTGTGAAGCTACCATATCACCAAAATATACAGTGGCCTTTGCCTGGGTTTCTGTCAGGTTGTGCTTTCAAAGCCTCAGCTGTTTTTTGTGAACAGCAGATTTCCAAGAGAATCTGGCTGTGAGAGAGAAGGGAGCCTGGGGTAGTAGGGAAGAAATGTCAAGCTGGTCAGGAAATTTTCTGTATTGTGATAAAGGTACCTCTAAACTGCACAGACACAGAGCTCTGTGTGGCACGTTGTGCCTTGGCACTGTTCACTTGGCAGATGTGGAGGTGGCCATCCAGCCCTTCCCCACCTGAGCCTTCTCTCAGAGCAGGGTCCCCACCCACCTCCTCCCTCAGCCGATTCCTTCCTGCCAGCACAGGGCACCAAATCATCTGCCGGGCAGGGAAATCTGGACCCTCATTTTCATCATACCTGGCATGAAGGAATACATTAAAATCTTCACCTGAGATCCACTAAAGTGACCTCCTTATGCTGGTCCCAGGATTCTAAGTGATAAAGGGTTTGTAATGTGCAGGAAATGGCCAGAGAACAAATCCTGTTTCAAATCTTTTGTGTTTAGAATACTACTCTTATTAAAGTTCAAAGTAAAAAGAAAAATGAAGATATAAAAACAATTCAGCTAAACCTAAAATCCATGAAGTTGTCTCAAGGATTTTTGTTTTCATCAGTGAAGATAAATTTATTTGGGCCTTCTGCCTAGGCTACCTAATGTCATAAATCTCTTCAGCTTGTCAGGGTGTTTACAAAAAGAGCAATTACAATGTCTAATATTATGGCTTAAAGGAATGCAGAGCAGGATCTAGTAAATATTTATAGAAACAAACGGCTTTTTTTTCCAATGAATGAGAAAAATTATCTTTTATTTATAAAGAACATGAATGTAAGAGGCAAGGCACTACAAGGCAGAGCCTTATGTGTGAACATGGAGTACAGCAACCCAGAAAAGTATGCTTGATCAGGGTTCTGGCATGGGATTGCTGGCAAGAGCTCCCATCTGGTGTATCTGTCACAGGCACAAGGATGACTGCAGGGCTGAAATACCATCAATTTATGAGCTGTGAGCCATGTCTGGAAGATCAGAAATTAGGCAAATGAAAATTTCTCAATAGCCTGACTCATCTACCTGAAAAAAAAAAACCCTCAAGGTGAGGACTGACAGTAGAGGCATTTTACCTACCCCAGCTGAGGCCATCATGGCATATGTTTGTTTACAAGAGTTCTAAGGATTCAGACACCATGTTTTGCTTCAGCAGAGAATCTAGGCCTTTATTTTAGTCCTTTATCTAAAACTCTTTGTGACAATTCCTCCACTTCCCTCCCACTGGGTCTCCTGGGTCAGCTTGTCTAGACATCTCTGTACCAAAGGTTTTATTATGTAAACTAACACCATATGATTAATTTTATATTACTAGCCTCAGCTCAGTTTTACATGTTGATTCTGTCTGTGATACGTACCAGCTCCAGGTTTTCCATGGTCTGTCTTTCGTGATGGAAGTTTTGCTATTCGTGAAATATTCCTTATTTTTAAGAAACAAACAAGCAAACAAAAAAAAAATCCCACCCAGTATGTTGCCTTAGAACAGAAGGAATGTCATGAGTTTGCTTCTTCCTCTATTCCCCATTTTAACCTTGCAAAGCTCCTCTTTGGAGGCAATTGTCCTGCTTGTTCATCCTAAATCAAGCCCCACATCAGCCAACAGCAGAAGCTTCAAAGAGCTCTTTTAAATAAATTAGTGTCACAATAACTTTCTTTGCAACTCGTTAGCATTCCCATTTCAGGTAGGAGATAATATATGCAACACATTTACACTCTTTACAGAACCTTTATGTTTCTTTTTAACTGAACAAGCGTGAGAATACATCTAGTTTCTCCCCAACTCTGCAATCTAATAACTTACTTAGCACACTATTACCAAATTGTACATTACTTTTATATTACCTTTTTTTGCAATTTTGCTTTCAGAATTGCCATTCTGTCCTTTTGTCATTTCTCAGAAATGCTTTGCACTCTGCTAGGAATTTATTCAAATAAACATCAAAACTGATCCAAACACCTGGATATTTTTGTTTTCTCTTTAGCAAGTATAGGAAAAAGTGCATGAAACCAATAAGGTTTACTCCCAGTGTTCCAAATGTTTCCAGTGATGGCAGATTTTGTCACCACCCCACAGTGTCCATCACAAAACAAAGAGCTTATAAGTTTCTTTGTGCTGATCTCCACCCTGTCTTAATGGTCCTCTAGTACTCCTTGTTATATCCCAAATTTTACATCTTCCGTGGAGTTGTTTTGATAATATACACAGGATATGGAGGATCTCATGAGGCTTACAGCAACTCCTTCATATCTAATTTCCCTCAGAATATCATCAGCAGCATTATGTCTCTGTTCTTCTCTATTTCAGACCACTGTGAAGAAACCATGGAGGGAAAAATTTATCTATACACAGGTCTAAGAATGAGCTGCTGCCCTGAATATCATCTGACCAATCATATAAAGTGAGTATTTGGGAAAGAACTCAAAGCCAAAGCAGTAAAATTAAGTTCTTATTAACTGCAGTTTTACTCATTGTTAACCAAAATATCCGTTTCAGTGCTCAAATCTGCCATTTTGTGATCACATGACACAGTGAATTCCATCTGGAGCTCTTGGCTGACACCTACCACACACAGAGTGCTTCTCTGCACAGAGCGTGGTCTGAGTTTAAAGTCTTGGACTGGGACAAAATCCATTGTGTACTCAAGGACATTTCACCATTTAACTGAATGCCTGCATCTCATTTCGAGTCCCTGAAGTTCTCTATGTGTTGTTTTTACCTGTTCAAGGCTTTGTGTGGAATCTTAGTTGTTTTTTTTTCTCATGAGAAACCTTTCCAGGGAACGAGGAGCCAAGTTGCACTGAGCTGGATGACTTCCAGCTTGCACTCTTGCCTCCTCTGCTGTGGCTCTTCTTGCTCAGCCAGCAGCACTTTGCTGTATGGGTACTGCTCACTTTTTCTGCAGACAGCCAAGGGCAGGTTTATCAGACTTTGGAGCAAGTTCTTTGCCAAAAGATTGGTTAAGTTTGGTTTCTCAATCCATGCTGGGCAGACAGATTAACTGCCACCACTGTGATGTCAAATTTAAAGGGGGAAAAAAAAAAGGAAAATATTCATCTTTAAGTCAGATGTGTTTTGCCTGAGGCCCCAGAACTATTTCCTGGCTTTTAATTATGGTCTAATGTAATATACATTTTAGCTATAGCTGTGTGCCTGCCCTAACCAAGGGCTAAGTTATGATTGCACACATCTGCTGCTCCAAACCTGGCCCTCACCTACTGCATTTCCAGATGTCTGGTGCTGTAAGTGCCAGCAGAGTATGGAGAGCTGCCCTTCTCAGGACACACAGTGCATCTGGATGAAGACATAGCTTCAGTCCTCCCTAGAGGATAAGTGCTTCAGCTGCTTAGGCCTTTTGCAAAGGGCAGGAAGGATCTTGCCATAGTCAGGTCTGTAAGTAACACGTAAATTCTAAGCAAACTCCCAAATCAGGGGCAATTTAGCTGCCTTTAGCTTCATTTTGATATTCTTAAAGTGTTAACATTAATAGTATTTAAATCTAAACAAATATTTCTAATTGGTTTAACTCCACAGTTTTATTTTCATTCAATATTAGATGTTGAAAATCCAATATGAAGTTTGAGGTGATGTGTTTTCTCTTTTTTCTTTCCCTTTTCTCTCTCTATCACCAAATTCCTGTCATTTTCTAATTTCTTTTCTTTTTTCCCCAGTTTCTTTGATCTTCTGAAAACTTTCTCAGGCTTTAGTATCAGTTTCAAGGGTGTTAAAATAGCAATCACATTTTTGATTTTTCTCCTTCTTCTTGTGAGAATTTTTGAAATGGAAGAAATCTTGAAAAGGTAAGAAGTCAAAAATAGAGTAAGAAAAAAAGAGAAACGTCCCTCTGAATCTAATTAATTTTATGGCACTCAGTAAAAAAATGTGCATGCAGATGGAAGTTATGTAGGCTGAGATGGAGAAAAGTTAAAATAATATTGATTTCAAAAGATTTGTTTAAAAGTATCACCTGGAAACAACCTAAACAATAAAAACCAATCTAATATTATTTGAAAAATTGCTTTCCTCTTTCAATAATCTTCCATTGCTCTAGAGGAACAAGAACTACTATATTCCAGTATAAGGCATAAGCAGAAAAAAATATAAATATTCTGAAGCCATCCTTGAATTGTTCATTTTAATTAGGGGTTTTGTAAAAAGAAGTTCCAGAGGGAACAAAAGAGTCACAAAAGCATCCATTCGTGGAAAAAAAAAAATGTCTGTGTACAGTCACTAAACCTCTATATTTGAGCTCTTGTATTTCACATATCTCAAGGTTTGCTTGACTTCACACTCCACTTAAATTGTTAGATTTTAAAAGAAAGTCTACTTCTAAATGAACAATCTTGTATTCCAACCACCTGCTAAAGTAAATATCAAAGCAGTTGCCAGTTTACCAAAATACTCCGAATGAAAACTGTAGGTGTCTACAAATAGTGAAGTGATACTGCTACTATATTTGCATGTAGAAGAACAGGAAAAAAGCCCAAGTACAAATCTAGGGCATGAAGATAAGTAGCTGGAGCAGACAGGCACTTGTACCAGAAGGGAGCTACATCTTGCACAGGGTGCAAGTCCAGTAACCCCTGTGCCAAGACAGGAAACAGCATTATATAAACAACATTATAGACCCTACTGCAATATTAGAATATTGGCTTAGTACAACTGACAGAGGCACAAGAAAGAAATTAATTGAATTGTGTTGATTTAAATCAATTTAGAGGAAAGAAACCATTACAATCTCATAAGTAAAGGTTATTCCAATTACAAATCCCAGCATTTCATCTTTTTAGGAAGGGATTACATGAATCAAGAAGTATTATAGGGGAAAAAAATGATGGTGGGAGCATAATGAGTTAAACTGAAATCTCATTAATGAGGAAGATAAGCAGACTGCATGATAAGTTGTTACTCCAAAACAAGAGAAAATGAGGAGGCAGCAAAGCAAATAAAACCAGGAGAAGCTTGGTGTGTATTCTGTTTTAAATACCTACAAGCTAAGAACATACCTTGTATGCTTTAAAAGTATTTTGTAACCTGTGAAACACAGTCACCCACATAATTTATCTGAAGGAGATCTATTCATGTATTCATTGCTCTTTGCCAAAGTCACAGAGCTAGATGAAAGCCTTTCTTTTTGGCACATTTATATATCGATAGCATGTGGTGGCAGCATCTTGTATTACTTATTTGTAATTGGGTACACAAATTACACAGTCTAAACTCATGCCAGCAAAACTTCTGCTGAATACTGTTGTGCTCATGAAAACCTTCTATGACTGCTCACCAGGACAGGAGTGCCCTCCAGGCTCAGTGAAACTCTTTCAGTTAACTTCAGAGGATGACAAAGTCCAACAAAAATGATGACATATTCACACCACTATCAGTCAAGTGCAAAAGGAATAGCCCCAGCATAACCCCAGCCTACACATTAGTGATTCTCACTTGACCATAAACCTCTCTCCTTCCCTCACACTCTTTTCATATAGAAATATCTCCATAATTTATTTAAATCACATTATATAAACCAGTAAATTAATTGATTCATGTATTTTAAGAGCAGAAAGAACCTCCATGATCATGTATTCGGATCTTCATAATGAGGATGTGGAATGTAATCCAGTTACTGCTGGGTTACCATTATCAATGTCACGAAGTGATGCCAGCACCAAACTTCTAGAGAAACACATAGGCTTGATCAGAGACTTCAGGCCATGGCAACCCAGAGCAGCTAAGGACACCATGTACCTCTGGTTGCCTACAACATGTTTAAAAAAAGCATCTTATTTCCATTTGGGGTTTACTCTGATTCGGCCCAAGGCAGTTGTGAAATGTTCCACTGGCAAACTGAAAGGGATACCAAACCCCTTTCTGCCAGTGTACATCATTTCAGACTCTGATGAGGTGACCTAAATGAAAACAAGCAAAGAGCTGCGTATTTCCTGAAGAAAAAAATTAATATCTATCAGCCCTAAATTAGAGAGATGAATTAGTACAACCATTGTAATAGCTTGCATGAAGCCAAATTAACATTGGCTGCTATGTTTGAAGGGGAAAAAATAATTTCTTCTATTTTGTACACACCACTATTCGTTGAATATTAATATATTTAGATGTTAAATTCCTATCCCCCCACAAGATATTATATAGTAATATATATGCAAAATATTAAAACAGAAATAGATTTGCCTACATATCAACATTTCAAATGCTCATTAACACCAGGACAAACAAAACACCGTGTTCCAATCCTCGCTACATCATCTGTTATTAGGAAACACTAGGTATAATGAGGCAGAACCTCAATATTTGTCGGTGAAAAAAAGTTGTTCTTCATCTTTCATTTCCAACAAACATGCTACAATGCCCTCACCCAGGTTAGAAACCAGAAAGCCCCAGGCCTGGATAATGGAGACACAGATCCACAACAGATCCAACAGATGTGCCCAAGAAGGAACTTTTTTCCCATGTGCTCACCAGCATTTTGTGGTGCTTCTGCCACTGCTCTTGGTCCATCTCCTTAATGTTTGTTCTTTGCATCAAAACAAGAGACTAGGGAGTCTGTTTTTCATTAAGGACTAACCTGAACATATTTATGTGGATGCTCCAGTGACAGTAAAATGTAATTTATTGCACATGTCTTTTTCAATACTAGACAATGAATTCATTAATCCACTGTGACCAGTGCTGAGGCCAGTTGAGATCACCAGTCAGTGGCCATATTTAATCAGACCGCAGCTTTATGAAATATGATGTTATTAATGTTATTAGATACACTTGGGGAGCACGCAACGGAGGAGACAAGATGTGTTTCAAGGAGTAGAATGCTTCTCAATAGCACAGACATTTTGTTTTCACACCTGTTCAGACAGCTTCTACTGTGATTGTGTAATGACAGGTGGGAAAAATATAAAAAGTAATAACACAATGTATGCTGACATTATTTCAGGTTACTGTTTGTGAGGAAGCTTCTGATGGGAAAAGATGGAATTGGATGATAAAATATTCTGGAAAGCCTGATTCTAACCTAAACTATATATTTTGTGAGACCAGGCGTGTTGCCAAATCATCAATTCACTACTGTCCCTCTCTTTTCCAAAGTAATTCTCAGACGAGTTCTGTTATGACAAAGGATTCTGTTGGAAAGGTGTGACATTTTCCATTTATTTTGTGTTAGAATAAACCACATAAAGAAAACAAAAAAGAGTATAAAGGATCACCAAAAAAATGAGGCGTTGTTTTTCTTAACAAAAAAATGAACAATGCTGGTACAGAAATTTCCAACTGCAATGGCAATGCACTAAAGAAAACTGTTTACATGATAATATTGCAAATCATGGCAAATTAGTTTTAAAATATTTAATTAAATCACCTTTTCTTGCTTTTCAATGGTATTTAGATTATTTTATGTAAGGGGCTTTTTTTAAAAATTGGTTTCTTGTGTTGTAAGAGTGACATTTTTAATGCTATCCCTTAATATCAGAAAAAAAATCAGAACAGAATAACTAGCCTTGTAAAAATTTAAGGTCAGTAATAAATCCATTGAACAGTTTTACATTTTTCTTGTCTTTCTCCACCAAGGTCTTGAGCAGCTTTCAAATCTTTTTGTAGTTTCCCTGTTTTTCCCCTTATCTATTTGAGGGATGGAATCTGCTCTGAAATCTGAGTAACACTAGAAAGCTTTAGCAACATATTACCAACTTTCTAAATATATGTGTGCCAGTGAGGCATTTCAGCACACAAGATGCCTGACAGATGTGTATAAAACTGAAATTTGAGGGTATGTAGCTATTGCTATGATTTGTAACCTCTTTTCCTTTCTTCAGTCCTGTAAATCTGCTAAACAAGGTAGGTATACCTGTTAAAGAAGGTATAAGTCACCAGAAAAAAATTACCTCCTTCTTCTCAGATATTTGGCATTCTACAGGAGCCATCAGCAGATGCCATTTAACTCAAGAGAGAATCATTTCTAGCTTGCAGGAATGACAATATAATAATACAGGCATAAAAACAACCTCATAAGCATCATACAAACTGACAGCCCTTTACTGACTAGTGTGCAGCTCCAGCAGTGGCCAAAGATGACTCTTCAATGGGTCAGAAAAGTGCCATGAGTGTAAGGGACAGGTGTCAAGATGGACTCTAAAAACCAAATCCCCTGGACTCCCCATGACCCAGCTCCTCTGTGGTGAGACTGTAGGAAAGCTCCAGCCCCCAAAGGTGCTTTGCAGCTCAAACCCAGCTTAGCAGCACCCACTGAAACCACTTTTCTTGCTGCTTTTCCCCCAAAGTGAATCTGCTGAATTCCATACTGCCATCATCAGCCTCCACAGGATTTTCCTCCTAATGTATCAGTGGCATCAGTCCTCCTTTTAGTCCTGTGAAAAATCAAGGTGAGCCTCAAAGCAAGGTGGGCTCCACTTGGCCAAGGCAGGCAGCAGGTGTCACCACCAGGACCAGACTTTTGGGGATGGCAGCATGGGAAGTTGGCATCACTTGGAGTCACCAGCAAATAAAGACTAGGGGATCACAACTTTTAGGCAATGTGCCATCAAAGAGCAAATTAAACACTGGTCATATTCTAAAAATTTTCAAATATTTGTTGAAATAAGAAGTCTACTTTTAGAAGGCATCATCTTTCCTCTGGTATCATTTCTTTTCTGTCACATAAGGAACAGTGAGTTTGGTGTGTGGCTGACACTTCTATTGCCTGCCTTGACCATGGCAGCAGAGATTCATCATCACATCTCCTGGTGGCCAGAAAATGCTTAAACCTGATTGATGCTTTAAAAAAATGTGGAAACATACCTATTAGTACTAACCTTTCTCCAGGAAACCACTCAGCAAGGACAGTCCCACACTCCAGTTGATTTCTACAATGGTCTCCCCAGGTTAGGAATGATTAAGGGAGTCCTTGTCCTCGTTAAATCCTATTGCCGGGGAATAAATGAGGGGGAGGAAGGTGGCTCACTGATATTGCCAATAACAAGCAAGAGCCAAGAAAGTGAGGCTACAAGAGGTCTTTACAGTCACCTGCACAGCTGACTCAGCTCACTCACCAAAGAATATTTATTGGCCAAACAGATCCCAAGTCATTTTCTGTGCCAGATGGGAGCTACAGGCTGAAGGCAGGGCAGTGCTGGCTGGCTGTGCATGTCCAGGATCTGAAGCTGTGCCCAGATGTGGAAATGATCCCTGTGGCAGTGCTCCCTGGGCAGCTTTCATTAGAAAGGATTTGTTTGCACTCTAAGGACCCTGCTCACAACAGCCAGAAGAAGACTGCAGGTAGTTCAGGAAATTAAATGCCAACATCTGATCAGCAGAACAAGGCCACTGAAATTTTCACAGCGAATCTGTAAAAATTCTAGATGGCAATAAGGCTACACTGTCAAATAGTAAGGAAAAGCATCCCAGTTAACTTGTTTTTTCCTTAACTCTGAAAGAGGCATTATGATATGTGAAGATTTTAACTTGTGCTTGTGCAAAAAATGGGTCTATCATGACACATCTTATTTCTCTGAACATATAATATAATATAATATAATATAATATAATATAATATAAAAATATAATATAATATAATATAATATAAATAATATAATATAATAATATAATATAAATAATAAATAAATAATATAAATAATAATAATATAATATAATAATATATAATATAATATAATAATAATAGTAATATGAACAACAATAACCTTCTAGTATAAATAACATACATTTCCTGGTCTTTTTATCCATATGTTCCTCCACAGACTGATGGGGCCTAATATGAGCAAGAATCAGACCTTTGTTTGCCCTTTTTCCTTAACTCAGCACCCTCAATATCCCTCTTCAGAACTGGGTAAAACATACCACTTATCAAAGTCCTGGGGCACAGTCAATTAGTCATTCAGTGACTCTAATAATGACAGTTTTAGGTCAGAGACCTGATACAGCTTTAAATCTGAAAGCTGAAAACCTCTTTTAATAGAGTAAGGCCTCTTATTTCAGCCATCTAAGGCTACAGCCACAAAGACTTACATCCTATAATTAGAATTTGTTCTCTAGGAACTGCAAACATAACAGATGGTCAAACAAAGGGCAAATCTGTGGTCTGCCTGGGATAATGCTGAGCATGAGCTTGTTTATGTCAGGTTGCAGAATACAGAGTGGAATACAGTATGACAAAACAACTATGCTTTTCTCACTTGGCAAGAACCAGACAATGAAGTTACTGCAGAGCTTGCATTGGTGGAGTTAGCAGTATAGTTCATTTTAATAAATTGCATTACTTTAGATCTTTGATTTGTTTAGAACAAGTCAGGACTCCTTCCAGTGAGTTAACTCATGTCCTTTTAATGCCCAAGAACAGGTAGTAGTAGCACTACATACTCACACACATATAAACATGCATGTCCATGTATACATTTATACTTCATGGATGCAGCAGTCAGCAATAGCTGGGAAGCCACCTTTCTGTATAGGAGCTGTCCTTCCACTCCTCCTCCTCCTCCTTGCTCATCATTCCAACTTTCAAATCTATTTCTATCCCACTTATTTAGGTATGTGAGCTGTGCTTTGTATACAGATATATTTAAATGCCTCAATACTTAGGATTCCATCTCTCTGTCAGTTGCTGTTTCTACTGCTAAATACACAGAAATTCATGATGTTCAAGGCCATTTTTCTCTCAGTATCATTAATATCAAATATTCACAACTTCTGGCTCTTACTAGTACTTTTAAATACATGACATATTAAATGCATGTAATCAGACTGATACCATGCACTTCATGTTCAAGTTTAACCCTGTACATGTATTAAATCAGTCATTTGTTGACAGAGACCATGTCACTCATCATACAAACTACTGAGTTTGGAAAAAGCCATGAAATTGATGTAACAGGGAGTGCCTCTGCTACAGGACAACAACTATGCACTAAATAGTTCAGCTAAGGTGGTAGAAATCCAGATCTCCCTACCCACCTGGGTGAAACAATGAGAAATCCTCCAGTAAGACAGACTCATGGAGAGAAAGGTGCCAGCTCTAAAACAAAGGTGTTTTCTTTGGTGTGAGCAGGAGAAAGAATGGGAAATGGAGACAGGGAAACTACAGCTTTCTGATAACTCACATAAACCTTGTCTGAAAAATCAGCTGGTTTCAATACTTTTTCTCCTGGTATCTCATTTAGATATTAGGAGCAGAAACAAATCTTGACAGCAACACTGAATTTACTTGCTTTGATTTCTCAGAGAAGAATTTGTGACACTGAATTTTAGAGGCAATTCCAAAGAAAAAGAGGAGATATGATAATACAATGCATTTTAAAAGCCTCATGTCATGTTTCATTTACTCTTGAAACATGACAGATGAAGTTCTGACAGCAGAAGATGATACGTACGCATTCATGTATTTCCTAAGGAAAATAAGTACAAAAAAATCCCTCAAAGGAAGAAAAGCCCTGTAAAATGCTTCAGCATCAGGACAGAGGAAGGTATTCTGGGAGATAATTTTGTGACAGCAGACCAAAAAATGCCATTGATACAATTTAGTGACTTCTCTCAATCATGAAAAATAAAATCTGGTTTAATAAAAGACAGGGCACAGAGGAATCCTCTTAGAGATTTGTCTGTTTGTTTGTTAGGCAATCACTTCTAAATTAGCTTTGAAATTTCTGGTCCTCTAATATCTCTTGAGATTGCCTGCTTTCTTTGCTTGATTGTTACATATATGCGATAACAACAAAGGATGAGGGAGCTGGGGCTTGGCACACGAAGCTGAGCCTGGAGAGGCAAGATTCCAGCCCATACAGCCTAATCTCTCCAGGACCCACTGCCCTGGCCCAGCAGCTGGCTGTGCACGAGACATGTGCTGCTAACAAGCCACCAGACAAGGGCACGTGAAGGTTTCATTGAGGGACATCCCAGCCAGACCACAGAAAAGCCCTGACCACACACCTGGCCGGCACAGCAGACAGCTCCTTGCATGGAGGCAAGAGCAGGGAGTCATGCAGGACACTGTGCTCCTCAACAGAGATTTGAGAGGTCTCAATAGCCTGCATCTGCCAAAAGGGCTTGGTAGGGCATCACAGGTGCTGGGGGCTGGTGTGGATCCTCACACCTTGTTAAAGAGCCCTGTCATCCCCCAGAGCCCCAGCTGGACAGCACAGCAGGAGCAGAACTAATTGCTGTTCAGGGAGGAACATGATGGAAATGTCTACACAACATAGTGCTTAACTTTCTTTTCTTAATAGATGGGCTATTGAAAAAGATGCTTTTTACCTCCTTGAGAGTTCCAACTCAACATCTCAGTTTCAGCACAGTTTTCCATTCAATTAGGGCTATTAAAGTCATCTTGACATTTGAGAAGTTAAAATGATTTACAGAATACATAAGCTTGAGCTCAGTAGATAAAAGAAGCTGTTTTTTCATTGTGAGTCTTATGGATTTGATACTAAAAAAAGGCAGCATGTCCTACTCAAATACTCCCCGTTACAATGCCAGATGGGAATCTGGCACCAGAAGCTGGAGCTGGCAATAAGCAGGGGTCCTGATTTGTGATGGGAAAGGCTAAATAATGCTCAGAAATAACTGTCAATCATTGATAGAGATGGAACCATTTTGGTAAAATGAAGTCTAAGTAGCCCATCTGAATAATTTATTGTCACAGCATAATCTGCAGATTTCAGCTGTGATTACAATATGAGACTCTATTAAAGACTAAAAAGTACAGAGAATAAAGCTCAGAATAAATCAGAATTGTAAAACCACTGTCAGCAAGAGGAGAGAAAAAGTTCTCAGCTCTGTGTGCTGAAGGCATCATTTCAGGAGGTTCTGAGAATTTGGTGCATGAGTTCAGATGACAAGTTAGAAATCTAAGAAACATTCTTAGTTTTTTTCCTGAAAGATGTTGAGGTTCTTGAAGTTAATGCAAATTGAGAGCATCAACATTTCTGATAATTCAAGAACTTATGAATAGAGCTTTCAATTTGAATTCCATAAAATTCAGTGCTTGGACACTGCCACAAGAAAACTGCATATTTCTGAGGAAAGCCCTGTCTCTGCAGATTATTGGGTTTTGACAGAGAAACCAACACAGTAAACTCTACTCTTCACTTCTGCCTCTAAACTCTATTATTAGTATTAAATTGTTAGATAGATGAATAAATAAAATACTGAAAACACTTTATAAGCGGATCTGAAGTGAGATAGTTGGACTTAACCCCTTTTCCCATAACAAGAGACTGCTGCATTTTCACCTCAGTAACCACTCTATGGGATGAGCCCTGACTTACCCTGAAATGCTTTTTATGACTTGGACAGCTGTATAAGACACATTGGTTTTATTCTTGGGGTTTTGAGGCCACAAATGCTTCCAAGTCCCCCCCCAAACAGCTTTGGAGATGGCAGCTGTCTCCTTCCTCTCCCACAGTGGGGTCTCAGTCAATGACAGCGACTTCTGGGCAGTTTATAATGAGCATAAATAAGGAAACCAGGGCTTGCTGCACAGGCTCTGAGAAGCACAGGAATGAAGAAAAAAATGAAAAATGCAGTGGTCCAGATTAAAACCTGATGGATAGAAAGGCAGCAGCAATGTTTGCACAGATGTCTCCCAGTGGAACCTGTCTTCAGTCTCTCCCTGTTAGGGCTGTGATGAATGACATGGAAGGAACAAAGACTGTGCTTTCAATTCAGCAAGAAGAGGATGTAAACTTACTTTAAAATTAAAGCAAAACCTAAAAATGTGCTTTTCTCAGCAAAAAGTGTTAACTAGATTAAATCTCCCACTGAGAACAGGTCTAAGCAGAGGGAAGGGAGCGGTAAACAAAAGATTTCTTACAATTATCTTTGTGTCTTCTGGCCATTGTTGGATCCCCAAAGACTTCTAAGAAAGGGAAGAGAAAGAAACAGATCCTGATACAGATGAAGGCAGCTGAAAAGTATTCCAGGCAAATTTGGACACCTAAATTCAAACTGTCTCACTGGGTTTCTTCACCAGCCGTATTCCCTAAACATATGAAGATCTAGGCAAAATGAAAACAGCAACAACAAAAATTTAATAAAGTAACTCTAAGCTGTAGAAACATCATGTAACAATAGTGCATACAGGTAAACAGCTGAATTTCAGAGTAATCTCCTACATTTTTGGAAGGGATTTTTTCTACCTTGTGTACTTTCCAACTAAGGTCAGCCCTAATCCTGGTTGTCCCATTCCCTCTGCCCTCCACTCCAGGGGAACATACCAAAGCTTTCTGTGCTGGCATCTATGGCAGAGGCAGCAGTTTTGTGTTTTCCAGTTTTTAAGGCCAATGCGTTGCTGGGTTAGACAACAGAGAGTCCTACCCAACACTGGTGTCAGTGGTGACAGTAAAGAGGTTATTTATGGGAGCACAGGAGCCTCAACACTTTCTCATACTTTACTTTTGCTAGATTAACTGCATATTCCTGCCAGTTTCTACTTATGTGCTTGTTGGACATAGATATGTTTAATCCCTTTTTCAACCTGCTGGCAAGTCCTCATTCATGTCCAGTGGTGTCAAGCTCCAGAAGCTCACCACCTGTTTTCACAGCAGCCTTTCCTGCATCTGTTTTACACCATTCTGCTCGTTTCAATCAGTGCCCCTTTTCGGAATATTTGATGACTACTGATACCACAGGCAGCACACCTGGGATCCCCACAGTTCTGAGAAACCCCACTGAAATTCCCCTTCATACTTCTTCCCTACCAAGGAGGTGACTTCTCAGGAGGTATGGTTGATTTAGAAATATTGTTTTCATTAATCAGATGTAATTTGTCAAAACCGGCGATGATTGTGGAGTAACGAGAGTCCTTGGAAAGTGCAGTAGTCAGCAGTGTGAAATGGCATTTACCAACAGTAATCACTGTATTTCTATCCCTGCGCTTAGGTAAAGAAAATAGCTGTGACAACAGTTGGCAAACCAAGTCCTCGTGATAAATTCCATTCCACCAGCAACCCTGTGCTTATTTTGGTTAGCTCCCTTGCCCTTCACTTCACAACACAAGTAAAACCTGCTCTAGTGTGTGGCAGTTTGTAATTTATCCATCAAAGGTATTTATAGAGCACTGGTCCCTGGAGAATTCATGCTCTAGACCCACTGATGTGTTAAAATACAGGGAATAGAGCCTATTACAAGGGACTTCTTAAGCATTTTTTTCTTGGCAAAAGGCTTGATGAAGCACACCTTCCTTTAAAAAGCTAAAGGTTTTAGGAAAAAATTATTAAAGGAAATGTTGCTGTCTGGATGCAAAAAAGGTGAAGAAAAGGAGATAACCTAAGCTGTACAAAAACATCTGTTTGAAAAATAAATGTAAATAAAGTTTAGAAATCAAGACTTTTTTTTCATATAGTGAGAAAATTATTTCAGTTCATTATTTCAGGCAGTTCCATTCCTGCCCAAAGCACCAAGATTCTGAGCAGCCAACTGAAATAAAAGGTCATCCTGGTCAATCAGAGTCATGTTTTCATGAGCAACACTGGTTGTCTGGTGAGGTCTCCTTCCCAGTGAGACAACCATGGCATAGGAAAAGGTTATGGGGAGGGAGGTCTAGTCTGGGACACGAGCTTTTAGGATTTTCTCCTTTGACAGTGCCTTATGCCCATCGTCCCAATATTCATCTCCTCTGAAAGAGGTGGAAAAGAAACAAACCTGCAGAACCACACAGGCTGGAAAAACTCTGGTTTTAGACTTCTTATCTCCAGCCACGAGACAAATGAAGAAACTTGTGTCTCACAGTCTTAGGGTGTGATTTATGCCCTGCTCAACACCACCCTGAGGCCAAACTGACACTGGCAAAAGCAGCTCCATGGGAGCCAAAGTCTGACATGAGGTTTATGCTGTACATCAGCTCCATAAACACTTAGAAATATTGTGTGCAAGAAAGATGAACGAAGGCTGTTAGCTGGACCATGGGGGCTGCTCTACACATGGCAGGTTTGCACTGTCTCAGCACAGGGGGAAGAGCTGCTGCCTGCCAGCACCACGTTACTCCTCCTAGCACATCGAGCCCACCCAGATGCCACAGATGTTGTCAACAGCCTCCTTCCCTCTCCCCTCTGTCTCCAGAGGGCACTGTCAAGAAGCCTTCCTGGCAGCACTTTAAAAGCAGATGAGATCAAGCATGTATTTAAGAATAAATATATTTAAAACAACCAAGCCCTTAAAACCCATCTGTTGCTGAAGAACATAAATTTAAATACTACTCACACTCTCTTTAGCTCAGTGCTCATGTGAAAGAGAAAAAAATAATGAAGCTATTTGCTGATTTCCTTGACAATATTCATATGATATGTCCCTCATTGGGACTAAAAATCTGGCAATTTTTCATGGCTATGCAGCACAAAGTGGTTCATTTTCAGGCAGGTTCTCCTACAGCCACTGGGCAGGAAAAGTGAAGGGTTTGAAGACTGAAGGTTGAGGGATATTAGGAGGTGAGACCTAAACAACCTACAACTAACAGTGGGTGAAGAAGAGACAAAAATCTGGAGAGGGATGGAAAAAAGCAAACTTCCCACAGAGGGAAACTAGAGCTGCTTTAGTGAAAATAGCATCTTTTAAATTAGGAGACCCTTTTCCAGTGTCCAGGAGTGGGACAGTGGATTCATGTAATCCTTACTCAGCCTTGCTGGAAGAGGCGAACAGAGTTTTACCTCCCAGAGGTGAGAAGTGGGCAGTGGGCATGGCCAGCACAGGCACTACATTAGAAGAAGAGGATAAGGGACACCAATTGCCCCATGGAGCTGGCTGGGAGGCACACAGCTGGCAGTTTGGCAATCCAAATTACTTCATTTCAGCAAAGGCTTTTCACCTGTCATCACCACAGGAGCCCATGGTTTTTCCTTTGTAAGGCAGCAGCTGGCTGTCCAGGTAACCTTGCTGTGGGTGAGAGAGGGTCTAGGGAGCTTCTCACAGCAAATCAGGCTGGCTTCTCTCTCCTTCACAGCCAGACAAGGAGGGAGGGTCTTGGGGGAAGTCCCAGGTCAGATGGGCAGAAATCAAAGCCTCTGGCTTTGCTTTTGCCTGCCCCCTCTTGGCTCCCCCCATCCTGGTGATGCTGGAGGCAGCAGAGGCACTCTGGTGCTGAACGACTGCCTGTTATCAACCTGATGTGATGCCAAGGCTTCCCAGCACAGCACCACTGAAAGAAAGGAACAGCAATTTAACAGCCTGTATCTCAGCTAAGTATAAATGAATTTTCATGGGCAGGAGTGGAGAGGAAAAAGCATTATCTACCCCAAACACTTGTCTTCAGCTGAAAATCTCAAAAGCCTGACACAAGCAATGCTGTTCGACTTTCTTATAAAAGGGCTCCAAGGATTCCTATAATAGCACATAATACCCTAAATATAGTGTTGCTACTGACTTTCCTAAAAAGAGACAAGTATAACACAAGTGGTACTTGATAAAAAAAAAAAATAGTTTAAACGACATGTTCTAAATCCTCACCCAAGACATTTCTGTTTAGTTAGTAGAAAAAAAATATGAATGGACAGTATGCTGGGCATTACTTTTGATCAAATCAATGGCTTCCTTTTATTTCCTACATGTGTTTTATAAGAGGAAAAAAAGTCAAAATGGACACCAGTAATCCTAAGACTAAAAAATATATGTTATGAAAAGAAGTTAGAAAACTATGTTCATAATTAGAGTTTTAACAGAAGTGACCAAAATCATAAATGACTGAGATAACAGAAGCTTCTTTTTTAGATTTAGTGCAGAAGACTGAATAAGGAGAACACAAATGGAAGTTAAAGAAACATAAATTCAAAGTAAACTTAAAAAAAATCACTTTACACCTCTCATAGCTGAAAGCAGGTTGAATGACCTGCTACTCAAAGCTGTGAGGTGATGACCCTGGGATTGCTCAGGAAGGGGACTGGACTAGAAAGTGTTGCAAAATAAGGAAACTCCACCAAGTCAAATAGCTGCTACTTCCTGGTTCCCATGTGTTCTGCCTTTATAAATATTTCTGCTTTAAATATCATCTACCCATGCTGGTAAATCTAGCATTATGCTCTGGGATTTTTCAAGCTTGTAAAAATATTAAGTATTTATTAGACCAAGAAAGTGATAAGTTTCTGTAAGAACTTGAGATTTAAGTAACTTGATATTTAGGATGCAGCATATAACCATCATTCTGATGTTTTAGATAGATGAGAAAACAAACACTGCTTATCTCTGTACACGTAACAAGTGTAACCACGCTAATGACAGAAATCATAACCCAACACAGATGTGAGAAATAGACCTAATATAACAGATGCATATTCTATTACATTTGTGCTAAAAGGGAACTTTTCTTCAAGATGAAAACACTGAAATGAGCTCTTGGCTACCATGATCATTACATGACAGCCTGGAAAGATCCCTGTGAATCAGCATCTCTTTGGTGCCCTGGTAACCACCCACAAGCTGCATGGAGCAGGACTGCCTTTGCTTAGCTTTCCTGGAGAGTGCTTCTGCATGGCAGCTGTGAGGCACCAAAGGCAAGGCTGCTCTCATTTAGCACTTCCACTTTCTTGCCTGCCATAATAATTTAAGCATGCATTCAGAAAGCTGCTCTGGCTCATCAATTCAACAAGGCATGCAGGAAGGCACGTTTGAAATCCTCCTGAAACAAGGGCTGAGTCACTGCTCCAGAGCCAATAAAATCAATGTCTTCCTCGGACTTTGGATCAAAGCAAAAGCTGGTGTGGTTGGGGTTTTTCCTTCCCACCTGCTGCATCCAGGCATCCTGATGCTCCCCATGCACATCAGGCAAGTCTCTCTCCCTTTTGATCTGTGTCTTGATGGCACAGAAGCTAAAGCAAGCATCCTTTAGCTGTGAGGGCTCACATGCACTAATGGATTAAAGCATGGCAAGGGCTTGATTGCAGGCACCAACATGAACCACTCCTGCAAACAGAAAGTGAACAAATGCTGGTAATTGAAATTTGGCTGTTAAAATGCAGTTCTTCAAGTAGAAAATTTTAAATGTGGGCAGTTCATCAGATTTGCTAGATGGTATTTTTTTTTTCTTTTTTGCTAGGGTTTGGGTTTGGTTTTTTTTTTTGGTTTTTGGTTTGGTATTTTTTGTGTGTGTGTTTTTTGGGGGGTGGGTTGGGAACTTTTTGTTTGTTTGCGGTTTTTGGGGGGGTTTGGATGGATTTTGGATATGTTCTATAATAGAGATGGTTCAATTGAACCTAGTTTCCTCTATCACCCATTATTGCAATAGTAGATACATATAAGTAGGAGTTTAGATCATAAGTACAGAGGTGATGAACAGAATAACTCATGTTGTGGACATTAGCAAACACAACCTAAGTTTTAATTTTCCATTGGTTTCTTTCCCAACAACCTTTAAAAGTTTGAAATGCATTTAGTCAAAGTCATCACACTGGCTGAGGACAAAGCAAGATTTTTTAGAGCAAGATTTAATTAGCTGTCTCCTTAACGTGAGACAGAATTTTACTTAGATTTGGGGTAATTCTACATTCCTTTCTAACTTCACATCCTAAAAAGACAGTATTTTTCAACAAACCTCTGTTCAAGCCTTGATTTATTTAAGTAGATAATAAATGGTTGTGAAGTAGTTATTCTGTTCTTCCTTTGATCCACTATTAGAAGTGTCATTATTTACATGACTTTGATCACACATGTGAGAGTAAATTTAGGACAAACAGCATTTAAAACAAAAGATAGGACCAAAGATAGCCAGCTGTATTTTCTTGAAAGAGACAAGATATCATCTATTTGATTTTTCTGGTCTGTGAAAAGTTCTCCAGACCCATTTACTGAAGGTAACTCAGATCATTTCTGCAGTTAGTATCAAGGAGAGTGTAAGGTATCCAGCTCAAGATGCTGGCTCAGCACTTGTTCAGTCTCTTTGAATGACTCCTCAGAGATGCCTTCATCTCTCCTCATGCCGAAATGCTGAAGAATTTGCACTGCTGGTGGTTACCATTCTGCTCTGTAAAGGAGAAACCTGGTTCTCTGGCAGCAAGGATGGTAAGGGCAGTGTTGCCTCAATATTGCACTCTCCGGAAAATTATTCCACTAATTCTGTGTTTAAAGAGAATTTGGCAGGTAGAGGTGTGCAAGTCTGTGAACTGCTCTTTTATGTGGCTTGCTTGGTATGTGTCCATCTCCAGCTTTATGAAAGTACTTCTTTTTTAAGAGCTGTCACCCTCTTATTTTATATAGGAAAATATTAGTTTAAAGAGTGACATATGAGCAGTCCATGAATTTTCTCATTCTTTCAAGTGTTTTTCTATAATTTCTTATGAAGGAATTACTGGTCCATGATTGCCAAGGCCATTACTGTAGGGTTTTTTTTATTTCGGCTTTCTTTTTCTACGAATAAGTGTTTGGCATTTGCCAGTCCTCTGGGATGTAATATTAAAGTCTATACCAAATTAACAGAAAAACTCTTAGAGCACAGATTAGCACAGTTTAGGAAATGGGCAGAAACTGCATGTCATGTTCAACAGTTTGACAAGTATCTTCTCTTGATATCTTTAACCTCCAGTAGTGAGTCAATTCTCCTTTCCATAAGGAAAAAGACTGGGCAAAACTCTTTTTGTCATCTTCTGGTGAAAATGGAAGTGAGAAAATGGCCCAGCTCCTGTGCTGTGTTCACATTATCTCTGACTATCCTACTTGTTCTCAGACTCCCCAGCTAATCTCATCTTTGATTCTGCTTCCACTTTTCAGAAGAGCCCTGCCCGCTGAGGTGAAGAGGAGTGACTGTAGCAAACTCCACACAGCTCAGACCTGCATTGTGCAGAACTGTAATGGATCCCTCTGAACACAGTCTTTGTCCCCTTCCTGAAGAGTAAGAGCACAGATTTGTTTCATAAACAAGTCTTAGGAAAGGGAAGAAAAACAGTTCTCTTTTATTATTTGATTTTATTAAAGCTTCTCCCCCAAAAGAGAGGGAGAAGGGCTGTGTGTCTTCAGAGTCATCTGTGCCCTCAATACATTCAACACTTGCACTAAAATGGTGAAAAGGGCATTAGGTCATGCTGTACTATTCATATTTTATTCATGCTTTAAATTACAAGTTTAAATGAGAAACATCAAATATAAATCTTGACAGATGCTTACTAATGTTTTCTTTATTCATCTGTATGAAAATGTAACAAACACTTCAGTCTGAAAGCTTATTTCTTTTTTTTTTCCTGAAAAATTAACAGAACTCTTCCTGTTTGTTCACAGCAATAAAGAAATTACGTACATATACATAATTAGCTGCAATTTAAATATAGAAACATATGGATACATGGAGGAAAATATTCCCAAATGTGCCTATTTCTGTATTTCAGTGGGTGTTTAGGTTATTCTGATAGAAATTGCAATAAAATGAGAGCATATATATAGAATTTTGTTAATTCTAATGCAGTTACTTGACTTGTATAATGGCGCATAATTATGTAATTTGGGTAAATATCCTTAGTACTTGCACTGTGGAACTATCTGGGAAGATGCTATTGAGAAATGCCAGCTCATTGTGGTGGCATGCACGGGCTGGCTGAAATAAAGCAATCACAAAAGCTCCTCTCTGTCCCATTTCTCACAGGAATTCCCACTTGCTCACTGCACTGCAGTCACCCTTGCCTTGCTTACATCCGTGTTCACATTTCTTTCATGTCCACTGGCTTCTTCATGTGTTTCACTGCTAATTATTTTCCTCTACCAGGAAGTAAAACATTGCAGGCACTTCTGATCTTATCTAACCGTGCACCACTTCCTATCTAACTATGCACAGCATGCCTTTCATTTTCCAAGGGTTTCCATTCATTTTCTGGGTGACCATCCAGCATGAGAAAAGGTATCAAGGCACTGGGAGGCTGGAAGATGTAAGAGATGGCCATGGGCTACCCTGTGCCAGGCACAGACATTTCCAGGCAAAGGGAGGAGCAGCAGAGAGGAGCAAACCCCCATTCCCTGCTCCCTGAACTACTTGGGGGTAAAAGATCAGCAGAGAAGCAATGAAGCTGAGCAAGGAAAATGGGGAAGGAAAAAAGGTGCTGGTTTAATGTTTTTAATGTTGTTTATCCCTACTTTTATGTATTTAATTGGCAACAAATTAAAAGTAATTTTCCCCTAGTCAAGTCCTATTTTCTGTCCCCATCCCACTGCAGGGAGAGAAGTGAGCAGCTGGTTGGGAGCTTGGCTGTTAGCCGTGGCTAAGCCTCAGCAAAAAGATTTTGTTTGGATGTTTGTGTTCTAAACCACTCAGACCTAAGAGAATTTCCATCAAGCCCAGAATTTCAGAAACAAGACTCAAGTCCTATCTGAGCTCTGCTCTCCTCTTATTCCTGTTCCAACATTTCAACAATCAATTTAGATGCAAGAGCTAAGCAAAGCATTTGAGCGGAATTTAGGCATTAATGATTCGAAACCTTCTTCATTTTCACAGCTAAAATACTGGTTCAGTTCTCTTTCTGCTGGTTCCTGGGAGGCCTCCAGAAGTGTGCCACATTATTCTTACTTAGCTTGCTTTCTCAGAATACTAAACTGGCCTGTGTTTCCAGCTCAGGCATAGTTTAACAGACCCTCTCTGGGTATCTCCAAGAGAGGAGGAAGGTAGGGACTCACACACACACATAGACACAGAAAAAGGAGAAATCTGCAGTGAGACACAATTAACCATTGAACGGCTGCTAACGGGACCATTTGTTGGAAGATCTAAGACTACTTTTCTTGAGTAAGAAATGTTTCTGCTGCACTTCCAGGGACTGCTGCTGTTCTTGGGGAGAGGGGTCTGGGTTCCCAGATCTCCAGTTTGGGGCTCAGCTCTAAAAAAATGCAAGTTTTAGTTTGATACTCTGCTCTGCAATTAATTACAAATCTCACTAAGGAGAAAAAGGCTTTGCTATGTCATATAATTTTGAAGGGAATGGGCATTGTGACAGTCAGTGACCTCTTAAAGTGAACACCTTCACCCTTGTTCTGAAACTCTTTAACATTGCAGGCATACAGGGAGAGCTAAAATCTGTATTTTCTTATTTGCTTTTGCTGGGGACAGTTCTACACCCACAGATATTTGCAATGTGTTATATGAATTTGCTCAGTATTCCCCCAATTCAGAAGTCCCAGTGTCCTTTTAAGGTCTTGCAGATATTCTTGAAAAGGACGTCATTACCCAATCTGGCAAGTTCATGTAGCAAGCATGCACTGAGCACACTTTAATACAAGCATTATTTATTGAACTTTGTCAAATACCAGTCATTGTTAGAAAGAAAGTAACTGCCATTTCAAATCAGCTTCATACTTTAGTTATAGGTTTATAATATATCTTTAATTACAGTGATTACAAGTCTTTATAAATTATCAGCTGAGTCTTTGCCTTCATCTCCCTCTGCTTTAATTTATTGTTCCTAAAAAGAGGATAATTATCATTTGCAACCAGCTGCTCCTTAAACACACTCGAGAAACGGGATTTGTTTCTGAAACTCTTTCTCAGTTGTTTCTCCCTTTCTATTTTTTTACACAAACACATTTCCTGTGTTTTCTCTTTTTGGCCAACAGAGAGACCAGTCTTACAGACTCCCTAACTGGCCACCACAAGTTTCTGAGTTTAGAAGGGCTTTCAGTGGATGCCAGGAACGTGCCCATGAGGACCCAGGTGGCCACCCATGCCCTGGCCCCTCTGTGCAAGAGTCACAGTCTGCTGAGGATGGCAGCTGCAGTGTGTCCCTGCCCCAGAATGTGTGAGAGCCTTGCACTCCTCCAGTCAAGCAGAAGGGTCCCTGCAACTGCAAGAAGGGAAACGTGAGCAAGGATTAATTGAAAAGGCAAAAAATCAGAGAGAGTAAGAAGGAGATGTTTACTTGTCTTTGTTTTTGGGGTTCTCTTTGTCAGTCTTCTGGTATGTTTTGTTGAAATACAACAGCCAGTAATAACATTATAACATACACATGTGTGTGTGTGTTTGTTTCATCAGTTCTGTACTTAATTAAAAAGGAGAGACTAAGGCCCAGGGTCCCAAAAGAAGCAAAGCTTAGATGCAGGAAGCTCCTCTCCACAATTTTAGGTGACATGGGAAGTGTTGTGCTCTCACACGGGCCAAGAGCTGACACAAAGAGGCTGAGTGTGGTGACCTACAGATGACAGACATTGGCATGAGCCTTAGGTGGGCTGTGGACCAACACCTGATAGAACAGCACATCTGGAATAGAGAGACAGCAGGATACCAGCATGGCCAGAGAGATTGGTGGCCAGTGCTGGCCCAAGGCTATAATGGCCCTCAGGGCTGGTGACAAGGGCAGCTCTGTCACGTGGATGCCACACATCATGTAGCATCTGAGCTGGCCCCATTGTGGGCTGGAGGCAAGCCAGTGACAAAGCTCAGCACTGGAAGGAGCATCACAAAGTCATGGAACAGATGAGAGGGGCAGGGCTCAGGTGATGGACATGCCTGAGCATGTGAAGAGCTGTTTCTCTCACAGCCTGTCTCCTGCTTGCTCTGCTAAATTAGGCTCAGCTTTGCAACATTACATCATCTGGTGTTCCTTTTTTCCTCCCATTAGGATTAGGCAAATCACATCATGAACTGCAAACTTGGAATGTTCATTAGAAAAAAGACCCAGGAATATTTCTTCTTTGTCCCAGTAACAACCCTAACAGGAAAAGCTACTGGAAAATTCTTATTACAATTTTGAACTTATATCAGCACAAAGGAGCCAAGAAAAAGCTGAAATAGTTGTAGATAAGATCTTATTTTGAAAAGCAGGGCCATGGTACAAGGAACAGAGCCATCAGGGTAACAGGCAATGCTTCTCATGAAGTTGTGTTGACACAAACAGGACTGCTGTGAGTGAGCTAAGGAGAGTGGTAATGAATCAAGCTTAATGTAGCATTCTAAATTCAGCGCTCTGTAAGAATTAGAGGTAGGTAACAGACAGCAGGACTGTAGAATGTGTCTATTAGGGACAGCTTTGGCAGAGGACAGATAAAATGGCACTGTAAAATACTGCACTTTCAACAGTGGACTAAAATCCATGGTTGCTTTTGGGCAGAACACTGTTGCTGCCTTTGGCTTGCAGTTGACGTTGGTCAGCAAACCTGCAGATGCTTGATTGAATTTATCTCTTTGTTAACTTCATAGGAAATTGTGCAGACAACCTAGATGGTCTTTATTAACAGAATCTTAATGATTCATCAATGTATCAGGGAGACAAAAGGAAGGTACAAGGCATGGTTTTCTCACAAACATGCAGGATAATCACACAGAAGAAAGCTGTGTTGACTCTTCTCTTTGGTTTTTAGTGCTCCCCCACCCTTTTCAAGTGGATTTCTGAAACAACAGGAGTCGAGCTAGTGCTAAGGGAAATAGTTAACTATTTCAAGACATTTTAATCTCAGGCTCATAACTCTGAGATCAGTAGTGCTTATCAATGTGCTATCAGGTTACTCAGCACTGCAAAGAAGATCCAGAGCAGACACAGGCAGATGGTCATATTTCTGTTGAATAACCTCCACAAACAGCAAGGGATTTATTCCAATTTTATGGAATCAGGAGCAGTGGCTGCAGAGGACAGCTGAAACCTGATCTTGTGTAAAGCTTCTCAGTATGAAGTTAGCCCACCCAACTTTTCTGGAACAAAATCTGAACCCACAGGGTGACTTCATATCATGTCAACCCACTGTGTCATTGTGAATCCAGTATTAGGAGCTCAGAGCCAGGCATACCATGCCATGAGCCAAGGTCCAAGGAAGTCTCTTCAAAGTACCAGAAAGGTTAATTCACTTCTGAATTCACCTCTTTAGAACTCTTTAGAGAGAGTGTTTTCTGTCGACTCCAAGAGAGTTATACTAACACCAATCAAAGCTCAGTCAAAAGTTAAAGAAGTTCCTGATATTTTAGCACTGAAAAACCCAAGATTTCTGATGTGCACTCTGCAGTATGAGTACTGCTGCAGCAGCAACAGCAAGCATTTAATAACCTGGACAGAAATGTAAGCCATAATGGCCTCTGCATCCTCACACTGTGACTGCAGGCTGGAAGCCCTGAACTACACAGCTCAGGCTGACATCTTGCGAGTCTCTGCTGTGGTCTCCTTGCATGCTTGCTTGTGCATGCTGCTATATGTGGCACTGTGCTCATTTTGCAGGACTGGTGGCAAAAAAGGAACATACTGAAGTCACTCAAGCCTAGAATATGACTTTTAATATTTAATTACAATGTTGTGGGTGAACACCATTCTTGCTTTCAGTGGCCTTTCATATACTTCTGCTTTTAGATTGGTAGTGTAGACCTTAAACCTTTTCATCACTGGATGATGCAAGTTTGCTTGAGGGACATAGTCCCTTAAACCTGTACATATTTGGGGAGAAATTCAGTTAACACAGTGTCTCAGAATCTCATGTTTCTCTATAATCCAAATTTGTTCATTTTAAGAGAAAAAACAAAGACATAACTGTTGCATAACACCCATGCCAGTGTGATTTTCATCACCCCTGCAGATGATCCAAGCTGCACAGCAAGCATTTTGCAGGGCTCTTTAACAGCAAACATAAGTCAGTTCCTTAGATTTTGCCTTACTTTTCTCATTACCTTCTTGAGGGAGGCTTTTTCCTGGCTCCAGGGAGAGCAGAGATCAATAACACAAATCTAATATTAGAAACATCTGCAGAAGAGCAGGATCCACGGGTGTGCTCCTGGCATGCCCTGTCCCCCCCAGCACCAGTGCCGGGACGTGACCCTGGACCACCCCACACCAGGGGATATGAACACCCCAGCACCCACTCCCTGCTTGCAATAACTGTATCCCCTGCAAGTAACTGGGAGAAGGAAAGGTGTATAATAACGTCTACATGATTATTTTCAGCCACTGGTATCTGAAGGGAAGATTAAAATTATTCTCAGAGTCGAGAATAATATTGTTGCAAGGCCTAAGGAGCTACAGGAGTTTGAAAATAGGCTGGATATTGCTTTTTCTTTAGTACTGGGCTCAACTGGAAGACAGTTTGCAAGTCTGCCAACAGGAGACTGCAGTTTGCTACACAGCCCTGGTGCTGTATGGTTCTCACAGAGCAGCACCATTGCCAGCACCCTCGCCCTGCAGTACATGGCCAGGTATGCTTAGAATTGCATGGGTTTAATATCCATCCACACAGATCTTCGAGAGGAGACTTATACTCCTGCCTACAAGCATCTCACTTCTGCCAAGATCTGGAGAACTGCATTTTCAAGTAAGACCATTTGTTAATGAAATGCAAAAATAGATTAAAATTTTCTTCTTTTAGCTAAAAATTTTCTTCTTTTAGCTCTTGTTTCCCAGCAGGAAAGACAGCATAGAGTTCTGTAATAGCTGTCTAATGCCATGAAAAAAAACCAGTATCCAGATGTAGCAGGGTTATTTTTTAGTCTATCCAGTTTTCTATAAGACATTATCTTCCATCAGCACCCTTCTTAACTTTTTAGCAACGTAATATTCTCTTTGCAGCTTGTTCGGCTCTCTTTCCAATGCTTAAATATGATTTCAAAAATAACTCTTTCAGAAGCCACACAATAACATTTCAAGTCAGGTAATCAGAGTTTGACTTAGGGCAAATGGGTAATGAAATTATATCCAGTATTGTACAGTAACCAAAAAATAAATTGAGAAGAGAGTCCTCTTGTAGGCTGTGGCTCAGCACCAGATATTGCTGCTCCCAGAGGAGGCTATTTGGGATGGAAAGCAAAATCTTTCCCTTCTCATACACCAATTTAATCCCAGAATGCCAAGGTTTTTCCATAGAGACCACATCAATACCTCCTAGAGTGGGCTTCTGGGGAAGTGGTGAGGAGAGGATTTGACCTCAAGTGCCAATTTCAAGTTAGAATGGACATATAACTTACAGAAACAATTAGACCTGAGTTGCTTCTAGGAATAATGCCTCCAATTAGTGAAAACTTACTGGCTGGAAAAAAACCCAGAAGCTAGGAGTGTCAGGCAGTCTGAAAGGAAGCTGTATAATGACAGTAGCCAGTTAGTGGAGAAAGGGAGGCCAGCTCCTCACTTCCCACGCTCTTTTTAATTTGAAGTCAGGAATGACAGACAAGTTCAAAGGACTAAGGTGCAATTGAAACAATCTCAAGGAAGACTCTATAGCAAATAAACCTACCTTCCCATTATCAGCACCCAGCATGAGACTGGAGGAGTAAAGATGAAGGAAACCAAATAATATGCTTCAACCTTACATAAGGCAAGAGTAAAAACCTCAGAGACTGAAACCTGCATCTCCCTTATATCCATCCTCATGCACAAGTAATGGATATATTAATCTCAATTTACTGTATTTTTCCATCAGATACAGAGAGGGTAGGGCAAATATTGCCTTCTTTTCATAAATTGCATATAACCCAGCAGCATAGGAAGAGCCTTGAAATATACTGAAGTGCATTAGATTTCCAAATCTCTATTACAGTGGCAATAAAATTAAAGAAAGCAGAGGCAGAAGTGCCTGTATGCA